>JAQPPZ010002867.1:9952500-11152500 GCA_028583015.1 Wollemia nobilis
ACTATCTCCAATTTAGCTCTGCATGATGCAGATTTGGAACTGCACTGGTCGCTGCCATCCATGTCATTCGAGTCTGGTCAACAGGCAAAGAATCAGTGGTGCCTTCCGACTGTAGGGAGGTGCTTCCATTCAGTTGGTGCCTTTTGACTGTAGGGAGGCACTGATATTCAGTTGGCACCTTCTGACTGTAGGGAGGCACTCATGTTCAATCGGCACCTTTCGACTGCAGGGAGGCGCTTGTTTTCACTTGGTGCCTTTCGACTGCAGGGAGGCGCTTGTGTTCAATTGGCGCCTTTCGACTGCAGGGAGGCGCTTGTTTTCACTTGGCGCCTTCTGACTACAGGGAGGTGCTTGCATTCAGATGGTGCCTTCCGACTGCAGGGAGGCGCCCATGTTCAATTGGTGCCTTTCGACTGTAGGGAGGTGCCTATGTTCAATTGGTGCCTTTCGACTGCAGGGAGGCGCCTATGTTCTCTCCATTGACTCCCGATGAAATAAAGTGCCAGGTCCATCGAAAGGACCTCGACTGTTCCAAATCTAACTAAATCAACTGCAATTCCACAAAACATACTAAAAGCACACAAATTAGATAACATGCATAATTATATCAAATATCTATATAATCATTTATAAAAGCACGCAATCCTTATTATATAGCCGCATATTGATCCAAGAAGTATGTACAAAATATGAGCATTTTTGGTGCTCATCAGTGGTTATCTTGCCACTTCTTTCTCTGCTTCTGTATAATATTTGTCCTCTGCAAAGCATCCAGTCAGATTTCGTCCAGCTGATCTAGCTGGCGAATCCTCTATTTTTGAGCTTCGTCCAAGCTCAAATTTAATTCTGAAGTTGTCCTCAGAGTTTTGATTTTGAACTCGATGGGCATCATCGCATTTTTCCCATAGACCAATTGGAAAGGTGTGCATCCTGTGGTGGATTTCCATGTGGTGTTGTATGCCCAAACTACCTCTGGCAATCGTGTGGCCCAATATTTCTTGTGTTGTTGCACGGTTTTGGTTAGGATGTTTTTTATCTCCCTGTTTATCACTTCTACTTGCCCATTCGTTTGTGGATGGTAGGGCATGGTTTTATTGTTCCGAACTCTATACTGCTCCATCAGCTCCTCAATCAATTTGGAGGTGAATTGGGGCCCTTGGTCTGTTGTTATCTCCCGAGGAACCCCAAATCATGTGAAAATATGGGCAAATAAGAAATCGGCAACCGTTCTTTCCTTTGAGTCCCTTAATTCCTGCACTTCCACCCATTTGGTGACGTAATCCATGCAGACTAGAATAAACCTCCTTCCCATCGAAGGTGGATTGAATGGTCCCACGAATTCCATGCCCCATTTATCGAAAGGTTCTAGGTGTACCTAGGGCTACAGGGGCATTTCATCTCGATGGGTTGGTCTACCCATCCTCTAGAACTCGTCACACTTGCTGGTATATGCTGCCGCATCCTTGAATAGAGTGGGCCAAAAATACCTAGCCTGTAATATTTTGTAGGCAGTTCAGTTCCTTGCAAAGTGTTCTCCGCATGGCTCATCGTGACATGCCTTGAGCACTTCTGAAAACTCTTGTTCTGCTATGCATCTTCTTATAATTTGGTCTCGTCCTATTTTAAATAGGAGACCATCCATCCAAAGGAATGATGCGCTCTTCTCTATGAATGCCTGCTTTTATTGGTAGGGGAGAGTAGGTGAGGTCCTTTCGATGGCCAAGTAATTGGCTATGTTTGCATACCATGGAGTTTGTTCACTAATAGCGAACAGATGTTCGTTCAAAAACTAATCTTCCACTACTTGATGATCTTCTGGTATCAATCTGGACAAAAAACCTGCCATGACATTGTCCTTGCCCGATTTATTGACTATAGTGATATCAAATTCTTGCAATAGCAATAGCCATCTGATAATTCTACCACCAATGGCCGGCTTGCTCATCAGATACCTGATAGTCGCGTGGTCTGTATGGATGAAGACCTTGTATCCCATTATATAGTGGCAGAATTTGTTTATTGCATGGACAACTACGAGGAATTCTTTTTCTGTCACTGTATAGTTGATCTCTGCTCTTGCCATGTTTTTACTGACATAATAGATGGCATAAAATTCTTCATCGTATTTTTGCCTGAGGACTCCTCCGATCGCACCATTAGATGCATCGTAGTAAATATGGAATGATATGGCCCAATTCGGTCCTCTCAAGACCGGTGCAGATATCAATTTTTCTTTCAGCAATTGGAACGCTTCTTCGTAGTCTCCCGTCCAATTGAACTCTATGTCCTTAGAAAGTAGGGTGTGCAATGGTTTGGCAATCTTACTAAATTCGATGATAAATCATCGGTAGTACCCAACTGATCCAAGGAAACTTCTTACCTCCTTCTGCATTCTAGGGCTAGGTAGGTCTCTGATGACCTTGATCTTCCTCTTGTCTACTTTTATTCCTTCCACAGAGAGGTGGTGTCCCAACATGATGCCTTCCTGCATCATCATAAAACATTTTTCATTACTTAGGTAAAAATGATTTTCCTTGCTCCTATCGAGCACTCTTTCCAGATTTGTCATTGCCTCCTCGAAGGTTTATCCATAAGCGATGAAGTCGTCCATGTATACTTCCACCCCATCTCCTATCATAACAGAGAATATGCTAAGCACTGCCATTTGAAATGTGGCCGATGCGTTGCACAGTCCAAAAGGCAATACCTTATAGGAAAACGTTCCCCATGGATGGGTGAACGTTGTTTTATCTTGATCTTCTTCCCCTATCTGAATCTGGTTGTAACCACTAAAACCGTCTAGAAAGGAGAAGTATTTTCTTCCTGAGAGTGTGTCCAAGACCTGATCGATGAATGGGAGTGGGAAGTGGTCTTTCTTAGTCACATTGTTCAACACCTGGTAGTCCATGTAGATCCACCATTTGCTATTCTTTTTGGGGACCACCATTAATGGTGATACTCATTCACTATCAAAAATTGGATATATGAATTCGACAACTAGAAGTTTGTGTAGTTCTTCTCTAACAATGTCTTTCATTATTGGGTTCATCCTTCTCTGTGGCTGCCAACTAGGAGTTGCCTGGTCATCTAAATAAATCCAATTGGTACATATTTCTGGGCTGATGCTGTGCATATCTACATAGTCCCATGCAAATGCTTGCTGGTGTTTTACTAGAAGCTCTTCCAATTTTTCTAGCTGTGTGGGCATCAACCTGCTATTGACGTTTAATATCCTCCCTAACCCAACATGTATTTGTTAGATGTACTGATCTTGGGTGCCAGTCAACGGTGATCTAGGTGTGGGGGTGGATGACTCTCCATGGAGAAACTCCATGATAGCACCATCCTCGTCCTCTTCTGTCACCTCCTCCAAGGTCATCACCGGATGGATTATGGACAACTCCGTAGTTCCATTCTCAGTGATCCTGGGTTCTTCTGCCGAGTCCATAGACTGATCTGGCGGTGAAATGGTCAGCCTTTTGATGTTTTTCCCATTGGAGATGGTCATTAGCCCATCTCGATAGCTAATGTAAGTGTTAGATGTTTCCAGCCATGGCCTCCCCAAAATGAGTGGGTAACCACCCAGCCTGGTATTGGTTTGAAAAACTAAAAAATTGGCTGGATATTCCCATGCACTGATTGTTATGATCACATCTTCCAACATCCCTTTCGGTGACACAGTTGATCTATCGACTAACTATAGCACTGTCGTGGTTGGCTTCAGGTTCATGAGCTGCAACCTCTGCATGGTCTCTTGAGGCATCATGTTGATGGCTACCCCGAGGTCAACCAATGTGTTGGACAGGGAATGTCCTCCAATTTTTATGGTCAGCACTGGGCTGCTTGGATCTGCATACTTCAAATGATGTGTTCTACCCATCATTAGATCTACCAATTTACCCACAACATTGATAGTCTGGGTATCTTTTCATCCCGATCTCCTTAGAAACATTTCTCTAATTTCCTTGGTGTAAATGGGGACATCTCGAATTGCTTGAAATAATGGGATTATCACCGTGAGATTCTTCAAGCTCGATAAGATGTCGAATTCTGGCTGTGTTGTTTTTCTTTGTTCCTATAGCCGGCTAGGAAATGGAACCTCCACTCTCTCAAGTGCTTTTCCCTCTTCTACCAGAGGTGTCTCCTCTATTTCTTCCTCCTCTTCTACTAGTGGAGGTGTCTATACTATTTCTTCCTACTCTTCTACCAGAGGTGGTGTCTCTACTCCTAGCTGCCTACTTGATCTAAGCTGAATATTATACATTTGATACATCTCACCTTCTATGTTGTATGCTGGCTGATTTACTCTGTTGTTTAGGTTTGTTGTTGGTTGTGCTGGTAGTTGTGCAGGTCTCACTACTAGCAATGCTGGTAAGTTCTGTTGGATGTGAACAGGCGCTGCACTCTATGGAGTCTAATTCCATGCATTGTGGCCTCTCCACTACTACCCAGGATATGGATATGGCATCCATGGCTATTGATTCAAAAATGTTGTTGGGGGTGCATTAGTCTAGGGTGATGGTCCCCACCACCCCATATTAGGTGGTTGAGGGGGTCCTTGGTGCATGTATGACCCTCCCCCATATGATGGCATTTTGGTTGGTATATTCCCTATAGGGGGCTATGGCCAACTCTTCCTATTGCCTATGAAGTAGGCCTCCGTGCTCTTAGCCGCTTCCTGGTTATTGGGAAATTGTGGGCACAATCGAGTTTTATGATTTAGCCTATAAACTGTGCATACTCTAACCTTGTTTTTTGGACATGCATTCTTTGCGTGCCTTCCTCTGCATTTTGGGCAGAAATAGGCTAATGCTATGTCATTTTCTTGTTTCTTCTTTTCTAACATCAACATATCCATCTGTAGTGCTAGAGATGAGAGCATTTTGCTCTTCAAATCCTCCAACATGTTGCCTATTTCTATTTTGGTGACTAAAGCAGTCGCCTTCATGGTCCTGGAAATGATTTTGCCTCGCATTCTCGAGTAGTTCTGGCATAATTGCTAGATGTCATCCATAGCATGCTGATAGACATCACCTCCAGAGATCATGTTGAGAGCCTCCAATGACTCATTGATAAGTCCCCTCAAGAAGATGCTTTTGAGAGACTTATCAGATAGCTTTGATTGAGGGGACTTTTGAAGATTAAAATTGAATCTCTCCCAATACTCCTTGAGAGACTCATTTTCTCTTTGTGTCATGCTCAGGACCTCCTCCCTAGAGTCTATTGCTCTCTTGAAATCTTGATATTGCTCTAGAAAGAGCTTCTTCATCTGGTCCCATCTGGTGATGTTTTTGTCTCCTAGACCGATGAACCATCATAGAGCTACATCATCTAATGTAGAAGGAAATAATTTCAACTTCTGTGTGTTTTATTTGTAATCCATAGACCTACACAAAACATCAAACTTGAATAAAAATAGGTCAGGGTCCTCAGTCGGGTGTCCTCTGAAGGACGGGAGGTGAGCAAGGGATATGTTTTTCATTTTGGTATCTCCTACTCCCTCCTCTATTGGGAAACTAAAGCCAAATGAGACTTCATCGTTATCTGCATTTTTTTCAAGAAATGTGGTTTCTAATGCAGCGTTTATGGCCTTTCGGTCATTTAGAACTTTTTGAGTCAATGCTCTAAGGTTGTCTGGCGAGATCGTCTAATCCTCCACAACCTTCCACAACAGGGCTTCCTCTAGAGGAGTTCTATTAAATAGGGGATTTGTAATGATTTTTTCATCCCCTTGTTGATGGGATGAGGCGGCACTTTGCACAAAGTGCGGTTCCTCACTCCAATGGACTGCTGGTAGGTCGGGCGAGTCTAACTCAAATCCAATATGCTTGGCTGACTCAGGTCCTGATGGATTAGTTCTTATAAAGCGACCGTTAGGTCCTCTTCTTCTTGAAGAACTCATACAAGGTCAGATGGAAGGTTTCAGGGTATTGTAGGTAATCTAATTAAGACGCTTCCCCGGCAACGATGCCAAAATGTTGCGGGCCAAACAAGGTGAATGGTTTCCTATTTTTTTCACATGCCCGTGCATTTAATTATCAACCCAAGGAGCTTCGTAAACTTGCGAAGAGTCATAATTAGGTTACTACAATACCACTGGATGTGAATTTGCTAATCCTACATTTGGGGGGTGTTCTTGAAATGGTTGTCAATAATTCCTACACTCCTCAATAAATTACGTAAGAACAACAGAATTAAATCTACAAAAATAAATCATGTACACATTCCTGAAAATAAATCTACTACAAATACTGGAACTAGCAAACCAATGAACATTCCTATGAAAGCGATTAAACTAATTAAAATAAATAAACAAGAAGAAAATGGGGAAGAAATACTGGCTTGGAGTGGGCCCAGGCTCTAGCAGCTTCTTCCTGATCGAACATGCGCTTTAGAACTTCTAGAACTATAATATATTTATCAACGTATTACAATCTATCTTCTATATCTCTAAATGGATCTTTATTAATTATTCCTATATATCTCTCTTATATTTCAAAATGATCTATGTGTGTTTATATAACACACCCGTAGAACTTCTGTTACAGAAGTGGTTACAACAGTTGATTCTTCCTAGACTAAATTAGAATAGTCTAGTAAATGCAATCGATGTCTGGCATTCTATTTTGATGGTAGCATGTTCACTTCAATTCGTGCTTTGCCTGGCATCAGTAAGACATTTTGATACATTGGTGTTGTCTCCAATTTAGCTCTGCATGATGCAGAGCTAGAACTACACCAGTCGCTGCTATCCATGTCGTTCGAATCTGGTCAACGGGCAAAGAATTAGTGGCACCTTCCTTATGAGGAAGGTACCTTGTTATCGCGGTGCCTTATGGTTGTAGGGAGGTTCTTGCCTTCTATTAGTGCCTTTCACTGTGGGGAGGTGCTTGCATTTTGTTGGCACCTTTCGACTGCAGGGAGGTGCTCACATTTAGTTGGCGCATTCCAACTGTAGGGAGGCACTCGTATTCAGTTGGCACATTTTGACTGCAGGGAGGCATTGGTATTCAGTTGGTGCCTTTCGACTGTAGGGAGGCACTGGTATTCAGTTGGCACCTTCCGACTGCAGGGAGGCACTGGTATTTAGTTGGCGCCTTCCGACTGTAGGGAGGCACTCGTATTTAGTTGGCACCTTTCGACTATAGGGAGGCACTTGTCTTTGATTTGGTGCCTTCCAACTGTAGGGAGGTGTTTGTTACCTTGGCGCATTTTGATTGCAGGGAGGTGCCTATGTTCTCTACATTGACCCCCAATGAAATAAAGTGCCAGGTCCATCAAAAGGACCTCGACCATTCCAAATCTAACTAAATCAACTGCAATTCCATAAAACATACTAAAAGCACACAAATTAGATAACACGCATAATTATATCAAATATCTATATAATCATTCATAAAAGTACGCAATCCTTATTATACATCCGCATATTGATCAAATAAATATGTACAAAATATGAGCATTTCTGGTGCTCATCACTAGGCCCCCTAGAAAATGGGATACGTGAACCTTTTGAGGTAGAGGAATGGTATGCCTCCCCACAAAAACTCAACATTTTACCTTTGATGAAGATGATCATCTTATCACATATGGGGAATATTTAGAAAAACAAGAACAACTAAAGAAATGTAAGAGAGCTCACTAGTTCTCTTGCAACATATTATCAGTAGTACACTAAAAAATAAAAGCTAATTCAGATGAATGTGTAGAAGAAGACACCTTTTATGACATTTCTCATGAAGAAATTATGAGAAATAGGTTCTTCTTCGATGAGTCTATCCCATGTATAGCCTACTTTCATACAACTACACAAGAAGAATTAGCTAATGTTACAAAACTTTAATATTATTAAACATAAATCAATTCATCAATATGTAAAAATATCAAATCATTCATCCACAAAACATTATCCATAATAACAATCCATAAATAAGAGAGATATAGATAATACCCTTAAGGTAGGGAAACACCAATAATAATCCTTAAGGAAGAAATAACTCCACAAGATCTCCCAATATGAGAGATGCTACTTGAGGAGGGAAAAGTCCCATAAGCCACTTCGTGGGCAACGATGATTACATAATATTCTTCTCCAATGATGATTACAATGACAAATATCTCTTCTTTATATATCCCTCTTCTTATTCTACTTTTGGGGAGCCTACTACTAATATAATATTATATTAGAATATAATATAATATTATAATACAATCAACCTTGGATTATGTGTGGCCCATGCCAACCCTTATACAATATAATAATATATCCTCAAATATCTATTCCTAGGTACCCTACCATGGAATTCTCACAAATGTTTTGTCCTCAAAACATATGAAGAAACATGATAATATGATTTTCTAAGCAATATTAGCAACTAGTACCAATATCGATCATCCATCCATCCAAGTGAAACATGATGATGTTGGTATATCATTTTGTTACTTGAGTATCCAAATATTATTTGTTGGCTCCACGCTTTTGCTATTATATTTTGATAACTTGAATGATGGGTCCACTTGTTCCTTGATGTTGATGAACCGCTTTGAAAACTAGGATCACTATGCTTTCTCTACCAAACTCTACCATAGTTGGTGCCCTTATGATTCCATGTGGAACCATAATATTGTTACCTTGAGCTATACCTCCAAGAATATTTATGTTCATGGTGGTGTGGATGGCGATATGGTGCAACCTTAACTTGATGTTCTGCCTTCTTTGACTTTTCAATATTTAGATCCATTGTTTTAAATTCTTCTACACATTGTTCTTTCATGTTCTCTTGTCTGGTGTGTCCTTGTGCTCTTCTATCAAAGCTTCCTTGGACTATGTTACTATTATTTCCATTGAATCAGTTGCTACTACTTCTTCCATGGACTCTTTTGCTGCTATTTTCTTATTGGATTCTATTTTAGGTTCTTCAATTTGTTTCTCTACAACCACTTCTTGATTTTCCTTGGATCCTTGCTCCTTAAGATGAAAAATATACTGCAATGTTATCTTCTTTTTCCTGTACCATAACTTCATAAACTTATTTTGCACATTAATGTTAACAGTACCCAAAGAATCTAACCAAGGATAACCATGAAATATATCCTCATCATCCATCTGAATAGCATGAAAATATGAATGTAAAACATATTTATCCATGGTGATATTAAAATATTCAAAAATCTAAACATTCTCACCCTCAAGATGTATGTCCTTAATTTTTTTTGCTTGAACTTGCAACTTCTTAGCCAAAGCAATATTAATAAAATTATATATACTACCAGGGTCAATGGAAATAATAACCTGTTCTTTTTTAATGCTTCCATGAACCTACAAAATAGACTTTTTAGATTCAAACAAATTCCTTTGTACATTTTCTAATTTATATTCTACCAAGGGTGTGGTTTCCTCTATTCGCAAACTGACATCTTTTTTATCTTCCCTGATCTTTTTCTCTTTCTTCTTGAGTAATTTTATTTCTTTTTCATAGTCTTCATTCTGTTTCTTGAAAAATTTCCATTCTCCTTTTATTTCATTCCACTCATTTTGAATTCCTTGTAGTTTCTTTTCAAGGTCTTCGATGACATCCAACATGCTATCTATATTTTTATCCCTTTTCTTAAGTCTTTCCTTAAGATATTCCTTAGAATCTAACTTTCTTTGTAATTGAATAGGTACCCATGTGCTCAAGAATGTTGGTTCAATTTGATCCCAACTGTACAGGAGTTTACCCCAAGCAAAGTTGTCTACCCATTGTAAAGCTTCCCCCTTAAAAAAATTATGAAAGTTATATTTGAACGTGTCTTCATTATATTGATATTTTACTATTTTCAACCACTCTCTCACATCAATATCATTTTCTCCATTAAAATTTTCCAGTGACATAGTTGATGCCCTAATGCAACTAGGGTTTTATGGAAATAAATATCTTTCCATCAAGTTGAAGCTAAAAATCCACATAGACAACTAGATCTGCATTTTTTCTTCCAAACCAAATAAAGTACAACTGATTTGCTTATCCGAACTAAAAAAAATTTTGTCTTTCAAAAAATTCATGACTTGAAAATTCATCACTACCCTTATTCCAGATGGCTGACTTCAGAAGGTTGTATATCCATCAATAATACTCATGTTCCTTTTATATATCCACTCTTTTTAAATCTCTTCAAATTTTTCATAAATTGGTCCAAAAATTGGCTAAATCGGATAAAATTTCGTAGAGATATGGCTTTTGAAATATGAGATGTTTTTCCAAAAAAAATCTGCAAAATTTGTCACTATCCTTGTTTCGTATGACAAACTTCAAAAGGTTGTATATCCCTTAATACTTCTTAGATTTATTTATATGACTACTTATTTTAAAGCTCTTCAAATTCTACACAAACTTGTCCAAGAATCACCTAAATTGGATAAACTTTCGCAGAGATATGGCTTCTGAAAGATGGGATGTTTTTCCAGAAAATAATATACGAAATTTCTCACTATCCTTATTTCGGATGACTAACTTAAAAATGTCATATCTCCCTTAATACTACTTGGATTCCTTCATATTACCACTCATTTTAAATCTCTTCAAATTCTACACAAACTGATCCAAGTATCGCCTGAATCAGATAAACTTTCTTAGATATTTGGCTCCTGAAATATGAGATGTTTTTCCAAAAATAATTACCCAAATTTTGCAATTTCACACAAAAGTCCCCACTTTGCCAAAAATTTTTCTCTAATACCACTTGTTGCAGAACTTTAATATTATTAAACATAAATCAATTCACCAATATGCAGAAATATAAAATCATTCATACACAATACATTATCCACAATAACAATCCACAAATGAGAGAGAGATAGATAATACCCTTAAGGTAGGGAAACACCCATAATAATTCTTAAGGAAGTAATAACTCCACAAGATCTCCTTATATGATATATACCACTTGAGGAGGATAAATTCCCATAAGCCACTTCGTGGGCAACAATAATTACATAAGATTCTTCTCCAATCATGATTATAATGACAAATATATCTTCTTTATATATCCCTCTTCTTATTCTATTTTTTGGGAGCCTACTACTGATATAATATTATATTAGAATATAATATAATATTATAATAAAATCAACCTTGGATTATGTGTGGCCCATGCCAACCCTTATACAATATAATAATATATCCCCAAATATCTATTCCTAGGTACCCTACCAGATAACTTATCCTTAGAAGAACTTCAATAAATGGGTGTTTTTCCCACTCCTCTCAATTTTGAAAGATATCTAAGGATCAAAATTGAGGCCATTCTAAAAATTAATATTGGAACATAAAATAATCCTCGTATGGTTAAAATTGAGATTGATTTAAATAAATAATAAATTAAATATAAAAAACCTCTCATAGAATATCCTGACATGTTCACTTTTTCATACATAGATATGTTAGGCCTAGACCCTTCTATGGTTATGCACCACTTAGTGGTTCATCCTGATGCTAAACCGGTCAAACAAAAACTTAGGAAAATGCATCCTAAAGTAGCCTTAATGGTTTAAAATGAAATACAAAAATTCTTGGATGTAAACTTCATTCAAGCTATAGATTATTCTGATTGGATATCCAATGTTGTTCCCATAACCAAAAAAGAGGCTACTAAAATCAAAGTTTGCACTGATTTTAGGGACATCAATGTTGCATGTCCCAGAGATGACTTTCCGCTTTCTAATATGGATTAGATTATTGATTTCATAGCAGGATGTGGAATGTTATCACTTATGTATGGATTTTTATGATATAATCAAATTTGTATAGCACTAGAGGATCAACCTAAAATTGCATTTATTACACCCTAGGGAACTTTTTGTTAGAAAGTAATGCGCTTCAGTCTAAATAATGTAGGGGCAACTTACCAACGAGCCATGACATATGCATTTCATGAAATGATGTACGACATCCTACATGATTATGTGGATGATATCATAGCTCGATCTATAAAACAAGAAAATCATATCCCTGATTTACGATGAGTCTTTGATAGACTTTGAGAATATAAAGTTCGATTGAATCTAGATGTGTGTTTGGAGTAAAATCAGGTAAGTTACTAGGGTTTATAGTTTATATGCATGGAATAGAAATAGAACCTATCAATATTAAGGCTATCATTGATATGCCACCACCTAGAAATATAACAGAACTTAAGAGTCTACAAGGTAAGCTTCAGTCAATCCACCATTTTATAGATAAACTGGAAAATAAATGTAAACCCTTTCTTAGGTTGCTTAATAAATTGAAGCCAAATAATTGTAAATGAATGCAATATGAAATATGAATGAAAACCATAGCACCATATCACCTAGTCTTAATCTTCAATGATAGTTTTTTGTAGGGTTGCAGATGTAAGAAAACCATATCACCTATGTGTGAGTCTTGTTGATGCTTCATTTAATTTTATTTTTGGACCAAATTGTCTTTGAGAATGTTGAGCATTATTTATTGGTGCTGGAACCAATCATCTACTTGAGCCACTTTGGAAGATATTGGAATATAATATGCTATTGTCAGTGGTTCACTCCATAGAATGCTTCAAATGGAGATGTCTTGATAAAATAACGGTATGAAGCATTGTACCACCATTTTGCTAATGAAAGCCAATGACTCCATTGATAATGCTTATCTTGAGCAAAGCATCTTAGATATATACCCAATATTTTTTTTAACTCTTTCAGTTTGGTCATTTGTTTGAGGATGGTATGCAGAAGACATATTTAACTTTGTGTTGGAAGTTAAAATGGTAAAATGGTAAAAATTTGTTTTACAACTGTAAGCTTTGGACCTTACCATTTTACCTCCTTGGATGACAACCAAGTCGGAAGGATTGGACAACATGGACGATAGGAAAATTTTCACTCCAAATTCCTTTTTTCTTTTCCTCCCTATTTTCCTTCCTCCCTAATATTTCTCCTAAGTTTTATAAGTATTGGTTATTAGTTTATGTATTTAAGCAATGTATTTCGAACCTTTCAATGTGAATGAATATCAGAGATTATATTTTGAGCTCCTAAATTTTTGGTTCTATATCTGGTATCATAGTGTAAGGTGTCTAGGGCTTCAAGGTAAGCTAGGCATGGATCTCGAGGAGGCCCATAGACAAGGCACGAATCTCGAGGAGGTCAAGAGGGCCCATAAAGCACGAACCAAGGTGAGGTCAAGAGGAGGCCCATAGAGAGCATGTAGTTTGAGGTTGAATAGCTGACCAAAGAACACTAGGCATGATTCCCTAGGTGACTAACAGGTGACTTGGAGGAATGTAAACTAGAGGTGAACATGTGTCGAGCAAATAGTAAGGCAGACACGTGGACACGCAGACCAGAGGAGAGCTGACTAGATGTAAGATGACGTGGTAGGTGATGTGGTAGACAAAGGAGCAACTAGGGTGATGTGGTACAAGGATATTGGCTAGGGAAGTCAGAAGAGGGCGGTCACTGATACCCAAAGGTAATCGATAAGCTTTATGCGTCTTTTTGGTTATATAGTGTTATTTCCCCTTTGCACAATGAATGTAGGATAAACACACGTTTTTTTTTGTTGTTTTGTGTAGGCCACAATGAAAAAAATAAGGCAAGCCTCCATTGCATCCTCATCGGGCCACACAGCTCTATTGGCTCAAGGATCCAGCCTCAAGGCCCTCACCCCCAGCAGGTTGTGGGTTCGAAACCCGATGATGACAAAGGTTTTAAATTTTTTTTTGGTACACTTGCCCCAAAAGCTTAGAAATACAAGTGTATGGTGCTTGATTCCCATCAAGGATGGAAGTCGAGTTGGTAAGAAGACTTTGTTTAGTGAGAGGAGTCGCGGGTTTGACTCTTGTAGGCTTGAAATTTAAAAAAAAAAGTTTTTTTCCCCTTTCTAAAGTTTTTTTTTTATATATTAAAAAGAATAATTTATATTATATTTAATAAATTAAAATAATAATTGTTTAAAAAAAAAATTATAAAGCAATTATTATTTTTATTAAATAGAAATATAGATATATTTTTAGTACAATAAAAGGAGAAAAAGAACATTGCCTAAGAGGCAATTTATGTAAGAGGACTCAAAGGTGGAAAATTGTGACAATTTCTTTGTAAAATTCTGAGAGAGGCAAAACATTGAATATTAGGAATTTGTGAAAAAAAAGGCAAATTGAAGGGCAAAATTCATGATTCGCTCTACAGGATGTTATCATGCACTTTTTACACTTTTGGTAAGAGAGAATGTTGAAATCTTTTATGAAAAAGTACGATCTTATGGGCTTCATACTATGTTTAGTCAGTTGTAGAACATAGTAATAGCACACTAGAGGCATCCATACTCAGAGTACGAGGCAGACTCTGAAGATAACTCCTTTGGGAGTCAATTTGAGCAATATGAATCCATAGAAGTTGCACCACAAGAATCTAAATATACTCATTATAGTAATTTAGTAGAAATTCTAGAACCAGAATCACCTGAGATAATATTGATCAGTGACGATGAAGAACAAGTAGCAGACAATTTCGTGAATCAAGAAATAGCAGCGCCATAGCAAGAGGAACAAGAAATCAGTGAAAGAGTGAATCAAGTCAGATTTGACTTAAATTTGTAATCTTTTCTTTCTTCTTATTTCTTATTTATTCCTTCTTCCTTCTTTGAAAAAGCAAAGTGCTTTATTGTAACCAAGAAATAAAAAGAGTGTTTTAGTAACTATGGCCTCACATAACAATCTACCAATTCCAGAATTCAATAGATATGATTACAAGTATTGGTCTATTAAAATGAAGACCTTAGTCATAGGGAAATGTTTGTGGGACATAGTGGAAGAGGGTTACACTGAACCCACATACTGGACAACATTAAGTGTCGCAGATAATAAAACAAAGAAAGAAGCATAAAATAGCAACTCCTTTACTCTTTATCATCTCCAAGCAGCATTGGAGAAGAGTATATTCCCTAGAATAGCCACTTGTATAACTGCACAAGATGCATGGAAATATTTGAAATATAGATTCCAGGGAAGTGATCAAGTGAGGCTTCAAACACTAAAATGAGATTTTGAAAATCTTAGAATGATAGAATATAAAAAAGTAGGTGATTATTGTGTCAGAGTGAAAGTAGTCGTTAATAAAATGGTTACTCTTGGTGAAGAAATTAAGCCTAAAATAATTGTAAATAAAGTGTTATGAACACTTCTTCAAATATGGAATCACATAGCCATAATAATATAAGAGTCAAAATATATTTCCACTTTATCATTTGATGTATTAATTGGGTCATTAATGTCTCATGAAGAGAGATTACATGAATCTCCTTCAACCAGTTATGGAGGCGATTATAAAGCCTTCACATCCAATGAAAATACTGGAAGAGGATGTGGAAGAGGTCAATGCAAAGGCCAGTGAAGAGGTAGAGGTAGAGGCAACTACAAAGGAGGCAATCAGAACATAGGAGGCAACTTCAACAGAGGAGACAATCAAAACAAAAGTGGAAACTAAAATCGAGGAGGAAATCTAGGATGAAGTGGAAATCAAGGATGAGGAAGTGACAAGTCCAAAAAAACTTGTTTTAACTGTGGCAAGCCAGGTCACTTTGCTCGTGACTACTGGTCAAAATCTTCTAAAGGTAGCAGCAGTCAATATGGAAATTATGGTGAAGAAGATGATACCTCTAATATTTTTCTTTCATATGAACAATCAGAACAAAATCTAAATGACACATGGATTTTGGATACTGGTTGCTTAAACCATATGAGTGGCAAAGAAAATCTATTTGCTACTCTAGATTCCACTTATAAATCCCATATCAAGTTAGGGGATGATAAATCTTTGCAAGTCGAAGGTATTGGAGCCATGGAGGTTCCAACAAAAGAAGGCCTAAAGAAAGTGACTGACATATACTACACTCCAAAGCTCCAACACAATCTGCTAAGCATTGGGTAAATAATGGAGAATAATTACAAACTTTTTTTTGATGGAGGAAAATGTATCATTCTTGATAAAAACAATTGTAATTGTGTCATCACACAGGTCCCAATGACCAAGAATCGATTATTCCCTCTCAAATTTGGTGAGCCAAGGGGAGATCAACTTGCAAATGTAGCTATAACTAATCCAAGTGTGCTTTGGCACTTGTGATATGGTCACCTAAATTCCACTAGCTTGAAACTATTAACTTCTCAAGATATGGTGACAGGACTTCCCAAAATCAATGAACAAAAGGAGGTTTGTGAAGGATGTGCTTTGGGAAAGCACTCAAGGTCTAAGTTTCCAAAAGGACAAGTGTGGAGAGCCAGCTATCCACTTCAGTTAGTGCATTCGGACATATGTGGTCCAATGCAGACAAAGAGTATTAGAAACAATTCCTATTTTATCACTTTCATAGATGATTTCTCTAGAATGTGCTAGATTTATTTCTTGAAACATAAATATGAAACTTTTGATTGCTTCATAGATTTCAGAAACAATGTAGAGAAACAAAGTGAGTATTTTGTAAAATGTCTTAGGACAGATCGAGGAGGTGAGTAATCCTCAAAATAATTCTTGAAATATTGTAAAGCAAGTAGGATTAAAAGGCAATTCACCACTGCCTATACCCCACAACATAATGGTGTGGTAGAGAGAAAGAACCACACCATAGTTGAGATGGTGATAACGATGCTTCAGACCAAGCATCTAACTAATATGTATTGGGCTGATGCTGTAAGAACCAGTGTATACATTCTAAATAGAAGTCCAACTTCTAGTTTAGATGTCATAACTCCTTATTAGGGGTGGTATGGAAAGAAACCCAATGTAAAGCACTTTAAAGTTTTTGGTTCTTTAGAATATGCACACATTCTTTATGATAAAAGGAAGAAGTTTGATCCCAAAAGTCAAGCATATATATTTTTAGGGTATTGTGAGTCTACCAAAGCATATAGACTCTACAATCCCAAGAATCATAAAATTGTACTTTTTAGGGATGTAATTTATTATGAAGGGGGATAATGGGGTCAAAAGAATTTTTTTTGATGATGAGTCCCAATATTTAAATTCTTCATAGGTACAAAATGTACAATAGTTTTCTCCCAAGAAAAGCAAAGGTACACCACCCCCTCAAAGCCCAAGTAGGAGTACTACATCAAGTACTTCAACCGCCACTCCAAGTCCTTATCCACAGAGATCAGTAAGTTCTTCACCGATGGACATTGATATTGACTCTCCATAAAGAGGCAAAAGAACATTACAACATCATCCATCTTTTCAAATGTTGGATCAAAATTTCCAGAGAAGATTCACTAGAAGCCAAGCTAATGAAATGAATACAATTTTGCAACAACTTGAAAATTTGTAATTGTATGGGGATGATGACTCCCATGGTCCCAAGGGATATGTAGTCAATTATACTTTATTGGCTAATGCATAGCTAGAACCAGCTATCTATGAGAAGGCTTGTACTCAAAATGTATGGCAAGAAGCCATGGAAGAGGCAATAACCTCTATAAAAAATAATGATACATAGGAGCTAGTAAAGCTACCCAAAGGAAAAAGTGTGTTGTATTTAAATGGGTCTACAAGACCAAATACGATGCTGATGGAAGAATTGAGAGGCACAAGGTGAGATTAGTAGGAAAATTTTTTAATCAAAAATTTGGCATTGACTATGAGGAAAATTTTGCTCCTGTTGCACGACAAGAGATAATCAGATAAATTCTTTCCTTAGCTGGCCACAAAGGATGGAAAATTCAACACATGGATGTGAAAAGTGCTTTTCTGAATGGATACTTGACTAAGGAGGTTTATGTTCAACAACCTCAAGGCTTTCAAGAACAAGGAAATGAGAACCTTGTTTACAAATTGAAAAAGGCACTTTATGGCATCAAAAAAGCACGAAGAGCTTGGTACTCATGCATTGATGGCTATTTCAACAAGTATGGATTCACTAGAAGAAAAAGTGAACCAAATTTGTACTACCTAAATCATGGTGTAGACATTCTCATAGTTTTTTTGTATGTGGATTATCTAATATTTATGGTTAGTAACACTAAAATGAATATGGAGTTCAAAAACTCCATGATGAACCAGTTTGAGATGAAAGATCTTGGTTTAATGTGATATTTCCTAGGCATGGAAGTGCATCAATCAAATAAGGGGATATTCATATATCAACACAAGTATGCTCGAGACATCCTATGCAACGCACTATCTTGTAAGAACCATAAAATCAAGGATCCAACTTTTGAATGGTTTTAATCATCAATAACAACTATTTGTAGGGTTTTAAATGCAGGAACACCATATCACCTGTATTAAATTGTCTTTCTGAATGGTGTGTGTCTTGTTGCTGCTTCATGTGATCTTGTGTTTGGACTAAGTTGTCTTTGAGAACGTTGAGTATTGACTATCGATGTTGGAATCAATCATCTAATTGGGCTATTTTGGAAGAACCTGGAACATAATATACTATTGTTTGTGGTTTGACTCCATAAAATGCTTCAAATAGAAACATCTTAATGGAATAATGGTATGAAGTGTTGTACCACCATTATGCCAAGAAAATCCAATGACTCCATTGATATTGTTTATCTTGAGAAAAACATCTTAGACAGGTACCCAAACATTTGTTAACTATCTCAATTTGGCCATCTATTTGTGGATGGCATGCAGAAGAGATATTAAACTTGGTACCACTAAGAAAAAATAATTCTTTCCAAAAATTGCTCATAAATATGGGATCAAGATCTCTTACAATATTTTTTAGGCATTTCATGCAATTTGAAAATTCAATCCATAAATACCTTAGCCACTTTGCTTGCTAAAAATAGATGATATAAAGCATGGAAGTGAGCATATTTGGAGAGGTGATCCACTACCACAAAAATTACTATTTTGCCTTCTGATTTAGGAAGACCTTCAATAAAATCCATTGAAATATGTTCCCATTGGTGATCTAGAATAGGTAATGGTTGAAGCAATCATGGTGATTTGACTGTTTCACCCTTGTTACACTGACATACTTCACATTCGACCACCCATTTTTTAAACTTTGCTTTTAATCCTTTCCAATAAAAGGATTTTTTTAGCCACATATATGTTTTCAAAAAACCTGAATGTCCTACTAATGGAGAAGCATGCAATTCATCTAGAATCTAGAATTTAATTGTAGAATTATGTGGAATGTAAATGTGATTCTTTCTTCTCAATACCTTGTCATCGTAGGAAAAAATAGGATGCTTTGATGACCTCAACGACAATTCCTAAATTATTTGATTTGTTTCTATATTTAACAACCATTCTTATTGAAGCTGAGAAACCCATTGGGAACATGGATCTAAAATAGCATTGATAACTACTTCATCTTCATATTTTTGCAATAATGCATCTATTGCCATGTTTTCTTTCCCTTTTTTATAATTGATAACAAAGTTATATCCCAATATTTTTTTTAACCATTTGTTTTTCTCTAGATAATAAAATCCTTTTTCTAGAAAATGATTGAGACTACTATGATCCATTTAAATAATAAAATAGCTACTGATTAAGTAATGTCTCCATTTCTCCACCGCATGTAGAAAAACCAATATTTCTTTCTCATATGTGGACCTTTCCAAAAAAAATTCCAAAAGTTGTTTACTTTTGAATGCCAAAGGATGTCCCTCTTGCATTAGTACTGCCCCAATACCTGTTCCTAAAGTGTCACATTCAATCACGAATGGTTTGTGAAAATCTAGAGTTGCCAAAATTGGAGTAGTACACATTGCTTCTTTGAGGGCCTCGAATGCTTGAGTGGTTGCTTCCAACCAATGAAAAACATATTTTTTGTAAGAGTCGTGAGAGGAGCTACAATTTTTCTATAGTTCCACATAAACTTGTGAAAGTAGCTGATAAGACCCAAAAACCCATGAAGTTTCTTGATGGTTTTAGGTAAAGGCCAATCCTAAATTACCTTTATCTTATTAGGATCCAGTTTAACACCTTCATGAGAAACTATATGACCCAAGTACTCAACTTATTGAACACCAAAAGAGCATTTATAGTGTTTGAAAATAATTTTTCCTTGTGTAGTATATGAAGAACCCTTACCACATGCATCAGATGATGCTTCCATTTTTTAGTATATATGAGTATGCCATCAAAAAATACTAGGATAAATTTGTGAAGGAGTGGATGAAACACATGTTTCATGAGACTTTGGAATGTATATGGGGCATTGGTGAGACCAAAATGTATGACCAAGAATTCATAGTGAAATTTATGGGTACGAAAAGCTATTTTAGGGATGTCCTATTCCCTAACTCTAATTTGGTGAAAACCAGAACGTAAATCCAATTTTGTAAAAAAATTTACACCATGTAGTTCATCTAATAAATCATCAATGACAGGGATAGGGAATTTATCCTTGATGGTGATTTTATTAAGGGGATGAAAATTAGGACACATATGCCAAGAATTATCTTTGTGACAGGCCAAAACTACTGGTGAAGAATAAGGACTAGTGATGTGATGGATGACTCCATGTTCTAAAATTTCTTGGACAATTTTATCAATTTCTTTTTTTGAGGTTGGGGATATCAATAAGGATGGCCATTAGGAGGAAGACTTCCTAGGACAATGTGTATGGCACGGTCATGAGATCTTTGGGAGGTAGTCCTTTGGGTTCTTGGAAGACATCATCATAGGTAGCCACAATAGTTTGTAGATATTTTTATTGAATATTTGGTATATATTGTGCTTGCCTTTCCATAAAATTAATTTGAGCTATGAATTATTTAATATTTTTTCCATGTTGTGAGAACTTACTACCCTTTATGGAGGGTTTGGAATTCCTTGGAGGGAAATGGTCTTTCCATTTTCTTTCCATTCCACAAAGCACTTCCTGAAATTAAAATTGATTGTGTCCAATTTTTCTAACCATTCAACTCCCAAAATAACTTTTGAATTCCCTAAATTCATAACAAAGAGAGTTCCATGCCAAGTATAATTTCCCATTTGTAATGAAATTGGATATGTTCTACCAATACATTGAGCATTTTATCCATTTGTAATTATAACTTGAAACTTATCTTGATTGTAGGAGTTAGTGTGTAATTTTAATGCCCTAGCAAATTTTATATCGATAAAATTATGAGTACTACCTGAGTCAATCAACACATTTACCTTCTTCTTTAGAATGAATCTTGATACCTTGATTGTATAGTGAGTTGATAATCCCATAAGAGCATGTACTAAAATTGCCATAGTGTCTTCTTCACCTACTGCTTCCATGTGTTCAACTTGTTCTTCGGCCATGGAAGAATCATGTGTATTGATATCTTCTATTTCCTCTTCATCCTCCTTGTAATCATATTCTATTTAAAAAATTTGTCTTGTTATACATGCTTGATATTTTGGATGGTGATTGTGACATTTGTAGTAGTAATCTCTTGATGGTTGATCATTTCTATGGAAGGAGTTGTGATATTGAGGACGATTATAGAAATCTTGTCTGGATGATGTCCCATATTATACCTTTTCTTGACCAACTTGAAAAACTTTATACAATCATCTAAAGTGTATGGATCATGCAAGTCAAATTAAACTTGAATATTCTCTTTCAACTCATGTCTAAAATCATATACCACCACATCGAATGGTACATTTTTGACATAAGAAAGTAAACTAGTGAATTCTGAAATATACTTCCTTACTGATCCTGTTTGTTTAAGTGCTAACAACAAAACCATGTATGAATATCCCTCATAAAATCTCTTAATTAAAAGTTTTCTGAATTCATCCCATAATATGGGTTGACTATGCTCACGTTTTTTGCCAAGCAAACCATTGGTAAGCTATAGTACCTACTTTTGAGGAAGCATAAGGAACTTTTTCAAATTTAGGGATCCGGTATAAATCTAAAATGCCTTCCATTTTAGCTAACCACCCATGTGGATCATTACCCTCAAAGGTAGGCATATCAATGTGTGGGAAATTAACACCTATAGGTCCTCTTGTTTGGTGATAAGCTTCCTCTGTATCCCTATCCTCACTAGTATGCCTTCTACGGTAGTTATGAGGGGAATAAGGGGCTTCTTGGTTTTGTCTTCCTAAAACTTGGCACAACATTGTAGTTATGTCATTCATACTATTTTCTAGTTGAGCCATAGTGGTTTGGATATTTTTTTTATTAGCATTGGTGTTGTCCACTTCCTCATTTGTGTGTTTTCATGGGATGAGTTGGAAGTAGCCATAGGGTTGATAGTAGGATGGTTTGGATAAAAACTAAATGTATAAAGGAGAGTTGTATTGTGTACCTTACTTTCTTGGAGGTCTTCTTGGTGATCTTAGGAGTCCTTTGATTGGATTCTCTGAGCTTGATAATCGACTATTTGGTCCTTTGGTCCACCTTTCGCTCATGCACTTGCTAATAAGTCCTGCTTAAAAAAAATTATCTTCAATTTTTGTAAAGTAATTTGGTTAGTTTTGGCAAAAATTTGGTGTGATTTTCCACTTCAAATGTTTCTTCAACTATGACGTGGAATTGAATTTGATTTTTCAATGGCTAGATCTCCCAATGGCTATATTTCAATTAAATTTGAAGCTCCAATGACTACTTTTGAATTTGAATATTCCAATAGCTAGTTTTGATTGTGAATATTCCAATGACTATTTTATTAAATTTTAATGGTTATAACCAACAATAATACCCACTTACTTTTATGCTTTACATCTACTAATACTATACCACACATAATTTAACACATAACAATGAGACTAATCTGATCACTATTTTGACTATACAACACATGATTCGATATGTGACACAACACTGACCACGAGGATACAAGGTGACACAACAAACACGTGACATGAGGGAGACCAAACAGGGAGTACAAAGGAAAATGAAGACATGATGAAATGACATGAACCCACTATAATTGCTCAGAGGACATGTCAAAATCAACTCACATGAGCAAGGAGACAGACTATGTGATCGAAGTCACACCCAACTAGGAGCACCTAGTTATATTTAAACCCCACAACAACCACCACACAACTTGTGTGGGATAAATGACTGAACCTAAAAAAAATTAAAAGTTTGGTACCTTAGTTTATATGTCAATAATTCAAATTTTTGCCACTTTTGATTTGTCATCCACCTATGCGTGATATGCAACATATTTTCTTTAAATTTTGCATATGAATCATAGTGTTTCGAATACCTGTTGTGCTAGATACCTCCCCAAGGTGAAATAGAGCGTTTGTTGTTTGTTTTTGTGACACACTACTGGTTTAATATTTCTTCTACTATTATTTATCTACGAGCTCACCTATTATTGCTTTGTAATGTAAACCACCTAGCTACTGGTAATGAAATCTAGCCTTTGCTGGATTGGCTAATTGGTTAGGCCACATCATGCTAACGGTTAGAAACTGTTGGTCCTTAGTATAATATAATTAACATGCACTAAGGTTTACGCTGAATATCACACAAAAAAATATAATTAATTACTACTGCTTAGAATGATGTCTACTCAATTATCATTGTGGATTTAACTAGATAAATGTATTATTTGTAAATAGAAATAAAGAACCCACTATACTAGGCTCAAAACCTAGAAATATAATACCACTTGTTAAGGTATTTATACCTTAACACTATCATGCATAGTTTAATACAACTATCATAAATAATACTTTGCAATAACTAGGAAATATAGAATGAATGAAATCAAGTTAATCACTAATTTAGGAGGGTTACATCCTCGCCTCTAGGAGGGCTAAGTCTGTACGGATACTGCAAATGTAAATTCAGATAAAAAGATAATTAAAATATATCAACCTATGCTAATTAATAGTGAATCAATGAAATCAATAATTGGAGATATCAACATAGTCGACTACTATGTTAGTGTCGTAAAAAAATTGAAATGAATTATGGCAATATTTTTTTTATCCTCTAAAATATGTGAAGCCCTTATACTCTATCATGCCTCCAATAAAACCGAACCCGATCCTGGCGTCCAATCAAATTATTCCAATACACATTTTCTTTCACACCAAATTACGCACACCTTGCTCACTATTATCAATTGCTCATTAAATTTCATGCCAATTAAAATATTTGTGCCATATTTTAATTATCTTCTACCTTCAAAATCAAAATTGAGCACTTCAAAATTAAATCATTTCTTTTTGTTGCCTTTGATTAATATTAGCTCATTGCCAATACAATATTAATCGTACACTATATACACAACTTTATAAAGCTTCGGATTCCCCTCTTTATATATGATAAATGGTCTTCAATATAAAGACGTCGGCGAGGGAATTTTCAAATTTACACAAAGTCGTTCGGCACTTAAATATGTTGGCCCTTGGCCCATTTAAACTTTAGGACAAAATAAAAATATTTAAATATTTAATTTTAAATTATTTAAATCTTTAAATAATTTAAATATTTTTAACTCTCCTTTGAGTCTTTAACCATGGCCTTAAATGTGGCCTTCAATATTCTTTCAAACTGTTTATTTATATACTTCAAACTCATGGTTCTAATTGCTTTGGAGAGAACCTTGCCTTGCATTTACTTTTGACATCAATGACAACCAAACTTGCTCAAATTTACAACAAAAACATAGTAAAAATAAGCAACAAGCAGGAAGTCAGAGATTTACCCAAGATAATAAGGCCATAAAACACAATTTGTGCACAATTTTGGCATGGGAAGCAAACTAGAACAAGTTTCAAGTCAAAAATATTTACGTCATCTGAGCCATTGAAACTAGTTCACACTGACCTATGCGGTCCTACAAGGACAAAGAGTATACTAGGTGAAAGTTACTTCATATTATTTATAGATGATTATTCCAGAATGATTTGGGTAGCCTTCTTAAAAGAAAAATCAGAAGCCCTTGAGAAGTTCAAGGTATTTAAAGAATTAGTAGAGAATGAAACAGATAGAAGGATTAAGTGTTTAAGATCCGATAGAGGAGGAGAATTTAATTCAAATGAATTCATATAATTCTATGAATAACATGGGATAAAAAGAGAATATTCATTAGTAAGAACTCCTCAACAAAATGGAGTAGTTGAAAGGAAAAATAGGACTGTTGAAAATATGGTTAGAGCTATGTTAAATGAGTCTAAGGTTTCAGATGGTTTTTGGAGATATGTAGTTCATACAATAGTGCATATCATAAATAGAGCTCAAGTAAGAGTAAACCATCACAAAACCCCATATGAGCTCTAGAAAGGGAGAGCAACCATTGTAAAATATTTCAAAAATTTTGGAAGCGAATGTTACATAAGACAAGAAGAGAAAAATTTGAGTAAGTTTGACTTAAGGTGTGATGAAGGTATTTTCCTTGGCTATTCCACTAAAAGCAAATCCTATAGATGATATAACAAGAGGACACATACAACTATAGAAAGTATAAATGTGACAATTGATGAGCAGATAGGGTCAAAAGAACCAGCTCAAGAAATTATGTATGAAGAAGAAGAAAGTTGTCAAGAAGAATTAAGTGAAGAATCAGAAGAAGAAGAAATATAAAGAACACTACCTAAAACTCCATCCAGGTATATGTAGAAAAATCATCCAAGAGATCTAATAAATGGAAACCTAGATGAGATATAGACAAGGAGGAATATAATAGGAACAAGTGAGCATGCCAATTTTTATTTGTTATCTAAAATTGAGCCCAAGGATTTCAATGAGGCAAGAGAAGATAAGTTTTGGGTCAAGGCAATGGATGAGGAACTAGATCAAATAGAAAAAAGTGAGACTTGAAAACTTGTCCCAATACCAAAATACAAGAATGTAATTGGCACTAAATGGATTTTTAGAAACAAGTTAAATGAATATGGTTAGGTAGTCAAAAATAAAGTAATATTAGTATGCAAAGGTTATGCACAAGTTGAAGGGATTGATTTTGATGAGATATTTGCTCTGGTTGCATGACTTGAGGCCATAAGGATGTTTTTAGCTTTCTCAAGCTTCAATAAATTCAAAGTATATCAAATGGATGTTAAAGAAGATTTTCTCAATGGTGTCTTGGAATAAGAGGTTTAAATTGAGAGACTTGAGGGATTCAGCCTAATTGATAAGCCATATTATGTATTTAGATTAAAGAAGACACTTTATGGACTAAAGCAAGCTCCTAGAGCTTGGTATTCAAGATTGGATAAATATATTTAGGAACAAGGTTTCAGGAAAGGAATGGTGGATAGTAACTTATACATCAAAAATTAAGGAAATGACTTACTCATTGTGGTTGTTCATGTGGATGATATCATTTTTGGAGGCAAAAATGATAAAATGTGAAAGAAACTGCAAAGAGCATGCAAAATGAATTTGAAATGTCAATTCTTGGTGAGTTGTCCTTCTTTCTTGGAATACTAATTTCATAACCAGAAAAGGGTGTATTTCTCTCACAAACCAAGTATATAAAAGATATGTTGAAGAAATTCAAGTTAGAATATTGTACACCTATAATTACCTCAATGATTATAGGATGCAAGTTGAGTAAATATGATGAATCTCTTGAGGCAAAACATATATTGTATAGATCTATGATTGGTAGCTTACTATATGTCACTGACTAGATATAATGCAAGAAGTAGGACTAGTGGTAAGATTTCAAGCAGCACCAAAGGAAACACATGTAATGGCATTAAAGAGGATTCTCAGGTATTTAAAAGGGACTATGGATTTTGGACTCTGGTATCCCAAAAGTGATAATTTCACTTTCATAGCATATACATATGCAAATTGAGCAGGTAGTATTTATGGTAGAAAAAACATAAGTGGAGGAGCATTCTTCCTTGGATATTGTTTAGTCTCCTGGCTAAGCAATAAATAGGCATTAGTATCCTTATCCACAACAAAGGCACAGTGTATTTTAGTAGTTTCATGTTGTACACAAGTGTTATGGATGAATTAAACTTTAAAAGACTTCAAGATAGAGCATGATCATCCTATATCCATACTATGTGATAATACAAGTGCTATAAGCATTTCAAAGAATCCAGTGATACACTCCAAGACCAAGCATATTTCTATAAAATATCATTTTCTAAGAGAACAAGTGATGGATAAGCAAGTCAGATTGGAATATGTTACTACAAATGAATATATTACGGATATTTTCACTAAGCCACATCCAAAAGAGACTTTTGAGTATCTTAGAGGAAAATTGAGAGTAGTTTTACTCCCACCCCAAAATTAACCACCTCAAGAAGAGGAGGTGAGGAGGAGGCTGAGCTAAGAGTCTTATATTTAGTCCCAAAGGAGTCCCTTTTCCATTTATTTCAAAGGGGGAGAGATTTGAGTTAGGGGGAGAGCATTTAGTCAGGGGGAGCTAAATTAGAAAAATACAAAAGGAATGTTTAAGGAAAAAGGGTTGCCATCAATGACTAATGGGGAGATTGTTGGAAATTTGAGCATGTTTTGTTGTTATTTATGTCAAGAGGTTTGATATCCTAATTTGATGGAATTAATATCAAGAGGTTTGATTAATATCAAAAGGTTTAATGTCATAATTTGATGGAAATATTTGTGAGAATATTTCTCATGGTGGCACATGAAGTATAAGGCAACAAGAAGAAAGGAATATCTCTCCATGATGTTTGAAAAAGAATTTATAAATTACTTTGGTGGTAATTTTGCAAAGGTTAAAATATACATTAATGGTGGCAAGGTTATCCTTAAAAGAAAAGGCCCAAAAAGGTTTTTAATATTTAAATTATAAAATTTAAATCCTTTCAATTTATATTATTATAATTAAATAATTAAATTTAAAGTGTTAAAATTTGAATTGCAAAAAGAGCCAACATCAAATATAGAGGAGGGCATATGTATTAATAGGATAAGGTTTAGCTTAAGTTAGAGAGGATTCAAAAAATTATTTTTGCCTCGAAGTAATTATCTTGCTCGATTTACATTCGACAAGATGAAGGAGACACAGATAAGAAATTTTGTGCATTTCAAAGTAGTCATTGGTCAAAGGCTTGAAGGGGTATATCCCCACTCAAGTGAGGTGGTAGCCGATCTAGAAATCTTGGATTGTGCAACACGTTGAGGGTAGAGGGTGTTATGTTAGATTCGCACAAAGGGATTTTGATCATGTGATCAATTTATTTTTAGCATCAACGGTTGAGGATAACAAGATGATATGCACCTTGGTTTCATGTGGGTTGGCTAGCCCATGTGATGGCCTAGCCATGGCTAAGGCACGGAACCAGCAAGTAGTGCAGATTTGATTCCCGGTGACAGGTGGCAGGCGGCAGTAAAGGAATTAATTTTTAATAAAATTAATTTGTCCTAAGGTCTAAATGTGCCAGGGAGATATAAGGAGTTTTTAATTGATTTTATTTTTGCAATAAAAAGGGTTATGAAATGATTTATCTTTCTTGAGAAAAGAGTAAGGTGGTTTGTTTGGTAATGCATTGGGATAAAAATTAAAGTGGTGATTTATTTTTGAAATGCATTAATGACAAGTAGGAGATATAAGGTGTAAATAAAATATTTTATCTATGTAATTGTGATCCTTTTTGATGAAATTTTGACTGCAAAGTTAGGAGTAATAAGGTGTAAAAGTGGTTTGACATTTTATTAAATATTTGTATGGTGAAATATTTGTTGTGGTGAAATATTCATGTGGAGGTTTTGAAATAGATTGTTGCACAAAAAGGATTGGTTATTTTTGAGACAAGTTTTTGAAGACATATCTTCAAAAGAGCAATTAAGAGGTATGGGCACATCATCCTTTGTTTGAAGTTATTTGTTGAATTAATGTTTCTAAACACAAGGTGGAGTGAAAAGGATTGTTTGATAAGCATTGTTGGAAATATTTGAGTGAGTTTTATGTGCTTCATTGATTGAATAATTGTGTGAATATTTTGAGTATTGGTTTGAGTATGTTTGTGAATGAGCAAGTCTTGAGAAGACTTGAGAGACATATTTTGAGCAGGTTTTTGAGAGATATTTTGAGAAAGACTTTGAGATAAATTTTGAGTAGGTTAGAGACAGATTTTGAGCAAGTTTTTGAGATAGATTTTGAGCAGGTTTTGAGATATATTTTGAGCAGGTTTTGAGACAGGTTAGAGGTAGATTTTGAGCAGGTTTTGAGATAGACTTGTGAGCAGTATTGATCAGTGTTGAGCAAAGCAGAGTGGATAGAGTTCCATAAACTAGAGCAAGGGGAAATATTTCTCCTATGGAGTGTGATCCATGAACCAACTAGGGAGATAGATCCACGAACCAGTTGAGGAGATAGAGTTCTCTTGGATCAAGTTCCATGAACCAAAAAAAAGAGGAAAGAGTTATCCTATGGAGAGAGATCCACAAATCAGAGTATAGGGGATTGGTGTCTCCTTTGGACAGAGGCCCATAAACATTGTAATAGGAAATTGATTCCCAAAATAATTTATTGAGAAAATTTATAAAGAATATTTTCTTCGTGGAGTAGCCCACATTGGGTGAACCACGTTAAATCGTGTCTTTCATGTATGTGATCATGTATGCAATATTTACTTCTTTAATATTGGTGATGTTATCATTTGGATTGAAAAGTAAAAAGTTTTATATTATACTTTTCACCCCCCTCTCAATATAAGCTTATGTTCTTTAGCAATTACTATAACATCCTACATAGTGGGTTGTTACATTATGTAGAGACAAGGACACAACACTTAAACAATAAAGAAAGCAAATAATCCAAAGAAACACAATATTGCACAAAAAGATAATTTTATTTAAAATATGGGTGGAACCAATAAACTCCTTTTATACAATCTGTAATCAATGAGTATTTGATACAAATATGTATGAGATGATAGGGTTCTCTGAAAATCTAGCTACAGTTATGAAGTGTCTTCAAATGGTGTGTCTTTCTCCCAATAGGTTGAGTTGGATTCTTGATATCCGTAACCGGGCCACTCCAGCTTCAAAAGTTGTTTAATGCTTTTGATGTATTATCAAATCCTACACACAAATGAATAAAGGAAATTAGTAATAAAAAATGATGGCTCCACAATGTGAGCTCTCATAAATCACCACTTACAAAACTCTAGTTATGGCAATGAAATATCAACAGAATGAGATAATATGAAATATAACAACCAATAAGTAATTTACCTTGATGTTTGTTGATGTTTTGTTGTAGATTCATTGGTATGATGCCCTAGAATCAGTAGCAGATGTGGCATAGCAGGTCCATGGGGTTTTTTATGATGACGACAGGCTTTGGTGGTCACTTGGCAAGCTCTAGTGCAAAATTCATAGGCTCTAGTGCGCACCTATAGGATATGGTAGGCTCTGGCGAGTACTTGGAAAGCTTCTACAACGATATTCGTAGGCTCTAGTGTGCACCTATTGAATGGTAGGCTCTGGTGAGTGTCTGGTAAGCTTCTATAGTGAGCTTTGCAAGCTTGGGAGGGCACCTGTGGGTAAGGGTGGATCTACAAAATTAGATCGTGGGGGGTACAATGAATGTGGTGGATGGGCTAAAGTAGAAACAACAAAAATGGAGGAGGGTGAGGTGGAAAGGATGGATATGGGGGATTTTTGGAATTATGGAGGTCCTATTATCAACTAGGGTTTGGGGATCTTCAGAGTTATGCAACCTTCAGCTTCATTGGGATCTCTCAAGGGCACAATTGTTTTCAGGGTTTGAACATTCCAAGGTTTGAGCATTTGCAAATGCCCTTAATTATAATCCAACCTAGGGTTTTCTTAGGGTTTTAGCCTTACAATTTTAATTGTGTGGCTAAGATTAAATCAGATCCTAAGGTCGAGATTATACTTTGGATGTGGCATGGATTAATGAAGATGGACGGTGGAGATTAGGTTAGATCGGACGGATGTGGTTAATTGGGTTTATAAATACATATATTATAATAAATATATTATAATATAATACAAAATATTATATTCAATATAAAATAATATTAAAATAAGCCCAATTGGGTTAGGAAATGGCAGGAAAGGGCTAAAGTGGGCCTTTTGAAGGTGGGAAGAGCTAAAAGTGGCTAAATGGATGGCAGGAAAGGTGTATGGTGGACAAGTGGGTGGTGGGATGGTTAGGATGGAGGATTAATGACTGCAATTTGGTGTCTATAGATGCCCCTTTTTGTACCATGTTGTGTGAAACACAATATGGTGCAAAAATACGAGACACTTGCTTGGGCTATGGGCGCAGAAGTAGCTTCTCTTTGTTGTTGGATTTGAGCACTGATGTTGAAGACCAAAGAATAAAGAATTTTTGGAATTTTTGTAGCTTACCCCCTCAATTGAGAAATGAGTTATGAATGTATCTCACAAGTCAATTGAAAAATTTTTGTGCAAATAATTAAAGATGTAGTGAATTTTTGTAATTGATGAATGAATGGTGTGAAATGCAATGTGATTGTGGATGATATGAATGATGTAAAATACCATGTGATTGTGGATGATATGAATGATGTAACATGTGATATCATTTTTGCCCCAACGGTTGAAAGGGTTTTTTTTTAATGTCATGATGTCATGATCATGTAAGATGTTATACCCTTGTGGGAGGATCAAAATCAATATTGTGGTTGCCCCATATTTTTGGATGATTCGATGTTGTTGAATAAAATGCCCTATAGGCATCATTGAGTATGCAAGGTATGAAATATGCATGATGCCATAGGCATCATAAGGGGTCGGGTAGTGACTGTCTCGATAATTCCCACATGGAATCAATCAACCTATCGGGATTTACATTGTCTGGTGACTATGGTGAAATGAATGAGTGATTGTGATTATAATTATCCGTATTTTCCTGCCCCTTAGAAAAGTACATCAATGACTACTTTTGAGCAAATTTTTCTTGGCAAGGTTGCACTCAAAATGTGAGGTGCCAAATGTTATTGATATTTCGATCGAGGAGATAAGTGAGGATGATCATGGTGAAGTGTCCTTAGGGTGGTTTGTTCATCTTACTGAATTACATGGATGCAAATCACTGCAATCACCAAGGAGATAGAATAGACCACTAGATACGAGGTTCGCTTGAATGAACTGGACAAATTATGGATGAAATGATTGATGTATTTGATGGGTGGTGACATGAAGACATGGTGATGAGAAATGTGTTGATGGATGCAATGTATGTGGATTCAATGATTGATTCTATTTTTTCCCCAATAGATGAATAAATTTTTACCATATGGAAATGTGATGAAAAGTATCTATTTTTGCCCTAACAGATGAAGGGGTTTTTGATTAATGTATTTGTTTTTGCCCTAATAGATGAAGGGGATTTTGAAATGTGAGCATGTGATGAATATATCTATTTTGCCCTAACATATGAAGGGGTTTTTGAAATGAAATGATTTGTGTATGTTCATTGCCCTTAGCAAATAAAGGGATTTTTAATGAACAAAAAAAAAATTATGTTTGTTCATTGCCCTTAATAGATAAAAGAGATTTTGATGGTGAAAATTAAATTATTTGTGTATGTTCATTGCCCTTAACAGATAAAGGGATTTTTGATGATGGACAATAAAATGATTGTGTCTGTTCGTTACCCTTAACAAATAAAGGGGTTTTTTATGATGTAAGTGTCCTTATGGTGATCTATCCATCCTACTGGATTGCATGGATAACCAGTTGTTGCAACTACCAGGTTTCTAGTATAAACCACTAAATACAAGGTTCACTTGTGAATGCTTCCTAATGATAAATGAATAGATGATGTTAAATGTAAGTGTAATCCATTTTTGTCCCAACAGATGAAGGAGTTTTTGAAATGTGGGAATTTTATGAATGTATCTATTTTTTCCCTAATAGATAAAGGGTTTTGCGATGATGAAAGTTTCCTTATGGTGATCTATCCATCCTATCGGATTGCATGGATAACCAATTGCTGCAACCACCAGGTTAAGTAGGATAAATTACTAGATACAAGGTTTATTTGTGAATGTTGCATAATGATAAATGAATAGATGATGTTAAATGTAAGTGTGATCTATTTTTTTCCCAATAGATGAAGGGAATTTTGTAATTTGTAATATGTGATGAGTGTATTTTTTTTCCCTAACAGATGAAGGGGTTTTTGAAATGTGTAAACGTGATGAATGTATCTATTTTTGCCCTAACATATAACGAGGTTTTTGATGAGGAAATTAAGATGATATGTTCTTTGCCCTTAAAAAATAAAGGGATTTTTGATGATGTAAGTGTCCTTATGGTAATCTATCCATCCTACCAGATTGCATAGATAACCAGTCATTGCAACTGCCAGGTTAAGTAGGATAAATTACTAGATACAAGGTTCATTTGTGAATGTTACATAATGATAAATGAGTAGATGATGTTAAATGTAAGTGTGATTTGTTTTGCCCCAATAGATGATGGGATTTTTGCAATTTGGATGATGTGAATGCAAGGCAAAGGGCGCAACATGTGAAAAAAGAACACAGTCTTTTGAACCTAGCAAGTGATGTGGATGATTTGAATGCAAGATGAAGGGTGCAACCTTTGATAAAAGAACACGGTCTTTTGAACCTAGCAATTGACTTGATGATGTGATTTGCAAGGTAAAGTGTACAACCTTTAAAAAAGCATGCAATATTTTGAACCTGACAATTGACTTGTTGATGATGTGATGTGCAAGGCAAAGGGCACAACCTTTAACAAAAGCATGCAGTATTTTGAACCTGGCAATTGACTTGTCGATGATGTGATGTGATTGCATGATTGACTTGTTTATTGCATTGGTGGGGCAGGTGTGAAACCTTGAACACCCCCAAGTTGTGTTGAGGTTTGTTTGATTGGGGGAAAGGTGTGAAACCTTGAGTACCCCCTAGTTGTGATGATGTTTGACTAGGGGAAAGGTGTAACCTTGAACACCCCCAAGTGATGATGATGTTTGAACTTTCTAGCGATCTTTGCATATGCGAGTTTGATATATATACGTACATGGCTTTTACTTTGTCTTATTATTCATGTGAATGTTTTATGTGAATGCAATGCATGTTTTATGAAAGTGTTTTAATGCACACTAATCATGATGTGTATGCATAATGCTTATATGGATGATTAATGCAGGTGAAATGACATGTATGTGAATGGTGTTTATATGGATGATTAATGCAAGCTAAATGACATGTTTTATGGGTGATTAATGCAAGTAAATATATAACGAATCTAAACTATATGAGAGGAATGCATGGTGTTCGAATGATATTTTTATAGTTCAGAAATTTTATTGTTTGGCAATCGGGGGTACCGAATTTATTGGTATTTTTGCAACTTGAATTTTAATTAAGACATGGATGTTGACATGGAAGCAAATATGGATGTTGATATGGAAGCATATATGGAAGAAGACATGGATGTTGATATGGAAGAAGATATGGATGTTGATATGAAATACTGAAAGGTTTTCAAAGACTCAAACATACTAGTGTCATCAACCAAACTCACTAAGTTGTCTAACTTTATTTAGGACCATATGTGTGTGTGAGTGAGGTTCAATTACCAAGTCTTGAACATGACAATGACCTTATACAATCAAGTACCAATGTGTGTGCATGTGAGGTTCATTAACCCATTATGAGTAATTTATGTGTGACATGTTATGGAGATGACCCAAAGGCTAGCTTATCCTTATGTGTGGTCAGAGGTCTCTCTTTTTGTGAGAGATACATGTCGCCTCGCATGAGCTTACTCCACTGCCAGTCAGACATCTATATGTTGTAATCACAATGACACTGAGAGGGGGGGTGAATCAGTGTGTTCTTTAAAATTTCTAAAACATATGATTTTAAAACCAGCAGCAGTTTAAAGCAGATAAAAGAGATACTAAATGCATCAAGAAAGCATCACACATAACACAGAATTTTAACGAGGTTCACCAATGTGGCTACTCCTCAAAAATACTGCTTGGACTACCATCCAAATCCAGTCAATGCAAAGCTACAACTTTACATAATCCTTTACCAGCACCAAGCTGGAAGGAGCACCAACCCCTTAACTTTATCATGCTTCAACGAGAATGGAGCACCAACTCCTATTTTACCGGCACCCTACTGGAAAGAGGCACCAACCCCTTAATCCAAGCAACAACTTGGAAGACAATAATAAAAATTACAGAATAAAACTTTCACCTCAATTTTCACGGTCTGCTATTTTTCTGCATTCTGTTGCTTATGTGCAAAATGAGTCACACTATTCCACCTCTTCTCTGTACTTCTTTGCACTCTCTGTTGCATTCAGATGATCAATCACTTCAGTAAACTGCGCACTTGTCACTTCAGACTTAGAACACAACTTCTGCACATCGCGCTCTTATCTTCGCACAAGTCACTCTACTCGCTCTTCGCACATTATCTCATCGCAACGCACACCTTATTGCAACTCCAAAGAACTATCACTTCGCTCTCATTCTGAATCGAAACGACTTGCTCTCTGCTCAACACGAACTTCACTTTCACAAACACTATGCTCGCATTTGCACTTTATCTTAACACCCCATATTTCAAACTCGAAGAAGCCCTCCTTTTATAGAAGAAATTTTAGGAACAAACCCTAGAAGAACGTCGGCTGAGAAACCCTAAGAATGTCGGCTGCAAAACCCTAGAAATTGTCGACTGCCAAACCCTAAAATCCGTTGGCCCAGATTTAACTTTGTCGGCCTCAAACTCTTCTACCACCTTCATCACCTTCCTGTAGCTTATTGCCTCGAAATAGCAACACGTCGGCCCTTTTAATTTAATTTAATATTTTAATTTAAATTTTAAATAAAATAAAATTTAAACTAAATATTTAAAATTAAATATCTTCATCACAGGGGCATCTTTTTCAACGAAACGAAGAGCCAACTTGGGTTTTAAGAAAAACCCATTTCAAATCTATTATCCATGGTTTTAAATAAAACTTTTTATTTTGATTGCCTTGGTTTTCACAAAAAACCTTTAAAATTTAAACTAAATATTTAAAATTAAATATCTTCATCACAGGGGCATCTTTTTCAACGAAACGAAGAGCCAACTTGGGTTTTAAGAAAAACCCATTTCAAATCTGTTATCCATGATTTTAAATAAAACTTTTTATTTTGAATGCCTTGGTTTTCACAAAAAACCTTTTAGCTTCTTGACATCTCAGGTTCTGAAGACTTCTTCTTCTCATTATGAATTATGTTTTCTATTTCTATGCATCTATCATTTAAGGACTCATGATCTGACTAACTTTTGAACTTTATCCTCTGCATCTGAGTGACTTCTGAACTTCCTGTCCATTGCATCATTAGATCTAACTAACTGTATTGACAACAATGACAATCCTCCTGCAACACCTTGCTCAACACTGAACTCCTATCCATTGTACTTTGGCTGCACCTTGTTGTTCAATAAACTCTTGTCCATTGCATCAATAAATCTATCTAACTGTGTTGACAACAATGACAATATTTTTGTTGCACTTTGCTCAACAATCTCCCCCTTTGGAATTGTTGGCAACACATGTGCAATTTTCCTGTAAATCTTCTCCCCCTTTGACAATAATACCAAAGGGTTGCTGCAGACTCCCCCTGAGTCTATGCACAATATTCTTAGACACAAATTATTACAATTAGCAAATATTCCAAGCATGAACAAGAAGAAAAACAAATACACAAATGCTCCCCATGAGTCCAAGACCACTTCATTTCACTGATTGACAACATCATGATAAGCATAATAGGCATCAATAAAATCAACAATGTGAATAGCAGCAATAACCGATGAATGACACCATCACAGTCAACTTCACCAATATAACATGTGTAAGAACATGACTGAACCACTATCTTCTGTGCAATTACCCTCTGTTGCTTTGCAAACTCAAACTTGTCCATTGTTAGTGAAGGCATACAATAATCTTATATAGCCAGCTTTTTGTTACGCAATGCCAACAACATCTGCATACAACTTCACCATGCATCTTGGATATATTCTCAACAAGCTTGAACCCAATGACAAGTTGTTTGTCTCTCTCTATAGTGAGAATCCAGCAAGCTACCTCAATCCACTTTCAACTCTGTGCAAGTACCAAACACTGTACCACAGCACAACCAACATCTTTTCTCAACCAATTAGGGCTTTAGCAACAATGCTTATAGACAAGGTTTAACCAACATCATTCAACTCAAGATTAACCTTGAAGCATTCAACCAATCACTACATGAAAAGGAAACTAGTAGACATCCTTTTCCTTCCAAAGGTATTTGAACAAGACGACCACCAACATAAATCACCAAGGCAAAGAATAACTTGCTCAAATCAAACTCAATGGAGTAAGCCCAAATCATGTATCAAGAAAAGCATTAACTTGATCAAAACAACCACTATGAAAGCAACTCAACTATTCATCACCAGGCTGGAAATCATCTGGCTGCTCATTAAAAAACTTTTTCTTCAATCTTCCCATTCAACATGCTGATTTCACTTTTGTCAACAGAATTGACAAGTGACTCACATCTGTACCAATTTTTGTCCAGCACTGCAATTTTATTGCCAACTCTTACTTTCAACTATGCATGTCGGAAGAAGACATTTTGTCAAACACTTTATGGCCAACCGTAGTGCACCTTACTCGGCCTCAAGCTTCTTATCCTTGGATGGCATTAAATCAATAGTTAAAACAAAACTATCTCGTGAATTAAATATATTCACCAAGGTGTCATGAAAGATCCGGCAATCTTCACATCAAAGAGTAAAAACAAATACATGCTGCTCGAAACACAAATACACAGCTAGGGCAAGCATTCTTTCGTTGAGCAAATTATCTGGACTATTATGATTCGTAATTTTGAACAGTGGTATTAAGAATCATCAACAGTACAACGGTGACATATCTCAAAACTACCAATGGTGACAGATCTCAAATTAAACACCACACTTCACGGCATTTCCACAAACCACTATATAAACTGAAAAACACACTTTAACAACTATACAACATTAACCTGACTGCTTACCTTTCATCCTCAGATACCTAGACAAATACATAGGAGCATTAAAATAAAACTTTAATATTGCTCCTCCTGAGGATGTGCCACCTGAGTTGCTTAGAGCAATGGCGGAGTAGCCTCCTTCAGTCCAAGGAGACACAATTTCCTTTCTTCTGTCTTTCTCCAGACTTTCCTGAACTTGGGCTTGGGTTTTTCAACAACATCCCTATTTTGCTCCTGTTCGTGAACTTGAACATTTCTCTTGTGGGGTTGTCTCTTGTGCATTCTTGATGGATGATTATTTTCTTTTCTTTTATGCACATGATATGTTCCTTGTCGGTGTTGTCCTCTTTGTGTCAGATGAAATCTAGGGTTTTGCCTTAGATTAGATATAGAAGTGCTTGGACAGAACCTTGCTATGTGCCCTTGACCGTTGCATTTAAAACATTGCACATGTTTTATTCCTTGTCTGTATTGCATTCTATGTGTATGATGAAATCTATGGTATTGCCTTAGATTGGATACGGAAGTGCTTGAACAAAACCTTGCTATGTGCCCATGGCCATTACATTTAAAACATTGCACAGGGTGTTCACTCAAAAAAATAGAAGTATTTTTATCGGCATAACTCTTTGATCTATTGTTCAGTCCACAATAAATTGCCTTGTGACCAAAGTGGTTGCATTTAGAACAATAGCCATAAAAAGCATTATTATTAAAAGAGTGAGAGTGAGAGAACCTCTTTTCCTTGTGGTTGCTTTCTCTGTAGATTTTCTTTGATATTTTCTTCCTTTTGAGGATTCGACTTCAGACTTTTCTTGTTTCAATCCTTCAACCGAGGACTTCTTCTTCTCTGCATATTTGGAGGATGAAGGTTGTTCAACTTCATATCCAAGACCAAACTTAGCTGTGGAGCTTCTTTGTTGATTTATCATTGTATCTAGCAACTCTGTGCTCTTCTCAAATTTGAGATTTATATTGGCCTCTTTTAGTTGTTTCTTCAATGAAACAATCTCTTCTTCTTGTTGGCAGCATACAGTCTCTTTCTCATTGATCTGAGACCTAAGAATATCTTCAATCCTTTTGTTTTGTTCTACTTGCAGCTTTAGATCAACAATAACCTTTTTATATTCCTCTTCACTTGTGCTGTATACATCATTCTTATTATCCAGCTGTGTCTTCAAGGCTTCTTCTGATTTCTTGGCCTTTTGAACTTGTAGGAAGAGATCTTCAATCTCATCCCCATATTCTTCCAATTTCTTGGACAGTATTTTGTTCTTTTTCTTTTCTATACTCCACTCTTCAAGTGCAGATATCAACTCTCCTTCAAAATCTACTTCAGCCTCAAGATTTTCATCACAGACTTCAGGATTCACTTCTTTTACCTTTTTCGGTTCAAATTTCTCTTCTACGAGGAACTGAAGCCGATCGGGATGCCTTTTTGGATGAGGATCTATTCTTCTTAGCCATTGTGTACTAATCCAAGATCAACCCCGACTGATTTAGCCAAAATTGGGAACTTGGCTCTGATACCAATTGTTGTAATCACAATGACACTGAGAGGGGGGTGAATCAGTGTGTTCTTTAAAATTTCTAAAACATATGATTTTAAAACCAACAGCAGTTTAAAGCGGATAAAAGAGATACTAAATGCATCAAGAAAGCATCACACATAACACAACATTTTAACGAGGTTCACCAATGTGGCTACTCCTCAAAAAGACTGCTTGGACTACCATCCAAATCCAGTCAATGCAAAGCTACAACTTTACATAATCCTTTACCGGCACCAACTGGAAGGAGCACCAACCCCTTAACTTTATCTCGCTTCAACGGAATGGAGCACCAACTCCTATTTTACCAGCACCTACTGGAAAGAGGCACCAACCCCTTAATCCAAGCAACAACTTGGAAGACAATAATAAAAATTACAGAATAAAACTTTCACCTCAATTTTCACGGTCTGCTATTTTTCTGCATTCTACTGCTTCTGCGCAAAATGAGTCGCACTATTCCACCTCTTCTCTGTACTTCTTTGCACTCTCTGCTGCATTCAGATGATCAATCACTTCTGTAAACTGCGCACTGTCACTTCAGACTTAGAACACAACTTCTGCACATCGCGCTCTTATCTTCGCACAAGTCACTCTACTCGCTCTTCGCACATTATCTCATCGCAACGCACACCTTACTGCAACTCCGAAGAACTATCACTTCGCTCTCATTTTGAATCAAAACGACTTGCTCGCTGCTCAACACGAACTTCACTTTCACAAACACTATGCTCGCATTTGCACTTTATCTTAACACCCCATATTTCAAACTCGAAGAAGCCCTCCTTTTATAGAAGAAATTTCAGGAACAAACCCTAGAAGAACGTCGGCTGAGAAACCCTAAGAATGTCGGCTGCAAAACCCTAGAAATTGTCGGCTGCCAAACCCTAAAATCCGTCGGCCCAGATTTAACTTTGTCGGCCTCAAAACCTTCTACCACCTTCATCACCTTCCTGTAGCTTATTGCCTCGAAATAGCAACACGTCGGCCCTTTTAATTTAATTTAATATTTTAATTTAAATTTTAAATAAAATAAAATTTAAACTAAATATTTAAAATTAAATATCTTCATCATCGGGGCATCTTTTTCAACGAAACGAAGAGCCAACTTGGGTTTTAAGAAAAACCCATTTCAAATCTGTTATCCATGGTTTTAAATAAAACTTTTTATTTTGACTTGCCTTGGTTTTCACAAAGAACCTTTAAAATTTAAACTAAATATTTAAAATTAAATATCTTCATCACCGGGGCATCTTTTTCAATGAAACGAAGAGCCAACTTGGGTTTTAAGAAAAACCCATTTCAAATCTGTTATCCATGATTTTAAATAAAACTTTTTATTTTTACTGCCTTGGTTTTCACAAAAAACCTTTTCGCTTCTTGACATCTCAGGTTCTGAAGACTTCTTCTTCTCATTACGAATTATGTTTTCTATTTACGTGCATCTATCATTTAAGGACTCATGATCTGACTAACTTTTGAACTTTATCCTCTGCATCTGAGTGACTTCTGAACTTCCTGTCCATTGCATCATTAGATCTAACTGACTGTATTGACAACAATGACAATCCTCCTGCAACACCTTGCTCAACACTTAACTCCTATCCATTGTACTTTGGCTGCACCTTGCTGTTCAATAAACTCTTGTCCATTGCATCAATAAATCTGTCTGACTGTGTTGACAACAATGACAATACTGTTTGCTGCACTTTTCTCAACACTATAGCCCCGATGGAGATTCACTCCATAATCCAATGAGACTGATATTTTAGGTCTTGGGGATGACTACCCATCCTTCTCAAGGATGTGTAGTACGATCCTTACAACTTTAGAGAGCAGGGTGTTTTGGATTTAATTTGTTAATTTTGTATAGAGTTTTGGGGAATTGGATTCTCAACCGCAGTGTGATGAGAATGTTGACCCTATCCTTACTACTCTATGTTTTTATGTTTATGTTTGGAGAACAATTGTGGTAGTGGTGAAAACCACTATTTTTGCTTTGGACTATGTTGCATGATAGGACAAGTGAGGATTATCTCCTTTTCACCTCAAGGTGCTACCCAAGTATGGTTCTAACCCTCCTAAACTCAAAATATTTTTAAGATGTGATGTAATGTGATTGGTTCAAGACTATATTCGGGATCATTTTGTAATGCTCAAGACTTTCTTAGTGTGTAAAGTGTGTTTTTTGTCCTAAAGAAAATTGGACATCTGTTTGGAAGTTGCTTGTTACACTAGTAATTGTTGGGTGATTAAAAATATAGGCCTTATGATTTTTTGCATATGGTATTGTTGGCTTATGTATTTTACGAAAGTTGCATGATTTTTTTCAAATTAGGTACCCCCAATTGTTATAACTTGACCTTTTTTTTATGGCCATATCATCATTACTATAAATGATCTTTGAACATGGGATGGGATGGATGCAAATGTATATGCCTAATGCAATGGAGTGTTGATATGCAAATGGAAATTGTACAATGCAATGGAATATGTATGATTTAATGTATGCGAATGTAATAATGCATGAATGCAAAAATTAAAATGCATGTCAAATGCCTAAATGTAAATGCAAATGGAATGTATGCAATGTGGTAATGCCTATGTGAATGATTTGTTTTGTTTTATTTTGTTGTTTTTTTAAGCCATGTATATACATATATAGTAATCACAGTAAGAATGGAATGCTTTTCAAGTGTATAATGTTCATTGGCATAGGTTTTTTTTTACTCCCCCTAGCTTGGGAAGCTTATGACCAAAGGGCTTAAGTGCCTTTGGGGCTTTTTGAAATTGAATTTGACCAAAGGGTTTAAAACCTTTGGGGCATTTTGAAATTGAATGTGACAAAAGGGGTTAAGACCTTTGGGGCTTTTTGAAATCGAATGTGACCAAAGGGGTTAAGACCTTTGGGGATTTTTGAAATTGAATGTGACCAAAGGGGTTAAAACCTTTGGGGATTTTTGAAATTGAATGTGACCAAAGGGGTTAAGACCTTTGGGGCTTTTTGAAAATTGAATGTGACCAAAGGGGTTAAGACCTTTGGGGCTTTTTGAAATTGAATGTGACCAAAGGGGTTAAGACCTTTGGGGCTTTTTGAAATTGAATGTGACCAAAGGGGTTAAGACCTTTGGGGTTTTTTTGAAATTGAATGTGACCAAAGGGGTTAAGACCTTTGGGGATTTTTGAAATTTAATGTGACCAAAGGGGTTAAGACCTTTAGGGCTTTTTGAAAATTGAATGTGACTAAAGGGGTTAAGGCCTTTGGGGCTTTTTGAAATTGAATGTGACCAAAGGGGTTAAGACCTTTGGGGATTTTTGAAATTGAATGTGACCAAAGGGGTTAAGACCTTTGGGTATTTTTTGAAATTGAATGTGACCAAAGGGGTTAAGGCCTTTGGGGCTTTTTGAAATTGAATGTGACCAAAGGGGTTAAGACCTTTGGGATTTTTTTGAAAATTGAATGCGACCAAAGTGGTTATGACCTTTGGGGATTTTTGAAATTGAATGTGACCAAAGGGATTAAGACCTTTTGGGATTTTTGAAATTGAATGTGACCAAAGGGGTTAGGACCTTTTGGGCTTTTTGAAAATTGAATGTGACCAAAGGGGTTAAGACCTTTGGGGCTTTTTGAAATTGAATGTGACCAAAGGGGTTAAGACCTTTGGGGATTTTTGAAATTGAATATGACCAAAGGGGTTAAGACCTTTGGGGATTTTTGAAATTGAATGTGACCAAAGGGATTAAGACCTTTAGGGCTTTTTGAAAATTGAATGTGACCAAAGGGGTTAAGACCTTTGGGGCTTTTTGAAATTGAATGTGACCAAAGGGGTTAAGACCTTTGGGGCTTTTTGAAATTGAATGTGACCAAATGGGTTAAGACCTTTGGGGCTTTTTGAAATTGAATGTGACCAAAGTGGTTAAGACCTTTGGGGATTTTTGAAATTAAATGTGACCAAAGGAGTTAAGACCTTTGGGGCTTTTTGAAATTGAATGATACCAAAGGAGTTAAGACCTTTGGGAATTTTTGAAATTGAATGTGACCAAAGGGGTTAAGACCTTTGAGGCTTTTTGAAATTGAATATGACAAAAGGGGTTAAAACCTTTGGGGCTTTTTGAAATTGAATGTGACCAAAGGGGTTAAGACCTCTGGGGCTTTTTGAAAGTTGAATGATGTGGATGACTAGGAGGATGTGATATCTTGAGAGTCCCTGATTTCCTTGGTGATTGAGTTGATATCGATGTCCTAATCAAATAAGTTAGTTGGACCATTTGGGGTAAAGACTTTCAGATCAATAAGGTCTTGGACAACATTTTTGAATGTGTAACAATTGTTTATGTTATGGCCCGATTGTCGATGATAAGGGTAGTACAAGTGTTCCTTATGATTTTTTCCATGTGGCTTATTAAGATTGATTGATTTGATTTCTGGAAGTACAAACTTTTGTGCTTCATAAAGCCTTTGAAAAATGGTTGCATAAGATTCTGAAAGTCTTGTGTAGTTGCGATGAGGCTTCTTGGGGTGCTTGGTGCTTGTGTCCAATTGTTTTGGACTTTGAATTTGTGGTATAGGTGTAAAAACCTGAGATGTGGATTTTGAACTTGAATTTTTCAATTGTTGTGATTGTTGACACTGAAGATGGCTCAATTGTAACTCAATGTTAGTCGAGTTAAAATTTGTTGTAGAATTTTAGTGTGTTGACAATTTGAATGTAAGCCTTGGTTGGCTTGTTGAGTGATTTGAGATGTGGTGAATGGATGAAATTGAATGTGTTGTTGGAGGTGTGATGAATTGGGGTTCATGGAATGAATTTTATGATGATGGGGTTGGTGAGGAAATGATTGTGAATGAAGAAAAGGATATGATGTATGAGGACTATAGATGTGTGGAATCATAGGAATGGAATGGGTTGATGGAGGCATGGAGCAAGTTGCATTTGATGTGAAAACTTGTGAGGAAGCATTAACATACTCCTCATATAATGGGTTGGAATAGATGGATGTGGGGTAAGTGTTAAGAATACTTGGATGTGGTTGCGATTGGCTTGTGGAAGAAGGCATACCATATTCATAACCCAAATTATGATATCCTTGGGTAAGGTGGGCAATAGCTAATTCAGGTTCTTCAAAACCCTCTTGGCTAAGGGGTTCTACGACATAGTTGGAATACTTGTAGATGGCCCTCACTTTGTCCATGTCTATGTAGGTCGTGGTTGTTTCCACATTGTGTGTAAGGTATCCTACTTGGGATAGGGATGGATATGACAATCCAGAAGAAGTAGTCTAAACTAGACTAGATAGGTTGGCTACAGAAGTAGCAGGAATATGGGAAGTGTTTTCCAATAAACCACTTTGATTTATTACTTTATTTTTTTGTCTCATTAGCACGACAAAGTATTAAACCAAAGATTTAAAGTTTATCAAAATCACATAGACTAAATTTTTTTTTAGAATTTAAAGTAAATAAAATAATCAATCATATGTTTCATCATGTGTGGCTTACCTCATTCATTAATTATTTTCTCTCATTAATGTGAGATTATTTTTAGAATTTTTGGCTTGTCTGTTTTGATGTAAATTAATCATGTTTAAAGAAAACAAAGGTAAAAAGTTATGGCTAGTTGAGGCAAAAATATTCTTGTTGGTAATGACCTCCAACAAGTTTGCTCGATGTAGCCCTATGGTTTCTAGTGTAGATATTGGTGTATGGAAATCACTGCCACTGTCACCAAATCTCAATAAATGGCTGGTGATGAAATCTAGCCACTACTGTTAAAAATGTGAACCGTGCAAGTGTGTGTGATTAATTTTATTAGATCTCTTGTTCTCTATGGTGTGCAAACAATATTAAATATTACTAACTTTACTAATCTAAATCAAAAGCCAACATAAAGATACAAATTTCACCTAAAGAGTGTAGAGTACACCCTTAAAATCCCCTGCCTACAAGTGATTAAAATCACAAGAGCAACCGGAGGGTTCGTCCACCTCTCTACCAAAGGGAAAAACCTAGGGTAGGATTACTTTATGTGTCAAGATGTTGTTCCTATTTAGATATGCAAAATTGAAGTGATATTTAACCCTAAAATGCCAAATCTAGGATGTGTTTATGTTTCATATGCACTCAAAAGGCAAACAATCACCTAGATCTACAACTTTAGAACAAGAAATGCATTTTGTGTAATTAAACGCACACAAACCCTAAATTTAATTTTTCTAATGATTATTTCCCAAATTACTTAGTGTTAAGTTCTTTTTATAACCCAGAAACAACAAAAAATTGTTAAAAAATATAGAATATGTAAACTGTGAAATGACCAACTAGGGTTATGGGACTTACTTAGAAGCCTTATATCTACCTCAAATCACTTTAGAGCATAGATGGGCACCTGTGTAGGCATATAAGGGTGCATACGGTTGTCTACAGATGTTGTCGAATGCCTGTGTAATCTCTAAAAGTGCTACAGAATGCTTTAGAAACCCTAGCGATGAAATCAGTGACTTCTACGCTTTTGAAAATCCTGTAACAAACATAAATAAAATCAAGTTAGCAAGGTAGATCAATTTAAATAATGAAACCCTTGTGGGGTCCCATCGTGATCACCATTTGTAGAGACAAGGACACAACACTTAAACAATAAAGAAAGCAAATAACCCAAAGAAACACAAGATTGCACAAAAAGATAATTTTATTTAAAATACGGGTGGAGCCAATAAACTCCTTTTGATACAATCTATACTCAATGAGTATTTGATACAAATATGTATGAGATTATAGGGTTCTCCGAAACCCTAGCTATAGTAATGAAGTGTCTTCAAATGGTGTGTCTTGCTCCCAACAGAGTTGAGTGGGCTTCTTGATATTTGTAACTGGGCCACTCTAGCTTCAAAAGTAGTTCAATTATTTTGATGTATTATCAAATCCTACACACAAATAAACAAAGGAAATTAGTAATAACAAATGAGGGCTCCACAGTGTGAGCCCTCAGAAATCACCACTTACAAAACCCTAGTTATGGCAATGAAATATGAACAAAATGAGATAATATGAAATATAACAACCAATAAGTGATTTACCTTATTGTTTGTTGATGTTTTGTTGTAGATTCATTGGTGTGATGCCCTAGAAATAGCAGCATATGTGGAACAATAGGTATATGGGGTGTTTTATGATGATGGTAGGCTTTGGCGGGCACTTGGAAAGCTCTGGTGTAAGCTTCACAGGCTCTGGTGCGCACCTATGGGATATGACAGGCTCTAGAAAATGCCTTGAAAGCTTCTGTAGCAAGCTTCATAGGATCTGGTGTGCACCTGATGAATGGTAGGATTTGGTGAGCACCTGGTAAGATTCTACAGTAAGCTTCACAAGCTCAAGACGGTGCCTACGGGTAAGGGTGGATCTACAGAAGCAGATCATGGAGGGGTGCGATGAATGCGATGGATGGGAGAAAGTGGTGATGACGACAATGGAGGAGGGTGAGGTGGAAAGGATTGATATGGGGGATGGCTATAATGATGGAGGTCCTATGATCAACTGGGGTTTGGGGATCTTCAGAGTTTTACAACCTTCAGCTTCACTGAGATCTCTCAAGGGCATAATTGTTTTTAGGGTTTGAACATTTCAAGGTTTGAGCATTTGCAAATGCCCTTACTTATAATCCAACCTAGGGTTTTATTAGGGTTTTAGCCTTACACTTTTAATCATGTAACTAATATTAAATCAAATCCTAAGGTCAATATTATACTTTGGATGTGGCATGGATTAATGAAGATGGACGGTGGAGATTAGATTAGATCGGACGACTATGGTTAATTGGGTTTATAAATACATATTTTATAATAAATATATTATAATATAATATAATATAATATATTATATTAAATATAAAATAATATTAAAATAAGCCCAATTGGGTTAGGAAATGGCAGGAAAGGGCTAAAGTGGGCCTTTTGAAGGTGGGAAGGGCTAAAAGTGGCTAAATGGATGGCGGGAAAGGTGTATGGTGGACAAGTGGGTGGTGGGATGGTTAGGATGGAGTATTAATGGCTGCAATTTGGTGTCTACACATTATTTTAACAACCCACCTATTAGTGGGATTTATTAAAGGCTAACAATAGCTGACATCTTGTATTATTTATACATTAGACTTTAATGAAATATCAAGTTGATTATTCTAACATGGATAACCTTGATTAAAGAGTGTAATTTATTATTATTTTATTATTGTAAGTTAACCTCAAAGTCAAGTTAATGTTGGCTTAGTATTATTTATTCATTGGGGTTTTTTGCTCACTATAAATACTCTCAAATGGTTAATAATTTGTAATATTGTTTGATATATAAGAATATTGTATGTTGGAAAAACTTAGATTATTCATTCATTGATGCAAAATCCTATTTAAAACACACTCTATTATTATAATTAATGATCATTAAGATTAATGTTCATTTTATATAATGAGATAGATACAAATGAAGAGATTGATTCTAACGATGCTCCTATATAGAATAATGTAATAAAGAATTCCTAACATCCCACATTATTATGTAAGAAAAAAACAACAAAACCAAAACAATAAATAACAAAATCAACACAAAATCTTATCACACGAATTAAGACAATAATATTGATATTATTATGGTGGAAGCCTTGATCTCCAATGTTACAATATGATTTTATGTTGATACAAAGATTACAAATATAGGGTTTTGAAACCCTTATGCACGAATGAATATATGGTGTCTTCTATGTCATCCTTTTCTCCAAACAAGTGTGCGGGTGGGCTTGTGTATCCCTGCGGAACCACCCTAACTGCAACAGCTTCCAAAAATATAGTTCTTGCACCTAGAAATAAAAAAACAATACCAAAAGGGTCAATAGAACCTATGAGGGCTCCACTGTGTGAGGTCCTCTGAATGATTAAAATGTAAAAGACCCTAACTGATACAATATTAAAATGTAAACAAAATGTAAAAATGTAAATAGATGCAAAATAATATCTTATCTTATCAAGAAAACAACTACAATGTTGATCTATGCTAGTATTCCTATGTTCAAAAGTTGCACGAATGCTCAGAAGCACTCGAGGGCTTGCAAATTATAAATAAACTATGAGAAACACCCAGAAGTGTTCAAGAAGGATTGTGAACACTCAACAACATTCCAAGAATACTCAGTAGCATTCTAAAAACTCTAGGAGGTGTTCATGGGTGGATGGAAGTGATGCAAAACCAAATTTGGTTTACGAGTATTTTGCGGTGGTAGAAATGGAAGGTGCGATGGTGGCATCAAGGGAGAAATATGGTAGAAAAATGGCTAGGGTTTGAGAGTGGATAGAATGCTCGGATACTCTTGAATGGTAAATTTTTGGACCTTACAATATTCAAAAATTAGGCCCTTCATTCATCAAAATAAATCATCTTTTATAATTTGTCCTTGATCATGTTACAATTTTGATGACATCAATGGATGGTCAAGATTAAAACATGAGGAAGGTTTGAGATTAAACTTGGGCATGTGTCATGGATTAAGATGTATGGATGGCTAGGATTTATTCACATAAATACATATGTATTTATTAAATATATAAATATTAATATAAAATATTAATATATATATATATATTAAATAAATAAATACATATATATATATATAATGAATGACTATGATTTGAGGATATGAATGGATGATGAATGGCTAGATTTTGGTTTCTACAGATGCCCCTTTTTGTATCGTGTTGTGTCAAACACAATGTGGTGCAAAAATACAAGACACCTAGTTTGGTGTGCTGAAGCAGCTTTCTATCCTTGGAGTACAAAGAATATCTTGAAGACAAAGAGTTTTTTGGTGTATCTTATCCCCTCAATTAGTGAATGAGTGAAAAATTAGTCTCACGAGCCAATTGACAGAATTGTGAGTAATGATGCAAGTGAATGGTGTAAGTGCAAGTGTATGATGTAAGTGGATGATATGAATGATGTAAATATGGATGAATGATTGATGTCATTTTTTCCCCAATGGAGAAAAGGGTTTTTGTATAATGCAAGTGGTTGATTCTATTTTTACCCCAACAAAGAAGGGGTTTTTGCCAAGTGTAGATAAAAATGAATTCTATTTTTGTCCCAACATAAAAGGGATTTGTGTCAAATGTAAATTTATGATGAATGATGTAAATGACTTTTATTTTTGCCCCAATAGAAAAGGGTTTTTTCAGAATGTATATGTATTATATGAATGATGTATCCCTATTTGGGAATTCAAAATCAAATTTAGATGTCCCAAGTTTGGGGTGATTCCATGCTATTGGAAAACATGTCAATTGGTGTCATTGAAATGCAATGTGATGAAAATGTAAAAATAAAAAGAGTCAAACCTTGGAGGATCGGCTAGTGATTGTAGGATAATTCTCTCAATTGGAACCAATAAACCTAGAAAGGGCCTATCTCTATGATGACTTTCAATGTAAAAGAAATATTGAGATGTAATTTTTTCATGTTTCAAGCCCCATAAACAAGGCCATCAATGATAGCTTTTTGAGCAAGTTAACTTGGGCATAGTCTCACTTGAGAAATGAGTAACTCAAAATGATTTTTTTATTAAAACAAGAGGATGTTGAATTATTATGGGAAAGTGTTATTATTATGATTTACTCATCTTACCGAATTGCATGGACAACCAATCACTATAATTGCCAAGGGAGTAGAGTAGGCCACTACAAGGTTCACTTGAAATTATAGGTGAATTTGTCAAATGTTTAACAAAATGCAATGGTTGATGGATTTGAAATGAGAATGTGCTGATGAAGAATGCATTGATGATTGGATTGCATGAATTTGTGAAGTTTTGCATTGTTTTGGAGTGTTTTTAAAAGCCATTTTGGACAATTTTATGAATTTTTGATTGCAACCACCCAAATAAATCTATGTTAACATAAAGAGTGGTGAAATTATGGGATGGATGATTAGAATGATGAATGTGGTATTTTTATGAAAATTTGGACCATTTTGAGGCATTTTGAAGTTTGTAATGCGATTTCACAACTTTTGGTCGCAAGCAAAAATTAAGTGCCCAAATAAGTTTGGACTTTCAAAAAACATGATATGATGATGAAATGAATGCATGGATGAAGTATGTAATGATTTTATGGGGGTAAGCTACATTTTTAGGCCCTTTTGACAAATTTTACAATGTTTTGGAACCAAACATCAACCAATGTTCATGTCTGGATAAATTCATGTAAGCATATATCATGCTGCAAACACTGGTGAGAATTTGGGTGCACTAGGTAAACATCCATGGGTATTTGAGTGTGCTCCAAACATTATATAAAAGAGTTGTAGGGGAAAATTTGATTTCAATATTGCATTCATAAGTTCCAAAAACTATGTATGAAGAAGAGTGAGTGAGTGAAGGAGTGTGGTGGAGTGAAGGCCATGGTGATGGAGGGAACAAATGCGGTAGTAGGAGAAAATATGCAAGTAGTTGAGGTAAGTTCCCTTGGAAATTTTGTTTAGAATTCTATAATTTTTTTTAAATTATGCAATGAATTTGGCATTAATGTGTTTGCATTGTGCATGTGTTGTGCTATAGTTGAGGATATTCGAGGCTCGATATCAGTTCTTTCCCATCATACCAGGAGTGAGAAAGGTATTGCAAGAGTAGTGGAAGTGGTTGGAGACTGTTGTATTGGCTAGAGCTACACAAATTGAGGTGGTGAGTGCTAACAAGAGGTATATCTCTACCTTGGTGAAGATATGGGATCTAGATAGGGGGAATTTTCAACTCTTGATTGGTGAGGTGACAGTGACACACGAGGATGTATACCATATTATTAAAGTGCCAGTGGAGGGGTTATCTATGCAAGTTAGACATGATAAGGATCATGAGGTGAGCTATATCTTTGGAGATTGATGGAGAGGTGTGAGTGTGAATGGTGGAGGGATCATGTACTTGTCCTTGTATGCCAAGAAGAAGTTGGAGGCACTGCCCACCTTGGTAATGTTCCTATTGGCCAATAAATTTATGCCTAACAACACTGGTTGTCAATGCCCATGGAATATGATTAGGTTGGTGTATGATATGATCAATAAGCCTTGGGTGTATGCATGGGTGCATGCTCTTCTAGTTTATATGTACCTAGAGTTATATGAGGTGAGGAGGTAGGGGCATAAGGGGTTGGGTTGCAGTGTATTGCTATAGTTTTGGGGCTGGGAGCACTTTAGTGTGGCTTAACCTATGCGCCTACCTAGTAAGGAATGGAATGGGGAGTAGACCTATGGTTTGAGGTGGTGGGTGTTTGAGGAGATTTAGTTGAGTCATCCTAGCCATAATATCTAGGATTTAAAATATCTATGGGTAGGGCTAACACTTGATCAGGTGCATTGGAGGCCATGGAGAGGTGCTAGTTGGAATGGTGATAGAGAGTAGCTATAAAAAGTTCAAAATGATAGATGAGTTGTTGGATGAGATGGGAGTGAGGTGGAGTTGATCCAATTCTCATGGGTGCTATGTTATTTTGGGCTATGATAGGGGATACCTAAGGTGCCAATGCTATACAGGCATCATCATGATGGCATAAACCTACCTAGTATGGAGGAGTGGTGGGTGACCTATGAGGATGATGAGAGGATAGATTTTTTTGATGTGTATGATGTGGGGACTATGGTTGAAAATGATGCATGGTTCACTACTAAACCACCATGGGTACCTAGTTAGGTGATGGATAAGGATAGTAGGGATGATAATGAGGCAAAGGCCAAGGTAGAGGATACTACCCATCATCAAAGATATCATCAATATAGCAGTAAAGGGAGGCAAATGAGATATGTAGTAGAGTAGCCTCAAAATATTGGAGGTGATGGTGATGGTATGGATGGTATGGAGGAGGTTCTAGAGAGACCTCCAAGTTAGGGCAAGGAGGAGTGGATGAGGCTTAAGGTTTATCAGGATCAACTTTGATAGATGTTTATGGATCGAGATGCAAAGATAACTTGGTTGTGGGTAAAGCTAGAGGTATGTATAGTTGTAGGTGGAGATAAGGATAGTATCATGAGACCCTAGGTAGATCTAGCATAGATGGACCATCATCAGAGGTAGGATATACTATGCATTTGATCCAGAGAGGGATACATTCAATATTTGTAGGATCTATTGATGTAGCACAACATTGGGCTACTAGATCGACCCTCTTCCTCCATAGTAGGTTCTATTAGGAATAGTGAGTCTAGGCATTGTAGTTGTAGGTCTAGGGCTTCTTCAAGGTCATAGGGAGATACCTATGGGTGGTAGATAGTATTGAGATGCACTTTTTGTATATGAGCCTTGGCACTCTATTGTATATAGCCTTCGATCATTCATTATACATGCAATATATATAGAGACATGGCTTTTACTTTTGTGTGGATGCTTTGGTTTGAATTTGTGTGTATATGTGTGAGGAATGACAATGCAATGATAATGTATATGAAATACAAATGAATTAATGCTCTAATAATTTGTAGTTTATATTTTCCTTTACCATTTATAACATTGTTGTTTAATTAGGGGCACCAACATTATGTCATGTGAAATGGAAGACTCATGTAGTGATATGGATGTTTATATGAAAATTTATTGTTTTGTAGAGACTCAGACATACTAGTGATATAAAAAAAACTCACTAAATTATATCTAATTTCTCTAAGACCAAATGTGTATGTAGTGAATTCATTTACAAAATCATGAGTATGGTAATGACTTGAAGAAATCAAGAACCAATGTGTGTGCAAATGATTTTATTAAACCATCTTGAGTTAATTGATATGAAACTTGTCATGGAGGAAACTGAGCTAGCTTGTCCTTATGTGTGGTTAGAGATCTCTTCAAGAGATGTGTCACCAGGCATGAGTGTAATCCACTATCGGTCAAGCATATATAGCCCAGGTAGATATTAGATCCATAGTCTAAGAATTTAAACTCTAATATTTGGGGATTCGAACCACCTAACTGTCTAACTGGAAATGTATTTCTATCATTATAAATTAAGGATCTGTGGTGTGTGATGTGTAAAATATTTAGAGCTTTTTGGAGTTAGATTCTCAATCTAAGTATGATGAGAATTTTAACCTATACTTACTATTTATTTTTTTTGGAAGTAATTATGATAGTGATGAAAACCACTATTTTTATTTTTGGACTATGTGCATAATGGGAAAGGCAAGGAGTGCCATTTTTGCTTCAAGTTTCAACCCATTCATGGTATAATACTTTTTTAACACAAGATTTTTTTAATATGTGTGATTGTGTTTGGTTCAAGAGTGTTAGAGTCAATTCCCAGAACTCAAGCTTTTCTTAGTGAAAATATATCTTGGTCCTAGAGAAAACTTGACATGTATTTAAGGTTGCTATAAATACTAGGAGTGGTTGAGTGATCGAAAAAACCTAGGGATGATGGAATGCAATTGACAATTTGACTTTATGGAATGGTGTAATGAAATGGATGATGATTTGAATATGCCCCTGATTAAGACAACAAAGATTTATTGTACCAATTTATTATCTAAACTAAATAAATGACCCCCTAATATGGTGAATGAAATGTGTGAAGGTGGTAGTGCACAATGAGTGTGTGAATGCAATGTCTTTTTTGAGTACTAGCCATGTATATATATATATATATATATATATATATATATATATATATATATATCACATTAAGAATAAAATGCTCTCAAGTGGATGATGTTAAGTGGTTCTGGATCTTCAAATCCCCCTAGACTAGCAAGCCTATTAGTTCCTTGACCCACTGTTGGAGTGAAAATGTATAGAACTAACCAATTATACTCAAATTTATCACAAAGGTGTGGTAATGCATTGGTGTTTTGTTGATTATTATTAAGAAAAATATCTCCTACTTGAAATTTATGTAGATGAACTTTGGCATTGTAAGCACATGTTAGGCAGTCCTAATAAACTTGTAAATGCTCTAAAGCATTGACCCAAATTTCATCAAGAAGTGTGATTTGATCAAAATGTGCTTGTATACTAGTATCGTCATCTATGAATTCCCTACAATAAAATTTGCAATGAGGGTATCTCAAGCTCAAGAGGTATAATTGCTTTGACTCCATAGACCAGTGAAAATGGTGTTGCTCTAGTAGGCATGTGGATGGTTTTTCGATAAGCCCATAATGCCAAGGGGATTTGATAATGCCAATATTGATGATATTATTTTAGTTTCTTGAGAATAGTAATTAAGGTCTTGTTGGTAGCTTCACCTTGTCCATTTGTCTGTGAGTAGTAAGAAATCAAGAAACTATGTTGAATATTATATTTATCACAAAGTGCTCGAACATCCTTTTTTTTGAAAGACTTACCATTGTCAAAGATGATTTCTGAGGAAATACCAAAATGATAGATGATATGATGAAGTATAAACTCCACAATTTGAGGTCCTATCGTACTAGTTAGAGGAATTACCTCAACCAACTTTGTGAAGTATTTAGTGTTCATGATGATGAATTTATGTTGTCTTAAGGAAGGAGGTGAGATCTTGCCAATAAAATCAAGATCCCATTGTGAAAAGGGTCAAAGGCTTTGAATAGGTTGTAATGCTTGTGATGGCACATGCATTAAATTAGCATGTTATTGATATTTCTAAAAATGCTTCATGTAAGTGCAACAATCATGTTCCATGGTGGGCCAATAGTAACCCATGTGTAAAATGTGCTTTGTAATGGCCATTACACTAAAATTACCACCACAAGTACCATCATGAGCTTCATATATGGCTCTTTGTGCCTCTACAGGCTCAAGACAACAAAGGAGGATTCCATCATAACCACATTTATACATGTCCCCAAGAGAGTAAAACAAGTTACCTTTTGCTTGAAAGTGTGTTTAGCAGTCCATGACATGTTTGATGGGAGTGTTCCAAACTTGAGGAAGGCTATTATTTGGTTGGAACAAGGATCATACACTATGTATGGATAAAGTAAACATCCTTCTCATCCTTATATTCAACATGGATAACTGCATATTTAGATATCATTGTAATAATGAGTGGTTGTACCTCTCTTATGGAGTTCTTTGGAATCAAGGATCATAGAGAGGCCATCACATCTGCAAATATACTTTTCAAACATGGTAAACTATAGATTTCATATTAGTCAAATTTAGCAAGAAATGACATTGCTACTTTATGGTAAAGCTTTTATTGTTGGTTCCTTGCATTGGTTTTCTTCATTTATTTGATAAACAACAAGTTGGGAGTCACCAAATATCTTGATACACTTTATGACCATAACTATGGTTGCTTTAAGACCTAATATTAAGGCTTCATACTATGCATTGTTATTTGTGCATTGGAAGTCAAGTTTGAAATATAGGGGAATAGGTACCCCCTGTGGTGTATGAAACATGACTCCAACACCTTGATCTTTTTCACACTTAGAACCATCAAATAATAGTGTGATATCAACATCTTCCTTTGGAATGACATCTTCTTGTATAGTGACAATGAATATTGAATCATCTAGGAGATCAATAATCAAGGTTTGATCACTAGGAAGTGCAACTTCCACAAGCTAATCATATATGACCTAACCTTTAATGGAATTTTGGTTGATGAACTCAAAATAAAATTCAGTGAGAAGCATTATCCATTTTACGATGTGGATGTTATTGTAAGTGTGAGACATCATGCAATGCAAAGGATTTTTTTGAGCTATAACATATGTGGTGTGACTAAGCATGTAATGTCTGAGTTTCTTAGTGGCAAAACCACTGCTAAGCATAATTTTTCCATGTAAGTATATATGGTTTCATAGCTTACCAATGTTCAACTAATGTAGTAGATAGCTTGCTCTTGATTGTTTTCATTCTTTTGTGCAAGCATTGTCCCTAATGCAAATTTCATTGTTGAAACATAAATATGGAAGGGAACCCCCAGACAAGGAGTTAATACTAGTGGAGAATCTAGGTATTGCTTTATGTCATTGAAAGCTTTTTGGCACTCATCTATCCATGAAAATATCACCCCCTTTTTTAGCAGGTGATTGAATGGCTTAAATTTATCATAAATTTATGCAATGAAATGATGAATATATTGGATCTTTCCTTTTAAATTGTGTAATTTCTTCAAGTTTATTAGGAGAGGCATATCTATGATGGCCTTGACTTTGTTTGGGTCCACCTCTTTTGGATACAATGAATCCTAGTACTTTCCCTGAGGTGACACCAAAGACACACTTTTTGGGGTTCAACCTTACATTATGCTTTAGAAGTTGATCAAAATATTTTTCCAAAACACCAATGTATGTCATGGCACATTGATAAGTTGCACCCACATTTTTAAGGCCAAAGGGCATCACCTTGTAACAAAAATTTATCGAAGGTGTAGTGAATGTTGTTTTATGTTGATCATTAGCATTGATTTGAATTGAAGAACACATGCTTATACTGAGAGGGGGGATGAACAGTATAAGATCAACTTTTACTTTTCTTTCCTAAAAAATATTATCCAATATTATCAATGGAAATATCAATAGCTATAATCAAACCAATGTATAAATAATCAGACATAATAGAGACACCAATTTAATGTGGTTCACCCAACGTGGGCTAATCCACGGAGAAAATATTTCCACTAAAATTTTCTCAACAAATATCTTGGGAATCAGTTTCCTATTACAATGTTTATGGACCTCTATCCAAAGGAGACACCAATCCCCTAATTTTATGATTCATGGATCACTATCCATAGGAGAACTCTTCCCATTTTTCTTTGGTTCATGGAACTTGATCCAAGATAACTCTTTTTCTTCAACTAGTTTGTGTATCTCTCTCCATAGAAGAAATTTATCTTCCCAACTGGTTCACAGATCACACTCCATAGGAGAAATATTTCCCCTTACTTTGTTTTATGGATCTCTATCCATAGGAGAACTCTTTATCCTCTACTCTGGATGATAATATTCTAAAATACTTCTACCCCCACTACTTTGGCTTGTGTATCTCTCTCCACAGAATACCTCTATCCTCATAGCCCTAGCTAATGGATATCTATCCACTGGAGACTATTGTCCTCTACTCTATCACCTCCAAATATTGTTCTCAAATCTATCTCATATCTGCACCAAACTCTCTACCAAGAGTAGTACAAATCTACTCACAAATATTTGTATCAAATCTATCCTCAAGCCTTAACACAAAGCTTGATCCAATCACAAATTAACTCTGCTTAGATTTGACCCAAGCCTTAACACAAATCTTGAACAAATCAATAAATCAACTATGCTCACATCTACCTCCAAGCCTTCTTAAATATTTTCTCAAATATACCTTCAATTCCTATCAAGGACTTGCTCAAATCTACCTTTAAGCCTTCTCAAAGAATTTCTCAAATTTGCCCTCAAGCCTTCTCAAGGACTTGCTCAAATCTACCTTCAATTCCTCTCAAGGACTTCCTCAAATATGCCTTCAAGCCTTCTCAAAGACTTGCTCAAATATACCTTCAATTCCTCTTAATAACTTGCTCAATTCTACTCCCAAGAATTCACAAAGACTTGCTCATATATGCTAAAAAACTTTCTCAAAAAAACTTACAAGATATGCTCAATAAATCTCAAATCTTGCACATAATGCTATCAAATGCTTTGTATAATCTTCAAAGTAATTCCTTTAACTTGAAGCAGTTTAGACATATTCTATTCAAAATTCGTTTAACCTCTAGAACATATAGATAATGATGTACTCTATCAAAAACTCAATATGTTCTACTCAATCATTAAGTTTGTTGCTTTCACAAATCTTATTTCTAATGTTTGCACATTCACTTTCAATATCACTCAAAACCAATGCTCAAGAATTTTCACTCAATCATTCAATATATGAAACACAACTTGCTTATTAAACCTAAACAAGTGTTTTCATACTTATTCAAACAAAGAGCACAATGTAGGTCTCAAAACCAAATAAAATAATCTTCAATCTCTATCTTAAATTTTCTCTAAACGTTCACCAATGAAGCATATAAAAACTCACTCAAATATTTCCAACAATGCTTATCAAACAATCCTTTCCACTCCACCTTATATTTCACAACATTCAATCCAACAACACTTCAAACAAAGGATGGTGTAACCATACCTTTTTGCTTTGATGTATATATGTATTCAAAACCTATCTCACTCACAATATATTTTGCAACTATAAGAAGTTAGAACAACACTTCTTTATGAGTTAGCAAACCTTCAATATGTGTGCCCAATTAAATTTCAAACCACTCTCTTTGTTTCTTAAAGTATTGCATCAACTCATATAATCAAACCCTTCAAAATATTTTAGCAAAACATACAAACAATCAAAATACCTCATACACATTTTAACTCCCTCTTAACATATTCAAAACAAAATCAACAAGGATTCTTATTAATCCAATAATTATCTTTCAAATTAATTCATTATAACTTAAAAAATAAAATGCATGGAATAATAACAAAATAGTATTCCCTTATATCTCCTTCTTATCATAAATGTATTTCCAACAAAAATATAACCACCTTTCAAAATAATATTCCAAGGCCCTTGAAAATCTTCACTATATCAAAATACAAAATAATTAAATCCCTTTTTATAGAAAAAATAAAATTAATTTTAACACCTTATACCTCCCACGTTAGCATATACCATGCAACTTAGAACCTTAGGTAGAAATTTTACTAAAGAAAAAATAAATACCTTGTGCACTACCTCCGCAGGAATCAAACCCCTGCTACACCTACAACCTGCATCTTAGTTGTAGCCTAACCACCAAAAATGCACCGTATTTCCTTTATCCTTCCATTGGTTCTAAAACATGTTTAAAATAAAAATATTTCCCTCTGTTTTTGTTGGGAATTGAATGCGAGACCTGCCATCCGCAAAAGCCTTACTCTTCCAAGCCTTAACACTATGCCAACCACATGGTTAGTGATACGGGCATGCACCCTTTCCTCATTATTCTTACACGTGCTCCTCTTTTATTTTAAAAATAAAAAACCTTTGTCCTCTTACACTCACAAAATTTGCATCCAACAAATTATTTCAACGTTCGCACATATGCATTTGGAGACTTACTTTTTGGCTCCAAACTATATGGTATAAATACCATGTTTCCTCCTTGCTTGGACATCGACATAAATTAAAATATTTAATCCTTAAATTTGGTGCCAAACCCTACTTAGGGTTATAAAATTATTATAATATAAGTATTATAATTATTTTATAAATAACCTTAGGCTTTCTCTTAACACTTTAATATTATAATAATAAATATTATAATATTATTTTCTTTGGGCCTAGGTTTTTCCTTCCTTAACCTTAGGCATTATCTTAACTACTTTATAATTATAATAATAAATATTATAATATTATTTTTTTTGGACTTAGGTATTTCCTTCCTTCGGGGTATTTAGACAATCTTTTGACCAATCATGTGAAGCTTTAAACCAAATATCTTGGGCTTAAAATATAAATATTTTAACCCTCTTTTTTTCAATTACTTGCATTGATATGAACTGAATTTTGACATCAATGGCAATATAACTACTCAAAATTTCCAACACGAATCTAGTTGTATCTTGAAAAACCATCCATTAGAGAAAGCATTTCATGGCCAGTGCAAGTGATGAAAAGAGTATCAATGTTTGGTAGAGGAAAGTCATCCTTAGGACATACTTTGTTAAGGTATCGAAAGTCAGTGCAAATGTGTATCGTACCATTAGGCTTGTGAACAAGCACCATGTTGGAAATCCACTTAGGATAGTCAATGGGTACAATGAAACCCACATCTAATAGCTTTTAAAGCTCTTCTTTGACCATGAGGGAAATGGTAGGATGTATCTTTCTTAGTTTTTGTTTGATTGTCTTAGCATCAGGGTGCAAGGTGAGATTATGGAAAACCAAGTTAGTGATGCGTAGTCGTTATACCATCATTAATTCTCAATGAATCTATCAATCCAGGGCAGTGTACAAGGCTATCTACGAGAGAAGAAGTGAAACAGCTATAATTTAGGTCAATCTAGGGCAACAAGTCTTATTGGTGGAACCAATTGTGTGGGGGGTTTTGGAACATTCCTATCTCTAAATTGTATGAATTAAATCTTAATCTAAGTTGCAGAATTGAAAACTAATCACTAACTGCAAAAATGAAGTCCTAATTATAGTTGCAGAATGAGACCTAATTATATTGCAGAATTAACAGTTGCAGAATTGAAAGTCTGATCCTAATTGCAGAAAGGAAATCTAATTAATTTTGTAGTAATGAAAGTCTAGATCTAATGTGAAAATAAAAACTATCAAAATTCTATAACAGAAGGTTGTCAATCTTCTGTTCAGATTTTGATAGCAAAACATAAAAATGCAGGAAATTGCTAAAAAATAGTAAATTCTGGAAATAACAGTCTGAAAATAAAGTGGAAGCTTGGCTGAAAGTAAGATTGCAACTAAAACATTAAGCATAAGATTAATCTAAGCATAAATAAACTAATACTGCAAATATTGTCAACTGTTTACAAGCAATTGAAATAACAAGTTCTACAACTCATTCTGCTGCAGCAAAATCAGAATAAAAACCTGCTTTGTTAGTCCTCCTCCTAGGCCTGGAAGTGGCCAACCTCTTTGTCCAGAAGAAGGTGTAAGTTTCTCTCTCTATCTAAATCTTAATTACACTCATTTACAAGCAAATTGAAATAGAACTGGTGCACTTTATTGATCAAAAGACATGATTACAAGAATTCTGTTGAAAAACTGTTACAGGACTGTAACAGTCAATTTCTAGTTATACTCTATATTTTTTGCTAGCTTCTTTACTCTATTTTCTACCTCTTTTTCTACTTCCTACTTACTACGCTCAACCTGAATGGGAGCAATATTTATAGCTATCCTATGATCTGATTACAAACAAAGAATATCTCAAAAGATCTAATCCTACAATGCTGCAACAAATTCTGGTTTTATCCTAGAAGAGGACTAAAACTTAATCTTTCCCTTAATGATGGCTTTGGTCGACAATGACAGCAAATACAGATGGAAGATATTTCTTTTTACTTTTTCCAACCTTTATTTCCCTTTTTTCGGCTTCAAAAATTGGTCAACAGGTCAAAAACACATTCTATTCTTCATTTCGAAGATAAGTGGCTTCATTTCGAAGACAATGCAGTTCTCATTCCGAAGATCGCTCATTCCGAAGATACTGCATTCTCATTCCGAAGATCGCTCATTTCGAAGATACTACATTCTCATTTCGAAGATCGCTCATTTTGAAGATACTGCATGCTTCATTCCGAAGATCTGCTCATTCCGAAGATGCTGTGTTCTTTCATTCCGAAGATATCTATTCATTCCTAAGATACTTCAGAATGAACAAATGTATGCTTTTCTATTGATTTATTCTGCATATTTCAGGTGGGTTATCTCCTAAGATCAAATCCTAATGGTCTTCATCCCTTTCCTCATGTGAATTCCATGCCTTGCTATTTATGGACAGCTGGCTGGAATTTACATGGGAAAGACTAGTTTTTGCTGCACAACAACAGTTTGCTTACACTGTTGCCAGATTTAGGTGAAGTAAATGCTTGAGACAAATCAAAATATGATTAGTGAAATGATGCTATTATTCTAAGCATATCCCATTGTAGCAAATCATAGCAAAAAGAACACAAAACTATGCAAAAAGTCTGTAAAATCAGCATATAATATTTCAAATACATTGATCATGCAAAATGGTTAATATACAGCATATTAAATCAACTTAACTAACATATCAGATAAAACATAAGAGTTTATAGGCATTTTTAGTGTACAAAACATGTTATGATTGAGGCATTTCCAGGCCTCATCATTTTCCCCCCAACTTATATTAATGCATGCCCTCATGCATTATGTTGGGCTATGGAATCACATATGTCCATGTTTAGATTCCATGACACTCGTAGAATAATTTCTTGCCTATGTAATACCCCCTATTTTCTTGAATGTTTTTGAGCCAATCTTCAAATTGTTCATTAGGCTGGGCATCTTCCTCAAAGTAGAATGGAACTGGAGTAATGATGGTTGGAGGCCTGAACCTGAGACCAATTCAGTTATGTTGCATGATCTAAATCAACTGGACTACACCTTTTGCTCTTCTTTTGGACCATTCTAAATTTATGGGGGAGATAGGTTCTCTTTTCCTCAAAGACATGGAAAGCTCATTCCATCTGTCTCTGCATACTGACAATGCTAGGAAGAAATTGTGATCACAAAAATTGTTAAATCTGGCCACACAGTCCCTCAAATTGTTCAAGTGCATTCTCTTAATATCATCCCTATTCATCATTGAGAAGTGCTGCTGGGTGATATTTAGGTGATTTGGCTGGATTTCTATGACTAACAACTCAGCCCTTGTTTCAATCACTTTATTCTACCTTTTTTCGTAATCCCAATAAAGTTGATTTTGCAAAGTAGACATAAATGCTCTCAACTGAACATCTCCAATGTAGATTTGAGGATGAGAGTCAACTTCCTCTGGAATGAAGAAACTATGTAAAAACAGTTCACAAAGGAGATTTTTCTGCTCAAAAGGACTGTTAAAATATGCTTCTAGAAAATCTTCAATAGTGTCCAATTTATAGGGAAGATTTGAAGTAATCCTCATGACCTGCCATCTGAGGTATTTTTCCTTCAAAATAAGGCTGTAAAATTTGGCTGGTCGTCTAAATTGGACTAAAAACTCAGCAATTTGGCACAAGTCAGATGCCTTTTCTTTCAATGCCTAAATTTTTGTGTTTTTGGCTTCTAGATGTTTTGCTTTCAATTTGATTTTTTTAGTTTTATTGGCAAGTTGTTCATATCTAAGCATCCAACTAGCTATGTCTGCATTGTACTTCTCTAGAGACACAATATTAGGTGGTCTTACTACAGGGGGGATCCTAGGCAACAAATTTATCTGTATTCCTTTTTTTGCCACTTCCACTGGCTGTTCATCTATCAATAACTCTACTTGCACCCCTTTATTTGCTATTTCTATGGGGTTGTCATCAGATAGTATTTCTACTTGTACCTCATTATCTGTTGTTTCTATTAGAAGTGTAACAAGTTGAAATGCAGGGACCTTAGTAGGAGTACTTACTTGAGCATTTTCTTACTGTTGGGACTGTTACTGTGTTGGTGGCTCATTTTCAACATCCTCTACAATATTTCTCACCATATCTGAAGCATCTTCAAAACAAGAAGGTAATGCTTTAGAATGAACAGGCACTTCTTCAGAATGAAGGAGTGTTGTTTCAAGATGAACTCCCATGTCTGCCTCAACAGAGTCATCTACTCTTGATAAACCTAGAAGCAATGAAGGAGTGTTGTTTCAGGATGAAATCCCATGTATGCCTCAATAGAGTCATCTACTCTTGATAAACCCAGAAGTAATTGAGCCAAATTATCTTCATCATGGGATATAGCTGGCTGTTTTTCAGATTGTGACAACAATTTTTTTAGTTCTGCCACTTCCTTCTGAAGCTCTGCAATTTTTCTTTCTTGCATCTCAATGATGCTTTCTTTCTCTGTGATCCATCTGGTCTGTGTTTTGACAACAATTCTTGCTGCCCTCAGCTGCTCAGTGATGTCTTCTATTTTTGTTTTTGCTTCAGAAGATGATACAGACAAATCAGTTGCAGTTGGCTGCAAAACCAATATTTCCTCTTCTTCTGCAATAGTTTGTTCTTGTTCAGGAGGCTCTGTGAGACTGTCTATAAGGGTATCTACCATATCCGTAGCTTTGTTGAACTGTAGCCTCCTCCAAACCATCCTGCTCAGTTTTTTCTTCAGCTATCTGTTCAAGGAATTCTGAAAAGTTTTCAGATGCTGGTTGTATCTTTGTGACATCTGGGCTGCTTAATCTATCTTCTTCCTCCATGACCTTTTTGGTCCGGCTTTCATACGCACCCCCACGAAAGGATGGGCAGGAAGCCGCCGGAGACACCCACGGGACGGATCCCACTCACTTTAGGATCTAGCTGGTTATCCAAGGTGCGAGTTACAGAGTTGGGTCGAATGGCTATTCACTCTTTTCCACTTTTGGAATAGATTTCAATATGGACTGCTCTGTTACCTTACAGGGGGTTCTTGAACTTGTTCAGTAGTTGCAGAAGTTGTTTATCAGATTTAACTTGAATTCTTGATCTAGCTCTCATGGGTCAGCAGATTTAAATAAAAGACAAACAAAGAAAATAAAAATGGATCATTCACCGAAAACAAAGAGAGGGTAGGGTAGGGCAGAAAGAGAAGTTTATCAAACATTAAACTGTAAAACCCTAAACTATCAATCTTATCTATGCTATCAGCTTCACAACGAGAACAAATCAAAGAAGAAAGTGTCCAGTCAGTCTAAGATCACTTTCAACTAAGAGCACAAGGCGAGTGAAACAGATCTAGCAAAAAATTATAAATCCAAGGGCAAGCTGGTTAAAGCTGGTATCTTTCACCGGCGACCTAGCTCACACAGTGAAGACGAAGCAATTAGAACAAACTTAACCTCAAATCTGTAATTTCCCCTAGCGAGACAAGAGAACAAGCTGAAGCCTAACGACATATTTAAACTTGATAATGGCAGATTTACGGCATATATCTAACAAACTTTAAATGGAACGGATAACAAAAGAAGATACACTTATCACACTCTGCAAAATATTAGGCTCCTGGCCATGCTATCACAGAAAAGCTAAAGCACATCAACTCCAAGTCCAGAAACAAAGGATTTCACAAAATTTGCAAGAAATTGCTTATAAGCCTTTTATTTCTAAGTCTCCGCCTCCCGCGATTACATTTAGAATCTGTATTTATAGACTCAGGACAGACCCTGATCTTTTCAGAAATATCTTCTTCTCAAACCCTAAATCTTATCGCACTTAAACCCTAGGACCCGGGTTTTACAATAAAAATCCATTTAAAATCAAAGTCCGGATAGAACTTAACCCTTCGGCAAATCTGGGGAGTCAACTGCCATAAATGGAGAAGATAAAATCTAAAGCCACTTGCATTCATCCGCAGCTGCAAATAAATGCCTCCATTAATTTCTGTTGGTGAGCCGGATGAGTCACCACCTCTCTCAGATCTGATCTCCGTAAAGCCATCCCTGAGTTGAAATTGTCTTCATGCTATCAAGTCTGCAATAAATTTGTCATTGAATGCTCTCATCGGCATCTTCTCTTCTAGCATGGCGGTCCTTGACTAAATCCGCACTTTAACTTTGCCTTTATGGTCTTTCCCGGTTGTCCCGTAAGTGCCAGATGGAATCCTGCATGAAAGACAAAAGTATTATATTAGCACTTTAATTAAATCATTAAATTAAAGCTTAAAACATTAAAAGCAGGATTAAAAACCCTAAATAAGCTTGCATGTCGGCTTCTGTTTGTCTGCCTCACGCTTTGACACGTGTCGCTACCCCAGGATGCCTTCTGTTTCCCGTTGGAATGCACTTCTGGTCAACTTAGGACTTTCTCTCTCCTATCGTGATTCTGCGACATGTCGCGATTTCGTGACATGTCGCGAAATCGTGACGTCCCCAGCGCATCGGCAACTTCTTCCCCTGTCGGCCGTGAAAACGTGACATGTCGCGATTTCGTGACATGTCACGAAATCGCGCCTCCTACCAGCTGTCGCACAACTTTCTTCTCGCATGTCGCGATTCTGTGACATGTTAGCGACCGCACTTTTACTTAGCGTTTTTCCCCAACCCGAAAATAGAACACGTCGCGATATCGCGACAGTTCCGTACCTGCATGCGTTGACCGTGATTTTGTGACACATTTGCGACTTAGCCGATTTTCATTCTGCAGCCCACTTTCTCTCTCCTATCGTGAAAATGCGACATGTCGCGATTTCGTGACATGTCGCAAAATCGTGCCCTTCCGTACGTTTTCTTTCTCTCTCCTTCGATCGGCAGCGATTTTGCGACACTTTCCAAAAATGGAAATGTCGCGATATCGCGACACTTCCAAAAATGGAAAGTGTCGCTTTTTGATTTACTCGTCGCGATATCGCGACATTTTCAAAAATGGAAGTGTCGCGATATCGCGACATTTTCGAAAATGGAAGTGTCGCGATATCGCGACACTACCAAAAATGGAAAGTTTGATTTTTCATGAATTTATGCAACTATTTTCTGGATTTTTCTCGGTACCGGTGCAAGATTTTATTTGTGCATGAATGATTCTAGCATGTAAAAAGTGAATTCTTGGATAACACAGCTGGAATGCAAGAAAAAGCACAACTTTAAAAAGGAGGCAAGCAAATTTGGATTTAAAACCTGAAAATTATCAAGAGGGTCCCTACTGCAAAAATGGAAGTTCAGAATTTTCTAAGGATGGAATCTCATTTTTCAGTGGGGGTGTGTTGCTTCTCAACAAATGGCGATATCTACGGGTAAAATAGTAGCACTATTTTAGAACCCAAGACTACGGTTTCAAAACAAAAAGACCATGCATCATGCCTTGCCACGAGACATCCTTCACAATAAATTGATTACTAACTGCTAGCTGTTAAAATTTCCCAAGGACATACTAGGCTGGATTACTTCAAGGAAGATTTCCGATGTGCAATTACAAAGGGTATAAAACTTTCTTCAAGGATGACTGAATTGAATGATGAACTTTGGACTGATCAACTTTTCTAGATTGTAAAAGGGGAAACCGAGTAGAGCTCTGTTTACTAGTTTAGCCTCTTACAGCCTAGACAGAGTTACCCTTTAGATTTACACGACCCAAATTTACAACTGTAGGGCAGAATCTAATATTGGCTGCCTCTTTTAATTGTTCAACTCTTTTTTCTCTTTTTCTTCTCTTTTTTTTTTTATATCTCTCCCTCTGAAATATATCAATATCTGAAATGCTTTTAGGGAAATCACAATTTTCTTTTAACATTTGATCAATCTGAAACTATTTCAGTCTAAGCATTGATAGCCTCTGTGGATACCCAAATAATTGCATGAACCATAGTCCCCTCTCATAACCAGCTTTTCTTGGATTCCCCAGGAGTTCCTCCAACAAAACAACATAGCAGTTTTTCTATCATTAAAACAACTGTGGCAAGTAAGACACAAGATCCAATCATCTCTCTACCTTTGTTCTGAATAACAAAATAGTTCTACTGTTCAGAGTAAGCAGACTATCTCAATTAGAATAATGAACAGCATGGGGGCACTGGATTGTGGATTTATCAGCTCAGAATAAAACAATTTTAGCAGGCTGACTTTTCATTGATTGCTCAGGCAGAGGTTAAAGGACAGATTTCAAAAGCTGAAGGACTTTGTACAGGCTTTCAAGGACAGACAGGCCTTAAAGCAAAACAAAATAAAACACACAAAAAAACAAAAAAAGCAAACAGAAAAAGAAAACTAAAACAAAAGCTGACAGACAACAAAGAAAAGGAATTGCAGGGAAGAAAATAAAAACTGAACAGGCAATAAAAGAAACAAACTAAAAGAACTGAAGCAAAGCAACTAAAACTGCTAAACTGCAGCAAAGCTAAACTGCAACAGCACTGAAATAAACTAAAGCAACTGAAATAAACTAAACGCAAAGAAAAAGAACTGCAATAAAGAACTAAAGCAAATAAAACTGGGAGAGCTATTCACAATATGTACACATGTTACAACTTCTTCATAGCTTACTCAAATGATACATTGGATGGAACAGCGGAGAAATAATGTTTCAAGTATTGACCATTAACAGGGAGGTCCAGAAAATTACCATCCGGGTCTTGCAAGCGGAAAGCATTGTTACCCAATATTTCAGCAATTTGGTAGGGGCCTATCCACAGTGGCTGCAACTTTGTGTGCTTACCCTTCTTCTCATGGGCCTTGTCCCACAGAAGCACTAAGTCTGCCAGCCTGAAAGCCTTCACCTTGGCTCTCTTGTCAAACCACCGCTTGACAGTTTCTTGGTGTCTGCTGAAGTGCTCCAGGGCTTGGAGTCTTTCATCCTGCAAGTTAGTCAAATCTAAAACTCGGGCTTCTGCATCATCATGATCTTCAAAATAATCTAAGGCAAATTGGTAGGTGGGCAACTTCAAGGAGATGGGAACAATTGGCTGGGTACCATACAGCAAAACAAAGGGAGAGGTCTTAAGAGCCACCTTGTGTGTTATCCGGTCAGCCCACAGTGCATATTTCAACAATGTATGCCACTGCCTGGGTTTATCTGCTGCAGACTTTTTGATGGCATTCATTAAGTTCTTGTTTGTTGACTCAGCCAATCCATTGCCTTGGGGGTAGTAGTTGGATGAGAATCGATAACTATCCCCATATGGTATGACCAATCTGCAAACTCCAATGATTGGAAGGCTGGCCCATTATCACGAGACCAAATTCGGGGGAACCCCAAATCTAGTTATGACATTTGATTCAAGAAAATCAATCACTTCTTGGGTTGTACTTCTTGTGGTGGCTGCTGCTTCAACCCACCTTGTGCAATAGTCAGTAGCTGTCAGTACATATTTATGCCCTACTAAGGAATTTGGGTTGATTACCCCCACAAAATCAAGTCCCCACTGCATGAAAGGTTTGTTTATCACCACTGGTTGCAATGGCGAGGGCTCGGTTTGCCTCTTTGGCTGCAAATGTTTGGCATTGATGGCGAGGTTCGACATGTTGATGTGCATCCTTAAAAAGTGTAGGCCGATAGTAGCTTTGCTCTCGGTATCTTATGTGCGGTGGCAGATCTTGATGAATGTCCTGCCCCTAGTTTTTCATGAAAACTAGCCATGACTTCAGCGACTTCACTGGGAGAAATGCACCTTAGAAAGATGCCAGCATAATTCTCCCTGTATAGAGTACCTGCCTTGAGGAGATAGTGAGCAGCTTTTAACTTTAATGCTCTCCTTTGAGTTCTGTTCAAATGGGATGGGCAAACTCCAAACTATAGCAGATGAATGATATCCCCATACCAATCATCAGATTCAGAGTTTAATTGATTAACTTCCTGCTGTAGAGGTATTTCAGCAATGTGCCTGGACAAGCCAAGTCCTCTGATCAGTTTAGCAGGCCTAATCTCCAAGTCATATTCTTGCAGCCTGGTGACCCAATTGCCCCTCAGTTCACCCAACTCATTTTGACTTAGAAGATACTTCACAGCTGGGTCTGGCACTATGGCATGAGTTTTGCTTCTGAGTATATAATGTCTGAACTGTTTCACTGCCCTTACCAAAGCATAGGCCTGTTTATCTAAACGGGAATATTTCAGTTCAGCTCCCTTCAAATTAGTGCTCTTAAAAGCAATTGGATGTTCTCCTGTATCTCTCCGTTGAGTCGACACTGCAGCAAGTGTATGTTCAGAAGAGAATGTGTACGAGATAGAAATCTGCACTGAAATCCGGGCTTACTAAGGCTGGTGCTTGTTTAATGGTTGTCTTGATTTCTTGAAAAGCAGTCTTAGCTTCGGTGGTCCGGGCAATGCGGGCGGTTTGCTTTAACATATCATTCATTGGTTTAACTATCTCTGCAAAGCCTGAGATAAACTTTATGACAAAGTTAATCTTTCCAAAGAATGATCTCAACTCTTTCTTGGAGTTGGGAAATGGTATGCCAGATATGGCCTCAACTCTGCCTGGATCCATAGAAATGCCATCCTTTGTGACCAAATGCCCAAGCAGTTTGCCTTTTGTTACACCAAATATGCATTTCTTTGGATTCAGAGAAATGCCAAACTCTCTGCACTTGTTAAACACAGACTCTAAATGCTTTACATGGTCAAACTTAGATTTGGAAAAGACTGTTAGATCATCCATGTAAACTACAATACATTTGCCCATAAGCCCCTTGAAGGCATGGTCCATTGCTCTCTGAAATGTTGCTCCTGCATTTATCAACCCAAATGGCATCCTTTTGTAAGCAAAAGTCCCCCACTTGGTTGTAAAAGCAGTCTTCATTCTATCTTCTTTCTCCACCAATATCTGGTTATAGCCTGAGAAGCCATCCAAGAAAGACATCATCTACGATCCATTAACAATTTGCAGGACTTCATCCATAGAAGGCAGGGGATAGTTGTCCTTTTCTGATGCCTTATTTAAATTCCTGAAATCCACACACAGGCGGATCTCCCCAGTTTTCTTCCTGACTGGCACCAGATTTGCCACCCAGGTAGAATGCCTGATAGGAAAAATAATTGCTGCACTCAAGAGCTTCTCCACTTCTTTCTGAATAAGGGGTTCTAATAGAGCATTAACATGCCTCTGTTTTTGTCTGAAAGGCTTGCAAGATTCTTTCAAAGGTATGATGTGGGTGTAAACTTTTGGATCAAATACCTTTAAATCCTTGTATGACCAGGCCATTACATCCTTAGACCTGTGCAGGAAATCAATCATATTTCTCTTTATCTCTGGATCACAGTCCTTTGCCAACTTGATGTTCCTTGGATCCTCTTCAGTTCCTACATTCAAATTTTCAGTCTCATTGTCTGTGGTGCCCACATAATCCTCAGAATTCACCCTTTGCCTGATCTTGTCAACATCGAATAGCCTCTCCAGCTCTACCATTCCCTTTGGGATTCTGTTGTCCTTCAATCTCATGATTCCCCTGTCATCATCTAAGCTGTTCCATCGGGGTGTCCCTTTGGCCCTCATCAATTATAGCATTCTCAAAGGTATTGGTACTATGTAGAAAGTTCACAATCTGTTGATCATACGAGAAAACTTGAAAGATGTCTATATTGTTTGGAACCGAAGGACAGGGGACTAACTCAATTGAAAACTTATCCCACTTAAAATCTTCCAATGGCTTTAAACTTGCAGCTGAAGATGCCAAGACATCTGCATGTGAATTTTGTTCCCTGGGTATATGTGTTAAGTTAAAGGCATCAAAGCCTTCCACAAGATCCCAAGCTCTGTGTTTGTACCCTTTCAGATAAGAGGCTTTACATTGAAACTTACCCACGACCTGGCTTGCCACTAATTCTGAATCAGTGAAAACTTGAATGTTCTTCACATTTCTATCCAATGCAAATTTTAAACCTAAAATCGGAGCTTCATACTACTGCTAAATTATTAGTACATGGGAGCTGCGGGCGGTAAGACATAAAAAATGTCGACTTTGAGGTCCTTTGAGGACTGCCCTTGTTCCAGAACCACTGCTTACATCTTGCTCCATCCACATGAAGTGTCCAAACTTCATTAGTATGTACGAGGATGAGCTTTGTTAAATTTATTATTCTGCCGAGTTGTTAAATTGTAGACTCCAATGTCTACTTACGCAACATTGACGAGTTTCATTTGCGGCATTGTACTCTGTAATCGTGTGCTTGTACATGGGTTCTCTGTCAACCCGCAATTGATTGGCCACACCCTTCCATGGCAACCACATGTGTGAAAAGTCTGTTGCCAGATATCCATTTAGAGACTTAGACCAATCCCTACTCAACGACATTCCATACCCCACTGGGATATCCACAACTTGGATTTCGATCTTATGTTGAGCCCTTGGCTCAGATGCCAATTGAATGTGAATGTTTTGCGGCTCTCCCACAACCTTAACTTCTGACTTGTCCAATTGGACAACTCTCCTCTCAGACTTCATTGGGGTCAGCCCCAGCTGTCGACAAATTGCCGGTGGCATGACATTAGCGAGATGCACTGAATCTACCAAACAATTATGTAAATTCTTCCCAAAAATTTTGACGAGTCGGTAAAAATGGGGGAACTTCGGTCTTTTCCTTGTACATGGCCAGATTGGCATTGGCTATTTTCTTCCCTTTATCCACGGGTTTAGCAGCAGGGCCAGAGTATGTCTTTATCAGATTGTCTCTCTGCTCTGAAATGCTGTGCCAACTCATGCAAAGTAATGTTAGCCTTAATCTTTTTCATATCCTCCACTATGTTATATCCTTTGTTAAGTGGAGGAATAGCAACATCTGGTACTCTTTGAGCTCCTCCCTTTGGTGGAGGTGGATTATTGCTTGGAGAGGGGTCGGGAGGAATATTGTGAGAGTTGTCAGGGAGGAGTTGATGTGGTATTAGGCTCGGGATTCCTGTTTCTCGGGTTGTAATTATCTCTTACATGTCTGTTGGAAAGCTCTGTACTTCATCCATGGGCATTTCAACTACATTCTCAGATTCATCCGGGAAAGAGAAAGAATCCAGGACCATAGCTGCATTGTGGCCAGATGAACTTGGGCCATCGGTAGTTCTTTGATTTTCAGGGGAGATCAAATCTCCGGACAAGGCTTCAAATGCATTGCAAAATTCCAGACAATCTAACTCCCCATGCTGAGAAGTGGCATGAATTCTGCACCGATTGGGCGAGGGCTAAGTCACAAATGTTCACATCATGAGCTTTACCCTTGTAATCTTTATTAGGCTCATATGGGGGCCTGTTAAATCTGTTTGGTTGATATGAATATCTGTTGGGGTTGTCTCCAGTAGAAGTTTGCCTTTTAAAACTCAAAAAATCATTGGCCAACTTTTGAACAATCTTTGAGACTTCTTCAATCCTAGCATTGTCGGCCTCTTTTACCGGGTTACGTACATTCTCAACGGGTGCGGCGACCAATGGTGCTTGCGATGGTAAAGTCTGACAAACTGGCAGCATCATCTGATGTGGGATAGGATTGAACATAGGAGCATCTTGAGTGATCAGAGGAGTTTGTTGAAGATTTAAAGGGTGGGGTCCCAAGCTGTCTTTCCGGGATTAAAGCTTCTTTATAAGCTTCTGTCAAGTTGGTAACAGTGGCATCCCTCTTCAAGAAGACAGAGGTCATGGGATCTAAAGAATTCCTGAAGATCTCTAGTGCCGAGTCTGCATTAGGCACATAATAGCCGGTGAGTCTACCATAAGCTTTCTGGAATCTGACATTATAGGATCTAATAGACTCATTCAGTTCTCTTTTGATGCTAGAAAGCTGTTGATATAAAATGCTGGGATCTATCACTTCACCGAACTGTGACACAAAGACTTTTTCTAAGTCATTCCAGCTGGTGATGGAATCATTGGTAAGATTTAGAAACCAATCATAGGCTCCCTCCTGGAGAGTAAACGGGAAGAGTCTGCAGGCAACATCCTCATGTTGTACATTTAATAACTTCAGTGCATTCTTGAATGCAACTAAGTGTTCCTCTGCGAGTTCTTGTTCCATCATGTTTATACCTAGGGAGGTATCTTTCTGGATTTACGGGCAAGTCATGGGCTATACCCGGAATGTTCAAAGCTGTGGAGCCCAACCAATTTGCCATAGCTAATGGATTAACAAGGATATTATGAGCTCTGGTTGGAGTAACAATCAGGGGTGATAAAGCTATCCGTGATAGAGATGTGGCCCTTATGTGGCTACTTCTTCTCGGAGTTTCTAATTCGGGGACAAGGAGCTCTCCGGCTGCGGGGTGGGACCTTGTTACCACTGTATGTAGAATCCAGTTTTCACAAGCACTTATAACTTTGCAGTTCTCAACAGGTTCTGAATTTGGAAATTTAAAACACTGCTGACAATTTACAAAACTGTACTGACAATTTACAAAACTGTACTGACAATTTACAAAACTGTCCGGAGTTCACTGTGGGTCCTTCCAAATGTTGTTGTTATGCCCTTACAATACTTGAACTGAGTTCATGGCCCTCCTTCTAGGCCATTAGTCCCTCCTTCTAGCGCCAATTAGGTGTTGGTCCGGCTTTCATATGCACCCCACGAAAGGATGGGCAGGAAGCTCCGGAGACACCCACGGGACGGATCCCACTCACTTTAGGATCTAGCTGGTTATCCAAGGTGCGAGTTACAGAGTTGGGTCGAATGGCTATTCACTCTTTTCCACTTCTGGAATAGATTTCAATATGGACTACTCTGTTACCTTACAGGGGGTTCTTGAACTTGTTCAGTAGTTGCAGAAGTTGTTTATCAGATTTAACTTGAATTCTTGATCTAGCTCTCATGGGTCAGAGATTTAAATAAAAGACAAATAAAGAAAATAAAAATGGATCATTTCACCGAAAACAAAGAGAGGGTAGGGTAGGGTAGGGCAGAAAGATAAGTTTATCAAACATCAACTGTAAAACCCTAAACTATCAATCTTATCTATGCTACTCGACTTCACAACAGAACAAATCAAAGAAGAAAGTGTCCGGTCGGTCTAAGATCACTTTCAACTAAGAGCACAAGGCAGAGTGAAACAGATCTAGCAAAAAATTATAAATCCAAGGGCAGTTGGTTAAAACTGGTATCTTTCATCGATAGCCTAGCTCACACGGTGAAGACAGAGCAATTAGAACAAACTTACACCTCAAATCTATAATTTCCCCTAGCAGACAAGAGAACAACTGAAGCCTAACGACATATTTAAACTTGATAATGGCAGATTTACAGCATATATCTAATAAACTTTAAATGGAACGGATAACAAAAGAAGATACACTTATCACACTCTGCAAAAGATTAGGCTCCTGGCCATGCTATCACAGAAAAGCTAAAGCACATCAACTCCAAGTCCGAAAACAAAGGATTTCACAAAATTTGCAAGAAATTGCTTATAAGCCTTTTATTTCTAAGTCTCCGCCTCCCGCGATTACATTTAGAAGAAGTATTTATAGACTCGGGACGAGACCACGATCTTTTCAAAATATCTTCTGCTCAAACCCTAAATCTTATCGCACTTAAACCCTAGGACCCGGGTTTTACAATAAAAATCCATTTAAAATCAAAGTCCAGATAGAACTTAACCCTTCGGCAAATCGGGGGAGTCAGCTGCCATAAATGGAGAAGATAAAATCTAAAGCCACTTGCATTCATCCGCAGTTGCAAATAAATGCCTCCATTAATTTTTGTTGGTGAGCCGGATGAGTCACCACTTCTCCATCAGATCTGATCTCCGTAAAGCCATCCCTGAGTTGAAATTGTCTTCATGCTATCAATTCTGCAATAAATTTGTCATTGAATGCTCTCACCGGCATCTTCTCTTCTAGCATGGCGGTCCTTGACTAAATCTGCACTTTAACTTTGCCTTTATGGTCTTTCCCGGTTGTCCCGTAAGTGCCAGATGGAATCCTGCATGAAAGACAAAAGATATTAGATTAGCACTTTAATTAAAATCAAACTTAAAGGCTTAAAACATTAAAATCAGATTAAAAACCGCAAAATAAGCTTGCATGTCGGCTTATGTTTGTCTGCCTCACGCTTTGACACGTGTCGCTACCCCAGGATGCCTTCTATTTCCCGTTGGAATGCACTTCTGGTCAACTTAGGACTTTCTCTCTCCTATCGTGATTCTGCGACATGTCGCGATTTCGTGACATGTCGCGAAATCGTGACGTCCCTGGCTCATCGGCAACTTCTTCCCCCGTCGGCCGTGAAAACGTGACATGTCACGAAATCGCGCCTCTGCCAGCTGTCGCACAACTTTCTTCTAGCATGTCACGATTCTGAGACATGTTAGCGACGCATTGCACCTTTTGGACTTACGTTTTTCCATCAACAACCCGCGAAAATAGAACACGTCGCGATATCGCGACAGTTCCCGTACTGCATGCGTTGACCGCGTTGACCGCGATTTTGTGACACATTTGCGACTTAGCCGATTTTCATTCTGCAGCCCACTTTCTCTCTCCTACCGTGAAAATGCGACATGTCGCGATTTCGTGACATGTCGCAAAATCGCGCCCTTCCGTACGTTTTCTTTCTCTCTCCTCCGACCGACAGCGATTTTGTGACACTTTCCAAAAATGGAAATGTCGCGATATCGCTTAATTAATGCGACACTTCCAAAAATGGAAAGTGTCGCGATTTCGCTACACTTAAATGACTTAGCTGCTTTTTGATTTACCCGTCGTGATATCGTGACATTTTCGAAAATGGAAGTGTCGCGATATCGCGACACTACCAAAAATGGAAAGTTTGATTTTTCATGAATTTATGCAACTGTTTTCTGGATTTTTCTCGGTACCGGTGCAAGATTTTATTTGTGCATGAATGATTCTAGCATGTAAAAAGTGAATTCTTGGATAACACAGCTGGAATGCAAGAAAAAGCACAACTTTAAAAAGGAGGCAAGCAAATTTGGATTTAAAACCTGAAAATTATCAAGAGGGTCCCTGCTGCAAAAATGGAAGTTCAGAGTTTTCAAGAGGATTGGAATGCATTTTTCAGTGGGGGTGTGTTGCTTCTCAACAGACCTGTTCTACAGTTTCTTTCAAATGGATTCTTGTAGACCTCCTAGTTCTAGATGCAAACTTCTTCTTTTTGCTCTATTTTTTGGTGATAGCAGGGGTCATGGGGTCAGTTTTAGATGCCTCTGTTTCCCTTGTTTCACTTCTCTATTCTGACAAATCAGTTGCAATTTCAGCAAACCGAACTTTCTTTTGTTTTTTTGCTTTGCTGCTAGCTCCAGATCATCTTCTCTTTTGTCTCTTAGCTTGTGAAGTTGAGGGTTCAGGAGCAAGGTTTTTTGCTGCTGCTATGGGGTGTAATTCTATAACAGCTTCAAGGGCACCTTCTGCAGCATCTTTTGCAACATTTTTTACAACGGTTGTTTCCTCTTTTGTAGCAACATCAGCAGTATTTGGTTCTTCTTTTTCCTCACTTTCATCCCCAAAAATGACATCATTTAGGTTAGAGTAAAACCTGTCAAAACTCCTAGGGTTTCCTCTAAAATGGTGTTGGCAAACTAATTTGATAAGGCCATGATGGCGAAGGCTTCCTTTACCCTCTTGATATCTTTTTGCCATGTTCTTTAACTCTTGATACAAATACAGGGGAAGATTTACCCTAACTTCTGGTTGTTGTCCACCATGTCTGAGATGGTTCAAAATTCGTAGATGATGCCCTGACAACAGCACATACTGCCCTTCATAGGTTAAAAACTTAATTACCTAGGTGGCTACTTCATCCCAGGGTTCCTGCAGGCTGGCCCTTTTTAACCCTTTGCATGTGTTGTTATGGGTTAAGTATTCAGGTTCTCTATCATTTTCTTCTACAAACTGATTAACTACATTTTCCAATGTGTTCTTGCCAAATCTAGTAATTGAAATTCCTTCTAATGGCAGCTCTGTAATCAGACTTAAAATTTTAGGGCTTACCTCAATAGACATGTCGTTAACATGTGCTCGGTTGTTTCTGAACGTATGGGCAAACATGCCAGCTAAATCTTTAGAAGATCCATTGAATTTATCCAAAAATTTCATAAACCCTTTGTCTTCAAAAATCTGCGCAACTACCGGATTTTCTCGGAGGTAAGTGGTATCTGTAGGCTCAGTTCTGATCTTTCGCCCCATTTTTCTCTATTTAAAAATCGTATACTGCGGCTGTTGTTCTACTGTTGGATCGTTGGCTATTTTTTGTTGCAAATTTGCAGGGCTTTAAGTTGAAACCTTCATTGCCATGTTTCTCGTCTTCTTCTTCAGAATGAACTATATCCTGTGCACTGTACTTTGCAACACGTCTTCGAAAAGAAAGATGGCACACTTTTCTACTTTTGCACTGTACACCTGTTTGTTGATAATTGCATGGATGTCCTTGTCGTTAGATCCACCTCATTAGTTTTGCAGATTCTCACGTGCATGTTAATTGAAATTAAAAACTGGTGGCATATGGTTGGTCACGTTCTCCGTATTTCTAATGAGTGTAAAAATAGACCATGTGTTGATTGACACGTGTCCCTTCTTCGCATGCAACTAAAAAAATCTTGATTTTGTCGTACCTTGTTTTCTTGGATGCCACGTGGAAATGCTCTTTTCGAAGATTATAACTTATTGCGCAAACAAAATTTCATTTCGAATATTATGACCTCATTCCGAAGACAAGTCTTCATTCCGAAGACAAATCCTCATTCCGAAGATTATGACCTCATTTCGAAGACAAGTCTTCATTCCGAAGACAAATCTTCTTTGCAAAATTTTCATTCCAAAGATAGATCTTCATTTCGAAGATCAATCCTCATTTCGAAGATTAATCCTCATTCCGAAGATCAGGCTGTATTGTGAAAGTAAATCATCATTCCGAAGACAGACCCTCATTTCGAAGACAAATCTTCATTTCGAAGATAGATCTTCATTCCGAAGATGATGCAGCAAGTCGTCATTCCGAAGACCAAGTTTCATTCTGAAGACAAATTGTCATTCCGAAGACAAAGTTTCTTTCTGAAGACAAAGTGCAACATTCATTTTGCTATCATTCTGAAGACAATTTCATTCCAAAGATAATACAACAGGCACTGTTTTTGGCATTCTTGTTCCGAAGATTAGGCATAAATCAATATTTTCATTCTCAAAACATATTTTTAAGTATGCCAACTCTTATGAATACCTTTTATGCTAATGGTTAATCGTCACATACTATATACCAATCATTTTACAATGAAGAAATGTAAGAAATATATACCTGATAAAAATAATTAATGCCAGTTTTTGAAGAATGACTGCTTTTGTTGATATTCTGCTGAGATTTTCTGCAACATTTCAAAACAAGTGCACTAGGTGAATTTGTACAATGATGGTTCAGAAATTTCTCAAGGTTATGCATGCCATAAAACTGATTTTCATGCATACCAACTCAGTAGTGCCTTAAGAAAAGGTTTTCACTGCTGGGTTATTCATTTTTCTCTTTTTTTTTTTCTTGATTTTTCTCCCCTTTTTTTTATTTTTACCTCTCCTTTTTTTTTTTTTTTTTTTCTTTGATCCTGACTATGCCCATGAAGGAATTTCATGATTTCCCCTAAAACCATGCCCATGAAGGAATTCATACTCAGAATTTATTCATCTTTTTGTTTTCTATTTTTCTGATTTCTTTGTATTTTCTATTTTTTTTCTTGAAATCCACTGATCATGTTGATTGTTTTGAAGTGGAAGAAGGAATCTCTTCCACCTACTGTGTATCCAAACTATCAAGTTGCTGCAAGAATTTTTCTTTAGTCAGAGGTGTATGGTATACCCTGAGGTGATGTCCATTCACTACCAACTTTCTTCGTGACCCATCAATAGGGGATAAATGAGCTACTCCATTGTTAAATACCTCTTCAATCTAGTAAGGTCCCAACCATCTAGTTCTCAGTTTTCCATGGAAGTCTTCATATTGAGAATCAAACAGTAAAGCCCAATCTCCTTGTTGAAGTTTCCTCTGCTGAATGTGACTGTCATGCCACAGCTTCCTTTTCTCCTGAATTACCTCAGTTTGGTGCAGAGCATCCAATCTAAGTTCATCCAATGCATTCAGCTACAAAATCCTGTCTGTCTGTGCCTGCGACAATTCAATTCCAATTTCCAGTGTTGTGCGCAATGTTAGTAGCTCAAATTCAATAGGTAAGAGAGGCTTTTTACCAAAGACTAGTTCATAAGGTGTGAATCCAATAGTGGACTTCCAAGTAGTATTGTAGGCCCAAACCGCTTCAGGTAATTTATCTAGCCAATTTCTCCTATGAAAAGCTACTATTTTTGTCAAGATGCGTTCTAGTTCCCTGTTTGTTACTTCGACCTAGCCATTTTCTTGTGGGTGGTAAGGTGATGATTTCCTATGTTTGATTTCATATAATTCTGTAAATGCTTTTATGACTTTGGATGCAAATTGAGGTCCTTGGTCTATGGTGATAGACCGTGGAGCTCCAAATCTTTGGAAAATCTGAGTATACAAGAAATCAGTGACCTTCTCTTCACGAGCATGTTTGAAAGCACGCACCTCTACCCACTTTGTCAGGTAATCAGTGCATACTAGAATATGCACCTTTCCTTGAGAAGGTGGATCAATAGGTCCTACAAAATCAAGTTCCCCACCTCTCAAATGGTTCTAAAACCATTTGAGGCTGCAGTGGCATCTCATTTGTATGAGTGGGTTTCCCCATTCTTTGGCATGCATCACAATATCTGATGTACTTTTTCACATCCTTGTGAAGAGATGGCCAATAATATCCCGTCCCCAAGATTTTTCTAACTATGCTTTTTACGGAATAGTGTCCACCTGAGGGTTCATCATGACAAGCTCTAAGGATATCATACACTTCATCCTTTCGGATGCACCTATGTAACACATGGTCAGGACTGCACTTAAAAAGCATACCCTTAATCCATTCAAAAGAAGAACTCTATTTGATCAATTGTTTTTTTTGTTTTGAAGTAAAATGTGGAGGAACTTTCCCTGTGACCAAATAATTGGCTATATCTGCAAACCAAGGTGATTGGACTGATATAGCAAATAGTTTTTCATTAGGAAAAGTGTCATCAACTAATTCCCCTTCATCTGTGTTCTACAACCTGGACAAGAAATCTGCCACAACATTAGCTTTTCTTGGTTTGTTGATTATGGTGATATCAAATTCTTGCAGGACAACAACAACCAACGAATAATTCTTGCACTTACCATAGGTTTATTCATCAAATACTTAATGGTTGTATGATCTCGTGTAAATAAATATTTGATAACCTGTGATATAATGCCTAAATTTTTTGATGGCATAAATTACTGCTAGGAATTCTTTCTCAGTTGTATAATTTTTCTCTACTCCTGTCAAGTTCTTGCTAATGTTGTAGATGGTATAATGTTCACCATTATAAATTTGTCCTAATGCTGCTCCAATTGTTGTATTGGAGGCATCAGTATGAATGTGAAATGGTAATGTCCAATTAGGTCCTCTGAGCACAGGTGGAGTTATCAATTTTTCTTTCAAAGCTTCAAATGCTTCCTGACACTTTGCAGTCCAGGAGAATTCAAAATCTTTAGTCAATAAGGCAAACATAGGACTAGCTATTGTACTAAAGTTGGGAATAAACCTGTGGTAAAAACCAATGTGTCCTAGGAAACTTCTGACATTAGTCTGAGTTTTAGGAGGAAGGAGATTCTTGATAATTTCAACCTTCTTTGGATCAACTTGGATCCCTTCAGGAGAGATGTGATGACCAAGAACTATCCCTTCCTTCATCATCATGAAGCATTTATCTGGATTTAAGGATAAGTGGTATGTTTCACAGCGTGTTAAGACTTTGTCAAGATTTTCCAATGTAAAATCAAAAGTTTGTCCACATACTGTGAAATCATCCATGTAAATTTCAACACTTTTGGTGGTCAGATCAGCAAAAATTGCTAGGACTGCTCGCTAAAAAGTTGTTGGGGCATTACACAAACCAAAAGGTAAAACCCTATAGGCAAATGTTCCCCATGGACATGTAAAAGTTGTCTTTTCTTGATCTTCAGGTGCAATCTGAATTTGATTATATCCACTAAATCCATCAAGAAAACAAAAGTATCTTTTTCCAAGCAAGAGTATCTAACACTTGATCTATGAAAGGTAATGGAAAATGGTCTTTGTATGTCACCTTATTCAACTCTCTATAGTCTACACATACTCTCATTTTTCCATTTTTCTTAAGAACTATTACCAATGGAGAAACCCATTGGCTATCGTAAATTGGGTAAATGAATCCTACTTCCAGGAGTTTTTCAATTTCTTCTTTCACAATATCTCTTAAGGTAGGATTCAATCTTCTTTGAGGTTGTCTGACTGGCTTGACTTCTTCAGTATAGATTCTATGGGTACATATATCAGGATGAACTCCTGACATATCTTTGTAGTTCCAAGCAAAAGCATGAACATGCTTCTGCAAAACAACTATCAATTTTTCTTCCTCTTCCCTAGTAAGTCGGTCGTAGATGTTCAAAAATTTGCCCGGTTGGACTTCTATTTGTTTTGTATTTAGAAGGACTGAATTCACTCCTTCATACTTGGTGTTTAAGGGATTAAGAGGACATTGCTGAGATGGGAGAAAAGAAGCAGTTTCTATTTTATTGTTGCTTGAGGGAAGCATATCTTGTATGGAACAGTGAGAAGGAAAAATCAGATGATGGTGCCATCCATGTGGTAGTGAAACAAAGTTTCCTTGTGATAGCACAGATGATTCATCTTTAGATTTTTTATTCTCCTCATTACTTATCAATTGTTGGATATTTGTTGCTTCCCCTTCTAAACCTTGTTCATGTAGAACATTCATCAGGATTGTTTCATTTTCTAAGTTTTCTATGTCACTGAGGTCTTCTGTGTGTTCTCTTACTACTAAGGTAGCTAGTGTAGAAATGACCTCTTCTGGTTCCTCATCTGAGTCAGAAAACCATAACTGACCTGAAAATTTTCTAGATGGTTTTGCAGGAGGATATAAAGAAATTTGTTTCAGCTCAATACCATTTGAAATAGTCATATTTCCGGATCTGCAGTCTATGAAAGTCGCTACAGCTTGCAAGCCAAGGTCTTCCCAAAATAATGGGATATCCATGTGCTGAATTTCTTGGTCTGTAAAACCAAGAAATCTGCAGGGAATTCCCAAGAAGAAACTTCTATAGGAACATCTTCAATGATTCCTTCAGATTTTGCAACTGACCTATCAGCCATTTCTAAAACTGTAAATGTGGGGCTGAGATGTTTGAGCTGTAATTGTTCCATTGTATCTTTAGTCATGACATTTATTGCAGCTCCTAGATCCACTAAAACATTTGATATTGGTATTGAACCTATGGTGACTGTGATAACTGGGCTTCCTGGATCACTATACTTTGGAGGTAGTAGTTTTCTAGATAAGAGATCAGCTATCTTCCCTTCAACCTACATAGTCTTGGGGAATGCTTTCTTCTTTCTTCCTACTCTTTTAATGCACAAATTTTGGACAGTACTATTAATTTCTGGTATTTCCTTAATGGCTTGCAATAAGGGCAATGAGATAGTCAACTTTTTGAGTTCTTTGACCAATTTTGACTCAAAATTTTTTGGTATTGCATTAAGTCTTTCAGGATATGGAACTATCCTTGGTAATTGTTCTGCTTGTGTCTCTTTTTCTATTGTTGGTTCCAATTTTTCTGTTTCTATTGTTGGTTGGATTCTCTCTGGTTCTGATGATTCTTGCTTTTCATTATCTTTGATTTCCATTAAAACTAGTTCAGGTACAACTTTCCCTGAACGGAGTTGGATGTCACTACAATCAAGAACATTAATTTCAATATTTTCTTCAGCTTCAGCCACATAGACAGGAGGTGTCTGTCTTACACTATTTGGATTAGTGACTGGCTGAGCTGGCAATTGAGGTTGTTTTACTTGTTGTGTTTGCTATTGTTTTTCTTGAAAATTTTGATTAGGTGTAGGCAATAAATGCTAAGTTTGACCTTGATTCCTTTGCTGCCTTGGATAGGATTGGTATTGCTGATTCCACTATGGTTGGTTTTGCACCCAATGTGGATTAGTCTGATTTTGATTCCAAGTTGGATTGTTTTGATTCCATGAGGGGTTGTTTTGATTTTGATTCCAGGCTAGGTTACTCCAATTTGATTGTGGCCATTCTTGGGAATTTATCCATTGAGGATAATTCCAAGGATGTTGGGGTGGTTCTGATTGTCCCCAAGGCATAGTACCAGGATTATGCCCCCAATTTGTAGGAAAATGAGGGGGATTTTGATATTGAGAGAAATTTTCCCCTTGTTTTGGTCCAATATAGTTGAGTTCCTCAGTCTGGTTTTCTAACATAGTTTTGAGTTGTGGTAGCAGTGGCATTGATCAGTTGAATGCCTTTTTGAACAGATACTACAAATGGCTGAGATGGTTGTTTTATTCAAAGGACATTCCTGCAAAGCATGTTTACTTCTACATCTTGGGCAATAAATTGCCAAAGGTTCTGTGTTTTTAGCTTTTGCAGAGATTTCCCCTAAAGTAGTGTTTAGATGCACTAGGATATCAGTTTTGAAATTTGCAAGTTCCTCTATCAAGTCCTTTACATCAGTGCCATTTGTGCGGATTTTTCTTCTTCTCTCGCTTAGTGCGAGAGTAATTCCTGTAGAGATCCATAATTTCCTCATTACTGAGAGTGGTTACATCCCCTTTTCCCATCAAATCCAAAACTTCTCTGGATTCATCTTGCAATCCTCTCAAAAATATGGTTTTACATAATTCTGGTTCTACTAGTCCACATCTCCTTTGAACAAAGGAGAACCTATCAAGATAATCTTCCAAGGTCTCATCATCTTCCTGCTTGATTCTAAATAACTCATCTTTTCTATTCCTTACATGGTAGTATTCCTGATATTTGTCTAAAAATATAGTCTCCATTTGATCCCAGGTTCTTATGGAATTTGGCTCTAAGCTCATGAACCAGCGTAATGCTGAATCCTTGAGAGTTGAGGGAAAAACCTTAAGTTTTTTATTGTCATTTATATAATCATAGGTCTGACACACTACCTTGAATTCAAACAAAAATTGGTCAGGATCTTCAGATACAACACCTCGAAAGGTGGGAAGTACTGAAGGTGAAATGGTCTTCATGGGAGAGTTTTGTGTTGGATTCAAATGAATAGGATATTCAAATGTTCTGGATGGTTGGAGTATATCCTGATCATCCCCTTCATTATGAACATAGCCATGTTGGCCATCTACATTGCCTCCTTCTGCCATAGTTTCTTGTTTCCTTGGAGAAGTTAAAGCTTTCCAAATTGTTCTCTCAAGAGGTCCAAGCTTCTCTGTTGATGAGTCTAATGAATTATCTTCCTTAAGATATTCTGTTGATAAAATTGGTGATTTTCCTTTCTCAAAATGTTCTACTGATGGTGAGACTGGTGATTTTTCTATCAATCTTTCAGGTAGTTCAAACATAGGTGATTCACCCCTTAGGCATGAAGATCTCCTTAATGGGACAAGCCATGGATCCTTTGGGGTTTCTACCTTTTTCATCCCTAGACTTACTCATTCATGTTTACTCCTAAATGACATAAATTAAGTCAATAGTTGTTATCTTACTCTGCTGTTATATTCAGATTTTAACCTGAATGTTCACAATTTAGTCTGATTACAGCTATTGGACTATTTGTTTTCTTCTGACAACACTATTCCCCGACAACGGCACCAAAATGATGCATAGTCGTTATACCATCATTAATTCTCAATGAATCTATCAATCCAAGGCAGTGTACAAGGCTATCTACGGGAGAAGAAGTGAAACAACTATAACTTAGGTCAATCTAGGGCAACAAGTCTTATTGGTGGAACCGGTTGTGTGGGGGGTTTTGGAACATTCCTATCTCTAAATTACATGAATTAAATCTTAATCTAAGTTGCAGAATTGGAAACTAATCACTAACTATAGAAATGAAGTCCTAATTACAGTTGCAGAATGAGACCTAATTATATTGCAGAATTAACAGTTGCAGAATTGAAAGTCTGATCCTAATTGTAGAAAGGAAATCTAATTACTTTTGCAGTAATGAAAGTCTAGATCTAATGTGGAAATAAAAACTATCAAAGTTCTGTAACAGAAGGTTGTCAATCTTCTATTCAGATTTTGACAGCAAAACATAAAAATGCAAGAAATTGCTGAAAAACAGTAAATTCTAGAAATAACAGTCTGAAAATAAAGTGGAAGCTTGGCTAAAAGTAAGATTGCAACTAAAACATTAAGCACAAGATTAATCTAAGCATAAATAAACTAATACTGCAAATATTGTCAACTATTTACAAGCAATTGAAATAACAAGTTCTACAACTCATTCTCACTGCAGCAAAATCAGAATAAAACCTGCTTTGTTAGTCCTCCTCCTAGGTCTGGAAGTGGCTAGCCTCTTTGTCCAGAAGAAGGTGTAAGTCTCTCTCTCTCTCTAAATCTTAATCACACTCATTTACAAGCAAATTGAAATAGAACTGGTGCACTTTATTGATCAAAAGACATGATTACAAGAATTCTGTTGAAAAACTGTTACAGGACTGTAACAGTCAATTTCTAGTTATACTCTGTATTTTTTGCTAGCTTCTTTACTCTATTTTCTACCTCTTTTTCTACTTCCTACTTACTATGCTCAACCTGAATGGGAGCAATATTTATAGCTATCCTATGATCTGATTACAAACAAAGAATATCTCAAAAGATCTAATCCTACAATGCTGCAACAAATTCTGGTTTTATCCTAGAAGAGGACTAAAACTTGATCTTTCCCTTAATGATGGCTTTGGTCGGCAATGACGGCAAAGACAGATGGAAGATATTTCTTTTTACTTTTTCCAACCTTTATTTCCCTTTTTTTGGCTTCAAAAATCGGTCAACAGGTCAAAAACACATTATGTTCTTCATTCCGAAGATAAGTGGCTTCATTCCGAAGACAATGCAGTTCTCATTTCGAAGATCGCTCATTCCGAAGATACTGCATTCTCATTCCAAATATCGCTCATTCCGAAGATACTGTATTCTCATTTTGAAGATCCGCTCATTTCGAAGATACTGCATGCTTCATTCCGAAGATCCGCTCATTTCGAAGATGCTGTGTTCCTTCATTCCGAAGATATCTGTTCATTCCGAAGATACTTCAGAATGAACAAATGTATGCTTTTCCATTGATTTCTTCTGCATATTTCAGGTGGGTTATCTCCTAAGATCAAATCCTAATGGTCTTCATCCCTTTCCTCATGTGAATTCCATGCCTTGCTATTTATGGACAGCTGGCTAGAATTTACATGGGAAAGACCAGTTTTTGCTGCACAGCAACAGTTTGCTTGCACTGTTGCCAGATTTAGGTGAAGTAAATGCTTGAGACAAATCAAAATATGATTAGTGAAATGCTGCTATTATTCTAAGCATATCCCATTGTAGCAAATCATAGCAAAAAGAACACAAAACTATGCAAAAAGTTGTAAAATCAGCATATAATATTTCAAATACATTGATCATGCAAAATGGTTAATATACAGCATATTAAATCAACTTAACTAACATATCAGATAAAACATAAGATTTTATAGGCATTTTTAGTGTACAAAACATGTTATGATTGAGGCATTTCCAGGCCTCATCAGTTAGGCTCAAGACCAGATATGTCTTTGTAGGACCATGCAAAAATTTCCTTCTTCTTGAGGAGAGCAATTAATTTCTCCTGTTCATCTGTGGATAAAATTTTACCATGTTTGATTATTTGAAGATTTTTTATGTCTGAACTAAGGTTCACATTGATGGTATCTTCAATGGACATATATGAGAATTTTACTCAAATTGATAGGGTTTTGGGATCATATGGATGTCATCTATGACATTATCAAACTCTTCTGACATAGTCTCTTCCATTTCTACTTGGAAACCTTAGGATTTGAAGGTGAAGGTAAAGGCAAAGGGGGAGGTGATAGAGAGGAATGTAGTTGGTTGAAGCCCCTTAACAATTCCTCAAAAAATATGAATTCAAAAAAGGATGGAGGCAAGGAAATTTGGTCCATATAAATAAGGCTCATGCCAATTGAAATTGGATTTGCCAAATCGTATGGATTACGAAGTGGGGTGAATAAGTCAATAGGATTTATGTGAACTTAAAGGAGAAATTGGTGATTGGCAATGTGAAGGATTGATAGGTCCTATCTGCTAGAACTGATGCAAGAATTTTAGGAGCCTGAATGACAATGAGCAATAAAATAAATGCAATAAGCAAAAATTCATGTTCATGCAATGCAGTGATGATTTTTTTTGTTTATTTATGTACATATATTACAAAATTTTCTGGTGAGGTGGATCAATGAAGTGGAGGTGATTCACTAGATGGTTCAACTCGCTCCCTAGGAAGGAGAAAATTAAATATGGTTTGATGAATGGGTAACATTATGAGGTAATACTCATCATGTTCGGTGAATGGAGTGATGGATGATGATTCCTCATCAGATTCATCAGAAGCTATTGATATAACACCATATTCTTCATAGATTTCCTCCTCAAAGTCATTGGTGTGATGGATTTCTTCTTCTGAATTTAAATGAATATTTTGAAAAGCTTGTTCAAAAGAAGTGGAATAATGAGAGTGATAGCATAAACCTGAATGGTCATGCAATTATCGATATGCAGTATCGATGAGCTTATGCATTTCATATTCATGTTGTCCTAGGCCATATCCTTACGAATTGACCTGATGAAAGTATTTGTATGGAAAACTTGACATGTGTTGTATATTGGCAAGGGTTGGTTGTTTGATTTCATCTAGGGAAGATGAATTGGATGATGAATCAATATCCCCATACACAAAATTAATGTTGTTAGGCATTGAATCCATGTTGTACACCACTCCTATGGATAAGGGTGGGTCACATGGGTGATCATAATCCCTAGCAGTTTGGATGCTAAGAAGTGTAATAGTGATGTCTTGGACCACATATTCACCAATACTAGGACTAGTGAGGTGGACCGTAACTTGGGATGATGTGGATGTGGATGCATAAGGCTCATGATTGCCTTGTGGATCCAATAATGGGAGAGGTGTGGGCTAGAATGGCATCTCACTATCTATTAATTTGACTTGTGTGACACCAACTAATGTGGATGAAGGTGGATTTGGTTGAGGTGTTTGATGAATTGGAGATGATGTGGAGGGAATAATGATAGGGCATGTTGATTTTGATGATGTGGACAAGGTGGATTGTGCTCGATCACATGTACATGTAATCAATGGTGATGAGGATGGGGTGTGAAAGTGGAAGCTTTATGTGGGGTAGTGATGGAGGGATCCTCAAGAATAGGAGCTTTGGATGAAGATATGGATGGTGTGGTGGATGATGTGGTTGATGGGGTCAAGAAAATATGATTGTATGGAAGAGTGGATTTGTAGGGATTTGAAATGAAATTGCAATACTTAAATTGTTTGACATATACTGGTAGAGAAGGGACACATCTCATTTCCTTAATCCAAGAGCATCCAAGGAGTACATTATCCTTCCAATATGTGGAACATTGCATGCAATGTTTTTACCTCCACTTCGATGGGTAAAACAATAGTGCCAACTGTGGAACATAGAGCATCATTGAATACTTTAGGTGAAGGTGAATTTGGTTATATGAGATGGTGTAAAACTAAGATGTTGAAGAGCAGAGGTGGTGATAATATTTATGTTGGTGATTATATTTATGAAGGAGCCAATATTTATAAAAACTCATTTGAATGGTTTCTTAAAATTTGAGCCATAATGTGTAATGGAGGGTCTACTAATTATGATGATATTAGTTTAATTTAAAAATCATAAAAAGTAATGGAAGGCTCCACACATGTTTGTATATTCCCTAAAAAATTGCTAAAGATATTAGTATCATGATATTGGATTTCAATGGATTTTATAATCTCCATTAATGACTCACGGTGTAGAGGATATTGTTGTATTAAATCATAAATAGATAGTTTGTTTGAAGCCATTTTAAGGCTAGTGGTTAGTCGGCTACTTAGAGAGATGATTGGCCTTTGTGGATGATTGGAAATATGAGTGGATGGATATGGGTGGCTTGGAATATGAATTGGTTGAGGAGAATTGGTGGAGAACTGAATGGATGATAATGAATTGGTAGGTTGAGGAGACACACTTACCTAAGGTGATAGGGGAGATTGGATAGTCTACTATTGTACATTCTATTTATTGGTACATTTTTTACCTCAGGTGACTACATGAATATCACCCAAAAAACCTTGGTATTGTTGCACATGGTTGACCTAATTAGGAGGAGTTTTGATGTTTGATCCTCTTGTTGTTAGTTGCACTTCCTCAATGATGAGGAAGTGGTGTCTGATAAATGCCAAGGTTCTAATTTTGCTGAGCCAAGGGACTATCAAACTTGATGGCCCCAAGGTCAATTAAGTCTGCACTATATATTTTAATTTATAGTAGTTGTTAATGTCATGCCCATTCTATCAATGATAAGGGTAAAAAAAATATTACCTATAGCTTTTGCTACACTTGGTAGTATCATCAAGTTTAACCTCAGGTAAGGCAAGATTATTTATGTCATACAACCTACAAAATATGGAATCATATGATTCAAACAAGGGTGTGTAATGGTGATTTTGTTGAACAAATTATCAACGTTGATTATTATTCATAGTTGACACTATGTTATGAATTTTTTGGGGTGGGGGAACCGCTTGATATGAAATTTGTTGTGGTTGTTTTTGCATTTATTATTGTTTTTGATCCATTACCGACTGACTCATGACCACTTGATTCACTTGATTCAACTTCAATTGGCTAGAATAAATTCCTTTTGATTGGCCCTTGTTCTACCATTATTTCTTCTTAGATTTTAGCACACCTTTTTAGATTTTTATTTCCTCAATTATGATAGCCTGGGTAAGAGATTCTTCGAATGATCTATATTATTGCAATTAAAATAACTAGGAGATGGGTTTTAAGAAACTCTTGGTGAATAGTCGAGTTAATTCTTTCATTAATAGGTAGAATGGTAGGTTTGTGATAACGACCCTCCAATGGTTTCCAAAATAATAGACTTAGTCATCATCAAATTACTTAAGGTTATACAATTTAGAAAATGTGATTTTCTTACGAACATTGAGGAAGAATTTTTCTAGGAATTGGTTTACCAACTATTCAAATGTATAAATATTGTGATGAGGCAAATGTTTATACCACTCCAAGGAATATCCTCCAAATGTCTGATGAAATGTTCTAAGCATTAAAGCATATTGATATTCAATTCTAAAGCATGAATGGATAAATGTGCTTACATGCTCTCTAGGGTCCTCAACCCCTCTAAATTTATCAAATTTGACATTGTGAAATATATCGGATATGGAAGTGATGGTAACAAAAAGTGAATGGGTTGATTTATTAGTTGCCTTATGGTAGGCTTCTAGTTCATCATACCAAGAGTGTGTTGTATCAAGATATTAATCAACTATTGCACTACCTAAATTTTAGGGTCTTTCCCAGGTATGTGGAAACCCTAAATTACTTGGTGACTGTGTGAAGATGTAGTGATGAAATGCTAGGGTGTGATAAGATTTTTATGGTTTTATGGATTAGAATAGATTTTATGATATTGTAATTGATGAGGGAATGATTGTGGGTGATGGAATGGAAATGAGGTTTAAGGACTGTGAATGTGCTTACTTGTGGGAATAGAATGGATGTGGACTAATGGAGGTGTGGGAATGGAAACCATAGAATATTATGATACCCATGATGGATTTGAGGTAAAGAAGGTAAGTTGGATTAGAATAGACTAGGGCTTAAGATCTACCACCTATATTTTCTATTGGAGATAAGAATGAGCATCTTGTTAACCCATGAGCAATTTATTGAGGTGTTACCATGCTTTTTGTATGGTAATTTTTGAGGCATATGGTGTAGGTGTGGTGGAAATGGATGAGGTGGATGGAGGATAGGTTTCAACAGGGGTTGCAACTAAATGGGGGATATTGGGTGAATTGGAGACTAGCATTTGTGAAGCAACATTAATATGTGCTTTATAGAATGGATTTTCATAGGTGGTGGTATATGAATATGAGATGGAAGTGTTTTGGCCACATGATTATTATGGGAGAGACAAGTTATGGGAAGGTGTATATGATGTCTCAAAAAGAGGGTTGGTAAACACCTAGGTAAAACTGGAAGGATACGAGTGGCCAATTTCTTGCTGAGAAGAAGGACTATGCCTAGATGGGCTATTGATTTTCTCTATAATAGGGTTAGTGGATCTTAGATAAGCTCCAAATTTACCCATATCTATGTAGGTGATGTTAGGGTTGGTAGGGGATGATGTCTTAGTTTTTGGAATGGGGTTATCGATAGCTCTATGTAACACATCAATATTTGAGGTATACATAACATGTGAGGGTCCTGTAGATAAACTAGAATAGCTTATCTATATCACACTTACGAGTTTAACAACATAAGTGATAGGGAAATATGTGGAACACTCCATGGATGAAGTGGTTTGGATAACAGAGGATTAACTCAAAATATTTTCTTGGCTTTGAGTTGAAACCATAAGCTAATGAGTCATTTGGGAATGGTGAATGTGTGGAATGTGTAGAAAAAATGCAATGGAAATCACATAGAATCAAACAAGCAACTCAATCCTATGTTTTGCAATAGATTCTATTTTTTTTTTTTGTGTAGTTTTATGTGTTGTAATGTGCAAACCTAAGCTGATATGCAAGGTGTACTCTTAGGATGGATGGTAAATGAGAATATTTCTGGTGATGAAATCTAGAAATATTACTCACAGGTTACTCTATGGGGTAAGATAATGGATGGAGATGAATCCCACCATCGCCAATCTCAAACAATGGTTGGTGATGAAATCCAACTCATTATTGTTAAATGTGTGATGTGCAAAGTGTGTGATTTATTTTTAAAATATATGTTGTCTACATTGTTCATTCAATGCTAAAAACACCCTATTTTACCTATATAAGCTAGAATCCAAGGACATTAACACCAAGTTCCTCAAAAGAACTTAGGGTACATCGCTTAAGATCCACCCTGAATCATCAAGTGATTTTAATAGCAGGAGTGTACTCAGGTATTATGAAATTTTTCTATATTAGAAAAGAAAAAATGGAAGCCTTTAACCCTAATATGTAGCTATTTATGCTTTTATCATTTCAATTGCAAACAACATACAAAATAACAAGTGAAACACCATAAAACAATAGAAATTTGAATCAAATGTGATGATGCAACTAAAATGAATGCACAAATGCAACTCTAATGTATATGCAAGCTATATGAAAGATGTAAATACCTAAAATAAAAAATGCAATCTCCTTTTAAAACAAAATAAAAGATGTTTTCCTATTAATTTTACTTTTAAAAAGCAAAAAAAATAAAAAATGGAGTTAGGGTTTGAACCAGGCTTATCATGAAGCCTATGTATATCTTCCCCAATCTCCTAAATACATACCAGAGTCTCCTAAATGTTGTGAGGTATATCCTAGACTCTTTGGGGTGTCCCTCGAATGTTGTAGAGCATCCGTGCAACCATTGATTGAACTTTGCTACTCCTAAAAATACTAGTTTTTGCGATTTTTGTGCAATCAAACTTCTAGAAACCTGCAAAATAGAAACAAAACATAAATTAGTGATAAGGTAAATCAAAATGAGAAAACCTTTGGGGGTCCCACCGTGATCACCATTTTGTAAGCAGAAAAATGACAAAACCAAAGAAATAGATAACAAAATCAACATAAAATCTTATCACACAAATGAAGACAATAATATTGATATTATTATGGTGGGATATTTGATTTCCAATGTTACAATATGATTTTGTATTGATACAATGATTACAAATCTAGGGTTTTGAAACCCTTATTCACAAATGAATATATGGTGTCTTATGTGTCATATTTTGCTTCAAAAAAGTGTGCGGGTGGGCTTGTGTATCCCTATGGGACCACCCTAGCTACAATAACTTCTAAAAATATGGCTCATGCACCTGCAAATAGAAAACAACACAAAAGGGATTAATAGCACCTGTGAGGGCTCCATTGTGTGAGGCCCTCAAAATGATAAAACCTACAAACCCTAAGTGCTACAATGTTAAACTATAAATAAAGTGTAGAAACATGAATAGATGCAAATAAATATCTTACCTTGTCAATAAAATAGCTATGATGTTGATCTATGCTCCTGTTCCTATGTTCTAAAGTTGCATAAATGCTCTAAAGCACCCGAGAGCTTGTGGATTGCAAATCAACTATGGGAAGGATTGTGAATGCCCAAAAATATTCTGAATGCTTAGTAGCATCATGTAAACTCTAGGAGGTGTTCGGAGGTGAATGGGAGTGATGCAAAACCAGATCTAGTTCACAAGGGTTTTATAGTGATAGAAATGTAAGGTGCAATGGCAAAAATGAGAGAGGAAGATGGTAGCAAATTGGATAGGATTTGGAAGTGGATAGAATTCTTGTATGCTCTCGAATATTAAAATTTTGGACCTTCCAATCTCTAAAAATTAGGACCTTGATTCATCAAAATGAATCATCTTTTATAATATTCCCTTGATCATGTTAGGGTTTTGACGACATCAACAGATGGTCAAGATTAAAACATGAGGGAGGGTTGATATTAAACTTGAGCATGTGTCATGGATTAATATGGATGGATGGATGAGATTAAGTCATGATGGATGGCTAGGATTTATTTACATCAAGCTATTTCTAGTGTCTCATCACTCAAGATTAGCAGCACCCAAACCCATGAAAGCTTCATACATTAAAATATAAATAGAGATATGTTGCAAAAATCAATTCCAATATATAATATTGATAATCCAAATTAGTAGAATAGATCAATAGTTATATTTAACAAAAATAAACTTTCTAACAACACAGATCTAACCATGAACAAATTTCAACTACTCTCACAACTAGTAATCCAATAAGATAGAATGAACTTACCATTCAAGTATTAATAGAAATGCATCTCAAGGATTCAAACCTCTTGCACAAGATGATGAAGATGACAAATTTGAGTCAAAAATTAGAGTAATGATCCTTCCATTAGCTCATAGGAATATTTATAGTAGGGCAAGCAAACACACTAGAGTTGAAATTTTAAAATGATGGTTCGACCTCTATTTATAGTTTGTAAATGAAATAATATTAAGGAGACATTACAAATATTACATATTTATAGCTCAACAGAGATTTTTTTTGGCATTATCTTACTGGTTGACGGCCTCCAAAAAATCCACTGTAATCCACCATGGTAACTTGGCTCTCTGCAACTTGCTGGTTCATTGATGGTAGTTGGTATTCAGGCCATTAGAGACCACATATGATCCATAGATCATTCTTGGAAGCTTTCTCCACCATCGATCTATAACTACCTCTAGTTCTTATTCTTGAAACTCTTTCAATTCTTTGTCTTCATACCCTTCAACTGACTACACTTTGATCCGATGAGAAATTACTTTTAAATACTTCAATAATGTTAGAAAACTCTCGACCATCGATCTTCATCATGAATGGTTGTGATTAAAACTCAGAAAATACTCTACAAAATGATAGGGAAATATAAAAGAATCATTCTACACTTTTTAATCACTGACATCATATTTTGTGGCTTCAATTATTTGGAATCAAATTCTAGCATAAAATACGTTAAAGAGTGAGCGGGATGCATTCCACTATCAATCCACTTATTATATTTCCTTTTATTTTCTTTGGATCCAAAAAAAATGCAATCTACATAAAAGAGTATGGTGACATCATCATAACCTTGGTCAAAATGCAGAATCACCAATCTACACCTAAGCTAGTGCAAATAAGACTTTGACACCAATCTGCCCCCTTTGTAGTGTAAAACCAAATTTGTCACCATTTCGCTCTGGAGTTGGTATAAAATACTCCTTACTGCCATTCCACACCCAATGTAGTGCTATATACCTTTATGTCACAATTCAAACCAAAATATTCTTGATACTTAGTGGAATTTATCTTACCGACACTTAGCCGCTCAGAGCATGCAAAAAACTACACACGAATGCCATTCCGCACTTCTTGCACTGACATCATCATCACCCAAAAATTTGCAAAATAAAGACTCATCTAGAATCTGCTTCCAAATACACTATAAAATGAGTGTAATGGAATTAACTTTCTTAAGGTGAAAATGCCCTAATTTTTGAGCGGATTAGGAAACTCTTGTTGCGGATCTGCTCCAAAATACACTAGGAAATGTGTGGAATGGAAAATTCATACATTAGAATAAAATTATCAATGCTTTTTAAGGATGTATCCATTTTGGGCCTACATTCTAGAACCTCCTAGGTGGATTTTCTCGCAAATCCATTAAACTCAGAGTCTTATCCATTGGGTATCAAGTGCCAAAAAATTGCTTATCTTCAAAAAATGTTTTTAGAATAATTTCCATATAAAAACTACCTTCTAAAATTGAACACCTTACAAGATAAAAGTTCATATGGATACCATGATTCATACATCCTAGAGGATAACTATTCAAATGGAGACTATGCCATAAACAATAATATCTGCCACTCTTTCAAAACTTCTCCAATGCTCCAACAAAACACAACTATGTTCCTTCCTATAAATCCTTCTTACAATACTTGATATGAATGCCTTCACACAAAACTTATTGTTTTCTATGTCTCTCTAAACTCATGCTTTTATTTTTTCTTTCTGACTATGTTAGAGTAAAAATGAATTAAACAAAATACAAAACTTGTGGCTACATATGTACAAAATAAAAATTGCCTATCTTGTGCCCCTTCAAGTTCCTTAGCAACTCTATTAAGATATTCTTCTTGTTGGGCCTCTTCCTCAACATTATCCTCTAGATCTTGCTCAACTTCTTCCTCTAGAGAATATTGCTCTTTATTTTCCTCTTCAGTATTATCACCAAACAGCTGCACCATCAGTTTTAAAATCTGTAGGGCTTGTTTCCATTTTGCTTCAGAGGGGTTGGAAGTCTCCTTCAACTGCTTATTAATGTATTGTAGTTCACCAATATCCTCATGGTTAGTAGCACTTGCTTTGTTTACCAGGTCTTCCATGAGATCTCTAAGCCTAGTAAAATAAATAATCATTTGTGAAGCTTTCTCTTGATCAATTGACTCTTCTAGAGAATTGATTTCAGACTCATCTTGTAAGCTCTCACAAGTACTCTTCTTAATTTCTTCAACTGATAGCAAGCTATGGTATTCTATCCATAATCCTCTAAAACCAATCTAAATAATTTCCTTATTAACATCCACAACATCCTTTATAACTTCTTTAATCTTGTCAAACAATAGCCAAGCCTTTTGGAGTGCTTTGTGCTTCTTCACCATAATTTTGGTAGCAATTCTAGAAATGTTTCACTCCTTGTTAAGAATTGGCTTAGCAGAGTCACTGAGTATACTTTCCACCAACCTGTGAATTTTCTCAACCAGAATCACCATAGTATGTAGCTCTCCAATGAAATTATCTAGGTCATTCTGAATGCTTTGGAGTAGGTGGCTGACATCATCTAAATAATCAAAAATAATTTGTAACCCTGAGAATTTCTTTAGAACTTCAATGAGCAATTCTTTTCTTACTTTATTTAGTCCAACCTTGGAAAAAATAGAATATTTATCCTTTTCAATTTTAAGCTACTACTTCAAACTTTGTATTTCCTTAGCCTATTCCTCATTATTTTTCTAGTGCTCTTCATTATGCTCCTTGAGCTTATTAGCTTCCTAAATCTTCTCTTGACATATCTTAGCTTATTTTTTCATAGATTTCTCCACTTCTTTCTGATTGTTAATAGTTTTCTATAATATTTTCTATTTGGTTTTCCAACTTACCCACATTTTATTTGAATATATCATTTTTTATATAAAAAAAATTAAATGAGCTTTGGCTATGACCAATTCATATTCTTTAGGAAACTTTTCAATATCTTTTGTGTACTCTTCTATACGATAATCTTGGGCAGTCATATTAGTTTTAGGTTTGCTCATAAGGGGAATCATGGATCTATATGTCCTTTACCTTGAAATGAGATCAAAAAACATGCTTCTCCTCTTCGTGGTCATCCTATTGCAAGGCTTGGATAGCTTTTCTGTTGGAAATATGTTGAATATTTTCCATGTTATTCTAGTGGGGTTAATACTAAAAGGTACTAGATGTTGTGTATGATATACTCATCAAGGTTCGGGATCAGGCTGGGCCCCAAACATGGGTTTGAGGGCAGTAGCCCTCTAAAAAATAGGGATCCAGGGACGACAACCCCTGACCAAATATTTAGCGTTTTAAGGTATTTTTAGACCGATATGGGATTTTAGGGTTACTATAATTGAACCCTTGATTTTTTGGCCATGATATTGTAAAAACTGTGCATGTGCCTTTGTTATATAAGTCGCACTTGCATTAGGGTTTGAAGAGAGACAAAAGGAGAATATTATTGTATTCAATATGGTCAAGTTAATGCAATAATAAGATAATATTGTGTAATGTGTGAATATGGTATCTTCTTCCTTTGATTTTGTAATTACTCCTATCTAGTTTTATTTTGTTGGGGATTTTTATTTCTCTTCATTTGGTATCAAAGCTAGGTTTTAGCTTTGTTCAAGGAGTAAGGGTTTTAACTCTATGATAAATTAATTCTTGAGTGGGAGCCGTACATGAAAGGATATAGGCAAAGTAGAAATATAGGAAGAACACAGATAGAGATTGAGAAATTTAATGGACAAAATTTTGAGTTGTGGAAACTCAAGATGGAGGATTTTTTGGTTTATAGATATCAGTGGATTACGATCTTAGAAAGAAAACCAACATCGATGACAGATGAGGATTGGCTAAAAATATATATGAAGGAAAGGAGCTCTATCAAATTGTGCTTATATGACTCGGTATTATTGAATGTATCTACAAATACCATAGCAAATTTGTTGTGGGAGAAGCAAGAAACATTATATCAGACAAATTTACCGATAAATAAACTCTCTTTGAAAGAAGTTATATTTTATTTGGATGAATGATGGTGACTCTATGGATGAACTTAAGAATTATTTTAATGCTATGGTAAGTCAACTAACCTTTGTAGGAGTAAAAATGGATGAAGAGGAAAAATGTATTACTTTACTTTGTTCATTATATGATTCATGGGATAACCTTGTTATAGCTATCACCAATACTACATCTACATTGAAATTAGAGGATATAGTAGGAACTTTTATTTTTGAGGAGATGAGATGAAAATATTCTGAGGATTATAATCAAAAGGAAGCCTTGTTTGTGAGAGGTCATTCTCAATAAAGAAGCAAAAATAAATTAGGATAAAAAAATCAAAATCTAGGGGTAAAATTTTTGACCTAAAAAAGAGGAAATATTGGAATTGTGGTAAAGTAGGGCATTATAAAAGAGACTGCAGATCTTAAAAAGTTGATAATAATCGATCATGTGATGAAGGAACTTGTACATAAATGAAGACCACAAATGAAGATTTAGGGGACTTATTCTTAGCTGTAGCATGCTCAAGTGAATGCAATGACTCATTGTTGATTGACTCAGGTGCTTCTTTTCATATGACTTCTCATAGGTAGGGGTTATGTGAATATGAAAAGATAGATGGAGGTAAAGTCTTCTTGGGATACAATTTGACATATAAAATAATAGGTTGAAAAAGAGTCAAGTTGATGCTAAAATATGGAAGAATTAAAACCCTTCTTGATGTGTTGCATATTTTGGGTTTGGCAAAGAATCTGATATCTATGAGTAAGATGAATGATGTAGGTGTGAATGTGGTATTTAATAAGGATAGTTGTAAGATGGTCCATGAATCCTTGGTGTTGGCAAGAGGAGTTTACAAAGGAACTTTGTTTAGACTTGAGGCTAGCACTGTAAGTATTAATAGTAATAACTCTTCAGTTGTATAGGAAAATAATACGATTGAAATGGCTTCGAGTATTCCTACAGTGAAGATAATGTTGTGGTATCAATACATGGGGCATATTGATGAGAAAGTACTTTGAAGATTAAAAATGAAAGGTATGGCTGAAGGACTTTCTGATTGCCCATTAAATTTTGATTTTTTTGAGCACTATATTTTCGGGAAATAAACTAGAGTCAAGTTTCCAAGTAGTGCTACAAGGTCATAAGTAATTCTACATATAGTTCATAGTGATGTGTTTGTACCAAAAAAAGTACCATCATTAGGTAAATCTATCTATTTTGTTACATTTATAGATGACTTCTCAAGAAATACATGGGTATATTTTCTACATAACAAATTTGATCTTTTTAATAAATTTAAAGAGTTTAGGGCTCTTGTAGAAAATCATATAGAGAAAAATATAAATGTTTTGAGAAGTGATAATGGTGGTGAGTATTGCTCTAATGAATTTTAGTAATTTTGCAAGGATTATAGAATAGAAATATAGAGAACAACTCTGTATACTCCACAATAGAATGGGGTTGCAGAACGTATGAACATAATATTGATGGATAAGGTTAGAAGTATGCTAAGTGGTGCAGTGTTAGAAAATAAGTTCTAGGTAGAAGTTGTATTAACAACTTGTTATCTCATCAATAGATATCCTACCTCAGCTTTGGTGGATAAGACTCCACAAGAAGTATGGACTAGTAAGAAACCCTCTCTTAGACATATAAGGGTTCTTGGTTGTGATGCTTATATGTATGTCCTAAAATAGAAAAGGACTAAGCTAGACTATAAATCTGAAAAGTGCATATTTGTGGGTTATAGTACTAGTGTTAAAGGATATAAGTTGTGGAACCCAAAAACACAGAAGGTTGTTTACAGTTGTAATGTGATCTTTAGAGAAACAAAAGGGTTTTTAAAATAGGAAATGCAACCAAGTAAAGAAACAAAAATAGTGCAGATAAAATTGGAACGAGAGGAAGAACTAGTGGTAGAACTTAAATATAGAGAGTCTGAAGAGGAATATTCAGAGGAAGGAGGTGAGGAGGAAGCTGAAGATGTAGAACCTAGAACTCCAATTTTAAGGAGATCAGATCGAGAGATAAGACTTCCAGATAGGTATAGTCCTTCAATTTTTTATTTTACATTTAATTTATCAGTTACTAATGAAGAACCCAAGACTGTAAAGGAGGTACTTTATTCAAGTGATAATAAGTCTTGGAAAAGGGCTATGGAAGAAGAAATGAAGTCCTTGGATAAAAATAATACATGGGACTTGGTGAAATTACCTCTTGGTAGAAAACCTATTGGTTGTAAGTGGTTATTCAAGAAGTACAATGTAGAAGGAAATTTGGAGAAGTACAAGGCTCACTTGGTAGCAAAAGGATTTTCTTAGGTTGAGGGAATTGAATTTGGTGATATTTTTTCTCTTGTGGCTAAACTAACTTCAATAATATTTATGTTGGCTATTTCTATTGCTTTTGATTTTGAAATAGAACAGATGGATGTAAAGACAACTTTTCTACATGGTGAACTTGATGAAGATATATATGTCACAACCAAAATTCTTTAAGGTAAAAGGTAAGGAGGACTTGGTATGCAAGCTGAAGAAGTCTCTTTATGGGTTGAAGCAGTATCCAAGGATGTGGAACCAAAAATTTGATAGGTTTGTCTTGACACTTGGGCTTGTAAAAAGCAAAGCAGATCCATGTGTATATTTTAAAAAGAAAGGCAAAATTTTTGTTATAATTTTATTGTATGTGGATGACATGTTGTTAATTGGTAATAGTAAGAAGATGATAAAGTTACTCAAATATCAGTTATATTTTGAATTTGACATGAAGGATTTGGGTGCTGCAAAATTTATTTTGGGTATGGAAATAATAAGGGATCATAAAAATAGAAAGTTATGGTTAAATAAAAGTAAATATGTTGATTTGATATTACATAAGTTTAGAATTCATTATTATAAATCTGTATGTACTCCATATCCAATTGGTCAAAATTTATCTGTTGAACAGTGTACCAAAATAGATGAGGAAATTAAAGAAAAGCATCATGTTCCTTATGCTACTATTGTGGGTAGTTTGATGTATGCAATGGTCTGTACTAGACCTGATATTGCACATGCAGTGGGAGTAGTTAACAAATATATGTCAAATCTAGAAAAGGAATATTGTACTGCTGTAAAAAGGATCTTCAGATACTTGCATGGAACTACAGATTATGCTATCATTTATGGAGGAAATTTTGAAGGTAATAATATTGTAAATATACAAGGGTTTGTGGATGCTGATTAGGCTGGAGATCTTGACAAGAGAAGATCCACAAGTGCTTATGTGTTCAAGCTATTTGGAGGGGTAGTAAGTTGGATGAGTAAAAAGCAATCAATTGTTTCTTTATCCACTATAGAAGTAGAGTACATTGCAACAACTCATGCCAATAAAGAATCAGTGTGGCTACAAAGGTTGTGTTCAACATTTGGTATTAAACATAAGGCTATGAGAATTAACAATGATATTCAAAGTGCAATATTTTTGGTAAATAATCCTAGTTTTCATGATCAGTCAAAACATATTGATATAAAGTACCATTTTGTGAGATAGATGGTTGAAGAGAACCGAGTGATATTGGAGAAAGTTGATATAGAGAAGAATACTACTGATTTATTAACAAAGGTTGTACTTGCTCAAAAAATTTCTTTGTGTAGAAGATCTATGGGCATGGTTGCCCTTGATAGTTGAAAATGGTAGTTGTTAGCCCCTATGAAAAGTATTCAACAAGTGGGAGAATGTTGGAAATATGTTGAATATTTTCTATGTTATTATGGTAGGGTTAACACTAAAAGGTATTGGATGCTATGTACATAAATCTAAATTACCATCGAAGTTTTAGGTTTTTAAGGTATTTTTAGACCCATATGGGATTTTAGGATTACTATATTTGAACCCTTATTTTTTTTCCCATGATATTATAAAATTTGTGCATGTGCCTTTGTTATATATATCACACTTGCATTAGGGTTTGAAGAGAGATAGAAGGAGAATATTATTGTATTGGAGATGATCAAGTTAATGTAATAATAATATAATACTATGATGGTTTTCCATTTGAGGGTTTCCAAGATAAATATTGTGTAATGTGTGAATCTTCTATCTTCTTCCTTTGATTATGCAATTACTACTTTTCTAGTTTTAGTTTATTGGGGATTTTTATTTCTCTTCATTTTTTGCCCAAAAATATTGATTTTTTTGTGTACCTACCTATTCCTTATGCAAAGTTGCTTGATTAGGGTAACTCACAATAAGAGGAGAAGAGGCCATAAGGAATGCAAGAGTAGAATCAATAGTTGAAAATAGTTGTGTAGAAGTAGTTACAATAAAATTTGTGACCATAATGGAATCTGTGACCACTGTCATTCTCGTAATTGGTAGACTCATGGAAACTAAAGTTATACTCATAGATGGATGAGTGGGTGTACTCAAAATAATTTTCTTCTCAGATGAGGATGGTAGTTGCTTTGGTGAGTATGGAACTATGGGAGATGATGAAAGGGGAATCTCAGATGATGAAGGTGGAATTTAAGGTGACATTGAATGAGATGGGTTGGTTTGTACCTCAATAGTGACTGGCGAAATAGGTGGTGAAATATTAGGTGGAGAAGGTACCTTTGTTACAATTTCTCACTTAGAAAGGGGGGAGATTTCCTTGAGGAATTCAGAGGAGGAAGAGGATAAGAGGGATTAGATACCATACCTTCATCTATTGATGTAGGATGTTGAGGAGATATCTCTGTGCTCTACTACTGTACTTGTATCAATTATTTTGTAGATGAAATGGTTGTTTCTTTAATAACCTCCTCCTTATCCAATTTTTGCTTCTTTGAAATCTCTTTCTCGACTCTTTTTTGTATCCTTTTGTATTTTCTTTGAAAAATTTACTAGGTGAATTTATCACTTTCTGTATCTTCTTCAGATAACCCTTTCTATAATGTTTCCTCCTATAATATTTTTTTAGAAATAGGATTTAATTCCACTATTGCTGCAGTGATGAAACTCAAATGTGTAAACCTAAAGTTCTCATCCTTTTTATTCTAGTCTATATCTATATCTAGAGGCTATCCACCTAGGGCTAGATTCTTAGGCCTATTTACTATCTTTATTACTAGCACACTGACAACCCTCTCATCAGAATAATGCATCTTGCTCATCAACTAAGCTCCTTTTGGAAATTGCTCTATTTGCTCAATTGAAGGTTGAAAAGTCTTCAGAATTTTAGAAACAGTAAATGGAGTATCAGGTTCCTCTTATTGAACTTCTTCTTCTAGAGGTGGGGATGGGAAATAAGACTCAATTTGTGAATTTTTGTATATTAGCACTATATTCCTTGGGTCTTTGGGCTTCCAATTTTTGACATTATCATCATAATTTTTAGAAAATTCACCATAAATTGTTAAACCAAACCTGTATTTTTCTTTACCAATCTCAATTCTCATCCTCCACTATTCTAATATCTTGGATTAATTCAATTTCTCCTTTTCCTCTGCTTCATCACCAGTAGGTTCATGAGACTGAGGGTCCTCTTTCTTTTCTATTTTTCCTCAATATATTTGATGGTATATTCCTTCAACCGATTTTTTACATTATTTTCTAGATCAAAATCAATAATTTGTTCATAAAAGTCTAAACATGGATGAATTTTATCCATATTAGAAAAATTCCACTCCAAAAGAGTATTTTCTTTGTTATTTTTTCCCTATTCAAAATGAGGCCTAGATTTATTTTCAAATTTGTAAGCCTTTTATCCATTTAGGGCTATGTTCATTTTATAGAATATATCATCTGGATCATAACTCCATATCTGTGGAATATAAAATAGACCTAATCTATCTAGATATTGGTCAATTTGTTCACCCTGCTACTTCTTAGTAATAGTTATATCGTTAACACTATGGTAGGTCAACATAGATCTCCTCTTTCTTAGAGAGCCATAGTTAAAATCTATGAATTTTGCTTGTCTTAAGTATTCTAAGGTGAATAACCTGTCTGTGACAAAATGGGGCAGTAGAAAAGGCTTACCCATAAATCCATATAGTCTAATGATTGTGCCCTCTATTAGGAGATACCAATCTCCTTCCTTTGCACCTTCTATTCTTAATATTTTCTTGGCCAAAGGTGGTAGCCTAAGACATTCCAATACATTATTTTCAATGTTGGCCCTAATAATTCCAAGTTGAATTTGTAAAAAGACTCAATGCTTCTCAAGTGATTAGTCCAATAATAAATTGAAAGGTCTCCTTCATTATTCTTGTCTTTGACTAGAATCCAAGGCATCATGTCTCTTACAACAGCATAAAACATCCATACCAGGCTTGAGCAATACCTAAAACAAGGTGCATCAGAGCTTCTTTTCATTCTTACTAATTGCTCATGCATTCTCTAAGCAAGGAAAGTCTGTTAGTCAAAATAGATAGCCCTAATGCCCTTCTTCTCTATACCTTTCTCATAAATCCTTTCATTTAAAATATAATATTAGTGACTATTTTCCAATCATTCACCATTTTATCAGAGTCCAAACCCTCCATACAAGATAATATTGAATTTAACTTTGGGTGAACAAACCGTTTAATGTAAATTGGGACCTGGAGCAATCCCTTCCTAGGCCTAGTGTCCTTGAGTTGTTTATAGACCCATTTTATGAAAGACTCATCATCATTTCCTCGCTTCTATAGAGAGTAATATCCATCTTGGGTGGTTGTTTTAAAATAATTTTGCCTCACGGGTTGTTCTAATCCTAGGGTAAAAAACTTGTGATAGTTTACAGCAGTGATGCTAAATAGGGTTTTACCTCTAGAAATTTTAATGCTTTTGCCATTGGATCATAAAATTTAATGATAGCTTCTATTAAATCTAGATAAGGATGAACATAATTGCAAATTTAAAAATACAAGAAAGAGAGCACAACACATCTACCTTCAGTTGATAGAGAAACTCCTTTCTTATATCTATTGTTAATGTTCCTTCTAAGATTCATTCTCTCTATGAGGACTAGCTCAGTATCCGACATGGCTTTCGCTTTGTCGATGTAGTGGCCCACTACCCTTTTCGTTGATTTTTTAGCTTCTTGAGTGTCTTCAAAAGCCATTTTCATTAGCAATTCTCTATAAATTATAAATAATACTTAGCTATCATTTCTGCTCTCTTTTTCTTAGTCAACACTACTCTTTGTCAAATGAGCACAATTCTGTGCTTCAAAACTTTTAATTTCTACTGCATGCATGTCCTCTACCATTAATGTGGCTACTACACAAATTTTTTTCTAGCACGCTTCTCAAATCACACTCATTCCCTTTAGTGACTTGAAGGTGGAATTCTAATTTTTGATTGGATAAAATTCAAACGTGCTTCATACCCTCATAGTTTTGCTTTGTTTGTTCTCTCTTTTGAGCATGGGAAATTTTAAAATTTAATGCAGATATTTTAGCTTTTGTAAAGTGATACGATGCGGAATTTCTTCTCCACTCAAATACTTGAAACCGATGGATTGGAACCTTCTTTTATTTTGCTCAACATAACTCTGAATTATGGAAGATTTGAAAATTCCTCATTTCGTACAATAGCAGTCTTGAAATTTAGTGGATTAGCATTCCATGTTATTCTACTGCCACTTAATTTTCTTGAGTGTGGAAAATAACACATGCTGCATTCTATTGAAAATGTAGTTCATTTAGGTGTGGATTGGAATCTGCTCATTGTTCCATTGGCATTGTGGTTCATTTAAGTGCATATTGGAGGTCACTTTTCATTCCATCGCTTCCTTAGTGTACTTGAGTACATAATAGGAACTTGCTACATCCTTGGGAACACTTAGCTTATTTTGCAAATTTTTCTCTTTTTTTTATACATGTTGTTAAAACAAAACTTGATACAAAGTGCAAAAAGAAAATATGATACAATTTTTAGGGTAAAATAAGGTAGTGTATTGCATTACACTACGTAGGGTTATTACATTTACTTTTCTATGTAATTACCATGAGATATTTTGCCTCATGGTTAAACTAGGTAAGTACCTAAATATCCTATGTCAGATATTTAGGTTAGTGATTTGGTTAGAACTCTCTACCTAGGTTAGTGGTTAGCTACACGTCTCTCCTACCATGATGGTTAGCGAGATAGATGGTAGTTAGTTTATTAATTCACATTATAAATACTTTGCACTATCCTATGTAATCGCTTAATGTTGAATCAATATTATTTTGGTTTATCAATCTGTGGTGCATCCTGTAACTACATTGGTATCCTCGCTAGGGTGGAGAATACGAGCATTGCTCGTTCCACCTGATACCTGGCATCACTGTGTGTTGGATCCTTCCGTTACTTGAGGCGTTCATTGCTCATTGATGAGTTGCTTCGTGGTGTGGACCCTTTGATTTTGATTGGATAGGATTCCCTACCCTTCGATAGGCAGTAGGGTGACTACCATGAGCAACCCATGGTCGAGCGACCCGTGTTCGACTCCAGTCGCTTGTGCCCATGCGCGATCTATTGTCACCCTCATCCATCGGTTAGAAGCACCTAGCCAACATCCATCTTACTATCGACCACATGATCCTCTATCCGTAGCACCTCGAGCGAATCCCTGAATCTGACATGACACCTATCAGAAGCACCTGGCCCACGTCAGCCTGCCGGCCACTTGATCCTCTGTCTGCAGTCCCCTGAATCCGACGCGACACCTATCAGCAGCACGTGGCTACCACCTAGCTGAATCTATCGATCTGAAGTGGCTGAGCTGGAGCTCACGTGGAGAGTGAGTCTGACATCATGATCAAAGCTGGAGGCATCTGACCTGGCACCAAAAATGAGGCGTCTGACATGGCGATCGGAGCTGGAGGCGTCTGACCTGGCGATCGGAGCTGGCGCGTCCACCTGGACCCTGCTGACGTGTCCTGGCACCGACAATGAGGCATCTGACATGGCAGAATCTATTATGCGACAAGTGGCAAAAGGAGCACCGATCGATTGCTCATAGGCAATCGACATTACGGTATGCGTTCCACAATTTAAAACTCCCCATTGCTCGCACCCGCATGCATGTGGGACTAAAGTCCCATGTTTTTTTTTAAACACTATTAAATCCGCCATTGTTTGAATATTGAAAGTGTTGCATTCATTTCCAAAGTCCTCGCTAGCACGCCTGGTTTAAGTCCTCCTTCACCCGCACGTGGTCACGAGTTCGACCCGCGCGCTTGTCTGTTCGGGAAGGACTATTTTTTTTGTATAAAAATTTTAGTCTTCATTTTTTTTTGCTTTAATAATTTTGTTTGATATATATTTTTTATATAGTTTAGGTTTTATTTGCTAAATTAAAATCATTTTTATCAATCTTGTGAATGATTTTTTTTCTCAAATAACCTTTATTATGTAAAATTTTTAGTCATTCATTTTTTTTAAGCATTAAAACTTAGACAATTTTTTTTTACAAACTAAAAGCCTACTTCATTTTTTTTGCAATGAAATCCTTAAAAGTTCTATTGTTTTCTTCACCCATTTTTGGAGATAAAAAGACATAGAAACTCAATATTCTATTGCAAAATCAAGACAAAGAAGTGCTTTAGGGAGCATCACAAGTCATCTCATTTTTTCACAAAAACAACAAATTATTGCTTTTGTTCTCTCCTTCATGAAAGGGGACATAAAAACATAAAATAGCAACCTTCTTTTTGTTGTTGAAACTTGAGATCAAAAACATTTTTTGCTCCTTCATGATAAATTGTTGAAGACAAAACCAAAGTCGTGTGTCGACTAGTCTGGAAGCCTTTCAAACGTGGGTCGTGTGTCGACTTGTCTTGAAAGGAGTGCTAAAAAATTCTTCAATTTTGTAAAACATTAAGGGGGGATAGAACTCATTTTGTTGATTCTATTATTTGCAAACTTGTAAAGAACAAGGGGGGATTTTTTTTTCAAACAGTAAGAAAGGTGCAATTTCGATTGTACTCGACACCTTTCTCAAAAATTGACTTTTTTACTAGGTGCATTTTCGGTTGAACCCGACACCTAGAGTGATAATAATGTGGGTTACTCTCATGTTTTGATTACTGCACTAACACTCATGTTTGTTGTGTGCAATTAAACAATCAGATACAACATAGTCTGAAGCATTTCACAAAACCCATATTTCACTCCAAAAACGTGCTACACTTTGCACAGGTTGAACATAAGTCAATTTTCTTTATCCCCATCAAAGGTCAAAATACAAACACCTTGATTCACTCTCTTTGTTTGGCTTAATCTCCTCAAACTTTCCATCCTTCTTGAAGGGTGTTAAGGCAGGTGCCATTAAATATCCTAGAGAGCACAATCAAAAGTCTTTCAAAACCTACCCCTTTAATTTGCTCTATTTGTTTGGCTTAAAAACCTCAAACTTTTCATCCCTTGTTAAGGGTGTTAAGGCAGGTACCATTAAATATCTTCTAGAAGCAAATTGAAACATCTTCCATATACTCTTTTGAGGGTATAGTGCAAGATACAACAATCTTAGTCCTATCAAATTTGAAACCTTTACCATGGCCATGATGCACAAGTATCTCACTGAGAGCCAACTGCTCAAAGGTTCAAATTATTCCGCATGGAAGACTAAGATGAAAGCTATCTTAACTATAGAGGATATTTGGTCTATAGTGGATGGAAGTGAAACTAGACCTCAATCAGCAGGAGCAGATCAAACAACATTTGATAAAAAGGATAGAAAACTATCCTTAATGATCTTGCTAGCTATTATTGATGATATCCAACCTCATATCAGTGAAGCTAAGAATGGTAAGGAGGCATGGGATGCCTTAACAACCATATTTGCGGGGAAGAATCAATCAACAATTCTTCACCTCCAAACATAGCTTCATACTCTTCATATGAAATTAGGAGAAACAGTAGAGCTATTCCTCTGCAGAGTGGCAGAATTGAAAACAAAACTGCAATCCTTAGGAGAAAAAGTGGAAGACCAAGTCTTGACCTCTATCATTTTGAGGGCTCTTCCCGACTCCTACAGAATGTTGATCACTTCATTACAAGTCTCTGGAAGGACAGTGACTTTTGTCGAGTTGGTAAATATGCTTCAAACAGAAGAAGCTAATCAACTCCAAAGAGATGAGGCATCCAACAATGCTCTTTTCTCAAACAGACAAGGTGGTAAGAAAAAGTGGAATCAACAGAAAGGTTCTTCTTCTAATAAAGACAAGGGTAAAGGCAAAGAGACTCAGAAGAAGAAACAATATTGTAAGATTTGCGACAAGGACACTCATGAAACCAAAAGATGTTGGTTTAAGAACAAACCGCCCAATGAACAAGGAAACAAGAAGGGCAAAGGCAAACCAAAGAACAAGAATAAACAGCAACAGGGACACATTGCAGCTGAAGATTCTAGTTCGGACTCTGAACGAGCACACAAAGTGCTCATGACACATACATATTCTCCTCACAAGGACATTGTATGGTACATAGATTCAGGTGCTAGTAAGCATATGACTGGCGATAAGTCCTGGTTTGAGACATTTGAGGCTCGAGAAGGTAGACCGGTCACCATTGTTGATGATCAAACCTATCGAGTTCAGGGAGAAGGAAGTGTTTCTGTCTCCCTTCCAGATGGTGAATGTAAAATTCAAAAAGTTCTTTATGTACCAGGATTGAAAAATAATCTCTTGTCAGTTCCACAAATCCTGGACAATCACATGAATGTCAATTTCAAAGTGGACAAAGAAAAGAAATGTTGCTTTATCACCAAGAAAGGAAAAAATATAGCAATAGGTTCTTACAAACATGGTTTGTTTGTCTTAGATGCAATTACCTCAACCGATACTACAATGGTAGTAACCACAAAGGAGGCCACTTCTCTTTGGCATAAGATATTTGGGCATTTAAGTTCAGGATATTTACTAGAGTTGAGTAAATATCAAATGGTGAAAGGGCTGCCTACTCTTTCATCTACTTTGCAAGTGTGCTTTGATTGCTTGTCAGGAAAGCAACATAGAGTACCCTTTGAACCTAGCTCTTTTCGAGCTAAGGTACCTTTGGAGTTGGTTCACATAGATTTGTGTGGTCCCATGTCTACAAGTTGTGGAGGAAAAAGGTATTTTCAATTGTTTGTCGATGATCACTCATGAAATATGTGGGTCTTCTTCTTACAGTTGAAGTCTGAAGCATTTTCCTATTTTCAACAGTTCAAAAAGCTTGTTGAGAAGGAATCAGAATGCTTTATTAAGACCCTCCATTCAGATCGAGGGGGGGAATACACATCAAAGGAATTTTCCTCATTTTTATAGACTCATGGGATAAAAATACAGTTAACCACAACCTATTCTCCTCAGTCAAATGGAGTTGCTAAGAGAAGAAATCGGTCCATTATGGAAATGGTTCGATGTATGCTTAAGGGAGCGAATCTTGAGCAAATTTACTAGGCTGAAGCTATTCAAACTATAGTATATCTTCTAAATAGAGCACCCACAAGGGCTCTTGAAGGTATGACTCCTCAGGAAGCATGGAGTGGAAGGAAACCCTCCATATCTCATCTACGGGTATTTGGGTGTAAGGCTTTTATGCATATACCTAAGGAGAAAAGAAAGAAATTAGATGAGAAGTCCCTACCATGTGTATTTCTTGGATATGATGAATTCTCAAAAGGCTATCGGTTGATAGACCCACTTACCAAGAAAATACATGTCAACAGAGATGTAGTGTTTGATGAAGCTTTCACACCCAACACTACATCAGTATACCTAGATGATGAGGAGCAACAACCACTTCCTCCTCCACAATAGAAAAACCCTCCCAAATGGTATACAAGCACAATGAAAGATTCCAAACTCACTTCCCCACCTGATCTTACTCTCAATCATCCAAAGACACGTAGCATGACTCAAAAAGAAAAGAATGAAGCATCCACTTCAGTTGATGATCTTTGTGCAGATTTTCAAGAGATTTCTATTGATAGAGAGTTACCAAGGGAAGATGATATGGAAATAGATGAGGAGAGGGTTTACTTATCAGCATATGATGAAAATGAACCATCTACAGTTGATGAAGCACTTAGACTACCTCAGTGGAAGGCAGCTATGGATGCAGAACATAACTCCCTCATCAAGAATAAAATATGGAAGCTGGTAGATTTGCCTAAAGGAAAGAAACCCATAGGCTACAAATGGGTTTACAAAGTCAAATATAAGGTAGATGGTACCATAGACAAGCATAAGGCCCATCTTGTGGCAAAGGGCTATGCTCAAAAGGAAGGCCTTGACTATGAGGAAACCTTTGCTCCTACAACAAGGATGACCACCATTCGAGTTCTTTGTGCTATGGCAGCACAGTTCGGATGGAAATTACATCAGATGGATGTAAAAAGTGCCTTTCTAAATGGTGACTTAAAAGAAGAAGTGTACATGACTCAACCTCCTGGATTTGTTGAGGAAGGCCATGAGCAACAAGTTTGCAAGTTGGTCAAATCATTATATGGGCTAAAACAAGCCCCAAGAGCATGGTACATAAAAATGGATAGTCACCTACTGCAACATGGATTTAAGAGAAGTCCATTTGACGCAAATCTCTATATCAAGAACACAGGTTCTGAAATAGTGATTCTTGTGTTATATGTAGATGATTTGATCATCACTGGCAATTCAGAGAACTTGATTAAAGCCATGAAAGATGACTTGAAAGAGTCATTTGATATGATAGATCTAGGACTTCTCCACTACTGTCTTGGCCTTGAGATAGAACAAAAAAATAATCATCTTAGGGTGACTCAGAAAAAGTATGCCAAGACTTTAGTAGAAAAATATCGTATGACTGATTGTAAGCCCAAAGCAACACCGATGGAATCAGGGCTACAGTTATCATGATATGAAGACTCACCATAGGTAGAAGGCACACTTTATAGACAGATGATTGGGAGCCTCATCTATCTGACTAATACTAGACCAGATATTACTTATGTTGTAAACTATCTCTCACGGTTCATGCAAGAACCAAAGGTCTCTCATTGGAAAGCAGCTAAGAGGGTTCTTCACTACATTCAGGGTAGTACAGATTATGGTCTAGAGTATAAGAAGAATAACTCATTCTTCTTATAGAGTTATACTGACTCTGATTATGCTGGATCCATAGATGACAGAAAATCAACATCAGGCTATGTATTTCATCTTGGATCTGGTCCTGTCTCATGGCATAGTAAAAAGCAATAGGTGGTTGCTTTATCTTCAACTGAGGCAGAATATCGCGCTGCACGTGGAGCTGTGTGTGAAGCGATATGGTTAAGTCACATCTTGGCTACCATGGGCCTACCAAAGAAACTTCCCATTCACATGTTTTGCGACAATTCAGGTGTTTTGAACTTGGTCAAAAATCCAGTGCATCATGAATGAACTAAGCATATTGATACAGATTGTCATTTCATTCGTGATGAAGTTCCTAAGCACAAAATCAAGCTCCAACACATTCCCACCGACGAACAGGTTGCAGACATTTTTACAAAGGCACTTGGACGTGTCAAATTTCAACTGTTTTGGAGCAAACTTTGTATATCAAAGTAATGTAATAAAGGGGGGATGTTAGGGTAAAATAAGGTAGTGTATTGCATTACACTACGTAGGGTTATTACATTTACTTTTCTATGTAATTACCATGAGATATTTTACCTCATGGTTAAACTAGGTAAGTACCTAAATATCCTATGTCAGATATTTAGGTTAGTGATTTGGTTAGAACTCTCTACCTAGGTTAGTGGTTAGCTACACGTCTCTCCTACCATGATGGTTAGCGAGATAGATGGTAGTTAGTTTATTAATTCACATTATAAATACTTTGCACTATCCTATGTAATCGCTTAATGTTGAATCAATATTATTTTGGTTTATCAATCTGTGGTGCATCCTGTAACTACAACAATGTATGTACATATATTACAATGAGCTTATATTTCAATCAAAGTAGAGTTTAAGATGAAAATCATTAACCATAATTGGTTGTATGTTCTCCTCTATATCTTCAAGTTGAAAAAAATTGGTCTCTTTGAACTCTACTATTTTGAAAGGGCCATCCCAGAAGGAATCAAACTTTTGATGGTGTCCTAGATTTTCTCTTTTGACATTCCACCTGAGAACTGAGTCTCCAACATGGATTTTTTGGAACCTTACCTTTTTATAGAACCATGCCTTGATATCCATGGAATGTTTTTGAAAGTTCTCATAGGCTTGAGCTCTTTTCTCTTCCAATTGTAGCAGGTGTGTCAACCTTGTTTCCACTGGATTTTTCTCTGATTCTTCTTCTGTATTTATCAGTTTGAGTGTTGGAATTTCCAAATTGATAGGTAAAACTACCTCTTTGCCATACACCAAAGCATAAGGATAAGTCTTGAGGGAATTTTTAGTAGTAATTTTGTATTCCCATAGAGCTTGCTTCAGCATTAGGTTCTAGCTTATTTTATTCCCCTCTAGTGATCTTCTCAAAATCCTTAATAGGTTTTTGTTGGTAGACTCTACAATTCCATTCCCTTGAGGGTAATAATTTGAAGTATTATTAATGCTAATGCCATACATTTTGGTAAACTCAATATACTTGGCTCCTATAAAGGCTGGTTCATTTTCACTCACCAAGGCTTCCGGAACACCAAACCTTGAAATTAAACTTTCCATAAAATTGATTACAACTTCTTGGTCTAATTTATTGTTAGGAATAGCCTCTACCCATATAGTGAGGTAGTATGTGGTGGTTATAATATACTTGTGCTACTAAAGAATGAGGTTTTATGACCCTTATAAATTCTATCCCCCATTGTTGAAAGGGCTCTTTAACTTGTATTGGCTTGAGGGGAATGAAGCATTCCTTGTCCTCCCTACATGTCACTGATATTTATCATAGGATCTAGTGACTTTAAAGGTGTCAGTAAATATAGTAGGCTAGTAATAGCCTAATCTTATGATTTTCAAAACTATAATTATGCCTAAGAAATGTCCTCCAGATGGCCCTCCATGGAACTCCTCAATGAACTTTTGTTGTTGATCATATTTTAAGCACTTAAGGAGAACTCCATCAAGGTTCCTTTTGTATATCCTTTCCGGAAATAAGACATACTTCAAAGCTTGAAGTCTATATCATATTATTTACAATGCATTGATATAAGGAGGGCATACTCTAGTTTGAAAGTACTTGATCATCTGGTCTACCCAGTTAGAGTCACCTAGTTGTATTCCTTCAATCTAATCATCTTTTGTTACCTAACAAGCTATTATTTTAGCAGATACTACTACCTCTATTAGACCTTGGCATAGGGCCCTACCTCTCACCAACTTGGTGGGATGTATCTCCTTATCATATTCTTAGATCTCGATGATCCAACCATCTCTCTTATCTCCTAGTTCACCTTGTAGAATAAAGCTTCTTCCATCCAAGTGAACAACATATACCAAGGTCTTACTTTGAACCAAATACTACCTAAAATTATTCAATGACTTCATCACAACAAATACTTGTTTCTAAATAAAATTATACTTAACTTGGTAATCATGGAGAGTCTAACTCCAAAATAATATAGGGTGCTTCTTGCCTTGATCATTCTTTTGGGTGAGCATTGAGGCATAACTTTCTTTAGCTCCATAAGCGTAAAGAAAAAAATCCTTACTAAAATCTATATTGACTAGCACTAGAGTTATGGAAATGGACTACTTGATTATATCAAAGGCTTATTTCCTCAATTTAGTCCATTTGAAATCTACATCTTTCTTCAGTAGTTCAAATATAGGCCTAACCTTTTGAGAAAAATCAGAAATGAATTTCCTGACAAAGTTTATTTGGCCAAAGAAGGAATGCAAGGCTTTCTTTTTCATAGGCAGTGGAAGGGCTAGAATGGATTTGATTCTATCTAGATCTATGGCCATACCTTCTTTTTGAACCACATGTTCTAGAAAATTTTCCTCATGTATTGCAAAAAATGACTTCTTAGGATTAAGGGAAATACCAAATTCTCTACACTTTTGAAAAATTTGCTCAAGGTGTGCTAAGTGGTCATGCTTTTTTGTGGGAAAACATAGTCATGTCATCTAAATATATCACAATGACATTATTAATAATTTCCTTGAAGGCATAATCCATGGCTCTCTAAAATATGACTCTCACATTGGATATCCCAAAAGGCATTCTCTGGTAGGTAAATGTACCCCATTTTGTGGTGAATGTTATTTTATACCGATCTTAATTCTTCACCCAAATCTAGTTATATCTAGATAAGCCATCCAATAGTGATAAAATTTATACCCCTACCACTATTTGTAAGATTTTATCGATCTGTGTAAGGGGGTAGTGATCCTTTAATGATTCCTGATTAATATTTATGAAATCCACACACAGGTGAATATCACCATTTTTCTTCCTCATAGGTACCAAGTTGTCTACCCAGGTAGAATGTCTAATTGAATATATGATCTTAGCCTTTAATAACTTAAATATATATTCTCTTATTATGGCTTCGATACTTGGATTTAATGGCCTTTGATTCTACCTAAAAGGCTTTGCATCAAGCTCTAGCTCAATGGTATGTTGGATAATATTTGTATCGTATACTTTAAGGTCTTCATATGACCAAGCCACAATGTCTTGGTACTTTAGGTATAAAGCCTTGATATATTCTTCTTCTTATTCTTCTGGTGAACATCGAATTCCAACCTTGAGCTTATTTTCAATTACAACTTGAACTTCTTTATAAATTTTTTCATTGACCTCCATGGATATGGTCCTTTTTTTGTCTTCATTTTCAAATAGGATTTCTAGGGTAACCAAACCTCTAGGTATGTGATTGTTTATAAGTTGAATAAATTCTTTTTGATCAATTTCCTTTGAATTTTATTCCTAAACAGTGGAGATACAAGCTTCTCTTACCAAAAAATCAATGATTTGTTCATCACTTTTAAAGACCTGCCAAACAATTTGCTTATCTAGCACTATAGGCTTGAAAATCATTTTGATTTCCCTTGTATTTCTAGACTCCTATATCCACAGAAGGGTTGAATTTAGCTCCCCTTATTGCTAAGGAGTATGCCAAAGTATTCCTTTATCTAGGAATAAATTTTATATTTAAGGCATCAAAGGATTCCATCAGATCCCATACCCTATTTCTATATGATTTTAGGTAATGGTGCTTACCGTTGCACCTTTCTCTTACCTGATGTATGATTAAATCATATTCACCATATATGTTTAGGACCTTAATGCCCATATTTTTGGCTTGCATAAGTCCAAGGCAAAGGGCCTCATATTCTACACTGTTATTGGTGCATGACCATGTTAATCTATAGGTAAAACTCTTTGTCTCTTCTGATTGGGACTGTAGTACCACACCAACACCAACTCCATTTCTTCATCTATCACCATCAAAGTGCATGGTCCATACCTCTATATCTCTTAGAGACTGATTAGATATAGTAGGATTTTTCTTCTTTGATTCTATAAAAATACTATATGTGCCCATGCTTGTCCCAAACTAAATGTAATCCTCCCTAAAAGGTAATTCATCTTCTAATTCCATTCCTTCAGATTTTTCTACAATTTTAAACTCTTCAAGAGGAGTGAGTTTGCACGTCTTCTTCAAATTTTTCTATGTGGTAATACACAGGATTTTTAGGTGTTATCCTTATCCTCTTCCATTTGAAGGAAATGACCATGTTGTAATAATCCATATACATACATCCACCTAATTTTACAGTGAAATCCCTTGAGAGGCATAAGCTAAAGCAGGGCTCTAGATCAACCACTACTATTTCTTGTACTATTGTCACCTTAGGGGTTCTATGTAGCCTCATTAAAACATCCTTTATAACTCCCACTATTTTTATAGGTGTACCATCCAATTGCAGCACTCCAGGGCAAGATCAGGTATACTCCATACCCATCTCTTCACAAACTACTTTAGGTATAACTGTAGTTGATGCTCCTAAGTCTATCAATTTTGGACTACCCAACTCTCCATACTCAAAGAGATATAGAAAGGAGGGGGTTTACTCTTTAAAATAGTAGGGGACATCTCTTTCTTTTCTAAGGGTATACTAAGAATTGTGGTGGCCTGCCTTTCCTATGGATACTTGTTGAGAGAAGCTTTAAGCAAGTTTATCTGGCCAAGAATGAAAATGGTATCATATAAACTAGATTTTTATGGTATCCTCTTCATATCTTCCACAATGTTGTATTCAGACTTAGTCAAAGTGATCCTCTCATGCATCCTTTCGGGCTCACCATATTTTCTCTTATTTTGCTGAGTGGCTTCTATTCTTTGTATTTTGGTAATAGAAGGGAATCTAAGCCTGTCTTGAGCCTCATCCTTAGACCTCATTCGGTATCCCTCAATTTCTTTCTCAAATATCTTGGGGAGGTTGTCTATATTATCTTTCCCTTTAGCTTGGGGAATAGGAAAGGTATCACTAATTTGGGGAGGTGGGTAATTCTTGTTATGAGAAGGAACCTGGAATTGTCTCATCTTCTATGGATATACTTGTAGGGTTTTCTTCCATGACCTTGTCATAATAGTAATTGGGCCATCCTCATCTAGATATTTCCCAACCATGATTTGGTAAAGTTGCCATAGCATGTATAATCTTCCCTTTTGATTCCTTTCTACTTGATCCATAGCTTGTTGAACATGGTGTTGGTACATAAAACAAGATTGCAAATCATGTGGATCATTACATACCAAACATCAGATATTTACTAGAATTATTTTTGAAAAACACTCAAGCTCTTCATATGTTGCATTTACTCTAGCCCTATTACTATTACTAGGACCAGGTCTTTGATCTTTATTCACATATGGAAATCTCCTTTGTTGAGACCTCTTCATATCTCTCTTTTCCATTGAATTCATTTTATTGCTAAGAGTTTTCAAAGTGTTCTATATATCAATAATGATAGAAAAATCTTGAGGAGTTTGAGAAGGAATGAGAGGGAAAGGAACTGAAAGTGCCACATAAATACAGTGTACCGATATGATGCAAACAAAAGTAGATACAGATGCTAAGTCCTACGAATGCATGAAGGAAATGACGCAGAAACAAGATGTGAGCAAACAAAGCGGGGCCTCTTTTATTGATATTGCTTTTAATCCGATTACAATACGTCCCCCCTCTAGGGCTCAGAACATGTGATACAATTTGTTACATCAATGGATGCATGGATGAAGCCGCGCTTCCAAGGTCGGACGGTACGCTTCCAGCGTCTTCCGCGTGCCCACATTCGAAGTGGGCGGGCTAAAGGTTGCCGCCGCTTGTGTCCATGTGTTCGTCATTCCTTGCTGCCCCTCTAGTATTCCTGGTGGTGAGATCCTATGCACAGAAAGACAACAAATCATTAATAGCATATGCGTATCTAGAAAAACATGCAATCCCCAAGGCCTCCAATGGGCGCTTGTGGAATATCAGTGATAAGGTTGATAAATCGATTACAGAATGACATATGAATGTAAAGGACAACTTCTAGAATTGGTATCACCTAATTTTGCATCGAAGCGGCATCGGACGACCCCGTTATGCGCGTTTGCCCATTGGGGGCCTCTCCAAGGTGAGCGCTCCAATGTCCCACCTACGCTCATCCAAATCACCTAAAACTCATGGGTTAGGCATTATATGTGATTTTAAGACTACCCAGATGCTCAGAATATGCCTATCCTACCCAGATTTTCTTGTATGTGACAAGGGCGCCCTACGAGCTAGTTAACACATAAAAATGATAAAACTACAGTCAAATCATGTCAGAATGCAATGAAACTTTAACAGAGGCATTAGGATATCATCAAGGACATATTGAAAAAATAATAGTAAGGAAATCATGCATAAATTTCTAATCACTCCGGGGTGGGACGTTGGGGACTGCAACAAAACTTGCAAAAAGTGACCTTGCAAATGTCCCATCCAGAGGCCTCCAAAACTCTTGCAAACTTGTGGTTAGACTAAAAACAGCATTTTGAGATGACCCAGAAGGTCAGATTTGGCAGATTCTTCCTAGGTCATCCTGTATCCGAAGGCGCTCCCTGTAGGTTAGTAAACGCATAAAAATGACAGAAACCAGGTCAAATCATGTCAGAAAGCAATGAAACTTGGACAATAACATAAGTACATTAAATAAAAGAGAATGCAAAAATAATAGTAAAGAAATCATGCATAGATTTCTAATCACTCCGGGGTGGGGCGATTAGGACTACAGTAGTTTGGGGGGCACCCGGGGGTGGGACGCCCACCGTTTAGGGCCTAGTTTTGACACCAATCCAAGTGGGATGGGTCCAAAACCTCCTAGGGGGTTGTGTCGATGAGTTTGGGGTGGGATTATGGCTGATTGCTTGGGTTTTGGGTCTAGATTGCATTCCTAGTGTTCACCCGATAACCTCTCTTCCAAAAGAGAAATTAGGGATGTAGGAAGCACAAAGAGGAATGGGGGTATAGTTTGGCAGCACTTCGTTGCTCCAAATGCTCCAGCTCTATTCTCTTTTTGGGGTGAGGAGGCTCACATTTTTATAGACCTAAGGGTCTCCTTTGAATGCGCATGCGAGGGTGCCACTTGGCTCATTATGCCTTTTTGGGGAGAGAAGATTCCTCCCTGATTTAGGGCCTCCTTGATTGAGGCCTCCATGATCGGGCGGCTCTCTCTCTGATTTGAAACCTTCCCTCGCAATTGCATGCCTTGAAGGTGGAGTTAGGTGGTGGATCTGGGCTGCCATTTGTCAAGGTTTGACTTTTTCCAGTCAAACCTGCTAATCGTCCCACCCTGGAGCGATTGCTGCTAATCGTCCCGGGGTGGGACGAATAGGATTCTAATCGTCCCGAGGGTGGGACGAATAGGGAGCAAAGTGCTTAAAAGGTGCAAAACTGACCTCTGACCTTCCAAAACTGATTTGGGAGTGGTTAGGACCACTTTTTAACCTCTGGAGGCTGCCCTAGGGGGTATGTATGCCAATTCGGTCAGTGCTTGTAGTCACATAATCGGATTGGTGTTGTTTTGGTGTCTATAGATGCCCCTTTTTGGGATGCGTTATGTGTGGCACAGTGTTGAGCAAAAATAGATGACCAAAGCACTTAATGATTAGGGTTTCTTAGTAACCTAACCAAATTTTGATGCCCCAAGTATGGAAAGGGCACGCATTCTTGAATCCTTGCTTCGACGAGCTAAGGAGCTTAACTCAAGTGTAACCTTTTTCAGTGAGGTGTACTTGATCTTGGACATTGTTTAGACATGAATAGGCAAAGGGCGCAACCTTTTGTCCGAGGAACCTTTTCTTCATGCTTCCAGAATGCCAAGTGTTTGTTTAGCTTGTGATTATTGCTTGTTTGCTGCCCCAAGCGGGAGCGTGATTGTCTTTGTCAATGATTCTTTGAATGCATGCCATTTCCTTGATTGGGTGTGTATTTGTTGATTGGTGACTAAGTGTGACTACCCCCTCAAGCGACGAATCGATGAGGGAATGACCAAAAATGAGAAAAGCGATGAGTCGCTTGACCCAAGATGACGTTTGTAAGGGTGCCTTCAGTTGTTTTCGTTGAACGCTTATTGCAGTTTTCCAACCATCGGACCTATTTTTGGTGGGTTTTGACCCTTTTTGCGATGCCTATTGGGGTAGAAATTATCGAAAATCCTCCTTCCCGTGGAGCGGTCCGGCTATGCTAGCCTTCTTAGGGAGTAGGATAGTGAGTATTTGTGACCCCGACGATGGTTTTTCATGCCATGAATGTCAGGTGCAAAGGCACCTTTGTTCGGCAGATTTATTGTTATTTTTGGTGCATTTTTTGGATGCAATTTTTGTTGCTTTATTTCTTGCTCTGTAATCGTCCCAGGGTGGGACGAATACCAATTTTGTAATCATCCCAGGGTGGGATGAGCACTAACTAGAGCGCTCATCCCAGGGTGGAACGATTACAAGCCTAACAACCTATATAAGGACCAAAACTAGGTTTTGGGCTCATTTGCAATATTTTTTCTTGGCGATTTGGAGCAGTGAGGAGGAGTGCGAGTGTGCATAGCGGAGCACTACTAAAATTTCATGGACATCATGAGTGCGAGAACCGGATATTCGAGTGGAGGAGCCGAGGTGAGACCGGTATGATGTTCCTTCTCTCTGCCTATTATTCATTCATGTTTTATTTAAAACTCACATATAAAATGTTTTCTTTTATTTTTTTTTAAGGTTTTAAAAACCATAATTTTTTTGTTTTTTATTCGTATATCAAGTTGAAAACCTAATATAGGAACTTTATTTGCTTTGTTTAATTTTCATATATTAAGGTCAAAACCCTAGTACACACTTTTTTTTTTTGTGTTTGTATTTAGGTTTTAAAACCCAAACATTTTCTTTTATTTTTTTTGCCATATTAAGGTTGAAACCCTAATATTTTTTATTTTGTTTTTTTTTCATATTGTTTAATTTTTTTTTTTTGTTCATATTAAGGTTGAAACCCTAATATGATTTTTTTGTTTTATGTTGATTGTACAGTTATTTTCATGTCTGTTGTCATTGTTGTACATTTTATTTTAATGTTTCTTTTTCTTTTTTTTTTTTATACTTTTTATTTTACTTTTTTGTACAATTGTAAATTGTAGCTTTGTTCTTCTGTACAATTTTATTTTAATGTTTTTGTTTATATTAAGTATGTACTTAATACTCTTTTTTTTGTTTTATTTTGTTGTTTCAGGTGGTGAAGAGTCGGTACCACCAATCGACTATTTTCTCTGATGCCCGGGATGCCCTGACAGTTGTGGATTGGGAGTGGCTTGATGCCCTTGGGCTCAAGCACGTGATGCATCTGGAGCCTGTGGTGGGGGATCAAGCATATTTGACTACCTTGATCAATCTATGGGATCCCCACACCAACACTTTTCATCTCCCAATAGGGGAGATGACTATTACTCTAGAGGATGTGTATCGGATTCTACGGATTTCGATAGATGGACTGCCTATTCGGATGACCCACCGTGACCAGCGGACAATGGTATTGACATGATGTTTTGGTCCTGCGATGGAGAGGGGGGTGGAGAGGGTTGTGGAGAGGGCAGAGGCTGACTGCCAGATAGGTGGTATTCTGGTGTGGTGGTGGCTGGAGAAGGGCGTATTAGGGGTGAGGCATGCTTTGCTCATGGCCCTCATTTCCAATATGCTACTTCCTGACTCCTCAGGTGCGAGGTTCCCTTGGAACCTGCTTGAGTTGGTTTTCACATTGGTGGAGTGTCCTACATCAGCTCCACTTATTATGAGATGGGGTCAGACGTTATTGGCATAGTTGTACGATGAGTTGTACGAGGTCCGTTACCAAAAGCGAAAGGGGATCGGGTGCAGCTATCTCTTGCAGTGTTGGGGGTGGTAGCACATAGCTATGGAGCGACCGAGGGTTTGCCTTGGACCACCCGAGGTGAGATGGTGGATCGAGAAATTGGATATGCCAATTTATGGTGGAGGTCAGAGGAGCATGGACAGAGTCGATGATGGGCAGGTGACGTAGGTCACTATACTGATGCCTTCTCTCATCTAGTGCTAGGGCAGGTGTTTTGGTAGTCGTATCAGGACTGTCCAGCCTGGCCTGAGGTTGGAGAGTGGCTTCGACATGTGTGCAGGGGTAGATGGTTGATTGGGTGGCATGAGACAGAGTAGGAGTACTTCCCATATGTTCGGGTGACATGATAGTTTGGGGTGCACCAGGGATTGCCTGGTGATCCCTTGATCTATCGACATCATGGTGATGAGAGGACTCTAGTCTAGCCTATCATTGAGCCATTGGGTGAGGGGTCTGATGTAGTTATTGATGTACCCAATGTGGATGATGTCGGGGTGACTACAGAGTATGATCGATGGTGGATTATGTGATGATGGCGAGGTGAGGGGCCTCTAGGAGGCATGGATACTATAGCAATAGGAGGTGGGGGTGCAGAGGCACCGATGGAGGGTTGGGGGCTCCGCTTGATGATGTTGACATGGTGGAGGTTGATGACTTCATCGATGATGGAGATGATTTGGGGGTTCTAGAGTAGTCGAATGTATAGGATGTCCCGGAGTAGTGGGTGCCAGAGCAGCAGGCCATCCTAGAGGTGCCCATGCCTCAGGCTATCTCAGGGGATGTGGAGGTTGGGCTTCATGCTGAGATAGCATGATTGGAGGGTCTCCTACGGAGATGGGAGGAGGAGCATAGAGATGCTTTGGTGGAGGTAACGCAGGAGAGGGATCTCCTATGGACTCAGTTGGCACAATGAGATAGTGCATTGGTTGTGTATCACCAATGAGATATAGAGTGGGGTCGATACCGGATAGAGTTAGAGATAGAGGTTGTCCGCCTCGATGGATAGTTGCCTATGCTTGATGGAGGTGGGTCATCGCATCGTACGAGAGGCAGTGAGACCGAGCAGTCTACATCATCTCATCATAGGTGGCTAGGTGAGGGTAGTGTTGGTGGGTAGGGTGCGAGGGTGGCAATAGCCGCCTTGAGAGGTCCCATAGGACCCATACTACTAGGGGTAGTTCCAGTCGCACCGATCCTACATGATCATGGTGGCCGACTCCCTAGGCTTTGGGGATTTTGAGTTTTTGGTTTTTGTGAGGTCAGAGGACCTTCTTATTGTAGCCTGAGGGCATTTTGACTTGATATATATACATGACTCTTTTTGGTTTGATTATATCCTTGTCATGGTTTATTGTTCTTTTATGCACATTTATTTATGTTGATGTATGCATATGCTATTATGACTATGGATGATTTTAACTATATGATATAGATGTATGCATATGGAATGGATGGAATGATTTGTTGGTATACAGGTGGTGGCACCATAGACTGTACAAGATTTATTGGCTTTATGTACTATGTGATTGCTTTATGGAATAACTTTGCATTTGTAATTTTTGTTTTGTATTTTTTGATGGTGATGTAAGTAATGAAATGTACAACAATTGTTTTAGAATGTAGTTAAGGTTTTTCTGAGACTCAGATGCTTTAACTAACTAGTCAAGACTGTACATTATCTTACAAGACTTTCGAACAAGGTACGAATCAGACTTGAGTTTGACCAAGTTATTTCACATCCCTGTGTGTGCGATTGAGTTCGTTTATGTGGTATTCATAAGGATACCGCCAATGCGAGTAGGCTGTCCACCAAACCTGTACTGAGGATCACCTAATTAGCTCCACTAACTCCTTTGTTGTATTTAGTAGGATTAATCTACGATGCAATCTAGGATACCATAAGCTAGCTCATCCACATGCAAACATTGGTCTACACACACGCAAAGCTAATGTGATAGACATATCATCATGCATTTAGGATACCACCATTGCCAGGTAGGCTATCCACCAAACCCATAATGAGGATCACCTAAATGGTTTTTCAAATGTTGAGAATTCCAAGGATTCAAGCTCAGGCATCTTTCGATTGTTCAATTTGTTGGGATACTTGCTCTCACATATAGTGATGAAAATCATTATTTATTTTTCTTTTTTTCTTCTCTTGAGCAAGGGGTTTGAGTAGTGGTGATAACCATTATTATTTTTTATTGTTGCTTTTTGAGGATTTAGATTTTGAATTTTGATTTCAAAGTTGAGCTTGTGGGATTTTTGGCTTGTGAATGGCATTGATCCTTTAGGCCTTGGGGATGACTACCCATCCTTCTCAGGGGCATGTAGTACGAATCCTTATGACTTTGGGGATCAAAGGTGTTTGGGAATTTTGATGGTGAACTTTTGGGATTTTTCTTTGGAATGGCATTGATCCTTTTAGGCCTTGGGGATGACTACCCATCCTTCTCAGGGGCATGTAGTACGAATCCTTACGACTTTGGGGATCAAAGGTGTTTGGGATTTTGATGGTGAACTTTTGGGATTTTTCTTTGGAATGGCATTGATCCTTTTAGGCCTTGGGGATGACTACCCATCCTTCTCAAGGGCATGTAGTATGAATCCTTACGACTTTAGGGATCAAGGGTGTTTGGAATTTTTGATAGTGGTGAAAACCACTATTTATTGTGGGGAATTGGATGGGGAAGAGCTTGTCCTTTTGTCAATTCTCAGCATTCTTGAACCATTCGCACAGGGGGATGAGCAGGATAACATTTTTGCTTAAGGTACCCTAGACCACTTTGTAGGTTTCATCTTTCGTTCACACAACTTGGGAATTTTTATGTGTTTTAAGCTTGTGTTGGGATGCTATGTAACAAGGCGTGATCCAAGTAAAACTCTACCTTGTAAAAATCGGTTTGACTTTGTACAACATTTGACTAGAAATCTAAAGACAACTGAATGATGAAAACCCTAAAGACATTAGAAGACAATTGACTATGATATGGCAAAAATGTGAAGGGCGTTATTCTTGATGGATCTTTTACAAAATGGACTAAATGTGGAAAATGATGGAATTGCCGAGTAATTACAGTCTATGGTGCATTTGACATGTATGACCAACAAATATGCAATGTATGTATGCGATGCCTAATGCAGCTCTTTTTTTTTGTTTTTGATTTTTAAGATTATGCATGAAAGTGAGATGCAATTTTTTTGTTATTTTTGATTATCTATTGTTTTTGAATATTCGTTATGGATGGTTTAACCCGAATGGGTGTGGACCAAGTGATTCTTACGGATCCTTGGAGGTTTTGACCAAAGGGATTATAGATACCTTTGGGGCATTTTGGGTGACCAAGCGATTGTGGGAACCCTTGGAGCTTTTGGTTTGACCAAAGGGATTATAGATACCTTTGGGGCATTTTTGGTTGACCAAGCGATTGTGGGAACCCTTGGAGCTTTTGGTTTGACCAAAGGGATTATAGATACCTTTGGGGCATTTTGGGTTGACCAAGCGATTGTGGGAACCCTTGGAGCTTTTGGTTTGACCAAAGGGATTATAGATACCTTTGGGGCATTTTGGGTGACCAAGCGATTGCGAGAACCCTTGGAGCTTTTGGTTTGACCAAAGGGATTATAGATACCTTTGGGGCATTTTTGGTTGACCAAGCGATTGTGGGAACCCTTGGAGCTTTTGGGGTGGGCCATGGCTCTCTAAATGTTGAATGGCCTCAAATGACTGATGTTCAAGGGTTCTAGTTCCTTGATTCCTTCAAGAGAGGCGAGCCGGTATGTTCCAGGTCCTATTTTACTATCGATTACATAAGGACCTAACCAATTTTCCATGAACTTGTCCCTTAAATGGGGTGGCAAGTTAGAATTTTGTTGGTTCTCTTTTAAGACCAAGTCACCAACCTGAAAGTCCCTCAGGTGAACTTTCATGTTGTATGCTTTCTTAAGTCGCTCTTGATAGATACGTAAATGCTCGAGAGCATTGACGCATCGTTCATCGAGTAACGTAAGCTGGTCTAACTAGGCCTACCATGCAGTGTCATCATCGATGAACTCTTGCATTGATATGCATAGGGAGGGTATTTCCAACTCGAGAGGCATGACTGCCTCGGAGCCATACACTAGCAAAAATGGAGTTGCCCTAGTGGGCGTCCGAATGCTAGTGCGATAAGCCCATAGGGCAAGTGGTATTTGGATGTGCCAATCCTTATGACTATCTATGACCATATTTTTAAGGATGGCAACTAGCATTTTGTTTGACGCCTCTGCTTGCCCATTTGCCTATGGATAATAAGGTGTCAAAAAACTATGCTGAATTTTGTACTTTGTTGTCAAAGCACGCACATATTTGTTCTTAAATGACGTCCCATTATCCGAGATGATCTTGGATGGAATACCAAAATGACATATGATGTTATGTAAAATGAACTCCGCAATGCGGGGCCCAGTCGTAGAGGTAAGCGGAATTGCTTCCACCCACTTAGTGAAGTACTCTGTGGCCGTTATGATAAACGTGTGATGACCTGACGATGCGGGGAGATCTTTTCGATGAGATCTAAGCCCCACTATGAAAATGGCCAAGCCGATTGGATCGGCTACAAGGCTTGAGAAGGTACGTGTGTCAAGTTAGCATGGTGTTGACACTTCATGCACTTTCGCACATATGCGCAACAATCTCGCTCTAAAGATGGCCAATAATAGCCCATGCGAAGAATGCGCTTTGCGATGGCCATACCGTTGAAGTGGCCACCGCATGTACCATCGTGCGCTTGGGTGATCGCCCAAGTGGACTCCTGCTGGTCCAAGCAATGGAGGAGGATTCCTTCATAGCTTCGACGGTATAAAATGTCTCCTAGCAAGACATGTTTTGCCGCTTTCTATTTGAATGATCTTTTTATGGTGTGCGACAATCCAAGTGGGAGGCTACCTAACTTGAGATAGTCTCTTATGGGTGTGTACCAATCCTGTTGATCAGAAACCTCGATGGTATGAACGGTCGATCCCTCTTGAAGTTCATCCCTAGCAAAAGTTGAGTGGGAAAGAACTTGTAAAAATAGTATTGTGTTGCTATTAAGAGGGGTTGGAGAGAACAAAGACCCCTAGTTGGCATGATTCAGACTATCATGGATTCGAGAGAACCTATCTTGAGATGGTTCAATCTGGATTAGGTGGATTCTTGGCGTTATGTCAGAGCTTGCATGCTCCATCATGGATTGTGATAACATTTTGACTTGAATGGTTGTCATCTCACCAGAAATGTCTTGCGGGATTAGTGACCCCAAAGAGGCCATAGTGTCCACAAAATGATTCGATGATCGAGGGAGTGCCTCGATGTCGTACCATTCAAGCTTTGCTAAGAATTTATCCACAAGGGCTTTGTAGGCCTACAGAACTGGGCATTTGCATTGGAATACCCCTTTCACTTGGTTGACAATTAACAATGAATCACCAAAGATATTCAAGCATTTGATGTTCATGGTGATGGTTGTCTGAAGACCTATGAGCAAGGCTTCATATTCAGCATTGTTATTGGTGCATGAGAAATCAAGTTTAAATGATAAAGGCATTGGAGCCCCTTGCGGTGTGAAAAACATGATTCCCATGCCACCCCCTTGCTCACATTTAGAACCATCAAAAAATAAGGTTATGTCGGCCTGTGACTCAGGCTCATCAGAATCTGGCGATTCTGAGACATGGAAGACCCCATCATCGGGAAGCTCTATGGTCAGAGGCTGATCATCTTCGAGAGGAGCCTCTGCTAGTTGATCGATGATGACTTGACCTTTGATGGACTTTTGTCCAATGAATTCGATGTCAAACTCCATCAACAACATGATCCATTTTACCGTGCGACTACTGTGATAAGTACGACTCATCATGTACCACAATGGATTCTCCTTAGACACAACATACGTCGTATTGCTCAGCATGTAATGGCATAGCTTTTTGGTGGCAAATACCACCGCCAAGCATAGCTTCTCAACGTATGCATAGTTAAGTTCATAACTGACCAGGTGCGGCTAAGATAATAATTAGCCTATTCTTTATGTAATTCATTTTTTGGGCTAGCATGGCGCCCAGTGCCACCTCAGTAGCTGAGATGTATAAATAGAATGACACTCCTGGTCTAGGTGGTGCCAATACTGGCGATGAAGCCAAGTATTGTTTGATGTCATCGAAGGCTGACTGGCACTCGTCATCCCAATGAAATGCTACCCCCTTGTGTAATAATTTATTCATGGGTCGACACTTGTCAGATAACTACGCTATGAAGTGCTTGATCGATGCGACCTTACCCTGCAAGCTTCTGAGCTGCCTGATGGTGGTTGGGGGAAGCATTTCAAGGATTGCCTTGAATTTATTTGGATCTACCTCGATGCCTCATTTTGAGACTATGAAACCCAAGAGTTTTCCAGATGTGATGCCAAATATGCACTTCTTGGGGTTTAGCCTAACCTTGTGTTCGATGAGGTGATCAAGGATCTTGCGTAAGTCATCGAGATGATTTTGGTGCAAAAGAGATTTGGCCAATAAATCATCCATATAATCTTCCAAAGTTTTATGCATGTGATCATGGAAGATGTATGTCATAGCACGTTGGTAGGTGGCGCCAACATTTTTAAGGCCAAAGGGCATGACCTTATAACAAAATGTCCCCCAAGGCATCGTGAACGTCATTTTTAGTTGATCATCGAGATTGATACGAATCTGGTTGTATCCCGAGAAACCATCCATGAGGGAAAGCATTTCATGGCCTATTGTAGCATCTACCAATGCGTCGATGCTAGGCAAGGGGAAATCATCCTTGGGACTCGCTTTGTTTAAATCTCGAAAATTGATGCATATGCGAATCCTCCCATCAAGATTTTTGATGGGTACCATGTTGGACAACCATGGTGGGTAATCTACGTAGATGACAAACTGTGCATCCAACAACTTTTGTAGCTCATATTTGACCATTAAGGCCACTATTGGGTGCATCTTACATAGCTTTTGCTTGACTGGCTTGACTGTCGGATCAAGTGTTAGATTATGCATGACTAGCTATGGGTCTAGCCCCGACATGTCTTTGTAGGACCATGCAAAAACCTCCTTCTTCTCTTTGAGAAGGGCAATGTAATCGGCTTGCTCTTCGAGGGATAGACTTACCCCCAACTTGATGATTTGTGGATTCATTGGATCAGAACCGATGTCTACGTCAATCATCTCTTCGACTGACATGTGGGATCCATCCTCCAACTGGTGTGGAGTTGGGATCAGGTGGATATCATTTGCTAAATTTAGATCTACGTTGGGAACGTCGGGTTCCTCTTCAACATGGAAGATATCCTGAGTCTGTCCTGGGGTGAAATGGAACATCTCACCGCAAGGCCAGTACTCTGATGGGGATGGTGGTGAGTCAGCATGATCCTAGTCTATGGCATCTAGGTCTAGATACAATGGTCATGTTGGATCGGCTGGATTGTGGATGGGGGTGGTTAAATCAATGGAGATCATGTTGATGGAATGAATTTGGTCTCCATTACCATGTGGGTGTTGATTCAGACATCCTTGGTGATCCTTGTACCCCGGATCTGGCTCTATGGGTATTGGCACAAAAGGATCGGCCCTATGTGTGGATAGAAGGATAGGGTCTACCCTAGGCACTGATGGCCCTATAGGGTCTCTAGGTGGGAGGTGCTCCCTGTATGCCCGAAGTGGTGGATGAAGCACTTGGTTTAACTGTACTTGGTTTAAATGCCACCTATGCCTTGGTCCCATATTTAAATGTTCAAACATATCATCGATGTCTATGGGGTATTCCTGTTGCCTCATATGGTTGAGATATGCCATCTCAGTCTCATCCTCATAGTCATTATCGGAGATCCATAGGCCTTCATTGGCTCCGACAACTATGTGCCCCTCTAGTTGGTATAGCCTCCCACTAGGCATTTCTTGATCACTATCCTCACCTCTAGATATGTTGAAGAAGATATTTGGATCTTCTTCCTTTGGTGGATCACTTGGCCTTATGGCTGGCATGGGAGGCTCATTTTGTTCGAGCAAGTTGATTTGGTCCCTTATGGGTTGTTTCGCTCTCTACGGGAGGGCTGGATTCTCTAGAGGTAGCAATTGCCCGATTGGAACATTAAAGGGGAACATTGCCATGAAGTTCTCCTGATAGTCGTCAATGGGTGTCACCTACGAGTGATTGCTATCGGACTCAAAAGGGTCCCAAGGTGCTACCTCATAATCTGACTCATCTTTAGAAGACCCCCCTTGATCTTGTTCATATCCCTCTTGGAGGTTACTTCTTGAAATTTCCCCTTCCTCGATCAAAGGGGAGGGGTTGTTGAGGTCAACAAGGTTTGTTGTTAACAATGGGAAATAATTCCCCAATGTGTATGTAGTGTTGGGATTGGCATATGGATCTTGTGCCAACCCATCCCTATTGCCTAGACCTAAGCCTTGCATGGTTTCTACCAAGATGTCAAGGGGCAAAGGGTGGTTGAACCCTACTCCTGATTTATCATATGGCATCTGGTATCTCGGTTGACAAAGAATGTGCATTCCTTGTTCGTATCTGCCCAATCCATATCCATGCCAATTACATTGGTCTAGGTATTTCAAGGTGAAGTCTGGGTTGGACAGATAGTCAACATTCTCAGAAAATGGCTCTTCGTCCTCTTCCTCTTGTAGGTAGGGTTCAATGTCATTCTCGAGGCCCCCATATACAAAATTGGTCTGATTTGGTGGGTAACCTAAAGGGATGATAGTGTCGATGGGGAGGCGAGGTCTCCCCATGTCTTGCATGGATTCGAGCATGGGTGTTGCCACAATGTTCCACACTAGGTACTCCCCAGGCCCGTATTGGCCATCTCAATGGTAATCATCGATGGTTGAGGGGGAGGGAATGGGAGTTCTCCCTGAGTCCACTCCATGTTGGGTGAACCAGGTGTCTCGACTTCCATTCGGTTGGGCACCTCTTCGGTAGAGATGGTTGAGACTAATGGTGGTACCTCCTCTAGGGGCTTCTTCCCATTGTCCTTTGGTGTGGCCACCATAGGTGGCATCATTGGTGAAGGAACAGACGATGAAGATGGGCCAGGTTGGTGAGTTGAGGGACTCAACAGTGAGGATGTAGGTAGAATCGGACCCTGTGTGGATGGATTCAATTGAAAGTCCAAATGTGTCGATGGGAGGGTCGATTGTGGCATCAGCTGCACCGCATTGCAAAACTTAAAGGGCTCTAAGTCTGCTGGGACTACATGTACTTGCCCTTCGTATGTGTATTTGAGGCATTGATGGGCTATCGAAGGGACACACTTCATGTCCCTGATCCAAGGCCGGCCTAGCAAGATATTGTAGGCCATCTCACCCTCAAGGATGTGACACAATGTAGGAATGGTCTTTTGTCCTACTTGGATGGGCAGGACAATTGTGCCAACCATCGAGCATAACGCGTCGTTGAATGCTCGAAGAGTGTAAGTGGATGCCACAATGTGGGATGTTGGTAGCTTAAGGTGTTTTAATGCCGCTGTCATGATTATGTTGTTGGATGAGCCAGTGTCCAACAACACCCTCTTGAATGGAATCTCGTTGACCCATGCAATGACGTGCAGGGGTGGATCCACCATATCACCAGTCACCAATTTTAGTTCGTCTTCCCTGAAGGTTATGACTGGTTCTGTGCATTATCTCACATGTCCCACAAAATTGTTGAAAGAATTGGCTTCATGGGGTTGTAGCTCAATGGCTTTGAGTATCTCCATCAGAGCCTCCCGATGGGGCGATGATTGTTGGATGAGCTCATAAATGGAGAGCCTAGCCGACGTGGTCCTTAAAATTTGAGTAAGTTTAGTCCGAATCATGGCCATTGGTCTAGGTGAGGGAGGTTGCGTAGGGTGTTGTGGAGGTTGTGACATTGATGAAACATTTCCTGTAGCTACGATGGGTGCAGCCATGTTTGGGTATCTTTTGTTCCGTGTCACGATGCTTATCATCCCTACGTATCCTTGCATGGGGCAGTTTTGTGTTACCTCGTTCACTTGTAAAGTCTTTGCCTATGCATCATGGGCAGGCAGGGGGTCTTTGAAGACCTCCATATATTGGTTGCTCAGTGCTACGGGATTATCTACCATGAGCGTTTTGTTGTCTATCAAGTCCTGCACTAAGTTTTTGAATTTCCAACAAGTGGAGATCTCGTGTCCTTTCTGTCGATGAAATCTACAATATAAGTCTTCCCTATAGCCCTTGGGTTTTGGCATGTTGGGGTCTATGGGTCGACTTTCTAGCAAGTTTATCAAGTTTGCCATGAACAAGCGGTCAAACAAGGAGTCTCTAGACTCCGTGAATTGTGTGAATTGTCGCCTAGGGTGACGCTATCGATTTTGCTCTTGTTTATGATTTTCCTTTTCATAGTTATCAAGAGGAACTGCCTGATAATTAGCCTTTGGGGGCTGTGTCATTTGTGTAGGCTTTGGTATAGCTATGGCAACCTGATTGACCATGGTGGGTTTCGGTTGCATGGGCCCAGTTTTAGCATTTTTGGGCCACTCTTTCTTGCGTGGCTTAGCAATCTCGTCATCTTGTATTTTGATCTCCTCAATTATCCTGGCTTGCACTAGGGCTTCTTCGAGGGTGGCATATTGTTGCAGCTACAATAGCATGGAGATCGACCTTAAGCAACTCTTTGAAAACATTTGAGTCAAGTCGGCCATGGGAGGGAGGTAAGGTAGCTTTGAAAGCAATGTCCTCCATCGATTCCCATAAGCAGCCATGGTCTCATCATCATACTGCTTAAGGCCAGCTAGGTCACTTAAGGATGCCTTCTTCTTGGTGTTGAAGGCAAAACGTTCAAGGAACGCATCCACTAGCTGGTCTAGATTATTGATGCTATGCTTCGACAATTGGGTAAACCAATCCGAGGTAGGGCCTACGAACGTGGTTATAAACGTTCTTAGAAGCAATGCATCATTGTCCTGAATGCCAAAGCATTGACTCAGGAACCTTGTTACGTGCTCTTGGGCATCCTCATCCCCTCTAAAAATTGCCAATTGAGGCATTTTGAAGTGGTCGGGGTATGGGGGTGCCGAAACTGAAGGATGCATAGGGTGACTGTGGAGTTGGCGTAAGGTGGGCTTTTGGGGCCCTGAAGTCTTAGTCTCCATAGACTCTAAGCGCTCTAGCAGTGCTTTGTATGCATCAGAGGATTTGATTTCCTCTTCTTTGGTTTGTTCCCATTGTGAATTACGAGGAACTTGAGGCCTATGGAGGGGTATCCGGATAGCGCCCCCTGCCTTGGTAGGGCATTTCAGCCCGCTCTTCTTCTCGCTCAAATTCCTCATAGGCCTCTTGAGGAGTTTTTGGGCATGACCTATAAACATGGATGGGTGCCCGAGGAAGGCGCCCATCATTGGTTCTAGGAGTGGCCTCCCGCTCAGGTCTAGGAGGTCTTGGAGGCAATGCTTGATAAGGTCGTGGAGACCTGTCTCGTACTAAGGGGTTGTGCCTCTCATAAATTTTTGTCCTATGCATGCGAGGGGTTGGAATCCTCTCATGCATAGTGTTCTGGAGCAACTCATCTATCTGGCGTTGAATGCGCTCTTTGTTAAGATGATACAGTTGTTCTAACTACTGTTGATCTTGCCTAAGCTGCATGATTTGCGCTTGGTGGGTGGCATGTTTGGCAAATGCCAAGTCGATTTGTTCCATCGTCCTAGGTCTAGGAGGCCTAGATGCCTCCCCTACATATCTATCTCGGTCATGGTGATCCGAGATCTCTATGGGTCACTTTCCTCTATCGAGGTTAGCAGCATTCACCCGAGGCTCTGGCCTCAATAGGTGATCTTGATAATTAGCAGGTGTGGAGGTGCATTGCTCCCATGTGGTGTATTGCTCTTGAGGAATATACTAGTTTTCCTCATGCTCCCTTTCGTACATGTGAAAGGGATGGGCAGAGTTGGCTCACCCTATCTGAAGAGCCTTGCGCTCTAGATTTGGCCTATTAGTTCTAACAGTAATGAGGGGTGGAGGGGGAATGATATAATCATGTGGGCCCTCCTTATGAACCCTATGTTGCTCTAGCGCTTCATCGCATAGTGGCCACTCATAATGAGTGTCTAAGGGGGCCTTCCCATGTGTGTACTCCTCTTGAGAGGGTCTGTGTTGAATGGGAGTGCCCCTCAAAGGGGTGCCTCTATAGTCCTTTTTTGTAGTGGCATAGTGTGGACTATGTTGTGGGTCAGGTTGCCAAGGTGGTATAACCAAGTCCTTGGGGCTATAACGGAGGTGACTTGTGCCTCCTTGTATACTTTCTGTAGCTTCTGCCTGTGATTGGGCTTGGCTACGGGTATACACCATGGTGGTGGTTTTTCTAAAAAGATATGTATATTTTTATCTCCTTTACAATTTTTATGCTATACCAAACAAAAGGGGACCACACAAACAAAGAAATGATTATCTCGTTTACAGATTAAATGTGTGTCCTAGATCTAGTTCGAATGTGTTTGATTTTTGTTATGTAACTCTTGTAAAGAAAACTTTGTTATACATGCATAATGAGGGCTCTTGTATCTCCAAAATGGTCGCCCCTTCAATATACCATTGCCGAGCCATTATACCGAACCTCTCAATATACCCGCCCTTACGTGAGGGAAACTATTGGTACGCGAGAGCAGAATAGTAAGTGGAACATAGGCGGTACGGAAGGGGGATCGCTCTATTTTTGACACCTACCATAGAAGACTTATCCTCATGCATGGGGAATCACCCCCGCTACACTTGGTCAGCTTTCATCAGGATTTACGTCTAGCAACAGTCGTGATCAGGGTATATGTATGCAAAATCCAAGCCAAGGTGGTGATGAAATCCACCGTTGGTCTTGATCAAGTGTTGGGGTATTAAGACCAACTCCTTGATGTTAATTTTATTAGGTGGTGTGTGTGGTTCCTTTTAATTGTGTAAAGAAAGAAAACATACAACAAAAGATGATTTTCACTAATGCAATGCTTTAAAGTACGTTTTATCTTTCAGAAACCATTAGTAGCAAAAAGGAAATCACAAAACCTAACTAGAACTGAAACCTATAATGAGGACTTGCCATTTGTGCAAGTATCATGCAAGCAAACCAGAGAAGAATGCATTCCTAATCAAGTTCCTTCCATTTAATTTACTCTATGTTTTTTTTATTTTTTTATTGCAAGAAAGGAAAACAAACTACTTAACCTTTCTATGCAAGTGTCTGAAAATAAAGCAAAGAAAGCAGAAATTTGCAGAAACAGAAAGTAGAAAAACACAGAGGATGTTCAGAAGGCCTACCTCTTCTCTGTCTAAACCAGATGCCTCTGAGTTTCTGCTCAAAAAATGCATAGAGTTCTAATCATCCTGGGGTGGGATGAATAGCAGGTCTGCATTCATCATAGGGTGGGATGAATATGTATTCATCCCAGGGTGGCACGAGTAGCAATCCAGTGCCCGAATGAGTAACACCTGCAAAGAAAAACCATAAAATTTGGATCAAAAACTTGATCCTAATAGTAGGGGATAGGGTCCCACCATGATCACCACTAAAAGCATAGAAATATAGTGTACCGATATGATGCAAACAAAAATAGATACAGATGCTAAGTCCTACGAATGCATGAAGGAAATGATGCAGAAACAAGATGTGAGCAAACAAAGCGGGGCCTCTTTTATTGATATTGCTTTTAATATGATTACAATACATCCCCCCTCTAGGGCTCAGAACATGTGATACAATTTGTTACATCAATGGATGCATGGATGAAGCCGTGCTTCCAAGATCGGACGGTACGCTTCCAGCGTCTTCCGCATGCCCACATTCAAAGTGGGTGGGCTAAAGGTTGTCGCCACTTGTGTCCATGTGTTCATCATTCCTTTCTGCCCCTCTAGTATTCTTGGTGGTGAGATCCTATGCATAGAAAGACAACAAATCATTAATAGCATATGCGTATCTAGAAAAACATGCAATCCCCAAGGCCTCCAACGGGCGCTTGTGGAATATCAGTGATAAGGTTGATAAATCAATTACAGAATGATATATAAATGTAAAGGACAACTTCTAGAATTGGTATCACCTAATTTTGCATCGAAGCGGCGTCGGACGGCCCCGTTATGCTCGTTTGCCCGTCGAGGGCCTCTCCAAAGTGAGCGCTCCAATGTCCCACCTACGCTCATCCAAATCACCTAAAACTCATAAGTTAGGCATTATATGTGATTTTAAGACTACCCAGATGCTCATAATCTACCTATCCTACCCATATTTTCCTGTATGTGACAGGGGTGCCCTACGAGCTAGTTAACACATAAAAATGATAAAACTATAGTCAAATCATGTCAGAATGCAATGAAAATTTAACAGAGGCATTAGGATATCATCAGGGACATATTGCAAAAATAATAGTAAGGAAATCATGCATAAATTTCTAATCACTCCAGGGTGGGACGTTGGGGACTACAACAAAACTTGCAAAAAGTGACCTTGCAAATGTCCTATCCAGAGGCCTCCAAAACTCCTACAAACTTGTGGTTAGACTAAAAAAAGCATTTTGAGATGACCCAGAAGGTCATATTTGGCATATTCTACCCAGGTCATCCTATATCCGAAGGCGCTCCCTGTAGGTTAGTAAACGCATAAAAATGACAGAAACCAGGTCAAATCATGTCAAAAAGCAATGAAACTTGGACAACAACATAAGTACATTAAATAAAAGAGAATGCAAAAATAATAGTAAAGAAATCATGCACAAATTTCTAATCGCTCCGGGGTGGGGCGATTAGGACTGCAGTAGTTCGAGGGCGCCCGAGGGTGGGACGCCCACCGTTTAGGGCCTAGTTTTGACACCAATCCAAGTGGGATGGGTCAAAAACCTCCTAGGGGGTTGTGTCAATGAGTTTGGGGTGGGATTATGGCTGATTTCTTGGGTTTTGGATCTGGATTGTATTCCTAGTGTTCACCCGATAACCTCTCTTCCAAAAGAGAAATTAGGGATGTAGGAAGCACAAAGAGGAATGGGGGTATAGTTTGGCAGCACTTCATTGCTCCAAATGCTCCAGCTCTATTCTCTTTTTGGGGTGAGGAGGCTCACATTTTTATAGACCTAAGGGTCTCCTTTGAATGCGCATGCGAGGGTGCCACTTGGCTCATTATGCCTTTTTGGGGGAGAGAAGATTCCTCCTTGATTTAGAGCCTCCTTGAATGAGGCCTCCATGATCAGGGCAGCTCTCTCTGATTTGAAACCGTCCCTCGCAATTGCATGCCTTGAAGGTGGAGTTAGGTGGTGGATCTGGGCTGCCATTTGTCAAGGTTTGACTTTTTGCCAGTCAAACCTGCTAATCGTCCCACCCTAGAGCGATTGTTGCTAATCATCCCGGGGTGGGACGAATAGGATTCTAATCATCCCAGGGTGGGACGAATAGGGAGCAAAGTGCTTAAAAGGTGCAAAACTGACCTCTGACCTTCCAAAACTGATTTGGGAGTGGTTAGGACCACTGTTTAACCTCTGGAGGCTGCCCTAGGGGGTATGTATGCCAATTCGGTCAGTGCTTGTAGTCACATAATCGGATTGGTGTTGTTTTGGTGTCTACAGGAACTACAACGGACAGTGCTTTTGGCTGAGGAATGGGATTCATTTTTAGATATGGGTATGATAAGGAAAGGGGGTCCATATGAGATGAAGTAGTAGCTTGGATTTGGTTATTAGTGATTTCTAAACTATAAGGTAGCATAACTTTAGGAGGTAATCTCACCATATTAATTAGGATATTTTTGGCATGAACTACTGCATTATAAACTTATGGGAAATTTTCCACCCCAAATTGCTAGGTTTGCAAGCCTAGGTATAATCCAAGAGCTCTAATATAATACATATATTCAAGGTATACAATTGGTCTAGATAAAGGGGAATTCTCTTCCATATTCTGCTAAATATCAAATTAAAATTTGATAGAGTCTCTTACTGGTGTTTTTGCATGGACATGAACTGATTAATCAAGGAGAAAGGGTTAGTAGATTCACTAAATTCTTCCATAAAAGGCTCTAGCAATGCTGCCCATGAAGTGATGGAGTTATCCTCAAGGGTCTTAAACCAATGCAAAATATTTCCTCTAAAGGATAGGGTTAGGATCCTCACAATGACATTCTCATCCTTTATGTTGTGTATTACTGCTAGATTCAAAATATCCTAATAGTGCTATATCACATCTTCCTATATACATCATAATTAGGAATAGCCTTGGACATAGCCTAGGGAATAGCATTCATATGGGCTAATCTAAGGGGATCAACTGTGTTCCAACTGGGGTATGGTATTTTTATAAAGGCTGATTTAGGAGTAAATTTCATTGATTTGGGATTGCATTTCTTGCCATTTTTCTAGGTGTAGATATTGTTGGAGGGGGTCTTAGATTAACTATAGGATTTTCCTCAAGAAGCTCCTCTTTTGAATGAAAATATTGATTCAAATATTTGATAACAGTAGACCCTTTGTAAGGTAGCTCACAATAAAAACATGAGTCAGGGTTATTCCTTTTGAAATACCTGGTATCAATGAAATGACACTGGTCTATAGTGGTAATTATTTTCTAGGTTTAAGAACCATGGATTCACCAGGTGAATCTACTATTCTCCACTTGGTAAGGTCAATACAATTCACCAAATCTTGATTCCTTCAGATAGAGATAAAATAATAATTCATAGGATTGGTTTTCATGTTCCTTGTGAAATGGTCCTGCTGGGTGTGCCAAATCCTTTTGGGAACCGAATTGACATCAAGTTTTCTCGACACTACAACTATCTATATTCTAATTATCCAAGCATGCACCCAATAGTCATAGATAGGTACTCAAGCATTGGATGGACCAAAGACAACTTCAATCCAACCTCCAAAGTAGGTTGGTTCCTTGTCAACTTAAAATGATGTTGACACAATTAAAGCTCATATATGGTTTAGAGATTAGGGTTAGAAAAGGTATTAGGGTTAGAGGTATTATAAAAAATAGTGGTCAGATTGGCTAACAACATAGGTAACTATAGCAAAAGGCTCCCACAAGCTATTTTCAATGTCTCATCACTCAATATTAGCAGCACCCAAACCCATGAAATATTCATACATTAAAACATAAATAGATATATATATATATATATATATATATATATATATATATATATATATATATATCTTATAGAAAGCAATTCCAACATCTAATATTGATAATACAAATTAGCATAATAGACCAATAGTTAGATTTAACATAAATAAACTTTCTAACAACACATATCTAACCATGAACAGATTTCAACTACTCTCACAACTAGTAATCCAATAAGTTGGAATGAACTAACCATTAAAATATTAATAGAAATGTAACTCAAGGCTTCAAACCTCTTGCACAAGATGATGAAGATGACAAATTTGAGTAAAAAATTAGAGTAATGATCCTTCCATTAGCTCACAAGAATATTTATAGTAGGGCAAGAAAATGCACTAGATTCGACCTTTTAAATTGAGGGTTAGACCTCAATTTATAGTTTGTAAATGAAATAATATTAAGGAGACATTACAAATATTACATATTTATAGCTCAACAGAGAGTTTTGTTGTAATTATTTTATTGGTTGATGGCCTCTAGGAAATTTATTGTGAGTAATATACCATAGCAGCTTGGCTCTCTACAACTTACTAGTTTTATTGATGGTAGTTGGTATTTAGGCTGTTAGAGACCACACATAATCCACATATCATTCTTAGAAGCTCGCTCCACCATCGATATAGAACTACCTTTGGTTCTTGTTCTTGAAATCCTTTTGATGCTTCATCTTCCTACCCTCCAACTGACTACACTCTGATCCAGTGAGAAATTACTTTTAAATTATTCAATAATATAAGCAAAATATTGACCGTTGATCTTCATCATGAATGGCTATGATTAAAACTCAAAAAATACTCTACAAACTAATGGGGAAATACCAAAGCACCATTCTACAACTTTTAATTGTTGACATCATCTTTTGTGGCTTCAATTCTATGGAATTAAATTTTGGCATAAAATACATTAAAGAGCAAGCAAGATGCATTCTGATATCAATCCACTTATTATATTTCCATTTCTTTCCTTTGGCTCTAAAAAAAATGTAATCCACACAAAATAGTATGGTGACATCATCATCACCTTGGTCAAAATGCAGAATCACCAATCTGCACCTAAGCTAGTACAAATAAGACTTCATCACCAATCTGCACCCTTTGCTACGTAAAACTAACTTTATCACCATTTCACTTCGAAGTTGGTGTAAAATACTCCTTGTCATCATTCCACACCCAATGTAGTGCTATCTACCTTTATGTCACAAATCCACACCAAAATACTCTTGAGACTCAAATAAATTGATCTTATCGACACTTAGTTTCTTAGAACATACAAACAACTACACACGATCACCATTATGCACTTCTTATGCTGACATCATCATCATCCAAAAATTTTATGAAATCAGGACTCATCTGGAATCTGCTTCCAAATAAACTATAAACTGAGAAAAATGGAATTAACTTCAAGGCAAAAATACACTAAGTGTTGAGCGAATTAGGAAACTTTTATTGCGGATCCGCTTCAAAATACACTAGGAATTGTGCGGAATGGAAACTTCATACATTAGAATAAAAAAAATTCAATGCTTTCTAAGGATGTAGTCATTTTGGGTCTACACATATGTCCATCTAAAATCAACATAGATCTTGTTGGTTATTTTATCTTTACGAATAATTTATCTAATATTCATTATGATCTCTATAGATATTACAAAGATGCAAATTCCAACATCTAGCTATCATATATCTATATATTTCACAATGATTGCAATAGTTTATTCAAGGGTTTTCATAGGTTTGAATTTGCATAAATTTGGTTGTACTTATTTTGGTTTTACCATCATAACCAATGTCTACATTCTTTTACCTTATATTTTGAGTTATGAGCTCTCTTGTGCCTTGCCCATATTTTTCCAAGTCTATGCTATTATAACTCATTTTTTTAATTAGCTTAGAGCCAGTTCCTTTGGTTTGCTTTTCAAAGAACTAATGTTCTTGCCTTAAATATGACTTTCAACACCTATCCTATTATGGTATTTACCACTATAATCAATAGAATTCAAATTATTAGTATCACAAGTTAAATATGTCTTTGTGATAAGATCATTTGTGTCACAATAGACATTTATCATCAAGGGCTTGAGGTTTCTTATATTATAAAAAGTATTTTCCATCAAGGGATTAAATTCACTTGTGTTACAATAAGCATTTTCCACTATGGGCTTGACCTTCAACCATAATTTTATTTCCATTCTCTTTTTACTCTTATAGATGTCAAGTGTGATTAACACCATGTATGTTGTCCTTACAGTATTTATAGGGATTATAACACCACTTTTAAGAAGATATTCATAAGCATCAATATATTTTATAATTATTTACAAATAGCTCTTTAGTGTGGTAAATTTTCCATCATAAATATCCTTACCTTCTATAAAATAAATACTTTTAAGACCCTTATCTAGCGTGGCACACTCATAAACTAGTGTGTGTGTGTGTGTGTGTGTGTGTAAAAATATATCATATGCTAGCAGTGGCATTAGAGCCACTATTATGAGGGGAACCACATTAGTCTAAGTTGATTTGATAACAAGTTTGTGATTTTATAGTATCCAAGAAGTTGAAAAGCTAGTAGTAGATTAGTGAAGAAAAATAAGAGAATATTGAGCAAAAATTAGTTTGGTTGGAGTGTAGGTGAATAATGGAGAAGTGATTAAATGTAGATGAAGTTAAATGGAACTAGGTTCTAGTTGGACAAATATTTTAAAATTTCAAGAGAAAGGAGTGTAGAGGATAGGTTATTGAAGTTTCTAATTGAAGAGAAACAAAATTTCATAACATATGAAGGATACAACTAGATAGAGGAAGGAAAACATGAAGACATAGAAGACTGCACAATTAGAGAAATAATCAAAACAAGCATTAATGATGGAGAAGAGTCAAAGAAATAAAAGATAAAAATAATATCTCAAGTGAGTAGCGAAGCAAGAGTTAACAATAGAGAAGAATTGAAGGTGTATAAACTAGAGAATGAAATCTTAGGTTAATAGTGGAGAAGGTATCAAAGGTGCACAAGCCAAGGAAGAAGAAACATAATGCCTCATGCAAAAAAATCCAAGAAAATATTGATGCAAAGGGATCTAGTCAAAATAATGCCAATGTGGAAGGTGTAACACCTAGGAGTCAGATTGTTGGTAAGAATAATGGTAGGAATTTTTGAATTAATTTTAGAGTAATTAAACCTAAGATGCATAGAGCAAAGTGGTAACCCAATTTAGATATTTTGAGGGAAAGTGCTACCTAAGAAACATACTTTTAATTTACCTAAAAATATTTTTTGAACAATAGTGAATGGTTAATTAAAATGAGCACAACAAATTTGACTAATTAAGAAATAAAATATTTAAGAGATATGTTTATAAGGTGAAGGAAGGAATATATTAAAAGGAAAAAAATTAAATATTGAGAAAAGAAAGTTGTTCTTTAAAGTGACAGTAAATTTACTAGAAAGAAAATTTTGAAAGTGAAATATTTTAAAGGAAAGAATTGAAAGGGAAATAAATTAAGAAAAGAAATAAAGAACTTGAAAAAGAAGAATAGACTAAAAGAAATTTGTCCAAAGAAAATAATGAAGGAAATTAAATTGAAAATAAAAAAATCAGAATTATTAAAGAGGGAAAAATTATTAAAGGATATTGTAGAATTAATTAAAGAAAAAATATTACAGTAAGAAACTATTGAAAAAAATATAGGAGAAATTGGCTTGTATGTTCATTTAAATATTGAAATGAATTTTATGTCATAAAAGAAAGATACATTGTTGAAATAATTATTAAGAAAAAAGATAAATATATTGAAGGTAAAGACAAGGACATGTTATTGAGAAAATTTCATAAGGTACAATCTCATATTCCAATGGTCATTGGAATATTGAAAGGAATTAATTAGGGAGATAAAAGGCTTCTTGCTTTTTCAAACATGACGTTTATTTGAAGAATTGGAAAAACAATTAAAAAGTTCTTTAATTAGGACTTCATTAAAAAAAAAATTCACAATGTTGCATGTGATTAAAGAGGTAAACTTCATTAAGAAAGAATTTTGAAAGCAAAGAAAATATTGTCACAAACATGTTTTGAGATATAGTGAATCACCACAAGCAAATCAAATAGAACCAAAATTTGAGTATGAATATAACTCTTGGTATATTAATTTAGGATCTAGCAATCACATGACTAGCAACTTGTATTGGTTTGATCATATCAAAGTAAAACAAAGTATACCAATTAAGATTGAATATGAAAAAATCTAACAAATCCAAGGAATAGGTAATATTACTTAGTATATATTTATCATAATGCACACTAGATAATGTTCTTTATGTTCCATGAATAGAAAAAATTCTAATTCTAGTATCATAATTTTTGGATTGAGGAAGAACAGTAGAATTCAAAGTCATAAATAGTACTAAGAAATATTTTGTCAAAATACCAAACAATATTGAAGCCCTTGGGCCCTCCAAAAATGGTTTATTTTCTTTAGATATGATAGCACACTCTCAAAAACATTAATATCAGTTTCTACTAAAAGAACAATATTAGAAAAGATATTTAATTGAACACAAAATTCTCATGGAAAAAGAACAAGATAGTATATCAACAAAAAGTACTCTACAAACTATTCTTGAAAGGATGATAGAGAAATTGAAAAATTTGTTCATTAGTATACTATAAAAGAAAGACACATATGATCTTACTCAGAGGACTAATATTCACAATTTTTTAAAGCCTAAAATGATGGATGTAAGTTGTGATTCTAGTGATTTAAGGGCCATGAATGCATATGGTGATACTTAGATTTTTTATGATATACATGGTGATGGTTTGAGAGTATTGATGAGGCCATAATAGTTTCTAGTGGACAAAATGAAAATCATATTATTAGGGATGTTGCTAGATTTAATTCAAACATTGCCAATAGTTGTTGCGGGTCAAACAAGGTTAACTTCTTTCCTACTTTTGTCACATGCCCATGCATTTAATTTATCAACATAGGGAGCTTCGTAAACTTGTGAAGGGTCTTGAACAAGATTGCTTACAATACCACTTGAGATGAGTTTGCTAGTTCTACTATTGGGGGGTGTTTCAAACGGTTGTCAATCATTCATACACTCCTCAATAATTTACATAAAAACAATTAAATCTATAGAAAGGAAATATTCACACATTCATAGAAATGAACCTACTACAAATACTAGAAATAACAATGCGATAAAAAATCTTATAAAAGTGGTAAACTAATCTAGAAAACACAAAAAAAATAGGGGAAGAAATACTGGCTTGGAGTGGGCCCAGGATCTAGTAGCTTCCTCCAAGTTGAACATGCACTTAAAACTCTTAGAATTGTACTATGATTATCAAATTATTACAATGCTTCTTCTGTATATCTCTCTATAATTACTTAAATATTCTATATCCTCTACATATTTTTAGAGAGGTCTATGTGTATTTATATAGCACACCCACAGAACTTCTATTACAAAGAAGTTATAATAGTCGATTCATTCCAGACTAAACTAAGACAGTCTAGTAAATGTGATTGACGTCTGATAAAACTGGAATTCGGTTCTAATGGTGGCATGTTCACTAATTGGTTTGTGCTTCACCTAGAATTGGTATGATGTTCTCATACATCGGTACAATCCCTAATTTAGCTGTACATGACATAGAGTTGGAACTGCACCAGTCGCTATTGTCCACGTCGTGCTTGTATGGTGAACGGGCGAAGAACAGGGGTGCCTTCCCAATGAGGAAGGTGCCTAAGTATGTCAGGTTCCTTCTCTATGTAGAAGGTGTCTTACTGCCATTGGTGCCTTCCTGGAAGAGGAAGGCACTTATCTTCTATTGGTGCCTTTCTATGAGAGGAATGTGCTTGCCTTCTAGTGGCGCCTTCTTGTTGGTGCCTTCATTATGAGAGGAAGGTTCTTGCCTTCTAGTGGCACCTTCCTTATGAGAGGAAGGCACTTGCCTTCTAGTGGCACCTTCATTATGAGAGGAAGGCGCTTGCCTTCTAGTGGCACCTTCCTGTTAGCACCTTCCTTATGAGAGGAAGGTGCTTCTTTTCCTTTGGCGCCTTCCTGAAAGAGGAAGGCACTGGACTTCTATTGGCACCTTCCTGGGAGAGGAAGGCACTTGTCTTTCCTTGGTGCCTTCCTAGAAGAGGAAGGTTCCTACTTACGCTTGGTGCCTTCCTGAAAGAGGAAAGCACCTACCTTCTCTACGTTGATTTCAAAAGAAACAAAGTGCTAGGTCCATAAAAAGACCTTGACTGATCCAAATATAACTAAATCAACTACAATTCCACAAAAATGCATTGAAAACACATGAATTAGATAACACACATAATTTCATCAAATAATTATATAATCATTCATAAACATATGCAATCCTTATTATACAGCCACATAATAATCAAGAAATTGTATACAAAATATGAGCATTTCTAATGCTCATCATCCCCCATGCCTAACATATGCCATGCCCTCGTGGCATCAAAACTATAGGTAGCCCTGTTGACCCCTCATCATTGTCATTTCTTGGTGGATCCAACTGTACCTGCGGCCCATGTCTGCCTCTTCTATGCACTGACATCTGGAGGTGTGGCTTTTCTTTTTCTATGAAGAGTTGAGGGTGTGGTTGTCGGTTGTCATTTCCTCGTTCTGGCTACTATCGACGGTGATCTAGCCAGCATCATCTCTATTGACTAGAATGTAGTTTATATAGCTTGCCATAGGTTATTGTTTGGAGGTCTAATCATTGTAAGAGGGATATCTAAATTATCCCTCCTATAATGAACTACTTGGGCTTTGTACAATTGGGCTGCTTCAGGAGTAAGCCCTGTGTTCTCCTTTGCAATGGCAGCGGCCTCCAATTCGAGGCCATATACCCCCCATCATTCAAAATACCTTCTTATCATGGAGGGTCATCCTCGGGATGACCCGTAAATATCCCAGAATTGGCTATCCTCTATCGGATTGACATAGATATCATAATTCCCCTACATCCTCAAGGTTGCCTTCCTGGTCTCCCTAGTTGTTGTCATCTCTTTGAGAAGTCATTTGAACTATTTTTGCCTCTTCATGAATGACTGCATATCCCACTCGTCTTCCTCTGGATCAAAAAAGGTCACCTTTGCCTTCTTTCAAGTCATCCTGGGCCCTTTCCTTTGGCCTCTACAGAAAATACGATGGCTCAAACAAGGGTTTTCCCTTTCTCCCTGGTGAATGTCTTCTCGCTCCGAGTGGCATGCTCTGTGGTCCCTGGAGTGTTCTCTTCAATCTATGTTGTCATTCCTAGGGTGCTCTGTCATGTGCTGACCCCTTAGGTTCTTCTCTTCCTTCCTTAGGTCTAGGGAGTTCTTCCTTATCCCTTGGTATTGTCTACTTTTGTTGGCCTTTGTCCTACTCTGTATCACTCAGGATGATGACAGGGGGTATTGTGGAACTTCTTTCCCTTCCACTCCCAAAAACAAAGGAATTCTCCCCTACCTCTGGGCTGCTATTTTGGGCGTCCGATCAAAATTCTCTTGAATAGAATACTCATTTTATAGATGTGGGAAAATTCATTGAGACTTTTGTTGCCCTATCAGTTTGGGTCGATGTGTCCCTTCTCTCTGTTCCCCTATCCTGGAGTAGCTGGTTCTCCTCTCGCAACTGCTAGATGAGCTGCTCGAGCTGGGTGATTCGTCTTTCTCACTCTTTCAATTCCCCTCTATGCTTGTTTTGGTAGTCCTCCAAAATTTACTGGGCCATCCAGCAATTGGTTTGCCACTCCAATGCTTCCTCCAAGGCTGCGTCGACCTGATCATTACTCCTGGAAGTCCCTGCATCTTTTGGGCTCTGATTTGTCAATTCTCAAAAGGTTTGGGCTGCTACGTCGACTTTCGGGTCACTTTGTTCTTATTCTACTGAGAGGAGGATTCATCGTAGGTGTTTCCTCTTGGGTATTGGCGGCAAAAACTTGGCCTCATTGCAAATAAACAGTGCTCCTTCCTCTTCATATTTAGGCACTAGGGAATGCCCTCTTTCCTCTGTGCATTTGGGCACTTGAGAATGCCCTCTTTATTTTGTGAAATAGGTCAATGCCAATTACCCGATATTTTCCATATCTTCTATAGGGCTTCCCTCTTCTTGCCCTGCTTCGGCAACAACATCCTTTTGCCTTTCTTGGTTGCCATCTCCCTCTACATCGGGATTCTGCCTCTACACTTCTGCATGGCAGACCAGTGTTGATATCAGCCCATGGTGGACCAATGTGGACAATGCTAATTTTTGGTACCTAGCTGCTTCGTCCTTCAAAGCATTTGCTAGGTAGAAGGGCACGTTCAACTTCCTTCCATGCACCAGGTGATTTAGAAACTACACATGGTTAGTGTGCAAATGGGTATACTTCTTGGTGCATGTAAAGAATCGAGCAACCTACTCGAATATCTTTTGTAGATTCATGGGAAGGCTGCTTTTGGGTAGCCCTTATTTATTTGCATATTTTTCCCTAGTAGCAGCACTTCGACATACAACTTCAGCAGTCTACCTTTGTATATGCATTCCCATATGAGGGGTAATCCATTCACCTACAAGATGTATTCAAGGGTGACTGGTATTTCTACCCCTCGCACCTAAGCTACATCATCCCTCAAGGAGGTAGTGAATTCCTTGGTTGACTCCATATCCTAGCCCTGACTAACCAGGGTACAGTATTTGAGCCATCCTTCGGCCTCAAACTATGTTTTTACTGCCCCCCTGATTCCTTTCGTATCACTCAGCTCATTCTTCTTCACTGTGTGATTCTTCGACCTTCATCCCATGGCGCCTTCCTTCACTAATGCTTTTTTTTTCTATCCTTACTTCCTCAAGAAGGTGCCTTCTTATAATGAAGGAACCTAACCTTAGCATTTATATCTAGGGTACACCTTTCGAGCCATATCATTGGCACGTGGTTTTAGCTATGGGAGGATATGATTTTATGACGATGATATTTTTTTTTGGTACTGCATAATTTATAAATAATTATATAAAAATTTGAGTTAGTATGTGCATACCTGATTCGGTGTTTCATGCATTGTAAAGAGCATTGATTCACTGATTTATGACACGGGGGAGGGGTATGGTCATCTGATGTCACTCGTTTGTGTGGTGGTTTCGTTCTGATTGAGGCATTCGGGAGACTTAAGTGCTGGTTGTATGCAAAATGCGTTCTTTGGTACCTTCCTAATGTGGAAGGCACTTATGTGGTGCCTTATCGATGTGGAAGGTGCTTATGTGATGCCTTCCCAATGTTGTCGATTCTCTTTAAATGGATACGCCTTTCGATGGTGGAAGGCACCTCTGATTGGATGCGTATTCTGGTGGCAGAAGGCGTCTCTGATTGGATGCACCTTTTGATGGTGGAAGGCAACTTTTTGATGATGATGCCTTCCTACTATGGAAGACGCTTTTGAATGGGTGCACCTTCTCGATGTGGAAGGTGCCTTGGTCTGTATGTGCCTTCCTGATGTGGAAGGCACCTCTATCTGTATGCGCCTTCTCGATGTGGAAGGTGCCTCGGCTATTTTTTTTTTTTTGTGGCACCTTCCATCCATGGAGGGTGCCTATATATTATTTTTTTCTTTTTTTTTGTGTGCCTTCTTCTAGTGGGGTGCCTTCTTTGTAAGGAAGGCACCTTCTTCTCATGGGGCACCTTCATACGAAAGGTGCCTTCTGGTGGTGGGGTGCCTTCTTTATAAGGAATGCACCTTCTTCATGTTGGGCACTTTATTTATAAGGAAGGCGCCTTCTTATGGCTAGGCACCTTCTTTATAAGGAAGGTGCCTTATTCTAGCTAGGTGCCTTCTTTATAAGGAAGGCACCTTCTTCTGGCTGGGCACCTTCTTTATAAGGAAGGTGCCTTCTCCTGTGCCTTCTTGGTGTGGAAGGCACTTCATTCTCGACAATCATGTTGTGATTGACTGGGAAAAGGTGATCAGGTCTTATCAGTCTTGGTTCATGGTGCCTCAGCTTCTACCTATGAGTGTCGATGTCAGAATGCTGAGCCAAATCAGGCTTGGTTTCCCAGATACCTATTCCTCATGTTGTCAGGTCCTTCAACTACAAAAAGCAAACAAAAAGAAAGAAAAATAAGGGCAGTTAGATGCATTCCATGCTTGTTAGGCCCTAGATTAGATGCCTACAACTTGCATGTGGGCGTCATCCCTGCAAAACACACTATAAGAAAAAAAATAAATTAACTGATTTTGGTGAGCACCTTTATGCCCACCGTTTTGCCTATTAAAATTTTGGTCTAGATCTAACAAGATGGGGTCTCCCCCACGTCTATTCTGGATTCCACCTGTAAGGTTTTGGATGTGTTATAGGGGCATAGTCGATGGTCATTAACCATTAACACGGTGTGTTTGTCGTCAATTGTTCTAACACGCACTGCCACATTCTTGATGAGATCTACAACCTCATACGGTCCCATCCATATTTGCATTAATTTACCTTTTCTTTCTTAGAACCAAGAATCATAAAACAACACCCATTCTCCTTCTTAGAACTTCTTCAGTTTAATGTGGTGATCATGCCACTACTTTCTTTGCTTTTGTATGATTTTCGTTCTCTATAGAGCATCCATTTGAATTTCGTCCAGCTGATATAGCTGCCAAATCCTTTCTTTTTGAGCGTCATCCAAACTCAAGTTCAATTTTGAAGTTGTCCTCAATGTCTTGATTTCAAATTCAATGGGCATCATCGCACTCTTCCCATAGACCAGTTGGAAGGGTGTGAAGCTTCTGGTGGATTTCCACGTGGTATTATATGCCCAAACTGCCTCCAGCAATCGTGTAGCCCAATATTTTCTATGTTTTTGCATGGTATTTATCAAGATATCCTCTATTTCTCTATTTATCACTTCCACTTGCCCATTTTCCTACGGATGGTAGGGTGTAGTTTTATTGTGCCAAAATCTATATTGATCCATCAGCTCCTTGATCAACCTGGAGGTAAATTGAGGCCCTTGGTTTGTTGTTATCTCTCTAGGGACCCCAAATCATGTAAAAATATGGGCAAATAATAAATCGATGATTGTTATTTCTTTTGAATCTCTCAATGCTTGAAATTCAACCCATTTGGTGACGTAATCTGTACAGACCAAAATAAACCTCCTCCCTATTGAAGGTGGATTAATTGGTCCCATGAAGTACATGCCCCACTTATCGAAGGGTTCCAGGTGTACCTGAGGCTTGAGAGGCATTTCATATTGATGGGTTGGTCTTCCCATTCTTTGGCATTCATCACACTTGCTAGCGTATGCAGCTACATCCTTGAACAGAGTGGGCCAAAAGTACCCAGTCTGTAGGATTTTGTAGGCAGTTCATTTCCCTGCAAAGTGTCCTCCACATGGTTTGTCGTGACACACTTTGAGTACTTCTGAGAACTCCTGCTCTCCTACGCATATTCTTATAATTTGGTCATGTCCTATTTTGAACATGAGGCCATCCATCCATAGGAATGATGCACTTTTCTCTATGATCGCCTACTTTTCTCGAAAAGAGAGAGCAGGTGAGGTTCTTTTGGTGGCCAATTAATTGGTTATATCTACATACCACAGGATTTTATCACTAATGGTGAACAAATATTCATCCATAAATTGGTCTTCCACTGTTGTATGGTCTATCGATATCAATCTAGATAGAAAATCTGCTACAATGTTGTCCTTGCCTGGTTTGTTGACTATTGTGATGTCAAATTCCTGCAATAACAAGAGCCACCTGATAATTCTTCCACCAATGGCCAACATGCTCATCAAGTATCTAATGGTTGGGTGGTCTGTGTGGACAAATACCTTATACCCAGTGATATAATGGTAGAATTTTTTTATTGCGTGCATAATTGCAAGGAACTCCTTCTCCATCATCTCGTAGTTGAGATTAGCTCCTGCCAAGTTTTTGCTGACATAGTAGATGGCATAAAATTCTTTGCCATACTTTTGTCTGAGAACTGCTCCAATCACACCATTGGATGCATCACAGTAGATATAGAATGGTATGGCCCAATTTGGTCCTCTTAAAACTGGTGCTGATATCAGTTTCTCTTTAAACAACTAAAATGCTTCTTCACAGTCTTTCATCCAATTTAACTCCACATATTTAGATAATAGAGTGTGCAGTGGTTTTGCAATTTTGCTGAAATCGATGATAAATCATCGGTAGTACCCGGTTGATCCAAGAAAACTCCTCACCTCTCTCTATGTTCTGGGCTGGGTAGGTCTATGATGACCTCAATTTTTATTTTATCAACCTTTATTCTTTCTGTGGAGAGGTGGTGTCCCATTACGATGCCTTCTTGCATCATCATAAAGCATTTCTCATTACTTAGGGACAAACTATTTTCCTTACTTCTTTCGAGAACTTTGTCCAAGTTCGTCATTACTTCGTCAAAGGTTTCTCCACAGATAGTGAAGTCATCCATGTATACTTTGATTGTGTCTCCCATCATGTCTAAAAATATGCTAAGAATCACCCTTTGAAATGTGGCAGGTGCGTTGCATAATTCGAAAGGTAATACCTGATAGGCAAACGTTCCCCATGGGTAGGTGAACGTTGTCTTGTCCTGATATTCTTCTCCTATTTGGATCTGGTTGTATCCACTGAATCCATCCAGGAAGGAGAAATACTTCCTCCCTAAGAGTGTATCCAAGACTTGATCAATGAATGGGAGCGAGAAGTGGTCCTTCTTGGTCACTTTGTTTAATGCTCTGTAGTCCACACAAATTCACCACTTCCCATTCTTTTTAGGGACTACAACTAACGGTGATACCCACTCACTATCAAAAATTGGATAGATGAATCTGGTAGTCAAGAGTTTTTGCAGTTCTTCCTTGACAATGTCTTTCATTTCCAGATTCATTCTTCTCTGTGGTTGCCTACTTGGAGTTGCTTGATCATCGAGGTATATACAATGGGTACAAATTTTTGGGCTGATACCCTTCATATCTGAGTAATACCATGCAAATGCCAACTAGTGTCTAACCAGGAGCTCTTCTACTTTCATTAATTATGTGGGAGTCAACTCACTACTGACATTCAATGTTCTTCCTGGCCCGACGTATATCTACTGAACATGGTGATCTTGGGTGCCAACCAACGGTGATCCAGGTGTGGAGATGGATGACTCCCCATGGAGGAACTCCATGATAGCACCATCTTCATCTTCTTTTGCCAACTCATCCAACATCATCACCTACTAGATCATGGATAGCTTGAGATTTTCATGCTCGGTTAACATGGGTTCTCCTACTAAGTCGACAGACTATGTTGGGGGTGAAATAGTCAACCTTTTAATGTTTCATCCATTGGAGATGGTCATCAGCCCATCTCGACAATTGATGTAATCATCATCTGTTGTCATCCATGGCATTCCCAAGATGATCGGGTAACCACCCAGCCTAGTTTTAGATTGCAATACTAAAAATTTGGCTGGGTATTCCCATGTGTTGACTGTCACTATTATGTCTTCCAATATTCCTTTCGATGCCACGATTGATCGATCGGCCAGCTACAACACTATCGCAGTGGGTTTCAATTTTGTGAGTTGTAGCCTCTGCATGGTCTCCTAAAGTATTAAATTTATGGCTGCTCTGATATCAACCAACGTATTGGACAGGGAATGTCCCTCATTTTTACATTTAGCACTGGGTTTCCCGGGTTTGCATACTTAGGATGGCACATTTTTCCCATCATCAAATCTGCTAGTTTACCCATGACATTGATATTATGGGTTGCTCTTTGTCCTAGCTTCCTTAGACACATCTCTCTTATCACCTTGGTATATATCAAAACATCTCATATGGCTTGGAATAATGGAATTGCCAGTGTGAGGTTCTTCAAGCTAGATAAGACATCGAACTCCAACTGTGTTACTTTCCTCTATTATTGCATCCAGTTGGGGAATGGAGCCTTTGATCTCTCAGGCATTTCTTCTATCATCTCTTCTACAAGAGGTTTTTCTCCTACTTCTTCCTCCTCTTCTTCCAGTGGAGGCATTCCTACTCCTAGCTGTCTACCAGACCTAAGCTGAATATGGTACATCAGATACATCTCACCCTCCATGTTGTATGTTGGCTGGTTCACCCTATCATTTAGATTTGTTGTCGGTTGTGCGGGTAGCTGTGTAGGTCTTACTACTGGCAATGCAGGTAATTTTTTTTGGGGGTGAGATGGTGCTACATTCTGTGGATCCTGATTCCATGGAGTGTGGCCTCTCCACTGCTGCCTAGGATATGGATATGGCATCCATTACTGTTGGTTCAGGAATGCTATTGGGGGTGCGTTGGACCATGGTGATGGCCCCCACCACCCCATGTTAGGTGGTTGAGGTGGGCCTTGGTGCATGTATGGTCCTCCCCCATATGACAACATTCTGGTTGGCATATTCCCCATAGGGGTTTGTGGCCAACTCTTTCGATTACCTATGAAATAGGCATCCATGCTTTCAACATCCTCCTTATTACTGGGCAGTTGCGGGCACAATCGAGTTTTATGGTTCAGCCTACAAACTGTGCATACTCTAACTTTTTTCTCTAGGCATGCATTCTTTGCATGCTTCCCTCTACATTTTGGATAGAAATAAGCCAATGCTTCTTTGTTTTCTTGCTTATTTTTCTCTAACAGTAGCGTATCCATCTGCAATGCTAGAGATGAGAGCATTTCGCTCTTTATATCTTCCAACATGTTACCTATTTTTGCCTTCATGACTGAAGCAATCATTTTCATGGTTCTAGAAGTGGTCTTGCCTCTCCTTCTTGAGTAGTTTTGATATAGTTTTTGTATGTCTTCCATAGCGTGCTGGTAGACATCACCTCCGAAAATCATGTTAAGATCCTCCAGTGATTCATTGGTAAGTCCTCTCAAAAAGATGCTTTTGAGGGACTTATTAGATAGTCTTGTGTGAGGATATCGTTGAAGATTGAAGTTGAATCTCTCCTAGTATTCCTCGAGAGACTCATCTTATTTTTGCATCATGCTCAAGACCTCTTCTCTAGAGTATCCTACTATCCTAAAATCTTGGTATTGCTCTAAAAAGAGCTTCTTCATTTGATCCCAAGTGGCAATGTGTTTGTCTCCCAGATCGATGAACCACCGCAAAGCTACATCATCCAACATAGAAGGAAAGAGTTTCAGCTTTTGCATATCAAATTTGTAGTCCATAGACTTGCATAAGACATCAAACTTAAATAAAAATAGGTCAGGGCCCTCACTTGGGTATCCTTTGAAGGTCGAAATATGAGCAGGGGATATGTTTTTCATTTTGGTATCTCCTACTCCTTCCTCAATCGAAAAACTAAAGCTAGATGAGACTTCTTCTTTGTCAGCCATTTCTTCAAGAAATGCGGTCTCTAATGCAGTATTTATGGCCTTACGATCATTTAAGACTTTCTAAGTCAAGGCTCTAAGGTTTTATGGTGTTATCGTCTAATCTTCTATAGCTTTCCACAATAGGACTTCCTCTAAGGGTGTCCTATTAAACAAGGGATTTATAATGATTTGTTCTTCCCCACATTGATGGGATGAGGAGGCACTTTGCACAAAGTGTGGATCCTCACTCCAATGGATTGTTGGAGATGGGTCGGGTGAGTCTAATTCAAATTCAAAATGCTTGGGTAACTCAGGTTCTGATGGATTGGTTTTTATAAACTGACTATCAGGTCCTCTTCTTCTTGAATAACTCATACAAGGTCATATGGAAGCAAATTGTAAATAATCTAGTTGAGAGGCTTCCCCAAAAATGGTGCCAAAATGTTGCAGGACAAACAATGTTAACTTCTTTCCTACATGCCCATGCATTTAATTTATCAACCTAGGGAGCTTCATAAACTTGCGAAGGGTCTTGAACAAGATTGCTTACAATACCACTTGAGATGAGTTCACTAGTTCTACTATTGGGGGGTGTTTCAAACGGTTGTCAATCATTCATACACTCCTCAATACTGGAAATAACAATGTGATAAACAATCTTATAAAAGCAATTAAATATACAAAAAAGAAATATTCACACATTCTTGTAAATGAACCTACTACAAATACTGGAAATAACAATGTGATAAACAATCTTATAAAAGCAATAAAATAATCTAGAAAACACAAAAAAAATAGGGGAAGAAATACTGGCTTGGAGTGGGCCCAGGCTCCAACAACTTCCTCCCAGCTGAACACACACTTAGAAACTCTTTGAACTGTACTATGATTATCAAAGTATTACAATGCTTCTTCTATATATCTCTCCATAGTTACTAAAATATTCTATATCCTCTATATATTTTTAGAGAGGTCTGCATGTGTTTATATAGCACACCCATAGAACTTCTGTTACAAAGAAGTTATAATAGTCGATTCATTCTAGACTAAACTAAGACATTCTAGTAAATGTGATCGATGTCTGCTAAAACTGGCAATCGTTTCTAATGGTGGCATGTTCACTGATTGGTTTGTGCTTCACCTGGCATTGGTAGAATGTTCTCATACATCGATGTGATCCCCAATTTAGCTCTACATGACGTAGAGTTGGAACTGCACCAGTTGCTATTGTCCACGTCCTGCTTGTCTGGTCAACGGGAAAATAATAGGGGTGCCTTCCCTATGAGGAAGGTGCTTAAGTATGTCAAGTGCCTTATCTATGCGAAAGGTGCATTACTGTCGTTGGCACCTTCCTGGAAGAGGAAGGCACTTATCTTCTATTGGCACCTTCCTGTGAGAGGAAGGTGCTTGCCTTCTAGTGGCACCTTCTTGTTAGCGTCTTCCTTATGAGAGGAAGGTGCTTTCCTTATAGTGGCACCTTCCTTATGAGAGTAAGGAGCTTGCCATCTAATGGCACCTTCCTTATGATAGGAAGGCACTTGCCTTCTAGTGGCACCTTCTCGTTGGCGTCTTCCTTATGAGAGGAAGGCGCTTCTTTTCCTTTGGAGCCTTCTTGGAAGAGGAAGGCGATGGCCTTCTATTGGTGCCTTCCTGGGAGAGGAAGGCATTTGTCTTTCCTTGGTGCCTTCTTGGAAGAGGAAGGCACCTACTTACACTTGGTGCCTTCTTGGAATAGGAAGGCACCTACCTTCTCTATGTTGATTCTGAAAGAAACAAAGTACCAGGTCCATAAAAAGACCTCGACTAATCCAAATCTAACTAAATCAACTACAATTCCACAAAAATGCACTGAAAACACATGAATTAGATAACAATCATAATTTCATCAAATAATTATATAATCATTCATAAACATATGCAATCCTTATTATACAGCCGCATAATAATCAAGAAATTGTATACAAAATATGAGCATTTCTGATGCTCATCAATAGTTATGATGGTGTTGACAGTGATAGGCTCAAATATGTCAAGACAAAAATATGATGGTATTTAGATTGGAAAAGGGACAATAATGATACAAGCTATGTTAGTGATGGTTTATATTATAATTGAGAGAATTATAATCAACATGGAAAATGATTAGAAAAAAATGGGGGAAAATTGGTAAAACAAATAAAATAAAATAGAATTTGTGATTGAAAAAAGTTTTTTTGATGCATATCACAATATTTTGAAAAAAAAATGGTTAAAAATTGACAAAAAATACCAATTTTTCAAAATTTGGGATTTTGATGTGATTTGAATTGACAACCCTATTGAAAGGGAAAAATGGATCAGATCAAATATTAAATTAGCATTTTCATAAGTATGGTTTAAATTATTATGATGACTTTCTTATAAGTATGATAGGTACAAGTAACAACTACTATTAGTATTGGACAAAGGCATGTACTACTTGAATAAGGACAAAGAAAGATCCAAAAATGATCAAGGTACAACATCATCATGAAGAAGGACAAGAAGTGATCAAGAAGACCAAAGCAAATGAAGATAATGGATCTTATACCAAATAATATAATACTAAGATGTGGATTTTATTACATTAATTTGTACTTGCATATATTTTGTAAATATGTGGTATAAAAAGAGTTGTAAATATGAGTCATTTAGAGTTTGTCATTTAGTAATAATTAGAGGTTTGTAATTATTAGTATTCAATAAAATATATTTCTATTATGAGACTTAAGAAGAGTCATATATCCCAAATTTTTGAGGATATAAATAGTTTATTGAATTTAAAATATCAAAAATCTTTGTAAATGCTATATGTAGAGCAAGCATATGAGATACATGTAAGGAATAGTACTTTATAGGTATTGGAATACTAAGTGTAAAATCCATGAAATATAATGATTTTATCTATTTGAATACTTGTATATCAATTATGTGAGATTTAATCTTGATATATATTTGAAATTTTCTTAGATGATAATAGGTGTTGGACTCCATCTAAAATGAACCTTTTACAATCATAATCCTTGGTGCATTTTTCAAAATATGGGTTTTGAACTTTGCAAAAATATCAAATCACCCTTTCAAATGCAATAGAGGTCAAATATCCAATTTTTACACCCTTATACCTCCTATATTATCTTTAGGAAAAAAATGTAAAGTGCATTCCCTAGTTTAATGTTCTATAATAAAAAAAAGTAAAACTATAGAATAATATATATATATATATATATATATATATATATATATATATATATATATATATGCCTCCTTTTTGTTAAAAATGAAATGATTTTTTTAAATGCAACCCATTTTTTAATATATTAGCACCAATGGGATTTAAACATAGGCTAATTACCTATTAAAGTTAACTTACACCATTTGATAATTAGCCAAGCACTCCACCTCATTAAGTTTTCAAAGGTACTCTTGGGTATTTGTAACGACCCTAAAATAAAGAAACAAGAAACACACATAAAGAGATATTTTTTTTACTAAGGAGAGGGACTCATAAATCCCTAACCAACCTTAAATTGACTTAATATCTAACAACCCCTAAGTTTCTCAAGAACTATACCATACAATATTCCCCTCGTACAAGTCCCTTCTACGTAGTCATATCTCATGTTATGCACATAAGTACATCCATATCATCATCCTTGATGAGCTAGACTTATCAACTTCAATAATTAGAAGGTGTACATGCATCTCCATATTCTATTCAAGTCATTATTCATAGGTATGCTACATGTACTACAAGTTAAGCTATCAATCTTGTCCTCTAACAAGATATCTTAACTTAGGTACAATATTCTATAAACCTAGATACCATTCTCCCTAAGAGGGTCTCAAGCCCTTAGGTTATCCTCTAAGTTCACCCTAGAACTTACTATTGATTTTTTTTTACAAGAGTTAATCAAATAAGAAAATAAAAGATAGATCTAGATACTAAATCTAACAAAACATAATTCATTTAAACATGCAAAAGATAACTAGAAACATGAAATAATAACTAAGGAGGAAACATGCAATAGAAAGGATTTAGATACATTCAAAATATATCAAATATAATACGAAAGTGCATTTGCCACATTAATTATATATTACATAAGTGTGTATGGTAAAACCTCCATACCCTTAAACAATACATTACATCAATTTCATTAGGGAAGTCTTCCCACAAATCTAATCTTTTTGCATAAGTAAACAAGATGTAAAGTAGATAGTAAACTTGTGCATTGGTCCATCTGTAACTTTGGTCCTCCTGCTCTTCCATCGATTAAGTGAGGATAGTAGAGGATCAAGACACTCATAGTTCAGGATAGACATGATTCTAAATGCAAATACTCATTTCATTGCAAAATTGCAACTATACAATATAACCAAGAAATCCATCTATCTAATGCATAGTTGATATCATAGAAACTACTCTTTCTATTTTTCCTCTCATCTTCCTATGAGAGTATTTCAACAATACATCTAGATCACATGCTTTACTTTTAATAAATGTCTCAATCCTTATTCAATAATTAAATTCATATACCCTTAATTGACAAATAATCTATATTCATATTTATTTACCAAATTGAAGTCAACTACTTTAATCCATAAATAAACCCTTTTCTTTTCATTTCATAAATTAAAGTCCCATACCCTTAATTTACAAAACAAACCATTTTCATATTTATTTATTAAATTAAATCCAACTACTTTAATTCATAAATAAACCCTTCCTTTTCATTAATCTAAAATCTATCATTTTAATCAATGAAACAGTATAAGGAACCTTCATTTCATTAATCTAAAATCCACCATTTTAATCAATGAAACAATACAATATAAGGAACCTTCATTTCATTAATCTAAAATCTACTATTTTAATTAATGAAACAATACAATATAAGGAACCTTCCTTTCATTAATCTAAAATCTACCATTTTAATTAATGAAACAATACAATATAAGGAACCTTCCTTTCATTAATCTAAAATCTACCATTTTATTAATGAAACAATACAATATAAGGAACCTTCATTTACCTAAATTAAAAGGCCTTCCACACTCCTCCCATTTATGGTATAACCATATGTTAATATCAATGAATCAAGAACGAGCACCATAGGGTGTGTTGATCTTCAAGAGGTGATGAAATTGGGGGTCGAGACAATAGTTGATGTGCGGTGCACAGAAATACCATTTGGTTTTTAATGATAACCATGCCATCTATAAGGCACCCTATCACTAACATAACCTAGTAGTGTTATGCTTCTTACATCCATCGATGGCTACCATCCCACAAAGGGATTCACACAAGAAACCAGGGGCATTATGTGGATCTTACATAGGTTGTAAAAATCAAATAGGTAGGGGTTACCCCTAAATACACAATACGGATGACTCATCTTGAGGATGCTTGATGCTAGGTGTTGTCTAAAATCTACCCCACTATCGATCTAGAACTAAGGGTGATGATGATTTCAAATGATAACAAAGAGCAACACATCCTAACTAATAGAGTGAAGGATTCTATCTACATAGGGTCAACTAACCAACAAGATATCTACTACAGAGAGCCAAGGTGTTAATCCTTTGCTGGGAAAAATAGGGGTTTGGCTATAAAGTGCTAAGATAGACCCAAACTCAATGGAGTTCCATAAAAGTTGCAATGGTGGTGATGACCAGGGAACCACCCACTGGTTCATATCCAAGGCTCGTTAAAGGAATAAGTTTCTAGGTCCAAGGAACACCGTATAAGCAAGAACCAACAAACCAGCAAGCAAAAGGAACTTGTGAAAGGGGGCAAATCAACATGTCTAATTAAAATATTATTATATGGACCCAACCAAGTTCTTGTAGTTGGTCGTCTTCCTTCATCACTCTAGTAAGAATCTATCTCACCCTTTTCTTCTTGTGAAGCTTACTCTTTCTCCCTCACGATGCTTTGCTCTTTTCCACAATGCATATCCCACTAGCTTATCTCTCCCACAACACTCTCGTATTACCTTTTTTTCAACTGCCTACTTGCCATTAGTTCCCATATACATCCGTCAGGTGGTAGGGGGGATATTTTCCCTTTCACCTCCAAATACGTTACAATAAATGAATCCATCCCTTCATGTCAGTCAAAAGCTTCACATGGCTAGCTTGATTGGATTCTTTGAAGGATGGTTCTATAATTTTTTAAAGCCAACAGTGGTTTTCCATTTTATCAAGCGAATTCTCATTATCATTAAGACGGTAAAAGATTTTTCTGTAATTTTATTGAATTTCATTTATCATTACAAAATAGAGTAGCCATTTGTTTATAATGGATATTATTTTATTACTTAATATGAAACAATTGTTTCTTTTTATTTAAAATAGGTCTCTTTATCATTCTAAAGTAAAACAACTATTTATTTAAAATAAAATCTCTTTATCATTTTGAAAAAATCAACTATTTATTTAAAATGAAATCTCTTTATAATTCTGAAATAAATCAACTATTTATTTAAAATAAATTCTTTATCATTCTAAAATAAATCAACTATTTATTTAAAATGAAATCTCTTTATCATTCTAAAATAAATCAACTATTTATTTAAAATGAAATCTCTTTATCATTCTATTTACCAGAGCACACAAGGAGTTATGAAGACAACCTATGCATTCATACTTCCCAAATTATTAAGGCAAATAGTGTTGAAGTAAAAGACAATCAAGCATGTGCAACAGACAAAGAGACAAATATTTCCATCAATTTAGTCATCTATCTCAGCCTCTATAACTTATGATAGCTACTAGGCTATCAGTTTGGGACTCAAGATGTCTATCTATTGATGATTATCCCTAACTGAATGCATGCCTATATGAATGTATCCATCCTTGTTACCTTCAAGTTGCCTTATCATCACTTTCCCAACCTCAAGTACCCTCACCTTCGATGGATGACTCAACTTCTTCCACTTACAAGCGTACATGATCCTACACATTGGTAATTTGTTAGCAGTATCATGCTCTTCAATATCTACTAACATCACTGTTGGACACAAATCTTCCTAAGTACAAGATTTCATCACTTGTGCGCCCTAGACTCGGCCAACATTGAAAGACCGAGAGAAAGAGAAGTCTCTCGGGCCAATCTCCAGAGAAGGCTGGCTCCCAAACTAATCTAAACTGGTTTCAAGATTAGAGATGCAGGAAAGAAATGGGAAAATGTGGAAAGAAATGGGAAATAATGGAAAGGGATGTAAATATGGCCAAAGTCGATCATTGATGGGGAGAACAACCTCGAACATCAATAACCTCAACTAGATCCTAAAGCTAAGCAACAACTAGCTCTTAGAATACATATACAGAAATTGGATCATGCATTAGCCATAAGTTTGCTTCCAATTGTACTCCAAATGCTCAAATGCAAATACAACCAAATTCAGAACAACAGAATTTAACTTATATTAACACTGGCCTAACAGAAGTGACTCAGACAAAAAGCAAAACATGCACAACAATTTAGATCACCAACTCCGGAAGACACTAAGAATGGAAGCAAATGCATCTAGGATTTCTGTTTTAATTTTTGCAAAAGATCCTCCTCCTTTTGCTTGAGATTTTACATTGGTATTTATAGAGGCCTTCCCTCTTCCTTTTGTATTACAACATTTAATACATGAAACAGATTTTGAAGAAACGATCCCCTTAATCTGCCTCGGAGAAATGACAGTCCATGTTTTAATGGATCAAAACCAAAAATGAAATAGAAACAAGGGCCCATATTTCTTCATTAAATGACCGTTATCGGGGCAAGCTAGAAGTTGTTAAGAGATCACAAACAAGAGCTTTTAATATTGGAGGCATCTTTAATTTTTGTGGCATCAAAAACTGCTTCAGGTTCTTCCATCTAGCGCACATTGGTAATCAGCAACATTTAATCTTTGAGCTTCTTTGACCACGATCTCAAAATCAGTTAGAGAGCTTTTACTTGATCCTTATATTCTCTTCACATTCTCCTATGCAATCCTGAAGGAAAATGCAAACAAAACTGTATCGAGCCTTTGTTATTGCTTCGGTCGTGAAAATGTGACATGTTACGAAATCATGACACTTTTACCTTATTGCCTTTTGTCTCTGTCACCAGTCATGAAAATGTGACATGTCGTGAAATCGTGACATTCTCCTCTTTCTTGGCTTCTTCGCTACTCCTTATCGCAAAAATGAAACATGTCACAAAATCACGACATCTTCCACTCGGCACTATCTTTTCTTCTTGGTCACCCATGAAAACACGACAGGTCATGAAAATGTGACATGTCATGAAATCGCGACATGTTTCTCCATTTGGCTTGATCTCCACAGTATGTCGTGAAATCGTGACATTTTCTCTCTTCTTGTACTTTGTTGCTTTTAGGCCGCAAAAATTTGACATGTCACAAAATTGCGACATTTCATACTATCTGGCTGCCTTCGTACTTCCTCCTCACGAAAACACGATATGTCATGAAATCATGACATTTCTCTGCGCTTTGTCCTTCTTGTCCGTGTCATGAAATTGTGACATTTTCTTGCCTTATCTGTTGTTGCCACTTCCTATCACGATATCGTGACAAGTTCCTCTTACTTGGCTTCATTTCCAAAAATTTCACGATATCGTGACATCTTTCATCCGCCTTGTGTTTATTTCGAGCCCTTCTGCAATAACGTGACATGTCGTGATATCGCACAATTCTGTACCATTTGCTCCTTTTCTGCTTTTTTGTCGTGATATCGCAACATGTTTCTTTGGCACTCCCCTTGGCTGCTATATTTCATGATATTGCGATATTTTTTATCACTCTGCTCTGTGGCCATCACAAGTCGTGAAAATGTGACATGTCACAATATCGCGACAACTTTTCATTTAGTGCTCCCTCACCGCGACAAGTCATGAAACTACAACATGTTGCGATATCATGAAATCCTTCATTTACTTTGCTCTAACACAAAAACTTGCAGAGATTTTTACATTTTCCCTTTCAAAGTGCTTGGAGGGACAAATAGAAGAATTAGTATCTCTACAATTTGTATTCTTTTACATGAATAGTAACAACAAAAACAATGTGGCAAAAATGCCAATATTCTTTGCGGCTCGCGGGGTATACAGTTATATTGTATGCACAAACCTCAGGCCTTTATCCCTTGGGCAACAGAGTTAAGAAGCTGGAGGAGTAGAAAAAACTAGTGTTGGTTGATGCTGGACGCGTCTGCAGGCTGCTGCAACAAGCTCTTGCTGGCACTCGGTACTCAAAAATAGGACTTTCAGCAAAAATTTATGGAAGAATAGAACTTCCTTTATTTCTTTAGAACTACTGCATTTTGCCTAGCTCGGTTGAGCTGGGTAATCACCAGGTGCTATGAAAGGATATCCATGGTAGTAGTGAAAAGAACCTAAATTACAAAAATAGAAATGAATGGAATGGATGACCGACAGATGTGTAGGTCGTGGAACGGGAATGGTGAATGATGAAATGGTGGAAGATGGAGGAATAGAAATGGTAGATATAGCAACAGGGTGCTACTGTGCTACCAGATGCTAGGATTATATAAAAATAGATAATGAAATGGAAATGGATGGAATGGAGGAGGTGGTGGAAAGTGTGGAAAAATGCTCAAAGACAAAGAATTAGAAGAAAGGGGAAATGAAGAAAAGGGAACATCAGAGAGGGGAGTAGAAACAACAGTAGTGGCTTGATTAATTGGCAGAAGAAGAAGGAGAGAGAGAGGAAGGGAATGAAATATGGAAGTGGAAGAAAGAAGTAGAGGGGAAGCCACTAACTACTGGGAAGGAAAAGAAAAATAAAGAGAAATAAACATCCCTGCGGGCTCGCGTGCAAAAGGAGTCGAAGTTAACAATTTTTTTTTTTCCTTTTTTTTCTTTTTTCTTTTCTTTTCTTTTCTTTTTCTTTTCTTTTCTTTTTTCTTTTTTCTTTTTTTCTTTTTTTTTTTCTTTTCTTTTTTTTTTCCCTGTGGTTTATTTTTTATTTTTTTTTCTTTTTCTATGTACAAGGTAACCCCCGAATTTAGCTATGAACTCTCAAAAGAGACACATACCCAAAAATGACTCCATGATCTCCTGGATCCCATACCTTGGATAGACACTCAGTGGTCTCCTGATTGATAATAAGCTCAGAGTCACCAAAGATTTGCAACTGTCGCGCTCCAAGTGTCTCAGCCATCTTGAAACCTAAGCATAAAGCCTCATCTTCTATTGTATTATCTGTGTTGCTCCAGGTCAACTGGTATGAATAGGATCATTGAATTCCAGAAAGTAATACTTGAATAGTCCTAGTTCCAGCGTCATTTATGTATCGTGCTTCATCGAAATAAAGTTGATCTTGACTTCCATCATTCTGTTCTTGAGCCTTTTCAGTATTGAGAATAGAATAACACCCCAAGTCGGTTTCTATCATGGCATTAAAATTGAGCATTGAAAACTCATCCTCCAAGCAAAGCTCATCCAGGACTTCACCCATCAAATCAGGATCTTCCAATTCTTCAGTTATCATATTGACAGAATGTTTGGATCTTTCTTCTTCTTCCATCTTCTCTATATGAAAAGTAGAAGGCTTATGATTGTCAATACGGACTCTTCTTCCTTTGAAAGGAACCTCCAAGTGAGAATAATCCAGATAAAGGTAGCCTCCCAGCTTAGCAGTGAATTCTCTCGATAAACACATACTGAAATACGGTTCCAAATCAACCACAACTATCTCCTGAATTACTATAATCTGAGGCAGACTATGTAGAGCAATAGGAACATCCTTGATTACACCCACTATTTTCATGGGAGTCCCATCAAAATGCAAGACACCAGGGCTACTTCCTATATATTCCATACCCATGACTTCACAAACTGCCTTTGGCATGACAGTTGTCGTAGCACCAGAATCAATCATACAGTTGTGCACAATCCAACCCTCCATCCTGAGTGATAAATAAAATGGGGGTGGTCTATTTTTTCCAATGGCTGAAGTGGTCAGAGTTTGAGACATAACTATCTAAGCTGAAGCCTTCCCATTACTTTGTATGGTCTTCAGGGATTCTTGTAAGAGATTTACCTATCCAGACAACTGCAAGGTGTCATACAGACTTACCTTAGCTGGAATTCGTTTGATTTCTTCAACAATGTTGTACTCCATAGATATCTGCTCTTTCCCTCCATTGGCAAATTCAAATTTGCTTTTGTACTGCTAGGTGGCCTCCACTCATTGTCGTTTAGTCAATGATGGATACCGCAATGTCTCTCTAGCTTGTTCCTTTGTTTTTGCTTGTGACTGAGAGGTAGAAGCTTGTTCCTTCTCTTTTGCTTGTGGTGAAAGCAGATCCTTCAGCAAAATAGGTGGTTGTTGTGGAGCTGGAGAATCATGAGTCTTTACAGGTATTTGCTACTTTGTTGCTTGTGTAGGAGGCACTTTCAATGGCTCCATCTTAGCCGAATCTACCAACATTGGTTTCTTGTCGCTGTGTGTCAAGACTGCTATGTGTTCCTCAAGAGACTTCACAAAATTAAGATCCACCTCTCGAATCATGTTTACATGGCTCCCTGCAAGAACTTGCAAATAATTTTGGTGGACCATGCAAGTGGACTCATCATGTGGATCATTGCATGAAGAACACCAATAAGAAGGCTCATGTGAAACTTCAGAAGGGCCAGCCTCTTCACTCACCAGGACCTCTGAATTCCTCTTAGGTACTTTCTCTATAGCCTTGCTAGGAGTAAGTTGCTCTCTTGTTACTGCTAGAGGAAATCTTTGTGGCTGATAGTTCCTTTCCGCCTCTCTCCGCTCCATAGATGTCACCTTGTTAGTGAGAGCTCTCATGGTCGACTAAATTTCTTGCAAAACAACCAATTGAGGATCTGGGCTTGAGGACACAAGTGGTGCAAGTAGAGGTAATGGAACTGATGGAGAAGGTAATGCAGGAGTTGGAAGTGGAGAGGTTATCTATGGAATGGGAATCATAGGTACCGAAGTTATGGGAGGATTCCATGAAGATGAAGGGTATATGGATGGAGCAGTGTAAGATGTATGGGCTGCACCTGTATGCTGGTATTGTGGAAGCTCGGGAAAAATAGGCATAGTCATTTTTGGAGGCAATTTCCCAATGGAAATCAGATTGGCCTCAACCTTATGTGCCTGGGCATATAGTGCAAGAAAGGTTTGAACATCAAAAATCCTAATATTCATACCAATATCTGAATGGAAAGCCCTAAGAAAGTACAATGCTACTTGTTCATGAGTAGGGCAAAGACCTTCAGGAACTCTCTGCCAAGTTTGGGCAAACCTAACATTGAAATCCACTATCTCCTCTTGAGGATGCCTCTTGATATTATTAAATTGATGCACTAAGGAAAATGGGTCTGCTTGCTCATTGAACCCTTGGATTAGCATCTCTACTAATTGATCCCATGAATTTATGGAGTTGGGAGACAAAGATCTATACCAGACAACTTACCTCAAAGTGAGAGGACGAGTAATTTGATCATGACATATTTTTTTGTGATATTATGAATTGAAGCCAAGGTTGCCACATCTGACACATGATCGTACATTATCTTTCTAGTCCCATCGTATGTAGGCAAGGCTTTTATTTCTATAGCAAGAACTAGATTCTAAAAAGGCAGGTCCAACGCTTTCGAATAGTTCCAAGCAGGAACTCGCCATGGAGGAGGTTGCTGGGCCATTTGGACTACTGAATCTGGATGTAGCAAGCTCGTAGTAGTACTGGAAGGAGTCAGAGATGGCACAAATTGACCCGCTACCTACGAAGAAACAACAAATGATGGGTCCATAGGACTTACCAATCTTGAGCCCTCCCTCCAGTTCTAAACATCAATCTCAAAGAATTCAACTAGATCTTTCAATTCTTTGGCACTTGATCTCGTGATCATGAAGCAAAGATGCAAAAATTTTCACCAGCTTCAATATTAGATATTTCCAGGTACTATACAGTCACCTTCGGTAGAGTCACCAGATGAACTTACAATATTCACTTTGAGGTCAAGACAGTTCATCAAAATCTTGATTCCTTCGGGTGTCAAAAAATGTGAGCCTTGTGAGTCCCACAAATTATGGATCCTTCAGAGACAGAGATAGTCTGTCCCATCAGGTGTGCCAAAAACTGTTGGCATAGGTGGGTTTGTCAATTTGGAATAACACTTGTCCCACCGATTATGGATATTTTTGAGACAAAAATAGTCTGTCCCACCGGGCGTGCCAAAAATTGTTGGACACAAATCTACCTAAGTACAATATTTCATCACTTGTGCACCCTAGACTCGACCAACATTGAAAGGCTGAGAGAAAGAGAAGTCTCCCGGGCCAATCTCCAGAGAGGGCTGGCTCCCAAACTAATCTAAACTAGTTTCAAGATTAGAGATGTAGGAAAGAAATGGAAAAATGTGGAAAGAAATGGGAAATAATGGAAAGGGATGTAAATATGGCTGAAGCTGATTGTTGATGGGGAGAACAACCTCAAACAACAATAACCTCAACTAGATCCTAAAGCTAAGCAACAACTGACTCTTAGAATATGTATACAGAAATTGGATCATGCATTAGCCATAAGTTCGCTTCCAATTGTACTCCAAATGCTCAAATGCAAATACAACCAAATTCAGAACATCATAATTTAACTTATATTAACACTGGACTAACATAAGTGACTCAGATAGAAAGAAAAACATGCACAACAATTTAGATCACCAACTCCAAAAGACACTAAGAATGGAAGCAAATGCATCTAGGATTTCTGTTTTAATTTCTACAAAAGATCCTCCTCCTTTTGCTTGAGATTTTACATTGGTATTTATAGATGCCTTCCCTCTTCCTTTCGTATTACAACATTTAATACATGAAATAGATTTTGAAGAAACGATCCCCTTAATCTACCTCGGAGAAATGATAGTCCATGTTTTAATGGATCAAAACCGAAAATGAAACAAAAACAAGGGCCCATATTTCTTCATTAAATGACCGTTATCGAGGCAAGTCGGAAGTTGTTAAGAGATCATGAACAAGAGCTTTTAATATTGGAGGCATTTTTAATTTTTGTGGCATCGAAAACTACTTTAGGTTCTTCCATCTAGCGCACATTGGTAATCAGCAACATTTAATCTTTGAGCTTCTTTGACCACGATCTCAAAATTAGTTAGAGAGATTTTACTTGATCCTTATCTTCTCTTCATGTTCTCCTATGCAATCCTGAAGGAAAATGCAAACAGAACTATATTAGGCCTTTGTTATTGCTTCGATCGTGAAAATGTGACAGGTCACAAAAATGCGACATGTCGTGAAATCGTGACACTTTTACCTTACTGCCTTCTATCTCTGTCACCAGTTGTGAAAATGCGACATGTCATGAAATCGTGACATTCTCCTCTTTCTTGGCTTCTTCACTACTCCTTATAATAAAAATGAAACATGTCACGAATTCACAACATCTTCCACTCCGCACTGTCTTTTATGCTTGGTCACCTATGAAAACGTGACAGGTCGTGAAAATGTGACATGTCACGAAATCGCGACATGTTTCTCCATTTGGCTTGATCTCCACAATATGTCGTGAAATCATGAAATTTTCTCTCTTCTTGTACTTTGCTGCTTCAAAAACGTGACATGTCATGAAATCACAACATTTCTCTATGCTTTGTCCTTCCTGTCCAAGATGTCATGAAATCACGACAATTTCTCGCCTTCTCTGTCATTGTCGCTTCCTGTCACGATATCGCGACAAGTTCCTCTTACTTGGATTCATTTCCAAAAATGTCACGATATCATGACATCTTTCATCCACATTGTGTTTATTACTAGCCCTTCTGTGATAACATGACATGTCGCGATATCGCGCCATTCCGTACCATTTGCTCCTTTTCTGCTTTTCTATCGCGATATCGCAACATGTTTCTTTGGCACTCCTATTGGCTACTCTATGTCGTGATATCATGACATTTTCTATCACTCTGCTCTATGGCCACCACAAGTCATGAAAATGCGACATGTCACGATATCACGACAACTTTTCATTTAGTGCTCCCTCACCGTGACAAGTCGCAAAACTCCAACATGTCATGATATCGTGACAATTTGACTTCCTTGCTTTCGTTGACTATTTTGAACCGCAAAAATGTGACAGGTCATGAAAATACGACATGTCGCGATATCGTGACAATTTTCATACTTAGCTGATTTTTGCATTTGACACCGTGAAACTGCAACATGTCGCGATATCGCGACATCCTTCATTTACTTTGCTCTAACACAAAAACTTGCAGAGATTTTTACATTTTCCCTTTCAAAGTGCTTGGAGGGACAAACAGAAGAATTAGTATCTCTACAATTTGTGCATTCTTTTACATGAACAGTAACAACAAAAACAATGTGGCAAAAATGCCAACAATCACATAGCTGCTTAATTGTACAAAATCAAGTATTAAAGCACCATCAATTAATACATTAGTTTCCATGTCGAAAGGTCCATCTGGGATGGTCATGACAGTATTAAACATAGCCTGTGCCTCCTCCTCTACTTTAGTGACACTGATTATTAGTCTACCTCCTTTCATGAGCCTATAGGGTCCCACCCCTTATTCCTTTTCTCAAATTATGTCATTTATATATTTCTTATTATTTTCTTATATGCTCTTCTATTTTGCTCTTTGTCCTTTTTCTACATGTGATTATGGTGAATGGATGTTTCTAAAAAATATTATGAATTCCAACACAACTCTAATATTCTTATCAAAAATATAAAGTAGGAGTTTAATAATGATTGTATTTGTACTAAATATATATTTACATTCTTAAATTTTAATCAAAATACAAATTAGTCTATCAAATATTATCATGAGAATTGGGATATTTTTAAGCATAATGTCAATATTTTTATAAATAAAATCCTAATATCTATGTTTTTCAATGGTCTATATATTACTACTCAATTTAAGCTTCATAAACATAACAATTTTGGACTCCCAACCATTGAGAATATGATAAATTTTGCTTAAAACGTCTAACATTGGAATCAAAAGATAGATCTCAACATTGCTCTAAAAGATAAGAATAGTAATAGAAATGTTGTAAGTGATGTAGTGTGAGGCATTAATGTTCATGAGTTAGAAAGAGTAGCTATCTCAACCACATGTTAACGAAGGTTGACAATATACCTAAAGCTTCAACTCCTTAATGGACATGTAATTCTATAAAGAGAATTCTACCTCTCCCTAAGATTAAAGCAAATGCATTTAATTATAATTTTGAGGTGCAATAATGGTATCATTATATCAAATTTTATTTCTAGCATGGTGAATGGGATATTAGACACAATTTATGGTCAAATTTTGATTTAAAATTTAATTTTAAGAAAGTATAACAAGAATGGATGCAATATTAGTGGTAGACATGTGATACTAGTATGTGTGGTTTGCATGAGATCCATGTGTGTTGGTCTGTTTATATAGGACATTATACAATGTGTAAACAACATATAATATTAGTGTACATGAATTTGCTCTAGATGTGGTGTTGGGAGCACATGGTGGTCCAACCTAGAGTGGCTAGCAGTATATAGGTTGTCTAGAGACTTTGAGTGGGTCCAAATAATGTACATCGATATCCTACCATTAAGGAGGTAGGTGATGGACAAGCTATAGGACTATGTGATCATATGGAAACCATGGTGCCTACACACTTTTTGTATTGAGGGTGTGGTAGAGCTAGCAAGGATCAAGAGGATCAATTGGGTCTCTATAGAGAAGGGGAAGCTAGAGCTTTATCAATTTGATCGATTCTAGTGGTAGTTCAACATCTTTTAGAAGATACCAAACTTGGAAGACTACTAGTACAGGTGGATTTGTAGGACCCATCAAGGGTTGGTGGAGACCCTAATGTAAGGAGATAGGTAGAGGAGGACCTGGATAACCCAATATACATGGATACAATGGTGGATGATATCGAGGTGGCTCTTGGCTATAGGATATGGTACAAGAGTATCATACCCCTAAGGATCTCCCCATCAGTGCTAGTGTATAAGTTCCATGTCATGGGTTGGTGGGTGTAGCTGGAACTATAAGAGGTAACCTGATGTACCATGAAGTGATGATAATAGTGCCAAGAGGCATCAAGACTAACACAAATATGAGTTTGGGTAGATATTATAGCAATGATGACCACCATATATGGAATAGGGTAGGGAGGAACATCAAGAGATGCCCTTATGGTGGTAGGAGTTCGGTTGAGTAGGATGGCCAGAGAGGCCTCTAGTAGTAGTAAGACCTAGCAAGATTACAAGTTAGGAGGATTGGGTAAGATAGGTAGAGGTAATATGAAACTAATGGCTATGTTGTGGGAGATAGACCTACTTTGAGAGGATAGGGTTAAGAAGTTGGAGGGGCTATATCAATCCCTCGACATGACTTTGATAAAGAGATACCAAACACTAGCAAATTAGGAAAAGTGGTTATAGAGATACATGCCACTAGATCCAAGGAAAATCCTCTCAGGGGGGAGATGAACTAGTTGGATTAGGAGCAATAGAAGGCTCAAGTAGAGGGGATGGTTTTCATCATAAGCAATCTACCAAGCAAGGGTATTTGACTACTATAGGGAGATTTAGCAATAGTGAGAGAGAGGAATGAGGTAGCAACATAGTAAAATATGTACTACTAGATGTTATACTTATAGTCCATTCATGTAGATTAGAGAGCTCTAGCATTATCATCCTTTAGATCATAGAGGAGATCACACACATGGATGACAACATAGTCCATGAATATGGTCCCACAAAGACCTCCTCCTCCATAAAATAAAGCAAAAGGTATAGACTCACATAGGTAGGGCTAAGATCAAGATGATATACCAATTTTGATTATGGTATGCACCCCTAGGGATGGTCGAATATTCCAAGCTCTTTATTATGGCATACTAACCAGCTAACATCCACTCTTGTGCTTTTGTTAGTAATACATGTGGTTATTATTTATTATTTATGGTGTGAAAATGTGTGTTCATTTTATGGATGCTTTCTTTATTTTATTTGAGTTATGCATGAGGATTACAAACATAATGAATGCAATGCATGATGAATCTAACTAAATGAATTCAAAATGAGATTAACTAATGAAATGCATGAAAACTAACTAAAATGAATGCAAATGAGATGAGCGAATGAGCGTGTGGAAAGAAGAAAAGAGGAAGAAAAAAGAAGAAGAAAACAAACAATTATAGGAGTGTAGACACGGAAAATTGACCCAATTAAGTGAGTATTTTTACATGAGTCCTTTAGAGAGACCCCTTAGAATTGCCTAGGGAAAGGGCCAGGTTTCTCCTCCCTTCATTTTGGTTTTTCTCCTCTTTCTATGAAATTGCGGTCGCCCTTGATGAGATGCAATTTTGCATAGTGTGAAATTGTGGTTGGCCTTGATGGAGCATGATTTTGTATTTTAGGGTTTTCTCCCAAGGAAACCCTAATTTTTGAAGTTGGCATGTTTGGTGTTGGCTTTCCTTGGTTTTTCCCACCCATTCCACTTTCAAATCCACTATATAAGGAGGGTTTGAAATCATATTTTGAGAGTAACAAGAATTCAAGTAATTCTTATACGTGATCTAAGCTCTCTTCTTCTTGCACACTTCTTTCTTCAAGTGATCTCTAAGTGAATTGTTTTCTTTTGCAAGCAAGCTAACTCACAAGTGTGGAATATAATTTGTTGAAGCTCTATTTCTGTTGCATTGGATTGCTTTATTGGTGGATTAGTGTTGGAGCTCTAAGGAAGATTTATACTACTTGGAGGTCTATATCCTTAGATCCTCTTTTACGCTATCTACCAAGTTTTTTCAGTCTTTCTTATTTACATTTCACTCTTCTACATTGTGCACTTTTCATTTTACATCTATTTGAGTCTTTTTACCCCACTTCTATGAAATCATACCCAGTCATTATGGGGCACAATTTTTTCATTCTACAAAATCGTGATCGCTTATTGTAGCGTGAAATTTTACTCATACCACATCTGGGGGTAATTTGATATCCCTGAAACCTATATATATATATTCTAGACTACATATAGAGTATATTCTTGCATTCTGTGTTGTGTTTTATCATTCTATTCTATTGTATTCTACTATGATTGTTCATCTTCCAAAGGTCAACTTCCACTTCTATTTTCAAATATCAGCTAAAAGGACCTAGGGGGATTGATTGTTGTGCCTCCAAGAATTATTGTACAATAGCCTAAGTAGGCCCCCTAATGCTAATTATATTTTTCAAAGTGTTTGCCAAGTTATCTTGCAAGAACAAGAATCATTGGATATCACTAGATAAGGAATAAAATCTTGGATCAACCATTGTATAAGATAAGTTGCCTAATTATTCTTTAGGTTGTTTTTTGGGTGTTTTCTATTCCTATTTGAACCCTATATTTAACATAAAATGAATGATCTCATAATTTCTAGGTATTGAAAGGAAAACGGTATATAGTATGCACTTAGGATTTTAGTATTATTTATGCATCTTCTCTTGAACCCTTGCTTGAATGTTTTCTATCTTGAAACCCTAGGGTTAGAAAGCATTCAAATGAAGAATAATTCTAGGGTTAGCTCTTGTCTTCTTGCATACTATATTTTTACATTGTCCTTTATCTTTCATAGCATAGATATAGAAAGGCCAAACATAGGTGATTGTCTTGAAACAAATATATCAAACATTCTTGAAAACCAGTGGACTTGGAGTGAGTCCTTAAACCATTCTTGGTGAACCCTCCCCCTCTTTTACATCGAGTGTAGAGAACAACATAGCCCTTGTGGTCACCTTGGCTTTCTATTATGGATCCATCCTGAGAATCGTACGTGGTAGGGAAGTTTTCCCCCTCTACATCTTTGGTGAACCCAACGTGAACACCTCCTTTTATTTTAAAACTTTAAATAAGATCATTAATTTATTTCTTTGGTTTCAAAACATTAATAACATATTTAAAAATATTTCTTTGTGTGCTTGTTATTAGTGTTCTCTTCTATCCTTTCACTTCTTCTAATGACTCCTTTCCTTAGAAGTTAGTGGAAGCATCTTGAATCTGATTATGTTCCCTCAAAATATGATTAGATTGATAGAGAGGATCCTAACATAGATCCAGAAGAACAAGATAATAATGAAGTTGAAACAAATTTTGATCCTTTTGAAGGACCTAATGGTGGGTTCCTCTTCTCATCATTTGAGCATATTTAGGGTTTTATGAAAGCTAATAGTGATAAGTTACTGAGGGCTATGGAGCAAGAGACTCAACTCAAAAGAGTTGAAGCTCCTCCTCCTACTCTAGTAAGTTCTCCTAGGCTTGATCAACATAACCCCTTGTCCAAATATTTACATATTGATAATTTAATATACTAAACAATTGTTCCACTACTATGACCACCAACATTGGTAAGAATTTACAAGTTCCTCTAACTAGTAGTGTCACACAAAATTGTTCTCAATTTCCTCCTCAATCTACTTGTTTCAACACTTTTGCTTCTATTCCACCAAATGTTGGCTATTCTCTCTCACAAGGTAACACATATAATAATAGTGTCAATGCTTCCAACCTAAGCCAAGCACTTGCTCCACAACACACCTATATCCCTCCCTTAGGGAATCTGGGGACATTACATAACAACAATCCAGAAGTGCAAAATTTAACAAATATGGTAAAGCAGTTGGTTTCAAAAGTTGAGATGATTCAACCTTCGAGTTTCACTTACAGTTATAAAGAAATGTGTAACCAACCATTGGATCCTATTGTTGTTGCTAGACCTTATCCTAAGCACTTTCCCATGCCGATTTTTCCTATATATAAGGGGACAGAAGATCCAATAGAGCATTTAAGAATATTTAGAATAACATGCCATGATATCATATATGATGACATGTTATTAAAAATATTCCCTAAGAGCCTTTGTGGCATGGAATTGGAATGGTACTATCGGTTACCTAATTATTCCTTGAAGAATTTTGAAGAAACAGTGGAATTATTTGTTCAATAGTTTGGTGCTTATGTTGAGAAATATGTAACCATGAAAGATGTTTATAATTTGAAACAAGGTAAAGAAGAAATTTTCTTAGAATTTTTGGCTCATTGGAGAAGTCTAGTTGGATGCTTGAGGTATACTTTACCTCCCAAAGATATGCTTGAGATATTTATTGGAAATTTGCAAGAACAATTATCTTATGCATTAGAGACTACTACTATCACATCCTTTGATCAAGCAATTGAGTTAGCAAGAAAAGTAGAACAGGCTCTTATCAGAAGAGGCCAACTCAAAATAAAAGAAGAAAAACCTACTAAGTCTCAACACAAGAGTAAGCATACAGGAGGTGATGGTGCAATGGATAGTAGGTCTGTTAATAATGTTGTTAACAACCTACAAAAGATAATACTTCAAAAACTCCACAAAGGAATTTCATACAACGTAATATGTCTATGGAAGCAATTTTAAAACAACTTTTAGAAGCCAACGCAATTGAGTTACCTCCTATAAGGTAACTAGATACTACAACTAATTAGTATAAGGTAGGAAAACATTGTGCATATCATAGAGTAGAAGGACATTGGAAAAATTCTTGTAAGAAGTTGAAACATGTGGTTCAAGATTTGATCGATGTAGGATGTATTGATATAGGGAGCTCTCAATCATCAAATAATAAACCTCCTATTCAACAAGCTTCAAAAACAAATCAGGATATGGGAATATTCAAGGATCCATTACTAAATCATAATCAACATGCAGCTAATCAGGTATCTTATCATAATGAGCCTCCTCCCTATGGTAATATGGTTGGCATGGTTGGGGTAACTATGAGAAGACAAGTTCAGACTCAGCCTACTTAGCATTCTCAGCAAGAATGGAATTCTACATCACAACCCACTTTGGTTTTGAGGAATAATAAAAAAAATATTTCAGAGATAGGAACTCCACCTTTAGTATTGAGACCCCAACCTAAAGTTTCATTTGACCTCCAAAAATAGTTGGCCAATACTCTAGCTAAGATTTCTATATTAGAACTTTTACAAACTTCTCCCAATCATAGAGATGCTTTGATGGAATTTCTAAGATAGCAATTTATTCCTCTAGATATTTCCCCTAGTGCTATAGTTGATGTCGTAGGATCTCTTGGGATACATCATATTTCATTCTTGGATGATGATAAGCCTTCCTCAAACCTACAAGAAGACTCTTCACTTTACATCACAACACTTGTTGGGGATACCTTTATCAAATGAATCTTGATTGATAATGGTTCTTCCCTCAATTTGTGTACTTATCAATTATTTCAAAAATTTGGATTAAAAGAGGAAGATTTAACTAAATATGATATTATCATCAAATCTTTCAACAACGAGTCCCAAGAGGCTTGTGACACCATATCTCTTCCCCTTAAGGTTGGGCCTAAAATATTGGATACTTTGTTTTATGTGGTACCTTGTATTGCATCTTTTAATCTTCTTCTTGGATATCCTTGGATCCATGCAATGAAGGTCATCCCTTCTACTCTTCATCAATGTTTGAAATTTGAATTTAAAGAGCAAGTTATCACCATTCCGGGTGACCCTTGACCATTTGAGTTTTGTTCAAATGTAGAGCAAGCTCAATCTGAGTTCAACCTTTGTACTTCTATCTCTTCAATGGTTTCCCCACATTCCTCATCTCATATATCAAAGAAATTCCAAAATTTAAACATGAGTGAGGAACCTTGCATTAATTTCTCATCATAGGATCAAGATAATCAGTTTCTTTAAGAACCTCTTCTAGATCTTGCCAAGCTACCACCTTCACCTAGAGCTATGGGTTTTCCCCATAAGAAAGGTGATGTTGTACACATTGGCACATGTACCTTTATCTTCATAGGAACTACCTTTGAAGAAAAGATACATGGTAGAAACCCCTCTCCTATTGAGTGTTCTTTTTCTCATTGTTACCTTTCCAATGACTACCCACTTCCTAAGCAGATCCTATCTAGTATGGGATATGTAGGTAAAGGTATAGGGCCACAATAGAAAGGCATTTGAGAGCCCTTGGATGTCGAGATCTGGCTTGGGAGATGTGGCATAGGTTTCATACCTAGTAAAGACCAACCTTTACCATTTGACGATGATGATCATCTTATGACTTATGCTGAATATTTGGATTATCAAAAGTCAGGAGTGGATGACGAGGATGATGGTCCCCCTTATTCTTCTGAGATCTTGTTTTGTAATATGATTGGTTTTGTGTGCTCTAAAGATAAGCTTTCTATTTCAGAAAAGGATCCTACTTCACTATCCTATATAGATATTGTGAAGTTAGGAATTAGGCCTCTTTATGTTAAGAATAATGGTTGTGTTTGAGAATGTATTGATTATCATGCTATGGTTGCTAAAGAAAAATCTACTAAGGAGACTCTCCATGATTCTAATCATCAATATGGATTACATTTTAGAGATTTTTTTTATGAAATAATTCATGGTACACCTATTATTTTTGTTAAGCTAGAAGGCACATTCAGAGTTTGTGTCGATTATCATCCTGCTTTCTTATATTAAATATAAAAAAAATCATCATCAATTAGGTATGCATTTGCATTTCTATTGCATCCATCTACTTATTCATATTGCACTATTGCCTATCATTTTTTGCATGATTTTCCTAACATTTAATCCTACTTGCATGTTTGAGTGTCATCCTTTGCATGATTTCTTATTCATGACTACTTGATCATATAGATTTTTGGGGATCTTGCAATAATGGCATGTGATGATACCTAGTTAGGTCGTATCTCACATGCATTACATTGTCACTAGGGTTCTGATGCCTAGTGAAATCCCCACCTAGGAATTCTTCTTCAGCGTCTTCTTGCTTTCTTCTCCTTTCTTTCATTGCTCTTTCATTCTTCTTATACCTTGGTTATATTTTTTTAGTCTTATTTTATCTTTTGCTTAGACAAGGACATATATTGATTTTCTCTTTCTTGGGCTTGTTCTTTACTTCTAAGTATTTGCACACACTCACCAAATTTTCCACTTGATTATTTTTTCTCTCACATATTGCACATCTCACACCCCTATTGGGGGTAGCACTCATCTACTATTTTTCATCTACATATATTGCACCCCACATGGGATAATATACATCCTAGCGGGTATATTTTATATACTTGGATATATTCCTCTATTGGGTTATACTCATTTTTACTTAGTGGGTTCAATACCCCATTATAAGATAAGCTCCTTGGTCATTTTAGTAGGCCTCGACATACATCCTAGCAGGTAATCACCCCACATTAGAAAATTAGTGAGCAACCACCCATAGCAGCTCAAACTCCAACACTTCCTCACTCATAGTGAGTGCTACATCCATAGCAGGTTCTATTTTCTTTTCATGATTCAATTCATAGTGTTTGGTCACACTGAATGATAAGAAACAAAGGTCAACTATCGATAATAGAGAAGATCGATTGAAACATATTATTTGAGTCAGTGTATATTGTGGTAGAAACACATTCTTTATTTTATTTTCTTCTTCTTCCATTTCACATCCACCTCATTCATGCATTTCATGTAGTTCTTGCATTCTCTTAGATAGTTTTCATGCATAAAACATCACAATTATAAATCAAAAATCATAAAATGCTAAATCAATTCACATCACATGCACACACATTAACACATAAAAGAAATCAACTTAGTATTACTCAATAAATAAGAGATAAATGAGTGTCTGGTTGGTGTACCACAATCCAATCCTGGTACACTCAACCAATCCCTAGGGATGCATACCATAATCAAAATTGGTATGTCATCTCGATTCTTAGCCCTAGATTTGAGAGCTCATCTCCTCTGCTCTACCCAATGGAGGTGGTCCAAGCAGCATCATACCCATATATGGTGAGGTTAAGACCATCCATGATTGATATAATTACCTACTAACTAATTGTAGAAATGGAGAAAGTGTCACCCTCTATTCCTTTGGTACCACCTAGTACTATGTGACCTCATAAAAGGTAGCCTACTAAATGACCACCTCCAACCTCTCCCCTATCCTCCATAGTTCTACTTGTAGAAGGTAGATCCAATTGCTAATCTAGTTGCTCCTAACGATAGCCATCCCCTCTGCATGAGATTTCTAATACTCTATGTCTAGATGGATTACCTCCCCTTAGAGTTGATCAAACTCTACTCATTTTGCATCCCTCTCCACCTCTATGATGCTCAAAGTTCTTCGTAGTTCCTTGATCCTCTTAGATCTATCTTCCTAGAGTAGGTCCACCTACCTCTATAGAGTCACCACCTATGATCATAGTACCTCTACCTTCCCCCTTGGATCCCCTTGACCTAAGGCTTGGCCTAAGATAACTACTACCGATATAAAGGCCTCTCTTGATCCTTTTCTTGGTGGTACCCCAAATTCTATGGGGGTAACTCTAGATGCCTTTGCCTCCTTGATCCCTGTAGCACTAGTGGTCTCCATAACTAGCTCAACTCAGACCCATGCCTATCTTTGCCTTGGGGCTACCTACCTCTATCGCTCCCTCTCTATGGCCCTATAAGCCATATCTCAGAATGCTTATTGCATACATGAGTCCATCACATGGCACCTTTGTATTAGTACTAGAGGGGAGACCCTCTAGGGCATGACTCCTCTATACCACCTCTGATATTCGAAGGCCACTCCTACATCATCCACCCTTAGATCCATGTAAGGAGGATCATCCAAGTCCTCCTTTTCCCACCTCACCAAGTCAAGCTCTCCTCCAACCCCTACTGGGTCTTGGTATACCCTTTGGTACTAGTAGTCTCCTAGGTTTGGGATCCCCTATAAAATATTGAACTACCTTAGGACTCTATCAAATCAGAATACCTTTGGCTCCCCTCTCTTTATGGTCATCCATCTGATCCTCCTTACCCTAGCCTGGTCCTCCTTAGCCTCAACCCATACTAGGTGTAAACACTAGGGTCACCATATAATTTGAGCCCCCCTCAACTCATATACTACCCGCATTGCTAGTGGTAGGTTCCCAATGTATGTCCTCATGACTTGCTCAAAGGCTCTAGACCATCTATATGCAACTAGTCACTTTGAGTTGTGCAATGGCCCTGGTAGTGCATCCGATATCTGCACCACTATGTTCTACCATCGCTATACCTAGATCAATGTCATACACACCATCCTAGTATACCACTTGTACATGATGTTGTATAATGTTATATACAAACAAGCCAACACATATGGACCCCATGAGAACCACACTCCCTGGTATTGCATGTATGCTACTACACCCACCATAATCCATAGTAGATCTTACTTGTTGGTATGGCACATTAGTAAGCCTATAACCACCCTAAAAAGCATGATAATCAATGGGTCCATCCCATATCATCCCACCAAGTCATCTATGACTATCATGCTCCATCGCACCTAGTGGGTCCATCCTCTTGATAATTATTGCAAGATCATTGGCCACCCTTAAGATTTGTAAACTACCCTCCACCTAATGGGGATGTGCAATATATGCCACACATCATCTAGTGTGATAGTAATCTCTCCTATCAGTAGCTAAAATGTTGACAAATTTGGATACCATCCCTCTGCTAGCGTTGTTAGTAGCACCCTATTTGCCTCAACTCAAGGCATTCTCACTAGGTGGTCTAGTCCCACTGTAGCACCCTAAAATTGGCACAGTTAAAACCTTAGTAAAATATAAAAGATAAAAATTTAAATTTTAACCCCAAAATCGCCCCAAAATTGCTTGTTACTTGCTTTCCTCATTTTTTGTGCCATTTTTAGGATTTGTTTTGACCGTTGGATGATATCATCGCAGATCAAATGAAATCGTCCCCGATCTGATGAATTTGTCTGGAACAAAACGTCCAGATGATTTCATCCCAAAACCGAATGTTCATAATTAGCTTCTATTTCAACAGCCTCTCCAACTTGGGCAGAAGTGCGTCTGCGCAGTTGGAGATTTCCTTGTTGGAGATCTCCTAGATTGGGATGATCCCCAACCTCCAAGCCTCCCCCTAATCCTATATAAACTAGGATTTTTATAGTTTATCCCCTTGAATCTGATTCCCCTGAACCCCTTAGCTGACATATTTAGATCCTTATTCACTAGAGCATCCTCATACTACTGTTTGTATTCTACATTTTGCATTTTCTTGTAGGAACCCTACTATTTTTCAGCCGTTCGTACAATTGGAGTCGATCCTAACTGTAATCTAGATTGGGGGAAATCTGAGCCTAGAGTTTGCATTTTCTTAACTTTCCTGCATTTTTCCATTATAATTTTGCATTATCTTGGGTTATTATGTTTATGCATCTTGGATTTCACCTCATCTAGTGTAAATGCACGATAAAATCAAAATACATTGTTAAGTTGATGCATTTCTTCTTTGATTTCTATTTGGATTTATCATTTAGGTAAATTTACCATTACTTCTATCATTTCCCTTGTGTTTTGGTACTCGTATTTTGGTATTTTGTATCTGTTTCTATGATTACAAGTTTTTGATGAATTCATCTGACGAATTCGTTAGATCCACGATGATCTCGTCTGATCTCAGATGACCGACTGTGATCTGAGATGATTTTGTCTCCTTTCAGATGATTACATGCAGTTTGAGATGATTCAAAATGCTACAAGACTCAGAACCTTCATCAGACATTCAGAATCAAGTATTATCTGTCCTAATCTGCATATTCTCTATGTTTAGCACCCATTTCTATTTTTTGTATCCATTTAAATCATTATTGGCATATAGAATAGTTTAGATTCATTTTGGCCAAACCTAGGAATTGAATGATTGAGTATAAAACAAACACATCAAACCCATTCCCAACCTAGGAGTGGAAACTGCCACTCAAAAGTTTCCTGGTGAACCCACTATTCATCAAAAATTCACCTTTATACTCCTCCCCCAAGAGGACAGACCTTCAAAGGGCCTCTCAGTCCGAGGTATTTTCCCATCCTTCTCGCATCCCCCTTCTGGGCACGGATCCTATAGCCTGAGGGTAAGGATGCAAAAATTTTGGAGTGATACATTTTGGTGAACCCGACGTGAATAACATAGGCATATTTCTGATTCAAAAATATATATATATATATATATGTATACAAGAAAAACAAAAACAAAATCATCATTTCAAGTTTGTATGTTTTAGATTCAATTCTAAATAGTAGATACTAAATATTACTTTTAGAAGTACTAAAGAAACCATGAGTTTTTACTCAAATCAATATGAGCCCATCAGTAATGTTGGAAGAATTCAGCCAAATACATTTGTTGATTATGACCAACCTCATCCCTATTCAACATCACCTCCATCACACTTTTCTCATTTTTCATCATTACTCCAATAGGACAGTCCCTTTTCCAATCCTCTTCATAACGATATTATCTATTCTCCCATATATCCATATTATGTCTATCAATCCACATATAATCCTCCTCCATCCTTTCAATATTCTTCTTTCAATACAACACATCCATTTCAACAAGAAAATACTTATCCTTCCAATCCTACCATGCACTCACATCATACTTCCCAATCGTCCTATCATCATTCTACCCATAATAAAGAAAAGAGAGGTGAAAAACCATTAGGTCTTTTTATGACTGAATTCCTAAGGCACTTATCAAAAACCTCTCGAAAACCCTCATCATGTACATTTACAAATCTCAATCAACCAATGGATATAATTCTCAAGCATTTACTTGATACAAATAAGATTGAACTCCCTTCCATAAGACAACTTGATGCCACAGCAGATTGGTTTGAACCTGAGCTACATTGTGAATATCATAGAATAGATGGACATATGACACAAAACTGTAAAGATTTAAGATGTGCAATTCAATATTTGATTGATGAGGGTCTTTTTAATATAAAGGAATTACAATCTACAACTGATTATAAATATCCAGTACACTATCAAACTCCTACACAACAAATACCAATAATCAATCAAGACATGGGGATCTCCCAAGAACCCCTACTCAATTATCAACAATAGGAAACCAATTGAATATTGCATGTTAATGTGTCCCATCGTGATGATATTACTAATATTGTAATAGAAACTACAAATGAGCAACCTCAAGTTCAATTAACTCAATCTGATATTCAAGAGATGGATTCCTCATTTGACCAACCTTAAAAACTATCTTTGGATCTAGAGAATGATCCAAAATGGAATGTAAGCATAGAAATCTCATCTTTAGAATCAAAATATCAATTTGAAATCCACTTTGATAGCCAACAACAAGTGATTAATCCTCAATAAAAGATATCCCTTTTAGAAGTATACAAAGTTCTCATAAGGAAACTTTGTTCAAGATACTTAGCCAACAATTTCTTCCTCATGATATTTTCCCTAAGAACATAACTAATGGTGTAAGCCCTCTTGAGGTTAACCATATTTCATTTTATGATGAGGAGATTCCTTCCTCTACTCCATAAGAAGACTCCTATCTTTACATTACAGGATCTAGTAAAGAAACACCTATTAAAACTATCATGGTAGATAATGGCTCCTCTCTTAATTTATGCACTTATCAATTATTCCAAAAACTCAAATTAAAAGAAGATCTTAATGAATCTAATGTTATTGTAAAATATTTTAACAATGAAATTCAAGAAGCTCAAGGTACTATAATTTTTCCCTTTAATATTGGATCCAAGATCTTGGATACTTTTTTTTATGTAGCATATTGCCCTTCACCTTACAACCTACTTCTCAGAAGTCCTTGGATTCATACGATGAGGGTTGTCCCTTCCACTCTTCACCAATGTTTGAAATTTGAACTTGCAAATAAAATTGTTACCATACATAATGACCCAACACCATTTGAAGAATATTTAACGATTGAAACATCAAGTTCTATACATTCTCCATTGTCACAATTAACTTCTATCCATCACTTTTCTTCATCCATATATGATCATCCTTGTTTATCAAATAACACCCATGCATATCTTTCACATATGCTCCCTCCATATTATCAAGACTTGAAAAATAGTGATAAGAATGAAGAACCTTCTTATCCTTCTGACATTTTAGTTTGTAACATGATCAATTTTACACATATAAAGGTAAAATATTTTGCTACATTATTCTACATTATAACAAAACTTTTGTTATCACTACCTCTTATTCATCACCTTTTGTTCTTACCTTCACCACAACCGAATTATCCTTCAAAACATCCTTTGATTTTGAAGCAACCTTAGACATGCTATACTCAAATAACCTTGTATAGTGTATATAGATCATCTTGTATATACCACCAATTCCATCATGAATCAAAATCAAAATATAAAAACATCAAAATCTTCAAAAACATATTTTTCATACCTGTCAATTCTTGGAGTTTGTAGTTATATTTTCAATTATTTTGGATAAATGAGCATTTATTTGGAATCCCGCACTATCGCACTCACATGAATAAATATCTTGATTTTATTTAGTATGATTATTAATCTCTCTTATATCAAATTTCACATTGGCATTAAATAAAGTTTTGAGCATAGAGAACTGATCTTGTTATTTACTTGAACCTAGTATATATTTTCACATTAAAATGATTTCATTGCAAATTCAATATGATGCTACATAGTAGACGTGGTTTCTTGAGCGAAAAGTTTCCCCTACTATCCTATCATGCACATGGTCTAGAATATTTGAGAATTAACAAAAGGACAAGCTCACCCCTACCCATAATAAAAATCCCTTGCTCTATAGCCAATCCGAGCAAGTATCCCTAGCATAGGAAGAAAAATAAAAGTCAAAGAAAAATGAGAAAAAGAAAAATATCATTTTGTACCATCGCAACAATATTCCAAGCACAAATACAAAACAAAAAAAGAAAAAAAAAAAAAAAGCAAAAGTGAAACGAAAAAGCAAAATGCAATAAAATCCCTTTCCCTACCCCTTGAAAAGAAAAGAAGGGTGAATGAGCTTGAATCCCTGGAATTCTCAATTATTCAAAAACTATGAGGTAAGCCCCATAACAAGTGGTTTGTGTCCAACCCGCTTGGCCTTGGGTAATTCCTAGCATGGTGATATGTCCGTCACATTAGCGACCTTCTTTTGTATAGACCTATGTCGACTTATGGATTAGCTAGCTCTTGATAACCCGACTTACATAGTAGTCCAGGTACGGTTATATGCATATAAATCATGGTTAAGGAACACTCATTTGGTTAAGGCAAATTGCTTGTATCAAATTATCTTGCTCAAAATTGGTGAATGAACAATACAATCGCACACACATTTGTATTTGAGAGATTTTGTATCATTATTATAAATCAAGATCGGTAATGAACTCAAATTTGCACATGAGGATCCCTTATAAACCTACATTTGTTTTTGAGATAATTTAAAATATTTCTGTAATTATTTTCAGAATAATTTTATCCTCTTATTTCAGAATATTGTTTTGTATAAAAACAATTATATACATTGTTTCACAAAATCACAAAACGATTTCAAACAACATGTTCATCATATTATTATTTTCTGTTTATCAAAAATCAAAAATAAAAAATCAATCATGCAATAAAATTAAAAATATCAATTTCTTCTTTGGATTTCGTGATGATGGTATAAGTATATACCTATAAATTCTATGCCTAGCGCAAACCATTGTTCTAATTTTATTTTCTCATCCATTTTAAAAACACATATGGCTTACATCATTATGTTACACAATTGTGCTTCAAAACGAACAAACACTTATTCTATTTTCATGTCATTATGTCAAACATTCCTTTTTGCAACCATGGTATAATTTCTAAGGAATTATTCAAAAATTTATCACACTTAGGAATTTATGCCTAGCAAAAATCACTTTTTAAATATATTTCATGCATAATTTTGTGAAAAATCTGAAAACAAATCATCACCATCATCATTTTCATCATCACAACACCAAGTCTTAAGACAGTCTCTTAAGCACTCTTTTACTTTTAGCAATATTTCTATACTGGGATTAGCTTGACGACCTAGCGAGCGATGACTCCATGAAATGGTCTATAACAACGACAATGTCCTTTGAAATTATTTTTAGAAGTCCCTTTTATTTCTCATCAAATCACACCAAAACAACCAATTTATGCACATCAGATTATTTCATTTACAATTTTATGGCATGACATAACATTATAATTTATTTCCAATGACATAATTACATGAATCAACAATTCAAGCATCATACAACGAGATACACAAGTCATATCATCAAAAATACAATCTATATATATCATCAATCAATTATGTACATCATCTGGATTGGTATGCCACAATCAAAACCCTGGCATACTCAATCCCCTCAAAAACAAATATATATATATATATATATATATACATATATAATAATGCAATCTGCACTCTATAGTAGCTAGCCGCGAGAAGCCCTCGAGCTCTCAGCCTCATCTCCTCCCCCACCCTGATGTGGAGGAGGTGGTCCCATGGAGGTCCAAGTTGTGTCCTAGGTCCTCGTCATTGATTGTGAGGATGTCCTCGATAATCCCATCATAACCGACTCTGCAATGGGGGCTGGCAATGGTATCCTCTATCCCTCTAGGACCGCTTGATAGTACAACCCTTGGTAGAATGCGGTCTGAGTAATAGACCATGCCAGATCTTGAGTGCTCGCTCCTCCACCCCAAGCTCTGAGCCGTGTAGCCTCATCCTATAGTGTATGCACCTAAGCCCGAAGGTGGGCAACCTCAGCCTGGAGAGTCGTCATCTCGCTGCTCTCCCCTACCTCAACACCCTTACCCTTATCAGGCGATGGTGGTCTCTCCCCCTGCTACAAAGGGAATATCTCCTTCCTCTGCCCTATTTCCTATGGCCTCTATGGAGCCTGACCCATCCACTGGCATCTCTCCTATGGGGATCACCGTTGCTCTCTCCCATCGTGACCCTGTGCTACCTCAATGGCAGCCTGGCACCGCCTCCCCATCTATCACACAACCACATGCACCGGACCCTATGCCCTCATCATCCAAGGAGGGTGAATGCCTGCATACCAGGCATCGTAGTCATATGCAAACCTAGCGTCATCACCATCCACTGGCTGGATGGGGGCATCATCTGTGTCTTGACTCCAAAATCACTACATGTCTAGAGCCCCACTCAACATAGTACTATCTTGAATAATACGAGAGTACTCATAATCCCTGAGAGAAGGGATCCCCTATTATAGACCAAACTTCCATAGTACCCAGTCATAGCGGTGGAGCTCTACCTCTCCCTGCTCCATCCTCAGCCAGTAGACTTGCCTGATGTGAGCCAACTCTTGCCCATCCTCTACCCACTCGAGGTGCTCTCTCCATGGCCTCCAGGTGATCTGGTCTAGGATGAGGTCATCCAACAACCTCTGAGATATCGATAGATCTATCCACCACTGTGACCCTCTCTGTAGCCACCAATAGAAAACCCGAGGTCTCTCCTGGTCAACCCTTGTCAGTGGGAGCCCTACCGGCCTTCACACCGTGATGTGCTCCCAGCACCAAATCTGTAGTAGCGATGTCAAGACCAGACATTGACCTCCCTTATATACGACCCCATGTAGGATCCTATACAAGTGACATAGTACAAAGATACCCCATGTAAACCTATACCCGTGGTCCCTCATGTCGCAAACTATGTCTGAGAGCACCCACGATAGTTTGCATCCACTCTAGTGGCATAATAGTAAGCCACCGACCACCCCTGCCAAAACTCGAGTCAGCCTGGATGCCCCAGGCATCTACCTTAGAGACTCGATGTTCACCCTGCCCTTCTCCAAGGCAAATCTTGGGTCTCTAGTCAATATCATCATTGCCTGGCCCTGATTGGCCGTAGGTATCATGAGCCATCCCTGTAGGGGGATCCTCACGATCCTCCATATGTCCTCTAGTGTGGGAGCCATCTCCCCTATCGATAGCCAAAAATAGGATGACCCCAGATAACATCTCTCTGCTAGGGCTGTTAGAAGCCCTATGTCAATCGGTACTTGTGGCATGTCATATTTCTATTCCTGGCTCTTTAGTAATCCCCTTTGCAAAACAAATAATAAACAACAAAATTTATTAATAACCAATCATTAAGATTAAATTAAAAACATTTTAATCAAGCTTAATTTCTTAACAAGATGATATCGTCCACCATTGGACAGCATCGTCCTTTGTTAGGATGAAATTGTCTCTGATTTTGCAACTCGCGGATCACCCCTTGTTGGATGAAATCGCCCCTAGTTCACCGATTTCGCCCTTAGAAGAAATCGACGATCTAGAGAGGATTTCAGCAAAATAGGGACGATTTCATCTCGACATTGTCGATGGCCTCAAAACGGTCGTGATGCCCCAAACAATCAAAATTTAAATCCAAAAATTGCACAAAGCAAAATCAAACCTAATCTATTAGGATTAGATCCTTACCCGTAGCCCGCACCGGACCTCTGTCGCTTTGTGCGCTGTCTCCACCATTTTTTTTTCTGCAGAGCTCTAAAAACTAGTAAAAATGAATAGTAAAAAATGAATTAGGGTTTTTCTTAATTTTATTCAAAACCAACAACATTTTAAAATTTTGCTTTTTCGCATTTTTACCTCAAACGTTCGATTTGGGTAAAAACATGGAGGGGGTACCATAGTCAGCAATCGTACGATTCGACCAAGAATTGTCATCTAAAAAATTGAGTACATTTTTGCTTTCTCATAAAAATGGGAAAAACTCGTCTTTAACGCATTTTCTTCAAAAAATTCGCTAAAGAGGGGGCAAAATGTAGCACCCTAAAATTGGCACGGTTAAAACCTTAGTAAAATATAAAAGATAAAAATTTAAATTTTAACCCCAAAACCGCTTGTTACCCGCTTCCCTGGTTTTTTATGCCATTTTTAGGATTTGTTTTGACCATTGTACGATATCATCGTAGATCAGATGAAATCATCCCCGATCTGATGAATTCATCTGGAACAGAACGTCCATACGATTTCATCCAAAAACCGAATGTTCATAATTAGCTTCTGTTTCAACAGCCTCTCTAACTTGGACAGAAGTGCGTCTACGTAGTTGGAGATTTCCCTGTTGGAGATCTCCCATATTGGGATGATCCCCAACCTCCTAGCCTCCCCCTAATCCTATATAAACTAGGATATTTCTAGTTTATCCCCCTGACTCTGATTCCCCTGAACCCCTTAGTTGACAGATTTAGATCCTTATTCACTAGAGCATCCTCATACTACTGTTTGTATTCTGCATTTTGCATTTTCTTGCAGGAACCCTACTATTTTTCAGTCGAAGCTAGTTCGGATCGTCGCAAATGATTCCAGACTATCTCGGACGATCCTGTCAAGGAGTGCAGACGATTTCGTACAACTGGAGATGATCTTGACTGTAATCTATATTGGGGACAATCCGAGCCCAGAGTTTGCATTTTTTTAACTTTCTTGCATTTTTCCATTATAATTCTGCATTATCTTGGGTTATTATGTTTATGCATCTTGGAGTTCAACTCATCTAGTGTAAATGCATGATAAAATCAAAATACATTGTTAAGTTGATGCATTTCTTCTTTGATTTCTATTTGGATTGATCATTTAGGTAAATTTACCATTACTTCTATCATTTCCCCTATATTTTGGTACTCGTATTTTGGTATTTTGTATCTGTTTCTGTGATTGCAAGTTTTTGACGAATTCGTCTGATGAATTCGTCAGATCCATGATGATCTCATCTAATATCATATGACCGACTATGATCTAAAATGATTGTCTCCTTTCAGACAATTACGTGCAGTTTGAGACGATTCAGACTACTACAAGACTCAGAACCTTCATCAAAAATTTGAAATTAGGTATGATCTGTCCTAATCTGCATATTCTCTATGTTTAGCACCCATTTCTATTTTTTGTATCCATTTAAATCATTATTGGCATATAGAATAGTTTAGATTCATTTTGGCCAAACCTAGGAATTGAATGATTGAGTATAAAACGAACACATCAAAACCATTCCCAACCTAGGTGTGGAAACTGTCACTCAAAATTTTCCTGGTGAACCCACCATCCATCAAAAATTCACCTTTATACTCCTCCCCTAAGAGGTGGGACCTTCAAAGGGCCTCTCAGTTTGAGGTATTGTCCCATCCTTCTCGCATCCCCTTTTTGGGCGCGGATCCTATAGCCTGAGGGTAAGGATGCAAAATTTTTGGAGTGATACACCCACCATGCCTAGTGTATCTCTCTCTACCTACATAATTTTGTGTAGCTCCATATCCAAGGGTTTAACTCACCACTCATGGCTCTCAAGTTCCCAAAGCTGCATTCACAAAATAAAGCATTTAATCAATAATTAAAAACAAACCAATTCAAAATTAATTACTAAATAAAATTAACATTTTGAGTAACAAATTGCTTGCTTGCTCTCCTTATTCCTTCATCCTCCTACTTTTATTTTTATTTTTTTCTCCTTATTTTCTCCCTTTCTTCTCTCTTCGACAAAATCATGCCTGGTTTTCTAGGACCATGATTTTATCTCTACGAAATCGTGCCCCATCTCTACGAGGCATGATTTCATGAAATCATGCTCGGTTTTTTCATCGAGCATGATTTCACCCACTACTATAAACCAGGGTTAAAATCATGATTGGGCTATGAAATCACGCTCAGGTCATATGTGCTAAACCCATCGGATTTGATAAAAATCCTCCAAAATTCAAAAAAATTAAAAAATTTTAGACAATTTTGGTAGGGTTTTTGATCTTACCTCTTCCTGCTATGCCTCCATGTTAGTCTCACCCCTCATGATCTTTGATCGGTGTGCTGGTAACACCATCTCCTATTTTTCTCCAGATATCTTCCTATTTTATTTGTGTGGTGAAAATTAATTAGGTTTTTACCCCTTTTTCTTTTTATCTCTATTTTTTTGTTGTTGTCCTTTCGTCTATCTTTGCTTTTTCTTTTTGTCTTTTCTTCTTCTGAGTCTATTGTTTTTAGTTTCATTAGAACTAATTAATTCCTTATGAAACTTGAGGGGGCACCCTAGACTAAGAGGTATTAATTTCCCTAATACCTTGGTTTACATATAAAATAAGAAAGTGTTTAGAATAACACCATTTTTGCACCACTCCTTTATTCTAAACTAGCCACTTCTTTTTTACTTGTTGTTTTCTAATTTTAGGTGTTTACATATTTTATTTGACGCATTTATTAGGCCATAAATGCATCAAATAGGGGGAAAACTGTAGACACAAAAAATTGACCCACTTAAGTGAGTAATTTTCCTTGAGTCCTTCAAAGAGACCCCTTAGACTTGCTTAAGACAAGGGTCAATTTTCTCCTTCCTTTATTTTGGTTTTTCTCCTCTTTCTACAAAATCATGGTCACCCTTGATGGGGCATAATTTTGCATAATGCAAAATCACGATCAGCCTTGATGGGGAACGATTTCACATTTTAGGGTTTTCTCCCAAAGAAACCCTAATTTTTGAAGTTGGCATATTTGGCATCAGCTTTCCTTGGTTTTTCCCACCCATTTTGCTTTCAAATCCACTATATAAGGAGGGTTTGAATTTATCTTTTGAGAGTGAACAAGAATCCAAGTAATTCTTATATGTGATCTAAGCTCTCTCTTCTTCTAGTGTACTTCTTTCTTCAAGTGATATCTAAGTCAATTGCTTTCTTCTACAAGTAATCTAACTCACAAGTGTGGAATATAATATGTTGAAGCTCTATTTTTGTTACATTGGATTGCCTTATTGGTGGGTTAGTGTTGGATCTCTAAGGAATATTTTTTCTACTTTGAGGTCTATATCCTTGGATATGCTTTTACACTATCTGCCAAGTTTTTTCACTCTTTCACATTTATATTTCACTCTTCTACATTACACACTTTTTATTTCACGTCTGTCTAAGGATTTTCACCTCACTTATATGAAATTATGCTCGATATCTACAGGGCAAGATTTCACTGGTCTGCAAAATCATGATTGCTTATTGCAGGGCGTAATTTTAACCATGCCACATTTAGGGGAAATTTGTTATCCCCAAACCCTAGATCTGCATTCTAAACTACATATAGAGTATACTACTGCACTTTGTGTTGTGTTTTACCTTTATATTCTTCTATATTTTTCTATGATTATTCACCATACAAAGGTCAGCTTCTACTTCTATTTTCAAGGGTTAGCTAAAAGGACCTAGGGGGATTGGATGCTGCACCTCCAAGCATTATTTTACAATGGCCTAAGTAGACCCCCTAATGTTGATTATATTTTTCAAAGTGTTTGCCAAGTTATATTATAGGAATGGGAATCATTGGATATTGTTGGATAAGGAATAAAATCTTGGATCAATCACCGAATAAGATAAGTGCTCTAATTAGTCTTTAGGTTGTTTTTTGGGTGTTTGTTATTCCTATTTGAACCCTAGATTTAACATAAAAAGAAATTTTTTGTAATTTATAGGTATTGAAAGAAAAATGGCATATAGTGTGCACTTAGGATTTTAATATTATTTTTACATATTCTCTTGAGCTCTTGCTTGAATGTTTTCTATCTTGAAACCCTAGGAATAGAAAAAATTCAAATAAAAAATCATTCTAGGGTTAGATATTGCCTTCTTGCATATTGTATTTCTATATTGTCCTTTATATTTCATAACATAGATCTAGAAAGGTCAATAATATGTGATTTTATTGAAACAAACACATCAAACAATCTCGAAAACTAGTGGACTTGGAGTGAGTCCTTAAATAATTCTTGGTGAACCCTTCCCCCCTCTTTTAAACCAAGTGTAGATAATGACATACCCCCATGGTCACCTTGGATTTCTCTTGCGGATCTTGCCAAGAATAATATATGGTAGTGCAGTTTTACTCCTCTACAAGGAGAAAGTTAAAGAAATAACAAAGAAAAAAAACTCCAAAAAGGTTAAAAAAACAAAATAAAAATAAAGGAGTAGGACCTTGTAAGGATGTATGCTTGTAAATGTTTGGATGTGCAGGTTTCCTCTTGCTAGTGGTCATGAAGCTATCATGTAAGGGTGTTATGCTCACAAATATTGTCAAGAGAGTGATACTCGCTATGGGTGTGTCACTCGCTAATGGTTGTGGTTAGAGAAATACCCACTAGGATGCATGCTCAAAAATGGTCAAATGGAGGTTGCCTTTCACTAGTGACCATGAAGCTATCCTATATGGGGTGAAATATTATGATTAATTTTACAAAAGGAGTGCAACCTGATAGGGGTGTGGTGTGTGCAAAATATGAGTGATAAAAATCAAAGCATAGAAGAACAATGTGTCTGTGCACATGTTAGACAAGAAGAATATACAAGAATGAGAGAAGAAATGAACAAATAATAATGTGTGTGTGTGTGTGTGTGTGTCCTTATTGAAATTTCAATAGCTAAGGGATGTGTGTAAGATAGTTAGTGGCCATACAAACACCATAAATGATATTCATATGATATCTACCCTATCCCACAAGGATGCCTTAACAATTTAAATATAAAGAAGGAAAAAAGTGTAAGAAAAAATAAGATGTGTAGATTAGAAGAAGGAACATATATCCTTTGTCTTGGAAAAAAGAAATGATTAAAAATTTCAAAGAAAAAATGAGATATAAGAGATTAAATATATCCATTGAATTGGATAAAGTTTAAAATTATTGAAACTTTCAAGGTTAAGGAATATATGAGAAGAGAAAATAATAGAAAGACATGAGCAAATGCAATGATGAAAAATGCATGAAGATATGCCCTAGGTTGGGGATTCGCTAAGCATCATATCCCTAGTATGAGTGCAAATCCATATGAGCTAGAAGCTAACTAGGTTTCATCAATTGTCATCCTCATGAAGTTCCCAAGAATCTATATGATCAAGCAATCATGCAAGTATGATCAAACAACAATGCAACTATATGACAAGCAAAGATGCAAATGGAACAAAATGTCAAACAATTCATGCAAAATATGATAGGAAATCATGTAGTATGAGCAAGCAAAAAAAATGTAGGATGAAGAATGAAGATGTAAAATCATACATAATATCTTTTTAGGTGCATTATTTTCATTGGTTCTTTTAGATATTTACCATCTAATGATTCTAAGCGATAGGCTCTTGATCCAAGCTTGGTCATTGTGATAAAGGAGTCTTTCCAATTTGGTCAAAACTTACCTTTCATATATGAATGAACATTAGTGTTCTTTTGATTCTTCTTGAGGATAAGGTACCCAACCTTAAAATAATTATTGTGAAATCTCTTGGAATAACATCACTTGAGCCTATTTTTATTGGCTCGAAGATGCTCTAAGATATGAATGCACTTTTCATCCAGTAGCTCCAATTTTTTTAAATGATCTAAATGATACTCATTGTAAACCAAGGTATCTTGTAGTAATATGCACAATGAAGGTACCTTTAACTTGAATAGAAAAACTACTTCGGTCTCATAGACCAAGACATACAAATAAGTTCCTATAGGAGTATGTACACTTATATGATAGGTCCACGAGGTGGGATAAATTTGGATATACCAGTCTTGATTGGTCCTACTAACTAACTTCTTAAGGATCTTGATTAAAGACTTATTGGATACTTTGGCTTAACCATTACCCTAAGGGTAATACATAGTTGACCACTTGTGATAAATATTATACTAGAATAAAGCTTATGGACATCCTTCTTCTTGAAATCGGTATCATTGTTAGAAAGAATCACCAAAGAAATTTGAAACCTATAAAATATTTGGTTGAATATGAACTTGAATATTGATATCCAGTCACCATTTCTATGGGTATGGCTTCGAGCCATTTAGTGAAGTAATTTATTACTATGATGATAAACTTGTGACCATTAGACAACATTGGGTTAATCTTCCCTATGATTTCCAATCCCTACATGGAAAATGACCAAGGAGAAGAAATAACCTGAAGGCTTTGAGAAGGAGCATGAACAAGGTTATCATGGTGTTGACACTTGTCGCAACATCAAACATAGTCACATGCATATTTATCCATGGAAGATCAAATAACCCATCTAAAGGATCTTCTTGTCAATGACATTACCACTAAATTGGCTTCTATTCAATACTTCATAAGCTTTACTAAGAGCTAGTTGGGTTTCATCAAAGTTAAGTCATCACAAAAGGATACCTTAAAAAGAACATCAATATAAAGTATTGCCAATTATAATGAATCAACACACTATTTGCAAACTATTATGTTGATTGTGGTATAAATAATTAGAAATAAAACTATCCTTAAGGAAATTATAGATATCATTATACCATGGATCAAATGGGGAAACAAGACTAGAACCAAGTTATGTAGGCTCCTAAAATTATCTAATGATAATCAATGCTTTATCATATTCCAACTCCAAGGTAAACAAGGATGCAACAAAAACAATGGAATTTGCATGGTGGTTAGAGTATCTAGAGATAAAATCTATGGTTACTCGATCGAACGCGAACAAAAGCCTGGTGATAATATTTTTATAATTTTTTAGCTTTTCATCCCAATTCTAATAAATATCATTAATCTTATTAACCATAAGTTGAGAGTCACAAAAAACTAAAAGGACTCTAACCTTCAAGGCTAAGGTTTCTCTAAAAATAAATATTAAGTCTTCATATTCTGAAGTATCGTTCATGCAAGAGAAATTAAGCTTGAATTAAAATGGAATGAGATAGTTTTATGGGATAACTAGAATGAATCCAAAACCAATTCCCTTTAAGCATCAAGCTCCATCAAAAAACAAAGTCCAAGACTCTCTCTTTGACTTCTAAATAAGGCACTCATCAGGAAACTTGACAACTAAGGGATGGGATGACTCTAAGGGAGTGGATGCTAGCTAATTAGAAATAACCTAACCTTTGATATCCTTGTTACTTATAAAGGTTAATTCAAACTCACTAAGGGCTAATACCCACTTAGAGGCTTGACCTAAAAGGTGGGGCTTAGATATTAAGTAGCATAAAGGATCAAAATTTGCAACTACCTATATCTTATGGCTAAGCATGTAGTGTCTTAAATTTTAATAAGCAAACAATATAGCAAGGCAAAGTTTCTCTAAGGGAGTGTACTATTTTTCATAGCTAACCGAGGTTCTATTGATATAGTATACATTTTGCTCTTTATTTTGATCATCATGTTGAGCCAACATGGCTCCCAAAGTGTGAGTTGTGGCTACTATGTAAAGCATCAAATGCTTATCCGGTCTAGGGGGAACTAAGATAGGTGGGGAAGTTAGATACCTTTTGAGTTCATTAAAAGTTTCTTGACACTTAGAATTACACTAGAATACATCTTTCTTAAGGAGCTAAAGAAAAGGTTGACACTTATTGGCTAAGCTATAAAATGATGAATAGCTTGAAGTTTATCCTACAATCTATGCAACTCAGTTAGGTTATAGGAATGAGGTATGTTAGTGATAGTTACTATATTAATAGGATCTACTTCAATACCTTGCCTATACAAGAAGCATAACAAATTTGTTGATGTGACTCCAAACACACACTTGGAGGGCTTAAGATAAAATTTGTACTATCAAAGCCATTCAAAAATTCATTTTAAATATTGAACATAGTTTTCTTGATGTATAGAATAACCAAGAAGATCATCCACATAGTCCTCAATAGTAGTATGCATCATGTCATGAAAAATATAAGCCATAGCCCTCTTATATGTGGCACCAAAATTCTTCAAGCCAAAAGGCATAACTTTATTACAAAAGTTACCCCATAGGGTAATAAAAATTATCTTGGCCTGGTCCTTAGTGGTAACCATGATCTAATTATATTCGTAAAAACCATCCATGAGTAAAAGCATTCCATATTTGGTAGTGAAATCTATGATCATATCTATGTTGGGGAGAGGAAAATCATCCTTGGGATATGCTAAGTTAATGTCCCTAAAGTTGGTACATATTTTGATTTTTCCTACCTTTTTAGCTATAGGAATGATGTTAGAAATCCAATTAGAATAGTTTATAGCTTTGATAAAACCAATTTCAAGGATTTTTTGGAGATCCTCCTTGACCAGAAGAGTGACCTTAGGATGCATCTTCCTAAGTTTTTGCTTAACGAGCTTCACACTAGGCTTAACTACCAAATTATGCATAACAAGGGAGGGATCAAGACCTAACATGTCAACATATGAGCAAGCGAAAATATCATGAAATTTATTCAAAAAATTGGTCAATTTATCTTGCTCATCCATGGACAAGGTTGTGCCTAAATTAATATTTCTAAGGCTTTCATCAAAATATATATTAACATCTATGGTCTCCTCGATGAGAATATGAGACTCATCCTCATAAGGAAGTGGGGTAAGGATCATTCCTAGTTGCTCAAGGTCCTCAAGAGACATAGGGATGAAATCCTCTTGAGAACTAGAAGACTCAAAATGTGCAACACAAGGGATAAACCCATAAAAAAAGAAGTTTTTAAGGATATCCTCATGATCCATGTCATAAAGAGTATCCCATTCAACATACTCCCCTAGTGTCACAACTAACTTAGAATACACCAAATTTATAAAATTGTAAATAAAATATGAAGAAGGAGGTCCCTCATCCTAAATATCCCATTCTAAACCATGATGATCTAAAAATTTAGTATAATCAATGAGGTGATCATCATCAGTTTGTAAGGGCTGGTTTTTATTTTTATTAGGAATGTAACCTATGAAACATCTCCTAGGCCAAAACTCAACTTCAAAAGGTTCTTAAAAATCTTTCTATTATAACCCCAAACCCTTACCTACATATCCCATTCTATATAGGATGTACTTAGGAAGCAAGTAATCATTGGGTAGATAATAATGGGTAAAATACCACTCTACAAGAGGAGGGTTGCTACCATGGATATTTTCTTTGAGGGATATGCCCATGTAGATAAAGGTACACATGCCAATGTGTATTATTTCACCCTTCTTATGAGGTAAACCCATAGTCCAAGGTGAAGTTGGTAGCTTGGCTAAATCTAGAAGAGGCTCTTGAGGAAAATGATTGGCTTGATCTTGTGATGAAACATTTATTAGTGGTTCTTCACTCATTTTTTAAATTTTAAAATTTTTGGTGATGTGAGATGAGGAAACTTATGGATATAAATTGAGATTATATTGAGCTTGCTCAACCATTGAACAATATTAAAATGGATGAGGGTCACCTAGAATGGTGACTAGTTGATTATTGAATTCAATATTAAATATTTATGAAGAGTAGAAGGGTCAATTCTCATAGCATGAATCCAGTGGCATCCAAGAAGGAGATTAATGTAGCAAATTGCCACATAAAATGAGTTATATAAGATCTTAGGTCCAACCCTAAGGGGGAGGGATATGATGTCATAAGCCTCTTGGGACTCATTGTTGAAAGCTTTGATGATGACATCAGATTTAATTAAATCTTCCTCTTTGAATATAAAATTTTAGAAAAATTTAAAGGTGCATATATTGATGGAGGAACCATTATCTAACAAAAATTTCTTGATAAACGTATCCCCAATATATGTGATGATGTAGAGGGAAGAATCCCCTCATAAATTTGAGGAAGGAATATCGTCATCTAAAAATTTTATATGATGTATCCCAAGGGAACCTACAACATTAGCTATATCACTAGGGAAAATATCTTAAGGAACATATTATTGACTTAGAAGCTTTAATAAGGCTTTCCTAAGAATAGGAGAAGTTTTCAAAAGCTCTAAGAGGGAAATATTGGTTGGGGTACTAGCTAACTATTGTTGAATGTCAAAGGAGGCTTTTGGTTGTGGCTTCAACACTAAGGTTGGTTTGTCTACACTTGTGCTCCTTTTTTGGGTACTCTTCAAAACTAAAGGTAGTTTAGAAGGTTGGTTGGATGTAGAACTCATTTTCTGCTTAGATTGTTGAGTCGATTAAGTGTGAGCTTATTGCCTTGTAGTTGTTGATATCATATGAATCATATTGTTATAATGAGGTGGCACATTATGATATGATAATTGATTAGTTGCATGTTTCCAATTATTAAGTAGGAGGTTTTGGAAGATCCCCATATCTTGATTAGTTTTGGGTGTTTGTTTTGTAGGAAGTTGATTGTTTGTTGGAGGATGGTGGTTAGGAGTATGTTGAGAATACTATACAACATTATGACCTACATTTATTAAGTCCTAAACCACATGTTTCAACCTCTTACTTGAATATGTCATGTACCCCTCTTCTCTATGATACTCACAATGATAACTATGATTATACCAATCAGCCATGCTATCGGGTTACCTTGTGGGAGGCAACTGAATCATGTTAGCTTCCAAGATTTTCTTTAGCATTGAAAAAATAGGTTGGTTGAGTCTAGTGATATTTCTTACTGGGGATATTTAAGGTTTGCTAAGCACCATCATTTTCAAGGTATTAGCAGCATTGTTGATAGGTCTACTATCTATTACCCCATAACCAACTACATGCTTGTTCTTATAATGTATTTTCATGGTCCTATATTCTTCTTTCCTTGGTTTAAGTTGACCTCTTCAAATAAGAGTTTGCTTGACCCTTCTTTCTAGATATATTGCTTTTTTGAAAGAGGTAGTAGTTGTTTCTAATTCATATGATATTTGCTCTTGTAAAATCCCAATAAAGGTCTCTAGCATGTCTCTAGGAGGTAATGTGTATGTTAATCATCCAAATAAACTTCTCCAATGAGACAAGAATTCTAAAAAAAATCATATTTACCTTGCTTCAATAGATAAACATATTTCATAGTCACACTTTTCTCAACATAAGCTCCAAATTTTTGAACAAACAACTTTATTATCTCCTAAAAATTCCTCAAAGAATGATTAGGTAGTTGATAATACCATTACAATGCCATACCACCAAGTATCTTAGGGAAAATATTTAGTAGAAATATTTCATAATATATAATATCATGGTATGTTATCATAAAAATCCTTAAATGTTCAATTGGATCCTTTGTTCTCCTATAAATAGGTAAAATTGGTATTGTAAAATGCTTAGGGTGTGGTATAGATGTGATGATAGGTTCTAAGGGCTGATTGCACATTTCCTCATAGTTGTAGGTGAAACATGGAGGTTGAAGCTTATCCATTCTTGAATCCAATGGTTTCACCACATTTATCAAGCTTTGCATATTGGGATTTTTGTTGTGCAATACCCCTAGATTCCCTAGGGGATGGTTATAGGTAGGTTGTTGAAATGGAACTTGGATAATATTGGAAGCATTAACACTATTATGATATGGGTTTATGGAAGGGAATATTTTATGTGGTATCTTGCTATAGTAAAATAATTAAATTTTGTGGAATGAAAGAATGAATGTTGAGATTAGTAGAATGGGGAGGAAATTGAAGATAATTTTGAGATGCACTACTAGTTGGAGGAGCTTATGGAATCCTTCCAACGTTGGTGGTTATAGTAGTATCATATGTTAGTTTATGAAACATATTAACATGATGAGAAGATTCAAACAAAATATTGGTATGAATATTTTAATGAGAAATGGTTTGAGGATGAGATGCCCTAGCCTCTTCAAGTTGATATTCTTCATCCATAACCTTATTCAAGGCATTCTTATGATGCTTAAATAAATTCTAGATATGTTCAAATGATTCAAATGTGAGGTGTCCATTAGATCCCTCAATAGGATCAAGGTCATTACCAGTTTCTACATTTTCTTCCTCTTCTAGATTAGGATTCTCCCTATCAATTTGGTCATCTTCTTGAATAATCTCACTAGATTCTAAAATCCTTTGCTTACTTCTAAGGATGGGAACCATAAGAGAAATATAAAGGATAGAGGAGAAAAGAAGGATCTAAAAACTAGCAAAAGACACACAGAAATTTTTAAGATGTTTTTAATGTTTTTTTATTCTAAGCAAATAAATAAATTCAATGGTCTTGTTTAAGTTTTAAAAAGGAAAAAAAAGGAAGAGGCTTCCTAATTTGGCTACTAAATATGTTCTTTCACACCAGGTTCACCAAATATGTAGAGGGGGGGAATTGCTTTACCATGTATGATTCTCGATTAGATCTATTAGGAGTTGTGTTGACCATGGGGATGTGTTATATCCTTTACAATCAAGGGTTGGGAGATAAAAAGGGTTCACCAGTAATGGTTTAAGGACTCACTCCAAGTCTGGGGATGGAATATTTGATGTGTTTATTAAACAATCACCTATGTTTGGTCTTTCTAAAATCTAAGCTACAAGGAATTAAAGAACAATGCAAGACAAACAATGATGTAAGAAGATAATAATCTAACCCTAGAATAATTCTTTACTTTAATAACAACTAACCCTAGGTTTGTAAGGAATGAAATATTTTTATTTTCAGTAAGGGTCCAAGAGAATGCACAAATAGAATTAATCTAGATGCAAAACTATATGTCATTTTCTTTTAAATTCCCTAAAAACAATTAAATGCTTTTCTTTACTTATGATTTAAATCTGCAATAAAAATGGGAAGAAAGCAAACACCAAATGGCCTAAGAAGTCTACTTAGATAACTTACTTTATTCAGTGGTTGATCCTAGCTTTTAACTTGTGTCTAGAATATCCAAAAAGCTTCAAAACTTGTAAAACAACTTTAAAACCCTTGGAAATTTTGATCAATGTTTGGGGGCCTACTTAGGCCACTATATGACTAAGCTTGTATGCATAGCAGCCCCTTGGTCCTTTTAGCTGGTCATTAAAAAATAAGGTGAATTATTGACATTTGGGAAGCAAAGCAAAAAAAAATGTAAAAACAATAAATAATACAAAAAATGAAGTGTAAAAAGAGATATTATGACCTAAATGAAGCATGTAAGAGCAGGTTAGGGTTTTGGGAGTAAATTTTTCCCCAAGCCCTAGGGAACCAAATTTGCACCCCAAAAGAAGGGATTGCAAATTCAATCTTGCCAAATTAATTCCCTATAAGGAGAGGATGTGAATTTGCAATAGAGATTTTAAAATGATCTAATAATTATAAAATGACCAATTAGTGATCTAGGAAAAATAGTAATGCAACAAAAACCTGGTGGACGTGAAAAAGAGGATGGACAAACAATAAAAATGGTAATAACCTCCTCAAGGCTCCCACACTTGTCCACTAAATATAAAAAATAACTAAGAAAAGCAATAGTAAAAAAATCCAAAATAGAAGAACACTTGATATTACTTGATGGCATTCACAAACTTGGTAGATCACTTGGGCACTTGTTCACATCACTTGCTTTAGAAATTCAGCACTTGGAACTAGCATTATAACTTGTGAAGAAAAAGAGAGTCCAATCCTCTTATTTATAGGATTTTTGGATGCCAAAAAGTTCTAGAAATCAAAAAACAACCTTGGCCAAGAGTCGATGCTACAAAGGTCAGCCCATAAATTGGGATTTTTTGAGAAAAATATCTAATTTTGATAAATTATTGCCCTATCCTAGATGATCACGAATTCAGCAAAGTCAAGGAAAAAAACAAAACAAAAGGATAATGGAGGCTCAAACTTGCACCTAACAAATGTGAGGTACTCCCTAAGGATCTAAATGGAAACTACTTATTTTTATGGGTCAATTTTCCATGTCTACACATTATATCAAATTTTATTTCAAACATGGTGTATGGGGATATTAGACACAATATTTATGGTCAAATTTTGGTTCAAAATTTGACTTTAAGAAAGTATAACAATAATGGATACATGAATAAGAAGAAAAAATCAAGGATCAAGCTAATAGGTACAATCAATCATAAAGCCTATATTTGGGATTATACGACATTCTCTTTCCTTATGCACAAGGTGGTGTCTCTACTTCTAATGTTATTTAACAAAAATACCTAGATAATTCAAACTCTTCCCAAATTAATTATAGAAGCAACAAAGTAAGGGACTAGGGTAATCAGCATTAAAAGCCAATCCAAAATCAAAATAATCATAATGCTTAACAATATTACACTCCTTAAGATAATGAAGTCAATACCTAACCTAAGAGTGATAATAAATATTTAGTCCACATAAATTTTATAGTATCTATATTTGTTAATATTATATATGTCACATCATTCTATAGAGGAAATATACAAATAAATATTTATTATTAACAAAAGTATGTTACAATAAATAAAGAAAAATAAAATTCTAAGAAACCTATTCAATCATAGGTTGACCCACACATTAGTGCTATAATTGGTAATCATATTATAACTATTAAGGACCTATCTAAGGATTGAATAACTATATCTAAAATTATAGAACCCCATAAAGAGTCCTCTAACCAAACAATATATTCTAATAATATTGTTCGTTTGTTGTGTTCCTCTCTCCAACCCAAAACATTAGTAGTAAACTTGGTTACTAAGAATACTAAAAATTGGGATATTATAAAATAATTATGTATAAATCCTTCTAAAATTTTATTCTTAGGATTTCTTAGAACTTCTCGCTATAAACTACAAATACTAAGATATATACTAGATGAAATATAATTTCCTAATCCTAAAATACCTAATAATGCCTACCATAAAAAAATTGCATGAAATCCAATATATACAACCTAGATAAGAAAACTCATATATCAATACCAATAATTCTCAAGAGATGGTATTAAAGTTTCTTCTCAAGTCAATGGTCATTTCTTATAAGGGGTGATGATCCACTCTTAATGATAATAGTGATATATGAGGATATGGTTGTTTATAGATATTTGTCAATGAGAGTAATGATACATATGTCATATAAAAATAACTTTAAATTAATAATCAATAAATATTACCCACCAAAAATAGATGCTTTTCCTACAATGGTCATTGCAAGACCTAGTAGGACAGGTGTCACTTCCTACTTTGATTAGTCCCAAATGTTGGAATCCACACCTATTCCTATAAATGAGTAGAAACAATCCATCCACTCAAATATTATACAAAAAACATTAAAAATATGAAAGATAAAATATAGTAGGAAATCATAGGAACCATAAATAATTGCTATATTATACATAGATAAGAATCACAACACTTTAGTCTCATCTTTTAGGAGTCATATCTTTACGAAGGGTTATCCGATTTAGTTTATTCTTAGACCAACATATATGAAACCTAAATAGATTTAAAATGAGTGGTCATATGAAGGAATCTAACAAATATTGAGGTAGATACAATCCTATTAAATCATCCATCCGAAACAAGAGCAGTGATGATTTTTCAAGTTGCAAAAAATAAAATTGCAAAAATTTATCAACTAGGGTTCAGATGATGGAAGGAGAAATGAAGGTCTAGGACTTAAATGAGGAAAGACATTCTATCTGGGCATAGAATTTTCTAGTAAATTTTCTTTTTCTCTTCTTTATCTTAGAGATTTTGCATGCAAATTATTATAAAATTTTCTATCAAATATTATATTTGCTATAGGATATTTTTGTCAATTTCAATAGATTTTGAGAGTTAGTTTCCTTTGCATGGTAAAATTTATAGCTAAATCCTTAGAATAATTTCTAGTGATTTATTTCATGAAGCGCACCATAGAGGATTGATCCTCATTGCTCCAAGGTAGGGTTGTTTTTGGTAAATTTAATGGTTATTGGCTAGGGGATTCAACCTTGAAAATTTGGATTGATAGGAGTTGGAAGTCTCCAAGAGTGATTATGTCCTTTCTTCCCAAAGGTTTCTTCCTAGCCATTTCTTGTTCTAGGGAATACATATATAGAATCCTAAAATGGGATCCTTGGTTTATGGGAAGAGTAGGAGTTTTTCTTACCCACTAGTATGAAGGCTTTTCACCTGAAAATGTAAATCTATCCCTAGTACCAGTTTGGGTTAGGATGTATGGATTACCATTGAATTTTGGGAAATAGATACCTTAAAGGAAATAGAAAACACTCTAGGAGAATTTATTGATATTTTATATTCTACAAAATATTAATTCTTGGTTATTTATGCTCGGATATTGGTCATAATTGATATTAGTTTTACCAGAATCAATAATTCTTAAGTATGGGGATAATATGTGGATCCAAACCATATATTATGAAAACATATATTTTAGATGTATAATATTTCATGAGGTGGGGAATATTTAGATATCATGCCCTAAGAAGATCCCAACAGAATTATATGAAGAAAATTGTAAGATAAACTTACAAATGGATATGGATGAAGATGGTTTTCAACTTCAAAAATTATATCTAGAAAAATAAAATCAAATAAACAATGGAAAATAGTAAGGAAGGATATTTTAATAAATACCAAATATTTTGAGGCTTTATCCTATGATTAAAAATAGGATCAAAACTTAGAGGACACAATAAAATAGGTTCAACATATTAACAAGGAATTGTCTATTCAGTATGATCCCAATTTAGGGATAAACATTATCAATGAAACTAAGGGATGTGTCTCATAAAATTTTAAATACTCTCTTGAAGTACCAAGCACCATTCAAGAGAAAAAAATGGTAAGTAAAATATAATTTTAGAAGCTAATACCTCTGCCATTAATAAGGAAATACCATAAAATGATCAGGACAAATCAAAAGATTTTATAGCATATCTAGGAGAGGATAGATCTAATGAAAAATAAAGTTGTGAAATAATATTGAGGAATATAATTAATGTCTAATCCTAATACAGGCAAGGTAAAAAGATAAAAATCCTCAAATTGTCAAGAAATATCCAAGGAAGCAAGAGCAAACACAAAGTAAGGAACACAAACTAAGTCGGTTGAACTTCTCTTTACCAAACAACAAAATGATATTGATAATTTGTAGTAGGGGCTAATAGCCCCTAATGAGTCATTATTATCATCTCATAGAATATAAGGGGTGCTAATTTTCTCTCAAAGTAGAGTTGTATCAGGGACCTCTATTTAATTGATAAACTCGATATTCTTTATATCCAAGAAACTAAAATGACAAAAGAAGTTTCAAAAACTATGAAAGTAGTATGGGTGAGATGTGAATGGGATACTATATATTCTAAAGGAGAATTAGGGGGAATTATAAATTGTTATAATCCTACTATAACCTCCTATATAAACATTCATAAAACTAGGTATTGGATAGCCTCTTTTGTCACATTCTACTTTGTAGATATTTATTTCATCCTTATCAATATCTATGGGCCTACAACTTAGGTAGATTAGAATTTTGAAGAAGAATTGAATCCTTTGTGAGAATTAAAGACCAAGAAATCTAATTCATGACCATAAGATATTTTAATGCCATAACCAATCTGGATGAAAATTTTGGAGAATTAGGAAATTAACCCAAGGTATGAGAGATTTATCAGCTTTTATTCAAAATAATAATCTATTGGAGGTTGATTTTGAAGAAGATAACTATACATGGACCAACAATAGGAGAGGCTAGAACCAAATAGAAAAAATATTAGACATATGCATACTCTCATATCATTGGCTAGATGAAGGAAATTACAATAAAAAAAATACCTTACAATTATTGGTTCAAATCATTAGTGAATAAGAGTTAAAATAGTGGTAAGTGAATTCAAAAAAATATCATATTTTAAATATGAGCAGATGTGGGAAGACCATTCTAAATTTTTTGATATGATAGCACAAATGTGGAATTCTTCACAAAACAATGGGTTGTATGAACTTCCAAAATAAATTAAATCAATGACATCTAGATGAAAAGAATGGAACAAGAAAACTTTTGGAAACATTTTTGAAAAGAAATAAGAACTAAAAGATAAACTTTCAAATTTCCAAAAAGGTGATAATAATAATCCAAGCTCAGAAAAAAGGGAGTTAGTGAATATCATAACATTTTGTGTAAGGAAGAGAAATTTTGGAGATTAAAATCAAGATAGACTTGGTTAAAAGGAGATAAAAATAAAAAGTGTTTTTATAGAATGGATATAGTATAGAGATTAGCATCTATAATTAGTAGAAATAAATCAATAGAAGGGGTTTGGATTGAATACCAGAGTGAAATTAGAAAATATGCATGGTATTTTTATTAGAATATTCTAGGATCAGAGGAGTCTAAAGGTATTAATGATAAACTTCTTCAAGAAGTACCTTCAATTATAATGAATGAAGAAAATTGGAATTTTATGGAGTCTATTACTCTAGAAGAAGTTCATTTAGATATTTTCTCTTTAATAAGGATAAATCCCCAACGTCAGATGGTATCTCTACAACATTTTACCAACATAATTGGGATATGGTGAAGGATGATTTGTTAGTGGTGATGGAACAGTCTAGGGTAAAATAATACATACTTTATAAAATAAATACAACACGTCTTACCCTAATTCCAAAAAATAAGGATGCTAAATTGTTTGATTCATTTCGAACCATAAGCCTATGTAATATGGTATATAATATTATCTCCAAGGTTATGGTGAATCTATTAAGGCCATTGTTAGAAAAAAATATTTCAACAGAGCATGGAGAATTTGTGAAATGGACATATATTCTAGATGGCATCATAGTAGCTCATGAAGTTATACATTCAAAAACTTCAAGAAAAGATAAAGCAATGATATTAAAACTTGATACAGGTAAAGCCTATGATTAAATGAGATTTTGATTTTGTAGTATAATAAAAGTTTTTATTTGGGAAGAAATGGGTTAGATGGATTAAATCTTATGGTTCTACAGTTTCATATTCAATGTTGGTCAATGGGTTAGTAACGAAATTATTTAAATCCAAGAGAGGCCTTAGACAGGGAGATCCTCTATCACCATATCTATTCATTATTATGACAAATTTTTTAGGTAGGAACTTGAATAAGGATAACAAATATAGGCTTAAAAGTGGACTTAAGGCTACTAATAACATCAATAACATCACCCATAAATAGTTTGTAGATGATACAACCCTTTTTGGAAGTGCAAGGATAACAAAGGTTAGATATTTGAATAACTTATTAAAGGAATCCAAAAGAACATCATGACAAAAACTTAATAGGAAAAAATCTAAAATTTACTTCCTAAACACTCCATATAAAATCAAAGCAATAATTTACAGGTTACTTCAAATGGAGGAGGCAAATTTGCTAGCAACTTATCTAGGGATTCCCTTATTTAAGGTGAGAATGAGGGTAGAATTATGAAATCCAATTATAAGTAAATTTCAAAATAAACTATCGATATGGAAAGGTAGATGGTTATCATTAGTAAGCATAGTGAAGCTATTTAAGCCAATCTTACAGGCCATTCCAACATATTATATGTCACTGTATACTATGCCAAAATCAATAGAAAAAAGTTTAATCTATATTATGCAATCCTTTTTGTGGTTAGGTTTACATGATAAAATAAAAATTCCTTCAGTGAAATGGAGCAAGATGTGTGATGATAAAACTAGGGGAGGTGTCAGTTTAAGAGTTATTATAGATGCAAACTTAGCTCTTATGACAAAAGTAATTTGGATATTGTACAAAAAGAGTTAAAAGATAATGGAAAAGAATTATTCCAAGTATGTTGAGCCCAATGACCCAAGCATAATATTTATTGCATTCTCTCTACTAAGTGGTTCTACACTTTAGAATGGTTTAGAAAATACATTGATATAGTGATTAAAGATTTAATATGGGTGGTGGGAACTAGAGAAAAAAATATTTGGATGGATACTTGGTGTGATAAAAAACCACTCAATGTAGATACAATTTTGAAACCTTGTATGATATTAGTTCAATACAAACATGGTGATAGGATTTCAAATATTTTGTACAAGGATCATGAAGGAAGACACAAATGGAAAGAAGATCTTTTTACAAATATACAAGACATTGATGCTAGGAGGTAGTTGAGTAGAAATATAATAACTATGATTTTTTTAGGGGAGCCAAGGATAAATTGATTTGGAAGTTAAAGAGTTCAATATATATGCAATAATAAGTGGTTATATTGTAAAGCACCAACAATATAGTTGTAGCACCCCAAAATTGGCACAGTTAAACCTTAGTAAAAAGATAAAAATTTGAATTTTAACCCCAAACTACTCGTTAACCACTCGTTAACTACTTTCCTTGTTTTTCATGCCATTTTTAGGATTTTTTTGACCGTTGGACAATATCATCACAAATTAGACGAAATAATCCCAGATCTGATGAATTCGTTTGGAACAGAACGTCCAGTCGATTTCATCCCAAAATTGAATTTTCATAATTAGCTTTTGTTTCAAAAGCTTCTCTAACCTACGCAGAAAGCATGTCTATGCAGTTAGAGTCTCCCTCGTTGGAGATCTCCCAAATTGGGATGATCTCCAACCTCCTAACCTCTCCCTAATCCTATATAAACTGGGACTTTCTCATTTTATCCCCCTGAACCCCCTAGCTGACGGATTTCCCTGCAAATTTAGTTCCTTGTGCCTTAGAACACCTTCATACTTTTTTTTGCATTGCATATTTCAAGTTTTCTTGTAGGAATCTTACTGTTCTTTAGCCAGAACAAGCTTGGATCATCGCAGGCGATTACAGACGATTTTGGATGATCCTATCGTAGATCGACGACAATCTCGTACGATTGGAGGCGATCTCGATTGTAGTCTAGATTGGGGGCAATCAGAGCCCAGAGTTTGCATTTTCTTATTATTTTTTTGCATTTTCTTATTGTTTTTTTGCATTATCTTAGTTATTATATTTATGCATCTTGGAGTTCACCTCATTTAATATAAATGCATGATAAAGTCAAAATAAATTGTTAAATTGATGCATTTCCTTTTAATTGCTATCTGGATCTATCATTTAGGCAAATTTACTATTATTTTTATCATTTCCCCTTGCTTTTGTAGTTGCATTTTTGGTATTTTGTATCTATTTTTGTGATTGCAGGTTTCTGATGAATTCATTTGACAAATTCATCAGATTGACGATGATCTCGTCTGATCTCAGATGACCGAATGAGATCTGAGATGATTATGTGCATTCTAGATGATTACGTACGATTTGAGACAATTTGGATTGCTACAAGACTCAGAATATTCATCAGACATCCAAAATCAGGTATGTTCTGTCCTATTTAGCATATTCTCTGTGTTTAGCATTTATTCAGGTTTTTTGTATTCATAAAATCAGCATTGGCATATAGAATAGTTTAGATTCATCTTGGCCAAACCTAGGAATTGAATGATTAAAGCACAAAATGAACACATAAAACCTACTATCAACCTAGGCATGGAAACTACCACTCAAAAGTTTCCTGGTGAACCCACCATCCATCAAAAATTCACCCGTATACCCCTCCCCCAAGAGGCGAGACCTTCAAAGGGCATCTCAGTCCGAGGTATTGTCCCATCCTTCTCACATCCCCCTTCCGGGCATGGATCCTATAGCCTGAAGGTAAGGATGCAAAAAATTTGGAGTGATACATTTTGGTGAACCCGACGTGAATAACATAGGCATATTTTTTATTCAAAAATATAAAAAATTAAATATATATATATGTATGTATACAAGAAAAATAAAACAACAAAATCATCATTTCAAGTTTGTATGTTTTAGATTCAATTCTAAATAGTAGATACTAAATATTACTTTTAGAAGTACTAAAGAAACCATGAGTTTTTACTCAATCAATATGAGCCCATTAGTAATGTTGGAAATATTCAGCCAAATACAGTTGTTGATTATGACCAACCTCATACCTATTCAACATCACCTCCATCATGCTTTTCTCATTTTTCATCCATAACCCAACAGGACAATCCCTTTTCCAATCCTCTCCATAATGATATTATCTATTCTCCCATATATCCATATTATGTCTATCAATCCACATATAATCCTCCTCCATCCTTTCAATATTCTTCTTTCAATACAACACATCCATTTCAAGAAGAAAATACTTATTCTTCCAATCCTACCATGCACTCACATCATACTTCACAATATTCCTATCATCATTCTACCCATAACAAAGAAAAGAGAGGTAAAAAACCATTAGGTCATTTTATGACTGAACTCCTAAGGCACTTATCAAAAACCTCTTGAAAACCTTCATCACGTACATTTACAAAGCTCAATCAACCAATGGATATAATTTTCAAGCATTTACTTGATACAAATAAGATTGAACTCCCTTCCATAAGACAACTTGATGCCACAGCAGATTGGCTTAAACCTGAGCTACATTGTGAATATCATAGAATAGATGGAAATATGACACAAAATTGTAAAGATTTAAGATGTGTAATTCAAGATTTGATTGATGAGGGTCTTTTTAATATAAAGGAATTACAATCTACAACTGATTATAAATCTCCAATAAACTATCAAACTCCTACACAACAAATACCAATAATCAATCAAGACATGGGGATCTCCCAAGAACCCCTACTCAATTATCAACAACAGGAAACCAATCAAATATTGCATGTTAATGTGTCCCATCATGATGATATTTCTAATATTGTAATAGAAACTACAAATGAGCAACCTCAAGTTCAATCAACTCAATCTGATATTCAAGAGATGGATTCCTAATTTGACCAACCTTCAAAACTATCTTTGGCTCTAGAGAATGATCCAAAATGGAATGTAAGCATAGAAAGCTCATATTTAGAATCAAAATCTCAATCTGAAATCCACCTTGATAGCCAACAACAAGTGATTAATCCTCAAGCAAAGATATCCCTTTTAGAAGTATTACAAAGTTCTCATAAGGAAAATTTATTCAAGATACCTAGCCAACAATTTGTTCCTCATGATATTTTCCCTAAGAACATAATTAATGGTGTAAGCCCTCTTGAGGTTAACCATATTTCATTCTATGATGAAGATATTCCTTCCTCTACTCCACAAGAAGACTCCTCTCTTTACATTATAGGATCTAGTAAAGAAACACTTGTTAAAACTATCATGGTAGATAATGGCTCCTTTCTTAATTTATGCACTTATCAATTATTCCAAAAACTCAAATTAAAGGAAGAAGATCTTAATGAATCAAATGTTATTGTAAAATATTTTAACAATGAAATTCAAGAAGCTCAAGGTACTATAATTTTTCCCCTTAATATTGGATCCAAGATCCTGGATACTTTGTTTTATGTAGCACATTGTCCTTCACCTTACAACCTACTCCTCAGAAGTCCTTGGATTCATACGATAAGGGTTGTCCCTTCCACTCTTCACCAATGTTTGAAGTTTGAACTTACAAATAAAATTGTTACCATACATGGTGACCCAAGACCATTTGAAGAATATTTAACGGTTGAAACATCAAGTTCTATGCATTCTCCATTGTCACAATTATCTTCTATCCATCACTTTTCTCCATCCATATATGATCATCCCTGTTTACCAAATAACACCCATGCATATCTTTCATATATACTCCCTACATATTATCAATACTTGGAAGATAGTGATAAGAATGACGAACATTCTTATCCTTCTGACATTTTATTTTGTAACATGATCAATTTTACACATATAAAATTCAAACCTTTTGCTACATTATTCTACATTATAACCAAGATTTTGTTATCGCTACCTTTTATTCATCATATTTTGTTCTTACCTTCACCACAACCGAATTATCCTTCAAAACCTCCTTTGATTTTGAAGCAACCTTAGATATGCTATACTCAAATAACCTTGTAAAATGTATATAGATCATCTTGTATATACTACCAATTCCATCATAAATTAAAAACAAAACATAAAAACATCAAAATCCTCAAAATCTTCAAAAACATCTTTTATTTTCGTACCTATCAATTCTTGAAGTATTGTAGTTATATTTTCAATTATTTTGGATAAATTAGCATTTATTTGGAATCCCGCACTTTCACACTCACATACATAAATATCTTGCTTCTATTTGGTATGATTATCAATCTCTCTTATATCAAAGTCCACATTTGAATTAAATAAATTTTTGAGCATAGAGAATTGATCTTGTTATTTACTTGAACCAAGCATATCTTTTCACATTAAAATGATTTCATTTCAAATTCAATATGATGCTACATAGTAGGAGTGGTTTCTTGAGAAAAAAGTTTCCTCTACTATCCTATCATGCACATGGTCTAGAATCTTTGAGAATTGGCAAAAGGACAAGCTCACCCCTACCTAGGATAAAAATACCTTGCTCTATAGCCAATCCGAGCAAGTATCCCTAGCATAGACAAAAAAAAAAAAAAAAAAAGCAAAGTCAAAGAAAATGAGAAAAAGAAAAATATTATTTTGTACCATCCCAGCCATATTTTCGCATTGTCTCAGTTCCAAGAAAAAATAAAAAATAAAAAATCAAAGAAGCAAAAAAGAAAAGAAAAAGAAAAAAGCAATAAAATCCCTTTCCCTACCCCTTGAAAAGAAAAGAAGGGTGAATGAGCTTGAATCCCTAGAATTCCCAATTAATCGAAAACTATGAGGTAAGCCCCATAACAGGTGGTTTGTGCCCAACACGCTTGGCCTTGGGTAATTCCTAGTGTGGTGATATGTTTGTCACATTAGCAACCTTCTTTTGTATAGATCTATGTCGACTTATGGATTAGCTAGCTCGTGATAACCCGACTTACATAGTAGTCTGGTACGGTCACATGCATATAAATCATGGTCAACGAACACTCATTTGGTTAAGACAAATTACTTGTATCAAATTTTCTTGCTCAAAATTGGGGAATGAATAATACAATTGCACACACATTTGTCTTTGAGAGATTTTGTATCATTATGATAAAGAAAGATCGGTAATGAACTCACATTTGCACATGAGGGTTCCGTATAAATCTACATTTTTCTTTGAGATAATGTAAAATATTTCTGCAACTTTTTTTTTTGGAATAATTTTATCTTCTTATTTCCGAACATCTGTTTAGTATAAAAACAGCTACATACATTGTTTTCAAAAATCACAAAATGCTTTCAAAAAACGTATGATACAAATATAATCAATAAAGTCATGTTCATATTATTAATTTCTGTTTATCAAAAGTCAAAAATCAATCATGCAATGAAACTAAAATATCAATTTCTTCTTTGGATTTCGCGATGATGGTATAAGTCTATACCTAAAATTCTATGCCTAGCGCAAGCCATTGTTCTAATTTTATTTTCCCATCCATTTTAAATTCATAAAAACATATGACTTACATCATTATGTTACACAATTGAGCTTTAAAACGAACGAACACTTATTCTATTTCATGTCATTATTTCAACATTCAATTTTGCAATGATGGTATAGTTCCTAGGGACTTGTTCAAAAATTTTATCACACTTAGGAATTTATGCCTAGAAAAATCATATTTCTTTAATATGTTATGCATAATATTTTTTATGAAAATCTGAAAACAAATCATCACCATCATCACTTCCATCATCACAACACAAAGTCTTAAGACAGTCTCTTAAGCACTCTTTTACTTTTAACAATATTTCTATCCTAGGATTAGCTTGACGACCTAGTGAGCGGCGACTCCATGAAATGGTCTATACTAGTGACAATGTCCTTTGAAATTATTGTTAGAAGTCCCTTTTATTTTTTATCACAACACACCACAAAACAACCAATTTATTTACATCAAATTATTTCATTTCCAATTTTATAGCATGGCATAAATATTTTCTTTCCAATGACATAATTACATAAATAATTAATCACAAATTCAAAATTAAAGCATTATACAACATATACACAAGTCATATCATCAAAAAGATAATCTATATATCTCAATAAATTATGTACATCATCTGGATTGGTATGCCATCCAATTAAGACCTTGTTGATCGGTGTGCTGTCTCCACCATTTTTTTTCTGCAGAGCTCTAAAACCAGTAAAACTGAATAGTAAAAATGAATTAGGGTTTTACCCTATTTTTCTTAATTTTATTTAAAAACAACATTTTTTTTAATTTTTTCTTTTTCGTGCTTTTACCTCAAATGTTCGATTTGGATAAAAACACGGAGGGGGCACCATAGTAAGCAGTCGTACGATTTGACCTAGAATCATCATCTAAAATATTGAGTACATTTTTGCTTTCTCGTAAAACAGGAAAAACTCGTCTTCAACGCATTTTTTTTGAAAAATTCGCTAAAGAGGGGGCAAAATGTAGCACCCCAAAATTGACATAGTTAAACCTTAGTAAAAAGATAAAAAATTGAATTTTAACCCCAAACCACCCGTTACCCGCTTTCCTTGTTTTCTGTGCCATTTTTAGGATTTGTTTTGACCGTTGGACAATATCATCGTAGATTAGACGAAATCGTCCCAGATCTGATGAATTCATCTAGAACAGAACGTCCAGACGATTTCATCCCAAAACCAAATTTTCATAATTAGCTTTTGTTTCAACGACTTCTCTAACCTGGGTAGAAAGCGTGTCTGCGCAGTTAGAGTCTCCCCCGTTGGAGATCTCCCAAATTGGGATGATCTCCAGCCTCCTAACCTCTCCCTAATCCTATATAAATTGGGACTTTCTCATTTTATCCCCCTGAACCCCCTAGCTAATGGATTTCACTGCAAATTTAGTTCCTTGTGCCTTAGAACACCTTCATACATTTGTTTGCATTGCATATTTCAAGTTTTCTTGCAAGAATCTTATTGTTCTTTAGCCGAAACAAGCTTGGATTGTCGCAGGCGATTACAGATGATTTCAAAAGATCCTATCACAGATCGACGATGATCTCGTATGATTGGAGGCGATCTCAACTGTAGTCCAGATTGGGGGCAATCAGAGCCCAGATTTTGCGTTTTCTTATTGTTTTTCTACATTTTCTTATTGTTTTTCTGCATTATCTTAGTTATTATATTTATGCATCTTGGAGTTCACCTCATTTAATATAAATGCATTATAAAGTCAAAATAAATTGTTAAACTGATGCATTTCCTTTTAATTGCTATATGGATCTATCATTTAGGAAAATTTATTATTATTTCTATCATTTACCCTTGCTTTTGCAGTTGCATTTTTGTTATTTTGTATCTGTTTCTGTGATTGTAGGTTTCTAATGAATTCATCTGATGAATTCATCATATCGATGATGATATTGTCTGATATCATATGACCGACTGAGATCTGAGATAATTCTATGCAATTCCAGACGATTACTTATGATTTGAGACGATTTGGACTACTACAAGACTCAAAATCTTCATCAGACATCCAGAATCATGTATGTTTTGTCCTGTTTAGCATTTATTCAAGTTTTTTGTATTCATAAAATCAGCATTGGCATATAGAATAGTTTAGATTCATCTTGGCCAAACCTAGGAATTGAATGATTAAAGCACAAAATGAACACATCAAACCTACTATCAACCTAGGCATGGAAACTGCCACTCAAAAGTTTCCTGGTGAACCCACCATCCATCAAAAATTCACCCTTATACCCCTCCCTCGAGAGGCGAGACCTTCAAAGGACCTCTCAGTCTAAGGTATTGTCCCATCCTTCTCGCATCCCCCTTCCGGGCACAGATCCTATAGCCTAAAGGTAAGGATGCAAAAAATTTGGAGCGATACAATAGTCATATTTTAAGAATATGGAGAGATATTTGGGATAGCCCAATCCTTCCTATGGTCAAAATATTTGTTTGGATAGTAGGTAATAGAAGAATTTCATACTTGTATAACCTTATGAAAAGAGGTATGCATGGCCCCTCTCATGTGTTCTTTTTAAAAAGGAGTAGAGTATATGCCATCTCTTGGAACATTGCTAAATAGTCTAGAAACTATGGAAATGGACTCTTAATATGTTTGGTAAATGCATGGTGATGAATTGTAGAATTGAAGAATTATTAAAGCAATGGAAGGTCTCTTTTAAAAGTGAGGCTTTAAAGACAATCTGGGATATATAAAAATATGCAATACTTTGGATTGTATGGCTAGAAAGGAATAAAAGAATATTTGAAGGAAAGGAAAGCAGTTTAGATGTAATGAAAATGAAGATATGTTTAGTTACAGAAGAGTCTAATCCAACCGTATCAACTCACCCAGTCCCTAATCTGGAAGCAGAGAGTATTGATAGATGGATTCAAGTCATCAAATGTATTATGATGTTGGGTACATGAGAAACAAAAATAAGGTAAAGAATATAAAGTGAAAACCACCAGATGTGGAGTTGGTCAAATTGAATTTTTATGGAACATCTAAAGGAAATCCAAGACCAATAATAGGAGGATGAATAATTAGAAATAATAGATATATTTTGTCTCATTATGCTTTCAATAGTGTATTTAAGACAAATAATGAATTTGAAGCTTGGGTGGGTTATAAATATGCAAACAAATGAAATGGAATAGACTATGGATGGAAGGTGACTCACTCTTAGTAATAAATTAAATTTTGAGGAAAGCACAGTCTTCATGGAACATACAAGACATAATTAATGAAATTTAAAATATTGCTAAAGAGTTTTAAAAAACAAGTTTGTTGGGTGCCAAACACTGGTTCATTTGTCCTATTTTTATCACAACACTTCTCATTTAATTTGCCAATCCAGGGAACTCATAAGCTTGTGAAGAATCATGGCTGATACTAGTCACACTACCACTTTGGATATGATACGTTCAACTACCATTGGGGGGTGTTTGTATAATATCAATAAAATCATCCGCCTCAATAATATTAATTCATAAATAATAATGTGGATAAAATAAACACACAAAGTGAAAATGCTTCTTATAAATAAACACACCTCTAAAATAACTAAATGTAAACCTAATGCATAAAAATACTACCATGAATAATGAAATTACATAAATAACTAAGAGGGGAGAAATACTGACTTGGATTGGGCCCGAGATACAGGCAGATTTTACCCGATGGTTCTCAAACAATGTGTTGCTAACGAACATTCACACTTTAGTATTGATGCAAGGGAATATTATATATCAAATACTTTTACAAAAGAAGCTCCCCTTCCATAGGGAAGTTTATGTGTTTATATACTACACACATAGAACTTCCTGTGGCAGTTCTGTTACAACAAGCATATCGATTTAGCCTAAATTAGGACAGTTCATTTGCTGCAACTGACGCACAATAACAACTCTATGTTGTTTCCTAGTAATCGGATGATGTCTACTACATTACGGTTCAGCTTCGTGAGTAGTTACATGTTCGGACACTCTGGCTAGGAGAACTCATTCAGCCATAGTTTCCCATAGATAACATGGAACAGTGGTCAACAGGGTCCTTATCTAGCCATTTTGGTCAACACGTATAATTTGGACTTTGGCCTTGGTAAGGCACCTAACTCGGTAAGGCGCTTTACTTGAGTAAGGCGCCTACCTCGGTAAGGTGCTTACTTGAGTAAGGTCCCTTCATCAGTAAGGTTCCTATTTTAGTAAAGCACCTAACTCAGTAAGGCACCTACTTCATTAAGGCACCTACCTCAGTAAGGCATATACTTCAGTAAGGCACCTACCTTAGTAAGGCACCTAACTCAGTAAGGCACATACTTTGATTTACCTTTATTTGATTTCAAAAAATTGTACCAGGTCCATGTAGGACCTTGATTGAGAAAAAGATGATGAAATCAAGGAAAATATCTACACATAACACACTTCACACATGGATTACATAATACACATGATTTTATTAAATACATATATAATACTTCATAAAACATACAACTCATGATATAATGCCACACAAAAACCGTTAATTCATATACAAAAATATGAGCATTTTTGGTGCTTATCATCCTCCCATGCCTAATATATGCTACACCCTAGTGGCACATGAAATCAGTAACTACCTCTTCTCTATAGACCACAAATTTTCATTTCCTTCTCTTGTTGGTTGTCTTGACCTGTTCTCCCCCTTGAGGTTTTCATTTTTGCTGAGGGGCCCTGGTTTGTTGTGGGGCATCCCTGTGCTATGCTATCCTTTGGCTACATTGAGGTCTATGTTGGCATTCATTCTGTGTCAAACCTTTATTGTGTTTTCTCTATCTCCTACTTGGACTAGCACCTATACTCTATCTGGCTACCATAGTCATCGCTCCCCTTTGTAAGGTTGCTTCTACTTCCTACCACAGGTCAGCATGTTAAGGGCACAATTCTTTGAAGGGAATATCAAAGTTGTCCCTCTTCTATCTAACCATACTGGCCTTGTAGAGCCAAAGCTCCTCCTAGGTGAGACCATCATTTTCTACTGCTATTGTTGCTACCTCTACCTTTGGTCCATATACCCACCATCATGTCAGCCAATTCTTCATTTTAGAGGGCCTACCTGGCGACGATCCATAGATGTCCCAAAATTTATCATCATTAGTGGGATTTACACAAATACCTAGCCATCTTACCTCCTTCTTGGTAGCTTTCCTAGGTACCTTTGCTTCCTCAAACTCCTTACAAAGCTATTCCAATTCTGCCTTTTACTCAGTGAAGGCCTACACACCTGCTTCACATTCTTCAATAGAATAAGGTTTCAGTTTTGTGAACGTCACCCTGGCCTTACTTTTGGCCCTCTTCTGAGTCATCTGAGGGGTCTTACCCTTTCCTTTGTTAGGTCTTGTGGTGGCCTACATGGGGAAGTATTTTTGTCCCATGGAGGTTGCCTCCCTATTGTATGACTCAAGGAGTTTTTCCTCTGATCGGAGGTCCCCTATGGTTTTTCCTTCTGGCACATTATTTTTTGGTCCCTCTAATGGTGGCTCCTCAATTTTGGGTTTTTGGCACCCTAGAGAGTCTTGCTTAACCTTGGCTTTAGGAGCTTTCCTTGATGGCTCTTCATAAAAAAGATAGGGGTTTTTGTTTGAAGAAGAAAATTCATTGTTCCTCTGCCATTATCTTATTTGAGGCATGCAAACCCTCCCCTACTTCTAATTCCTCATCTCTAGCATCTGACATGAATGCCCCAGATGATAATATTCTCTCTAGCAAGGTTAGAGAGTTCATGGACACTTCCATTGCCCAATCGGTTTGGGTAGAGGCATCTTGCCTCTCTTATGCCCTAGCCTACAACTCCTCCTTGAGTTTTTGGATCAATTACTTTATTTGGAAAATGGTGGCCTCTTGTATTTGGAATTTCCTTTTGGTCATCTCCTTATATTCCTTGAACATCACCTATGTAGAGGATTTCTCTCTATGTTCGACAAGATCCTCCTCCAATGACGTCTTGATTAGATATTGCCCTCTTGTGGAAGGTTGCGGGTCCTACGAACTGCGAGTGGCAAAATTCTATAAAGTTTACATTATGACACTGATCTCTATATCTTATTCATATTCCTCATTTGATAGGAGTAGTCATCATCATTGTGTTTGGCGTTCCTTGCGTTCTACCCAACTTTCTATGTTGGAGGATTCTAGCCTCTCTTCCACAAAAGTGGGCAAAGAACTCTACCCTTATTCTACAATCCTTGGTGAAAATTGGGGGTGTTATTCTTCAAACATTCCCCCCACTTTAGCATTGTGCCCTACCTCTATGATGATCTACTCTATTGCATAGGAGGGCTTACCCCTAATCTCTTTGACTATCTCTCTCAATTTAGCTTTGTGCCCTAATTTGATCACTGCCTTTTTGTGTGCACCTAAGGGTTCAGTATCTGCCAAAAATAAATTTCCCTTGTGCTCCTCTACATGGTGTGTTAGGGCTATAATTATCCCATGATGGGCTAAGGCAAAATTTGCCCCTCTTTGGTACCTCGATGCCTCATCCTATAGGGATTTCTCCAGATAGAATGGGACATTGATCTCCTTCCCGTGCACCAAATGGCTTATGAACTGCATGTGGTTCGTATTCAGGTGTGAATAATTTCTATTACATGTGAAGTATCTCGCAACCTACTCAAAAATTTTCCACAGGTGCATCAGGATATTCTTCTTGGGAAGCACCTCCTAGTTGCAGGGGACATACCCCTGTCCGAGTAGTTCCTCGATGCATATTTTTGTCATGCCATACTTTTATGTGCATTCCCCCATAAGGGGGAGGCTAGTGACTTAAGCAATGTGCTCTGGGGTGACTAGAATTTCCAATCCACGTAACCTGGACATTTCTCCACTCAAGGAGATGGTGAATTCTTTGGCTGCCTCTACATCTTGTTCCTGGCTGACCAGGTGGTAGTATTTCATCCAACCTACCACCTTGAATTAGTTGTGAACTTCCCCTCTTATTCCTTCAGTGTCACTGGGATCCTGCTTCTTAATCACATGGTTATTAGAAGGTCCTCCCATGGTGAATTCCTTGCTAATTTCGAGTTATGTAATCAGTAAGGCACCTTTTCATAACCTGAGGTGCCTAACTTTGGAAATTATTCCATATTGGGTTTAGCAAGGTACGCCAACCAAATTAATTTTCAGCACAACATATTAGGCATGAGGGGTGATTTTCCATTCTTGCATCGTCATCATATCAGATAGAATATTATACAAAAAATACATATATATCTAATTAAAATCATGCGCATACCTGATTGGTCATTTTGTGCTACGTGAAGTATGCCAAATTGTCATTCGATGATGTTTTTCCCATGTGTTGATTACTTCACCTTGGGTACTACATTCCTAGTTCGCTCGATGTACTGCTGCCAAAAATGCAGTGGATCCTATTAGTTTAGGTTGGGATGCATATCTCCTTGGTGGTTGGCCTTGGGGTGTGTAAAAATCTTTCCCAATAATTTTGAAATATTTTTGGGCATTTTCGGATCTCTATCATGTGACATGATGGTATTAGCTCCTCGTACTGCCAAGTTGCACATGTGAATTTAATTGGTCGAGGTGCCTGTTTGAGTAAGGCACCAATAAGATGCCTAAATCATTAAGGTGCCTAACTCGGTAAGGTGCTAGTAAGGTGCCTAACCCGGTAAGGTGCTAGTAAGGTGCCTAACTTGGTAAGGCACCAAGGTAAGGTGCTACTTTGACGGTCATTTATGTATATATATATATATATATTGATGCATTCGGGGGTGGCCTAGCTTGCAGGATAAGGTACTTAGAGTAAGGCTCCACTCCTCCAGAGTATGGTACCAAAGTAAGGCACCGTTTTCCCCCATGTTTAAGATTTATCATGTCCTCATGACAATAGCCCCCTATATTTTTTTTTAGTCGGATGCCTCCTTGGCGGTGTAAGGCGCTGCTCCTCCTGAGTAAGGCACCAGAGTAAGGTGTCGCTCCTCTTTATTAATGTGCCACTTCACCAAGGTAAGGTGCTATAGTAAGGTATTGCTGCTCTTTTTAGAGTAAGGCACCACTGCTCCTTCAAAGTAAGGCACCAAAGTAAGACATTGTTGCTCCTTCAGAGTAAGGCACCAAAGTAAGGCGTCGCTACTCCTTAAGAGTAAGGCACCGCTACTCCTTTAGAGTAAGGCACCGCTACTCCTTCAAATTAAGGCACCAAAATAAGGCACCACTGCTCCTTCAAAGTAAGGCACTCGAGTAAGGCACCCCTTAATGTTTTAAAAATTTAGTGGTGGCTGACATATCTTTTAATGTGAGGTTGATCAAGCCTCATAGATTTCTCTTCATATTACATTAGCATCCTCCTCGTTCAAGCATGGGTAGGTTTGATGAGGAATTTGGCATCCCCCATGCCTAAACCATTGATATCCTCCTAATGCATAGGTATGTGGATGCTGAGACAAACTAGGCCTGGTTTTCCTAGATGCCTATCATTTGAACAATTAGGCCATATCCCTAAAAAAATAAAACACAAAAAAAAAGGTGTATTTAAATGGGGTCCGTGCATGTTAGGCCCTGGCTATTAGGATTCTTTTAGCTTGCATGAGGGTGTTGTCCCTAAAAAACACACAGTAAGCTAAAAAAATAGTAACCTATTCTAACTTGTCTTTGGTGGATGTTCCTGTATCCACCATGTTGTTGATAATTTGGAAGATTTTACTTGGATGGGGTCTCTCCCATGCCTGTTCTAGTTTTTTCCATCAATCACTTAGATGTATGGTATGGCCACACTCAATGGCCATTAGCTGTTAGGATGGTGTTGTTTTCGTTAATCATCTTGACCCATACAACACCATTCTTGATTATTTCCATGACTTCATATGGTACCATCCATCTCTGCATCATTTTCCCCTTTCATTCTTAGAACCTGGAGTCGTATAGTAGTACCCAGTCTCCTTATTTGAATTATTTATTTGTAATGTGGTGGTCATGCCACTGCTTCCTTTGCCTCTACACAATTTCTATTCTCTATAAGGCATCCATGTGAACTTCATCTAGCTGATTTAGCTATTGAATTCATTCCTTATATGCATCATCCAGGTTTAGATTTAATTCGACCACCGTACTGACTGTTTTAACTTTGAATTCGATGGGCATCATTGTGTCTTTCTCATAGACCAAATAAAATGGGGTAAAACAAGTGGTCAACTTCCACATCGTGTTATATACCCATACTACCTTCGATAGTCTTGAATCCTAATCCTTTTTGTTCTGCTGCATGGTCTTTGTCAAGATGTTTTCAATTTCCCTATTAATGACCTCTACATGTCCATTCACCTACGGATGGTATGGGGTAGTCCTATTATGATGAAACATGTACTGTTCCATGAGCTCTTAGATTAACCTGGACATGAATTGGGGTCCCTGGTCTGTTGTAATCTCCTTGGGCACTCCAAATATTGTAAAAATATGGGAGAACAAAAATTTGATGACCATTCGCTCCTTGGAGTCTCTTAGCACTTGGACTTCGACCCATTTAGTGATGTAGTATTTATAGACTAGATTGAACCTCCTTCTTATTGAAGGTGGGTTTATGGGTCCCACAAAATCCATGCCCTAGTTATCAAAGGGCTCGATGTGTACGTGAGGCTATAGGGGAATTTTGTCCCTGTGGGTTGGCCAGCCCATCCTCTGGAATTCATCATATTTATTGGCATATGTGGCTATGTATTTATAAAATGTGGACTAAAAGTACCCAGTCTGTAATACCTTATATGTAGTCCTTCTTCCTGAGAAGTGACCACCACAAGGATCATTATGATAGGCCTTGAGTATCTCTGTGAATTCATGCTCGGCCATGCATCTTCTCATGATATGATCAGGCCCTATTTTGAATAGGAGGCCATCAATCCATTGGTATGATGCACATTTTTTATTACCTCTTGCTTCTCTCGATATGAGAGGGCAGGGGAGGTTCTCCTTGTGGCCAAATAATTGGTAATATCTACATACCATGGTGTTTGTTTGTTGATGATGAATAGATGCTTGTCCAAGAACTGGTCTTCTACCATTGCATAGTATACTATAATTAATCTGGACAGGAATTTTGTGACTACATTATATTTTCTGGGCTTGTCGACTATGGTAAGGTCGAACTCCTATAGCAACAACAACCACCGGATAATCCTGCCACTAATAGCTAGTTTGCTCATTATATAACTGATGGCTACATGGTCTGTGTGGATGAACACTTAGTATCTAGTGATGTAGTGGTGGAATTTATTGACAGTGTGTACCACTGAAAGAAACTCTTTCTCTGTTACCATGTAATTAATCTTGGCCCCTGCCAGGTTCTTGCTAACATAGTAGATTGCATAAAACTCTTTGCCATACTGCTACCCGAGGACTATTCCAATTGCATTATTGGATGCGTCACAATATATGTGAAATAGGATAGACCAATTTAGGTCCCATAATCCTAGGGTAGAGATCAGATTCTCATTTAGCGTCTAAAATGTCTGCTCACAATTGTCTATCTAGATAAATTTGGTGTCCTTCGTCAGAAGGGTATGTAACGATTTTGGTGATTTTACTAAAATTGGTAATAAATCACCTGTAGCACTTGATAGAGCCGAGGAAACTCCTTACCTCCCTTTATGTTTTTGGGTTGGGTATGTATTTTATGACTTCTATCTTCTTATGACCCACTTTAATCCCTTTTATTAAGAGATGATGCCCTAATACTATGCCTTCCTTCATCATTATAAAACATTATTCATTGCTAATGGATAGATTATTTTCCTCACACCTCTAGAGTACACGCTCCAATTTTTTGATAGCCTCTTCAAACATTTCCTCATAAACAGTGAAATCATCCATATATACTTCAACTAATTGGCCTATCATATCTGAAAATATGTTAAACACTACCCTCTAAAATGTGGTTGGTGTGTTTCATAGCCCGAAAGGTAGCACCCTGTATGCAAAAATTCCCCATGGTCGGGTTAACATTATCTTATCTTGGTCTTCCTCCATGATCTGTATTTGGTTGTACTCGCTGAATCTATCCAGCAAGGAAAAAATATTTTCTCTTGAATAATGTGTCCAACACTTGGTCAATGAACAGAAGTGGAAAATGGTCCTTTTTAGTCGCCTTATTCAATGATCTATAGTCAACACAGATCCTCCATTTCCCATTCTTTTTTAGGGACCACCACGAGTGGTGATACCCATTCACTATTTGAGATAGGGTAGATGAATCCCACCATCAAGAGTTTTTGTAACTTAGCCTTTACAATTTCCTTCATGGCTGGGTTCATCCTTCTTGATGGCTATCTGACGAGGGTTGACTATTCTTTGAGATAAATATGGTGAGTGCATACTTCCAAAATGATTCCTTGCATATCTGCATAATCCCATGTGAATGCCTATTTATGCCTGGATAGGAATTCTTTCAATTTTACCAACTATGTGGTTGTCAGCTCACTACTGAAATTCAATGTTTTGCCATGCCCGACGTCAATTTTTTTGGTGTGGTGGTCCTTAGCACCCACCAATGGTGACTCAAGAATTTGGAGGAAGAACTCTTTGTAGAAGAACCTTGAGATGACACCATCTTCCTTGGCTTCATCCTCTACTTCTATCAATGTCATTATTAGTAGGAGCATCTATAGCTGGTTGTCCTCCTAATTTTCTATTTTAGATTCTCCCAATGCATCCACCGATTGGTCCAGGGGAGATATTATTAATCTCTTGATGTTTTGGCCATATAAAATGGTCATCAACCCATCATGACAACTAATGTATGCGTCAGTTGTAGCTAACCATGGTCTCCCTAGGATGAGTGGGTAACCACCCAATTCAGTTTTGGATTGCAACACTAAAAAGTCTGCCAGATACTCCCATGCATTGACTATTACTAAGACATCCTCAAGCATTCCTTATGGTGCCACCATGGACCAATCGACCAACTGCAACATCATTTTTGTTGGCTTCAGGTTGGTCAATTCTAGCATCTACATGGTGTCTTATGGCATTACATTGATGGCTACCCCCAAGTTGACCAACATATTCACTAGTTAGCACCCTCTAATTTTTACCATCAATATCGGGTTGTTTGGGTCTTCATATTAGGGATGATATGCATTCCCAATCATCAAGTCGGTTAACTTTCCCATGATTTTAATGGTCTACACTATTTTTCATCCTGATTTCCTTAGGAAAATTTCTTTTATCACCTTACTATAGATGGGCACATCTCGGATAGCTTGGAAAAGTGGGATAGTTATGGTGAGATTTTTCAGGCTTGATAGAATATCAAATTCAAGATGTGTCAGCTTCTTCTGTTCCTAGAGCCATTTAGGGAATGGGGCCCCTGCATTATTAACAATATTTTCTTCCTCCATAACTTCTATCATAGGGGAGTCTTCTACGTCCTCCTCAACTTCTACCAGAGAAGGCATTGCTACTCCTACATGCTTGCTTGATCTAAGTTGTATTGGATTACAACTAATATGGTACATCGAATACGTCTCTCTTTCCACTTGGTATACCGGATGGTTTACCTTGTTGTTCGGGTTTACTGTTGACTATGCTAGTAACTACGTAGGTGTTACCCTAGGTAGGGTCGGTAAGCCTTGTTGAGGCGGTCCCTACGCCATGTTATATGGAGGCATATTCCATGGAACATGGCTCCTCCACAACTATTGATATTGCATCCATAACTGCTTATTTTGGAATGTCATACCTGGAGGTACATTCATCCAAGGTGGTGGTCCACACAATCCCATATTGGGTGGTGGTGGCTGCCCCTATGGCATATATGCTCCTCCTCCATAAGGTGGCATCCCCCATGGGCATATTTCCCATGGAATTTTGCTGCCAATTTTGTCTATTGCCCATGAAGTAGGCTTCGGTTACATCAGAATCTTCTTTGGCACTGGGCAGTTGTGAGCATAGTCTAGTTTTATGGTCTTTCCAAAAAACCACACATACTCTGACATTGTTATCTAGGTAGGAATTCCTAGCATGCTTCCCTTTGCATTTGGGGTAGAAATAGGTTAATGTTGTGTCATTCTCCTATTTCTTCTTCCCTAGAAATGTGTCTAGCTAAAAAACTAGAGAGGATAGCATTTCACTTTTTAAATCCTTTAGCATGTTGCCTATCTCTATTTTTGTAATTGATGCGATCACTTTAACTATTCTAGCGGTGGGCTTACCTCTCCTCCATGAGTAATTCTAGCATAATTACTAGATTTCTTCCATCGCATGCTGGTAAACGTCTCCCTCGGATATCATATACAATGCTTCCAGTGACTCATTGTTCAATCCCCTCAAGAATATACTTTTGAGGGATTTATCCCCTAGCTTTGCATGAGGGGATAACTGTAGATTAAAATTAAATCTTTCCCAGTAATATTCTAGGGATTCATTCTCTTTCTACGTCATGTTGAAGACCTCTTCTCTGGATTCTCGTGCTCTGCTGAAGTCTTGATATTGCTCCAAAAATATCTTCTTCATCCCATTCCATGTGGCAGTCTATTTGTTTCCCAGCGTGATGAACCATCGTAGGGCTGAGTCATTTAATGTTGATGAAAAGAGTTTCAGCTTTCGGGTGTCTGATTTATAATCAATAGACCTACACAATACATAAAATTTAAATAAAAATAGGTCATGGTCTTTGGTTGGATATTCCCTGAAGGTAGCGAGATGGGCAAGGGAAATATTTTTCATTTTGGAGTCTCCTACCCCTTCCTCTATCGAAAAACTAAACCCAGATGAGACATCCTCTTCTACCATTTTTTTGGGAAATGTGGTCTCTAATGTGGCTTCTATAGTCTCTCGGTAGTTCAAAACTTTCTGAGTCAGGGCCTGGAAGTCATCTAGCGTTATAGTTTGATCCTCTACAACTTTCCACAATAGGGCTTCCTCTAAGGGTGTCCTCTTAAAAAATAGGTTTAAAATAATTTTCTCTTTCTAAAGTCGGTGAGATGAGGAGGCACTCTACACAAAGTGAGGACTCTATATCTAGTGGACTACTGACGATGATTCAAGAGAATATAATTCAAAATCTAAGTCTTCTACTGACTCTAACTGATTTGGTAGGCTCTATTTTATAAAATGACCGTCTGGTCCTCTTGTTCTTGGAGGACTCATACAAGTTCAAGTCGAAGGGCTTAAGGGGTAATGTGATTAGTCTAACAATGATGCTTCCTCAATAACAATGCCAAAATATTGGGTGCCAAACATTGGTGAATTTGTCCTATTTTTATCACATCACTTCTCATTTAATTTTTCAATCCAAGGAACTTGTAAGCTTGTGAAGAATCACAATTGAGACTAGTCACACTACCACTTTGGAGATGATCTATTCAACTACCATTTGGGGGTGTTTGTATAATATCAATAAAATCATCCGCCTCAATAATATTAATGCATAAATAATAATGTGAATAAAATAAACACACAAAGTGAAAATGCTTCTTATAAATAAACACACCTTTAAAATAACTAAATGTAAACCTAATGCATACCAATACTACCATGCATAATGAAATTACGTAAATAACTAAGAGGGGAGGAATACGGGTTTGGAGTGGGCCCGAGCTCCAAGAAGATTATGCCCGATGGTTCTCAAACAATGTGCTGCTAACGAATGTTCACAATTTAGAATTTATGCAAGGGAATATTATATATATCAAATGCTTTTACAAAAGAAGCTCCCCTTCCACAGGGAATTATGTGTGTTTATATACTACACACACATAAATTCCTATGGAAGTTCTATTACAACAAGCATCTCAGTTTAGCCTAAATTAGGATAGTTCAGTTACTACAAACGGTGCACAATAACAATTCTACATCATTTCCTGGTAATCATATGATTTCCACTGCATTACGATTCGGCTTCATGAGTAGTTACGTGTTAGACCACTCTGGCTGGGACTACTCATTCAACCGTGGTTTCCCATAGATGACGTGGAACGGTGGTCAATAGGGTCCTTCTCCAGCCATTTTGGTCAACACGTATAATTTTGCTTTGACCTTGGTAAGGAACCTAACTCGGTAAGGCACTTTACTTGAGTAAGGTGCCTACCTCGATAAGGCACTTACTTGAGTAAGGTGCCTACCTCGATAAGGCACTTACTTGAGTAAGGTGCCTTCCTCGGTAAGGCACCTATTTTAGTAAGGTTCCTAACTCAGTAAGGTGCCTACTTCAGTAAGGCACCTACCTTAGTAAGGTGCCTACTTCAGTAAGGCACCTACCTTAGTAAGGTGCCTACTTTAGTAAGGTGCCTAACTTAGTAAGCAGCATACTTTGATTTACCTTTATTTGATTTAGCAAAATCGTTCCAGGTCCATGTAGGACCTTGACTTAGCAAAAGACGACGAAATCAGGGAAAATAGCTACACACAACACACTTCACACATGGATTAGATAATACACATTATTTTATTAAATACATATATAATACTTCATGAAACATACAATTCATGATATACTGTCGCGCAAAAATCATTAATTCATATACAAAAATATGAGCATTTTTGGTGCTCATCAAGGTTTACGCATACATTAAGGGAAGGAAACAAATGTACAAATAGGCTATCCAATAGAGGGGTTCTAATTTAGGATTATAAAGTTAAATTCTCTTTTCCATGGTTAGAGAAAGTAGTAAGTTTAGCTGAAGTTAACAAGAAAATTTTAACTTCCTAAATCAAATAATGATTAATATTTGGTTTTTCTTTGGTAATATTTGCTTTATTTTATAACATTAATGTGTTTTCTTATAAACTATTTATTATAATTTTGTGGTTGCACTTGTGTTTCAGGAAGGAAACTAGCAATCCATATTTTATAAAGCAAACTATGATAGTGTGATGTTTTGTAAATATTACTCTACTAATATTCAATGCAGAGATACTAGAGGTGAAGTTTTGGTATTGTGAAGGATTCTATAAGAAATGTCAAGGAGGATTCTAAATTCTGGAATATTTGTATTCACACAAAATTGAAAAGATCCAAAAAATAAAAATCAAGAAATCAGACATTTTATGTAAAATGATGTAGGTTTCTACTATAGCATCTCAATTGAGATGAGAAGGGGATCTATTTGTAAATTCTCAAGCTCTAAAGAAGATATTTTAATTTTTCAAGGGTGAGATACTTGAGTACAACCCCTTGCTATCCAACAAAAAAAGATTCACAACACTCTGATACATTGGATGGAGTGGTGGGGGTATTTATAATTATACCAAAACCCCAATTACATAAATCATTTTAACCTAAGTCAACATAAAAAGAGGGCTTAAGGTTAATTCTAAATTATAAGATGGGTTTAACCATAACAAGGTTAATTTTGGACCATAGGTCTTACATAATAAAATATTATTATAAATTAAATACAAGCATAGAATGGTTGCCTATACATCTACATAAGATTATATCATGCAAATTTCACCTTAGTCATAAGTAAAATTACACTTTCTACACCTCCTCATAATCTAAACTAAGGGACCAAGGAGAGAAGAAATTAGTAACAATAATATCTTATCCTCATAATGGATGTTTAACTAGGCCTCTAGACTTGATAAAGATCCATTTGGATCCCCTCATCATGTAGAAATCTATTAATATAAAAATACCTTTGTATAAGAATCTCCTTAAGATATTGGCTTCTCTTTGAGAGGTCCAAGGTTCAAACCCAACTTAGTATGAGGGGACCATGACCCCTCATAAAAACATGTGTAAACTCATTGAAAAAATTATCTTCTTAATATAGACCATAGTCATCATTGCTACTATCAAATACTCCCACACATATCCAAATAACACTTCCACTAAGACTCCATATGAGGAAGAGAATTCAATAGTATTCTCATTAAATTAAAATATGCTTCTATATTCTATAGTCAAAAAGAGACTTTGCATGGAAATTTTAATATTTACAACATGTATTTCCCTTTTACAATAGATATCACCTTATTTAAAATTTTAACTTACCCTTATGCCACCTAATATCTATTACAAAAAGAGACTTTGCATGGAACTATTTATGAAAATATCCATTACAAAATACCAAGAGTGCCTAGACAAAGAATAGAAGATAAGATATCATGACAGATTATATCTTCATGAATAAGTTGAAGCAATATCCCAAAAATATGAAGATGGAATGACTAGATTATATTCTGAATCCTTTGTCTATATGCATCCAAAATACTTAAAAGCTAAAACTATCATAAATTCAACTATATCTCCCAAAATATAGACCAAATATTTTTATTTTCCATTTTGAAATAGGGAAAATGGCTTTGAATATAATCATATTGATACATCCCTCCACTTGTAATATATCCTTTAATATATACCACCAATGCAAAGATATCAAAAAATTATGTGATTTGAAAAAATAAAAAAAGGCTCAAAATGCTTCTATATGCAAAAGTTATGGCCTTCAGAATTTTTCCGTCTAAAATATCCCTAGAGTGATGTTTTTGAAAAACATGAAATTTTTAAATTCTTTCTAATTTTGTTGCAAGGGAAAAATAATCTTGAGTAGGCATAAATTCTTTAAAAAATATAGAAAAATTAGAGAAAGAAGAATTGGATCTTCCCTTTGTATCTTTTGTCAAAGGATATTATGAAGCTCTAAGAAGTAATTCATCCTAGAAGACAAAAGAAAGATATAAGACTCCAAGTAAACATTTTGCATGACCAAGTGATGAAGATCCATACCCACTTTGATACCATCTTGAAATTTACACCTATTTCCAAAAATGGATAGAAGCAATCCATCTACTCAAATATTATATAAACAATATAAAAAAATATGAAAGAGAAAAATATATAGTGGGAACCCGTAGGAACTATAAGTAATCACTATATTATATAGATAAAAATCACAACACTCTAATATAATGTATGGAGTGGTAGGGGGTATTTATACATATACCAAAATCCCTGTTACATAAATGAATTTAACCTAAGTTGGCTTAACAAGAGGGATTAAGGTTACTTAAAATTTTAAAGATAGGTTTAACATTAACAAGGTTAACCATGGTCTATAGGGAGTACATAATAAAATACTATAATAAATTAAATATAATTATAAAATGATTTTCTATAGGCCTGTACAAGATTACATAATACAATGTTGACCTTAGCCATAAGTTGGATTACACTTTCATCACCAAAATGGTAAGCATTAAATTCATGGTATTCAACTTTAGGAATTTTTATAACATGATCTTAGAAATACCTTGGAATCATAAAATTAGATCTTTAATTTTCCTATTGATGTGCCAAATTAGGGTCTACACTATATAAGATAAATTAGATCCTTGGTGTCCTCACTCCCCTAAGCATATGGAATGTTTTGTTAAATCCAAGGAAGAGTTAGGAAAAGTGTTTATCTATGACCAAGAACAACTTTAGATTTCAACAAGTATATTATATGAATGGAATATTGAGTTTCATTTGAAATTTCCTAATAAAACTTATGAGTTTGAAGATGACTAGCTAGGCATAGATGCTATCACTACATTGCTTATAGAAATATCTAGCAAGTTTCCTCCCTTGTTGAGACCAAATATTGGAGAGGATCCATTATTGTTCTATAAAAAATTGGCTAGCTTCAAACAATAAAATATCATCAAAATAAAATAAATAATTTTATCTATTATCAAGATAGTAATAGCCTATGTGAAGACAACAAATTTGAAGAAATGAATGAATATTATGTTATTTATTCCATCTCTTCTCTTAACACAAGCCAAGATGTATTATTTTCCATGGGATATTATAATGTGGGGTATTTATATGTTCTTATTTAAAATTATGATAACTTGTTTCTAGATGTCAATACTTGTGTCATGAAAAAATATTATAATTTGTATGGTTATTGAATGATCAGAGATAAGGAATGTCTTAAATATAGAAAAAATAGATCAACATGGAAGAGTAGATAATTCTATTATTTATATTGTACCTAATAATGATAAATTAGATTTTTTATTTCAATGAGGGGGGAGGGTGAGGGTCCTGCTCCCTCTCCCTGCTCCCCTCCCCTGGTTCTTGCCTAGTCCCTGGCTCATCCCGGGTCATCCCGCTCTGGGAATGCTTTGTAGCAGATGATATCCTTGGGGGGAGATCCTTCTCCACTTTTTGCTCCTTTCCTAGTAGTTTCAATATTTCCCTTCTCGAGCCCAAGGTCTGGTACATCCTAGGGGTCTCCTAGGGTTCCCTGCATGCTTCAGGGATCCCTTCCATGATCTCCCTTAGGATTCCCCCTAGGGTTTTTTATAGGTTTTTGCTTGGATCCGATTCCCAAGGCTTCCTCGATCAGTGGTGGTAGTAGGTTGGGTTTTTGACTACTTCTTGGTGCATCTCGTGAGGTCCTCTATGCTTCGATGTTGGTCTAGGAGGGCCAGTTTCCTCTTCTACTAGTGAATCCTCTCTAGGATGCCCATGGTTGCTACTGGTCCCATCCCTTTGGGTAGGGCCCTTTTTCGGTTTCCTATTCGAAGGCTTATTCTTGCTAGATCTACTTTTTTGTGGACACCTAGGGCATTTGTTGGTCATTGGTGTGGGCCTCTTCCTATGCCTAGGTTGTTCCTAGCCCCAGTTCTAATTCCATGAAGCTTCCATAAGCAAGGATGGGGGGTTCTTGGTCCCTTCTTCTGGGGTTCCTAAGGTTTCTATTGCATGTATAGATCTTATGGTGGCCATTATCAGTGCATGTAGACCCTGGTTCCTCGAGGTTAGGCTTTCAAGGATCCCATCTTTGTGCCTATTACCGCTCCTTGCCTGGGATACTTAGGTTGTTCATTTTAGTTCCTGCTCAGGGGCTTCTGGTCTTAGTTCTTTGGTTCTGTTCGTGAGCAAGGATGGTGGTTCTTGGGCCTTTCTTCTAGAGTGGTGGAGGCTTCTTTTTTTATTATTTGGTATGGGGGGAGATCAGTGAGTTTGTAGCTATGGTCCCTCCTTCCTCCTTCAATTTTGGATTTTGAGATCCTATATTTGCACCTATTGCTATTTTCCCTAGATCCTTCTAACTTCCTTGTATTTCTCCTTGTTGTGCACAGGGATATCTTGGCCTATAGATATCCCTAGTAGTGTTGTTCCTCTTTTTAGGCTCAAGCGGAGGCATCCTTTTTTTTCTTTGAGGACCCTGATGTCATTTCCCAAGTTGTCCCACTGTTGATCCCTGGCCTGTATCCCGATGCTACTTGTTGCTTTTCTCGTGTGGCTACTTGCTACCTCGTTGCACCCTAGATTTCATCCCATGGAATCCTCGGGCGAGGATCCTCTCTAATTTTCTAAATTTCCCTGCTTCAAGTTTTTGGGTAGGATTTTTGGTTGTAGGCTATCCTTGGCCTTCCCACTCTCCCTGTGTAGGTCTAGGCAAATGTTCTGTTTCCACCCCTGGGAGGATCTCGGACTATTGTATCCACCCCTGGGTGGATCCCAGACTATTGTATCCACCCCTGGGAGGATCCCAGTCTGCCAGCAATGGGAGGATGATACCTTGGCGAAGCGGGTCTCACTAATGGTTTCTAGAATCTGGTCTTTCTGTTGGATCAAGGGTTGTTTCTAGCCCTTTTCCTTTCAATTTGTGTTTATTTTCATGTACTTAGGAATTGCTTTAAATCTCGGTGCTACAACCCTTTTTGTTATAAGGTTTTTGGATCCTCTTAAAAAACCCAATTTGTATATAAAATTATAGTTACTTATCAAAAAAAAAATAATGATAAATTAGATGAATTAAAAACTCAAGTAATTAAATTTCCAAAGAACATGACACACTTAGACAAATTGCTCAACCAAAATTGATATCCAAAATATTTTTTTTTCTTCAATTAGTCAAGAGAATGATACTTTAGAACCTTAATAGTAAGTTTACTTTTATTCTTTCCTCTACAACACAAATTCTACTTAATTTTTTATGGTATATTTAAGTGATTCTATTGAGTTTTCTATTATTTGGATTTCTTATCCTTTGTTTAAGAGTCTTATTTAAAAATATGAATATTTTTCAATACACTAGGCTAAAAGCATGAGTTATTGAAGTTTGATTAATGTTTTAAGAAAAACAAAAAAATCAAAACTTACCATAAATCCAATTTAGGATATGTTAAAGAGTTATTTATAAGATCAATATATTTATAGTCCTAGCTAGAATCCCATTAATATGATAAATATTGAAAAACATATAATCCTTAATACAATGCTATTTAAAGTGGTGATGTAGTCTCAAAATGGTGAATCTAATATAGGTTTGGTCTATGTTAAAATATGTGTAATATAATATTGTTAGGTCAAATTAAAAAATAGGTAAGATTTCTTACGAGCATTATTAATATATCCTAGAAGCAAGTGCATATGTAAGCCTATGAGTATTCTTCTTGTAAATCCTTCAATCATCATTTATGTAAGCCTATGGGCATGTTCATATAAGCCTAAGGAAACCCTTCATATTCCATCCTTAGTGTTATTGGTTAATCCACATTTATAGTTAACCTTGATTAAAGGATGTAAGTTATTATTATATTATTGTAATTTAAACTTAAAGTCAAATTCATGTCAATTTGAGATAAACTACTAACTAGGGTTTTTGGTATCACTATAAATACCCCCAATGATTGATCCATTGTATCAGTGTGTGAGTATATAAAATATTGTGGGGTAACTATGGGAACAAATACTTTATTCCTCTTGTGTCATTTATCCTTTCTTGCTATACTTGTTTTATTTATTTATTTTATTGTTATCTTGAAAATCACTCCTACATCTTTTCTAGACATGATCATAGTGAATGCATGTTTTGGAATATTTCTAGAAACTATTGGGAATTTGAACATGGTATCAAATATAGGTGAGAAATAAATAACTTCACTAAAATAGCTTCACCTCTTGGTGATTGAATATATTTTTCTAACATATTTTGGAAGGAATGACTTCACTTCTAAATTTCAAATTCAAATTGGAAATCGCACAATTTTTTTCTTATCAAATGGTACCTTATCTCTACTAAAACCATACCAAATCATAAAAAATCTATATTTTGTGACCACTAGCTACCACTTAGATATCAATCTAGATATTATGATAATCATATACAATGGTAGCACAACAATTATGGTTTTTTCTATTCTGTACCAAGTCTCTATTTTAATTCTCTACGTCATTTTTCTCTTTTTTACTCATGATTTTTTTGCCTTTTCTATCCTTGTCCAAATTTTATATTTTTTTAAGAGGGGATATAGTGGTAGGTTTTGATTACTCAATATACCTAGCTATAGAATGTACACCCTAGACCAAGGTCAATATTGGATGACTTAGAATTGCTTCTAAGTCAACCTCTAGAGAATGATGTTTTCTTTTCTCAATACTATTGTGTAAAAGACTAAAGAAAAAAAGGGCTATGATTGAGTGAAGAGTAGGAATAGAGAGAAAAAGGAAGGGTTGCAGATATTTATTAGATATGGTTGATGCTTAGCTAACAATAGTAATTCTAGTTAAATGAGCATAAGTCATCTGCTACAAGAAATACCTAACAAACCATTCAATTGAAGTTATGTAGAAAACTAAAATATTATAGCATTTAATATTATAAGAACTTAGGTCCGAGGTGTAGACCAATTGGTTCAACTAAACCTTGTAATAGGGGTGGAGGTCCAAGGTTCAAATCTTGGGCCTCACCGGACTAAACACTTGTCCCTTTACTAGTGCCTTAAATGGCATAAAATATTTAAAAATATTGTGGCATGGTGGTTATAGGGGTAAACTACACAAAGAAGTGTGGAGCAGTTTTAGGGTGGATAATGCAGAATACTGTGGCAACCATAAAAACTAGATAGCCTACCCTAATTCATGGTAGCTACCAATTTCACCATGTAAATTTAAAAAAAAAAAATTCTAAGAACTCTTGGAGAAATGAGTCAAAAAGCTTCAAGCCTAATAGAAATTACTTCAACTATTAATTGAAATAATCCAAATAGCTTCAATCCTAACAAAAATTACTTCTACTAAAGCATAAAGTAAAATGTTGAAGGTGTAAATATCAATGTAATAAACAATTATTTATACTACTGAGTTAAGTCAAACATCCCTTGCTTATATTAGAATAACATAGAAATATATATTACAGTAGGAAAATACTAAAATAGTTTACCCCCTACAATTAGGGGTATTCCCCTATTTATAGCTTTTGCTAAGCTAACATGAAGCTAACAACTACATACAATCATGAGAAAAAACTCCCCTACATGATCAAGGAAGAGATAACACCAATCAGTATATTCAACACTTTTAGCATACCCCCTATCATCCTTCACATGGCTATGATTTGTGGAATCTTTAGTTAAGCTTTTTTGATATAGTTATCACTTTCAGGCTCTAACAACTATCATGTTGGCATAATTATTTTGTTTTGGGGTGTCTAACACTTTCTTATTAATGCAATATTGATTTGTAAGCATGTTAGAACTTTTTTTATGTTGATTTCATTATTCTTTCCAAGAAACCTTAGTCTAGGATGTTTTTTTCTTTATCTTGCTTTCCAAACTACTTATCATGCTTAATACAAGTCTTTCCACCATGCCAAAAAAAATTGGAGGTCAATATGATGTCATCGCTTAGAATGTTCCAACTCACTAATATTCTATCAAGAATACTCTCCACTTTACAATGTTTGTACTAGGTCAAATATTTTGAGGTGCATTGTTGACGTCACTAAAAAAATCCTTGGCTTACCTCCTTTGTAGTTCTAGCTTTAAAGAATACCTAGCTAGTTTGAAAAAAAGCTTTTGAATTGAATGAATGAGCACTTTCTAAGCAATTTCAAAGCCTAGGATTGCTTCCTTAGGCTTTGGATGGAATAATTTAACATAATTATGAGTCTAAAAATAGAATTATAATGTAATAAGCTTCTATTTTTCTCTTTTTCCATGAATTTCCCAAGTGACCTTCATATGGATTAGTAAGTTTAGGCAATTTGAAGAGGTTCCACAACATGAAATCTCTAGTATACTTGTGTTTTTATAAATTGCTAATTATTAAGCTCCTCTTGATGTAAATATAGGATCTTATCTTATTTATTCTTCAATTAAACATCTTGGGAACCCTTTCTTCCTCCATTGTTCTTGGGTTTTATTAATTAAGGTCCCTTGGTGTTTTTCTATAACTAATGGTATAGTTTGGTCTATGAGTTTATCCTTATAGGAAATGGATGAGTATATAACCACTATATGGTTTAAAACCCTACTAAATATAAATCCCTTTTAGCTACTACCAAAAAGGCTCTAGGACTCCTACCAATGCTGAGGTCTAGCTTAGCTACCATTGGAAAGGTTATGGGCCTCTTTTTGTATGATCTAGTTGGTTAGCATAGCCTCATGGCATAGGAAGCTTAAGATTTATTGGTATTTTTGATGAAGGCCTTCCCTTATCAACATATTTAGAATTTCTCTAGCATTTTTTACCTGATATATCAAAGGGGCTTCGAGTCCTCTCATCTTATTCCTCTTCAAAATCAATGTTGAATGATGATTTTGCTCAAAAATATCCTCTCCAATGGGATTTTCCTAATGTAGTAAAATTTCACTATAGCTTGGCAACTCATATGAGTCTTTTGCTTACAAGAGATATGAAACCCAAAAATAAGGGCCTTATCTATTGGACATAGAGCCTGCAAAGGCAAATCCTAAAATTTTTTAAGCTTAAGTGGATAGAAGAAAGACATATTTTTTGAGGGGTAACTTTGCTTAAGAGTTCATGGAATACTGAGAGGGAATCTCTCCTTTTAGAGGTCTCTTCCACTAGATAATTTATTGAATTCACTCATCTAGTAGATACTTCTTTTCATTAATTTCTTTTTTGGATTTCCAATATTGAAGGACTTCTCCTATGTAACCAAATCAGCAAAGACATCATAGTCTACCATTTCACCTCATGTTTAGCCATGGTAGTTATCTCTTCATCAATCCAATAGTTCATTATGGCTAGTGATAATCTAGAGGAAGTTTTTAGTAGTTGTTTTACTAACTATTGGATCCTTAATTCATCTACACTTCATTATTTATGTGATCCTTCCTTCAAACATTCATGTTAATTACCTGGTATTGAATCACATGCTTTCCCAAAAGTTTGTTTCATGTGAGCTCCTTGATCTATTGTTTTGCTTTAGTAGCATTGTACTTTATAGCCAAGAGCCATCTGACAACCTAGATTTTATTTTAAAATTACCTTTATTTTAAATGCCACTTATTCACAATATGGTACAAGTCTTTGGTATGTTTTTTTATGCTAATTTTTTTTCTTAATTTTTCCATTTATAAATGTAGTGATTCCTCTACCTACTCACAACCAAGGCAAAACCTTTATCACTAGTAATTAGATTTTTTTCTAGTCTAGAGGGGAATAAGCTGAGATAAATCCTAAAAATTATACTTATGAGAGATTTTTCTTAGTAAAAGTCTCAATAGATAAGAAAATAAGTGCTAAAGGATCTTTCTTTCATAATAATTCCTGACATCAAATATTTTACAATCCATGATGAAGCACCAACAAAAAAACTCTTGACTAGTCTATAAGATGACCTAGTATTCAAGAGAAATAGAAAAAATTCAAGCAGACACTAGTGCCTAATTAAATTCAAAGGTTATAGATGTATATGGACCAAGTTAATTCTTCCCTCGACTTAGGAGATAAATACCACCTACTAGAGCACAACTTGAGTAAATTTCTTAGACACTCATTCAAGATAAAGTATGGTGATGACTGTCTTAGGCATGACAATTATTATGGTTAAAGAGTACTTCATTCAGTGACCAAAATCCCTAGGAAAAGTAGGTGAGATTGTCAAATTTATTTGAAAATGATTTTGGAGGGAAATTTCCCCTAATGTAATCTATAAATAATAGTAACATAGATTGTAGAAAGGATCAACAACTTTTCAATTGTATGCTTTTGTAGGTTTTCCCTTCATTTATTTTTGTAAAAATAGTCGACTCCTAAGTAGCTTGTGTAAAATATTGAATCCCCATTTTTGGAACAATATTTATAAAATCTTACTTGCATAAATATCTATATACACAGGATCTTGTGTCAAATTTTGGTATAGCTATTTGTGGTCTCCTGCTAATCCATTTCTGTATGTATGTATTTGTTTGTATCCTTTTACCTATTTTGGGTTTATTAAGTGTGTGTATTTGTCAGGAACCTATGTCTATTTTTGGAATAGTCACATGTCTTTGGATTTCCTACGAGACCTATCTTCTTATGCATGCATATAAATAGTAACTCTCATTTGTGCTCCATTGTGTCAAGGAAAGGAAGTATTCACCACTAGCACATAAATTTCAAGCATATTTTTGTAGGAATATCTTAGTGGATCTCTTAGTGCATCGTCAACCCTTTTATTTTATTGAGTTATTTTATTTTTATCTCTTGCACCCATTTTCCCTTTGTTGAGTCCAAATGTGTCTTAAATATCACATCATAACAAGAATTCAACCTTGTAAAAACTCTCGAAGACCTCCAATTGAGTTTAACCCTATGCTCTTAGTTGTGGCCCTATTGTATCACTCCCCATGAGGCATGATTTTCCTACTAGATACAAATAGAGATGATAACAATAAAAATAAATAATTTTCAAACTAGGGTGACCCAAAATTTTGATACTCCTATGTGTCTATTTTTTAGAATGCTATATTTATGATATCCAAGAACTTATTATTGTATCTCTAATAGCAGTAATTTACCTAGTTAGTGTAAATAATTGTATTTAAATTAGTCATAGAGAACTCATATTCCAATTATAGCTCCTTAGTCAGCTCTTCTAGGTATTTTTAATCATCTCCAACTAGATTGACCTCTTCTTCAAATTTTTATGTGGTATGGACTAGGCTTCTCCACATAGATCTTGATATTTTTTCCTCTATGAGGAATCAACATGTGTGTGTAGTCTAGAGATAAGTACCCTCTAATATTAGCTATAAATTCTCTCAATAAGCATATGCCAAAGATATTATGGAGATAAACCACTATCACCTCTTTAATCATAATGGATTTTAGAATATTATGTAGCACCATAGGTACATCTTTGACTACTCCAACCACTTGGAGTGGACTCTTGTCTAACTATAGCATGTTGAAACTAGTCTAGCTATACTCCATACACATTACATCACAAACAAATTTAGGAATAACTATTGTTGTTGCTCTAGATTCCACCATGCAAGTGTGCATGACCTAGCCTTCCATGAACAAAGACATATAGAAGGGTAGAGGTCTATTATTTCCCATCCTTAGAGTCTACATATATTGGGATAGGTTTATATTTGAATAACCAAATGCACTTGATGATAGATTATTTAGACCTACTCTAAGCAAACCTATCTATTCAGGAATCAACAATACACCATACATGTCATCTCTTGAAGAAGTCTTCTTCAATTCTTCTATAATATTATATCCAAAGGCCTCTGGTAGCTTTCCTTACTTCTAGATTGGCTTCTCAAAACCCTTTTGGTATTGTTGTATGACTTCTTAACTTTACATTTTGGTAACTGATTTAAAACACAACTTTCTTAGGGCTTGTTCCCTATTTCCTCTTGATTAGCCTTGGGTTCATCTAATTTTGGTTGCTATTTAGGCTATTTCCTAGTCTACATATTTGATAGCTAAGTTGAATCCTTCAAATTATCAACCTTTCAAGGATCTACCAGGATAGGTCTCTTTCAATATCTAATCAACTTATGACACATTTTGGAGTTTACAGGTTCTTCAACTAAGAGGTTATGATTCAGATCTAGAATCATGTCCACTAGCCCTTTTGATTCTTTTTTAGATTTCTAAGCTATATCTAGTTGGAATTGGTGCTAATAGACTACATATATAAGAATTATTAGGATCACTATAAGTCAAGAACCACTAATTCTCCCATATTAAAGATATCTCTCCTTAGCTTTCAACCATAATATTTTTCTTTTTGACTACATTTTTGGTTACCTCTTGGTATTTTGTGACATGTGGGTATCTCCTTTGTTGGTATCCTTCAAGTCTCCTCTTATAATTTTGTCCCTCCATAATAGTTATCTTGTTTGTGAAATTCTTGATAACTTCCTTCAACTCCTACATATTTGTTAATTATTTTAATTCCAAATAAGATAGAGACTACATTGTGGTGGCTAGAGTCATAGGTTGAGATTATTTCCTGGGTGTAGGCAAATTAGCTAGCAGTGGGTTTGATGGTACTAAAATTAAATCTTGTTGATTATGTTGAGGAATTTCTAGAATGTATGGTATCACAACCTATAGCAGAAGCTTACCAACTAATATTATAGTATCTTCTATTACCGCAACCACTTGAAATATTTAGGGAAATTTCATCTCAATTGACTACTAGATCTACAAGCTTAAATTCAAAATAGAATTCTAGAGGTAGTAGATGTAAGCTTGGGATTGAGAATGTCTCACCTCTTGAGGGATTCTTCTCTGTGTCTTAATAACTAGATGTTGAAATATTTGATGTTCTCTTGAGTATGCCTTTGTATGGAGGTAAATTATGTGATGAGAGAAAAGGAATCCCCTACATAATTAAACACCAAAACAAAAGGCGTAGCCAACTCATCCCATGTGTTGATACTTTCTTATTTTAAAGAGTGTTACTAGGCTAGTAACATGTCTCTAAAGGACAAGACCAACAACTTCACCATTACATCTTCAAGGATAATATTATGCATAGTAGCTAAAGTAGATATATCTTGGAAATGTGCATAAGCCATATTTTCACTACCATCATAAGAGGATAAGGTTTGTAGTGTAGCTTGTAGAATGTCATGGAGATCTTAGATATTGAGGTTTTTGACATTGTTCTAGCTAGAGTAGATTCTTTTGGCCATGGTTATAGACAAATAGGTAGTAGGTGATTCTAATAATATAGCATATAAAGAAGTAGGACTTTGAATATAGAAGGTTTGGACAAGTGATAGTACTTTTTCTTTTTTGGATGCTCTAAAAGCTACTAACTCAAAAAACTATAGGAGTTATTTTAAGCCTATTGTATTTTGATCTTATGATCATAATATTTGGATCTAATCCTTCCAATGGAGTTGATAATTGATCTCGAGTTCTTTATATGTGGTCACCAAGTGGATGAAATTATTATCTTATTATGATACCAAGATATTCATTATGATCCTAATCATCTGATAATATAGGTATGCCAAAACTCTTGTACACATAGTGGGTGTTAGCCTTGATAGCCATTTTTATCTCTAACTTCTAATTAGGACAAGTTATTGTGATCCATCCCAATGGGCATGGAAAAATTCTTAATTTCTTGTAAAATGGATGCTTCTATGATATTCCCATGAAGTATTCTTATATTTGGGACACATTGATGGAATTTCATCCCACCAAGTATGCCAAAGCTCTTGATTTCTTGATCTACCTAAGTATATAATGTGCACTTTCGACCAAGGTCAATATTGAATGACTTAGAGTTACTTCTAAGTAAACCTTTGAAGAAGGCTAGTTCCTTTTTTAAATCATACGATGTAAAATACTAAAGACAAGAAAGGGATAAGGTTGAGATAAGAGTAAGGATAGAAAGAAAAAGTAGATCTAGAGAGAGATTATGTGTGGTTAAAGCCTAGTTAACAACATTATTTTTAGTTGAACGATAATAGACCATCTGCTACAAGCAATGCCTCGTAAACCATTAAATTAAAGGTATGCAAAAAAATTAAATATTATAGCATTCAACATTCCAATAACTCTAGTAGAAATAAGCCAAAAAACTTCAAGACTAGTAGAAATTACTTCAACTATTAATTGAAATAATCCAAATAGCTTCAATGTTAACAAAAATTACTTCTACTAAAGCATAAAAGAGAATATTGAAAGTGTAAATGTTCATGTAATGAACAATTCTTCATACTCTAACTGAGGTAGGTCAAACAACCCTTATATTATAATAGCATGCATATACGACTTATAACAGGAAAACATTGAAATATTTGATCCTTTACAATGAGGGGTATTCCTCTATTTATAGCTTTTACTAAGCTAACATGAAGATAATAACTATGTAAAATCATGAGAAAATATGGCCCTAAATTATTAGGTATGAGATATCACCACTTGGCATCTTTAGCACTTTCAACATGCCCCCTCTTAGCCCTCTTGCAATTATGATTTATAAAATATTTAGTTGTGCTTTGTTGAGATGGTTGTCACTTTTATGCTCTGACAACTATCATGTTGGCATAACTATTTTGGTCCAGGGTGTCAGTTATTTATTTCTTAAATCTATCTTGACCTATAAGCATGTTGAATCTTTTTTTACGTTGAAAAAAATTCTTCTTTCCAAGAAACCCTAGTCTAGGATGTTTCTTTTCTTTGTATTGCTTTTTAAAATGCTTATCATGCTTAATACAAGCCTTTCTATCATACTAAAACTTTTTGGAGGTTAGGTTGATGTCACCACTTAGAAGTATTTGGCTCACTACCTTCCAATAAGAATACTCTCTACTTTACAAGCTTTGCACCAGGCCAAATATTTTGAGGTGCACTACTAACATAAATATAAAAAATCTCTAATGTGCTTCCTTTGTAGGTCTGGTTTAAAGAACACCTAAACAAAAGCTTCCAACTTGAATGAATGTGCACTTTCTAAGCAATTTCAAGCCTAATATTACTTCCTTAGTATCTAGATGAAAGAATTTAATAGAATGATGATTTTAGAAATAAAATAATAATATGGGAAGCTTATTTTTTGCTCTCTTGCCATAAATATCTTGGGTGAGCTTCATATGGATAAAAAAGCTTAGGTGGCTAATTACAAAGGTTCCATAACTTGAAATCTCCATGATGCTTGTGTTTCCATAAATTCCTAAGTATTAAAATCCTTTTGATAGAAATATAGGATCTTATCTTATTAATTCCTCAAACAAACACCTCGGTCCCCCTTTCTTCCTCCATTGTTCCTAGATTCTATTCTCAAAGATCCCTTGTTGGTGTTGTTTCACAATTGCATCAAGAAATAGTGTATAATTGGATACACACTACAAATACAATTAGATGAGAAAAATAGTTTGGTTTATGAGCTCATCCTTCTGGGAAATGGATGAGTCCATAGTCATTATATGGGTCAAAAAACCAATCAAAGGTAGAGCCCTTTTAGCTACCAGTAGAAAGAATTTGAGACTACTACCAATGGTGAATCTTGATTTAGCTACCACCAAAAAGGCTATGGATCTTTTTTCATTTGATGTGGTTGGTCAGTGTAGCCTCATGGCATAGTGTTGAGGATACTTAGGAACTACATTTTAGCCTAAGCCCTCCATTCATATTTATTTTTATATTTTGCACTTTGTACACGTGAAGGTATAGTATACCTCATGATTTATTGTTTTACATAGATAGGTAGTAGTTTTGATTTCCTTGGCAGATAGTACAATGTGCATGTTATCGTGATCAAGCATTGTCCATGTTGGGCACTTTGTTATAATGCTCTCACCTGATTACAGTTTATGTATTATTATATATATGTGTACTACATAATAAAGAATTTAGCTTTGTTTGGGTTCTCTTGCTGGTCCTGTCCATATCACTGGTATTCAGAGACAGATATTAGATCCTGATTAGCGATTGCGTAAAATTTGGCTTTAGAGCCAACCGCATCGTTCGTGAAGCTCGTGGTGGCAGAGGGCAGCAGTTCCCCTACACCTAGTTTTCCTCACATTCCGTGAGAGGGTTAACCCGGATAACCTCCCTGGCCTCGATTACAGGCAGCAATTTGTAGTGTTAACTTCTCAGATCTCGGTTCGTAGTAGTCTCGCAGCAAGACGTGAATAAATATTCACATCGTGACAAAACTTTAGTATTCCTAAAGTTAATATATATATATTTGGGTGCTCTTTTTAGGGTTTTGGCACTGGAATCCCACTTTTCGATGATGAATTTTGGACCTGGCATACATCACTCATCACTCGGTTCACTCCATCGTCGATGAGCTGCACCTAGAAATTTTGGCAAGTTTATCTACCGTGCAAAGGTTTCACAAGTTAGCATGTGAAGTGGGTTCAAAAATAAATAAATAAATAAATAAATAATACCACTAGCAAGGAGATCACCCCCGGCATTCATCGATTTCTTATCATACGAGGGTCTCAAGAATTCCCGATGAAGAAAGCAAAAATCTCAATGTATTTCTAGTGCACAAACAGGAGAATCAATCGCTAAAGTTTCCCTCATGACGTCATCTTTTCGGCGTTCATTTTCCAGTTTTGGACCATCGACAAACATCTAATGAAATAATTAATGTAGGACTAAGCCTGTTTGACACCTACGACAGACGCTTTGACACCCTATGACACTATTTGATGGCTCTATGACGTTGTGTGATGATTAGTGATGGCCTTGTGATGATCGCGATGCTCGGTTGATGCCAAGTGATGCCCAATGACGCCCAATGACAGTCCTGTGATGTCGTGATGACCTGTTTGATGCCTGTATGACTATTTGACGATTTAGATTGATTGTTTGACGCTGAGATTGCCAATTTGATGGGCCAGATTGACTGTTTGACAGTCTAGATTGACAGTTTGATGACCTGTTGACCACCAGATCCCTAATTTTTGCTGAGAAATTGGAGGTGAAAATTGTCTTTTAATTTTTTGCATTTTCATCTTTTGCAAAAGATTATTATTTTCACTAAAATTGGCCAACAATACTTGCTTAAGGGGAATATTTTGAGTTTTAAAGTGCTATTTTTTTTTAAGAGTGGGAGATAAAAGTTGATTCTTTTGCACTTAAACTCACCCTAAATTGCAAATTTTGAGAAAAAAAAAGCAATTGTGTTGAATTCTTTTGAAAAACCCCTCATATACTGGCATACACTAGACAACAAATGGCAAATGATCTTGCAACACAAGTGGCAAACATCGCCACTGTAGTAGGAGATTTGATGGATAGGGTGAAAGAAATTACTGTAAAAAATGATGTCAAAATCTACAACAACAAATACTCCAACAAAGCAAAGTGTGATGTAAAACCTTATGATGGATCCAGGAATCCTGACGTATTGTCCACTTGGATCCTAGATATGGAAACTTGGTTTGAGTATGCCGAGGTTCTTGAAGATGAAAGAGTACCTTTTTCCATGATAAAACTCACAGGGTTAGCAAAGATGCTAGTTTCAGATGAGAAAGCTAAAGTAAAAAATTGGAAAGAGTTAGTCACACTTTTGAAGGATACATTTTTTCCACCTAACTACCAGGCCGATCTAAGGATCAAATGGTATAGGTTAAAGCAAGGTTTCAATATGCCAATTTTTTATTACATTTTTTAGTTCAATAAGCTTAGAGTTCTTTCTGGTATCACTTCTTCTAACGAAGAGCTTATTGAAAAATTTGTAAGTGGATTGCATGATCCTATAATGAGGGAGTTGAAATTCATTCCATTTGTCACATTGTCATCGGTATTCAAACATGCTAGCTTGGCGGAGGAGAAAGTTGGTGGTTCCTACAAAGCATGACAGGCACAAGAGAGCTCATCCAAGGGTTCAAATCAGCATCAACAAAAGGTGAAGAACTCCTCTTTCCCTAATTCTTCTACTCCTCCCCATTCATCTAAATCCTATTCTTCCTCTTCTGGCTCTAAAAATTCTTCTTCTTCATTGTTTTGTAATTATTGTAAAAAGAATGGTCATACCAAAGCAAATTGTTTTGTACTTGGGAGAATGAAGAAGAAATCCCTTGTTGTAAAGTCAGATGAGGGCACACAAGATGGCCCCATTATGGCTACAGGGAGAGAGGAAGAATATCCTGCCTTGAAGGGTAAACTCAATAAGGTTACCCTTATGACAAATGTTTCTGCTTATGGGGGTCATGACCATTTGTTTGTCACTAAGGCCCACCTTACACACAATGTTTCTGTTGATTGTATCATAGACAACGGCTCACGAAAAAAAATTGATTGCGAGATCCGTTGTAAAGAAGTTGAAGCTCCCCACCAAACCACATCCTCAACCCTATGCACTTGGGTGGAAGGATGTTGACTCTACTTCAGACATCACACACACTTGCACCGTGTCCTTTGCCTTTGGGGAAAAATTTGTGGATAAGGTTAAGTGTGATGTCACAGACATGGATTGTTGTGGAATGTTGTTGGGTAAACCCTATCAATATGATAGGAATGCCATCTACCATGCTAAAAAGAACACCTACACATTGGAAATGGATAACAAACAATATATGGTGGAATGCACTAAGGACACATCTAATCTAGTGCTAAGTTGTAGGCAAGCTCGCAAAGCAGTAAATCAAGCACAAGAGTTGGCACTCATATTCATAAGACCCACACAGAAAGAAGGTCAAACAAAAACTTCTAAGTTCCACACAAAGAATGCTTCACTTCAAAATATTTTGCAATCACATCAAGTTGTGTTTAATGAACCCACCACTCTACCACCAGAGAGATATCAATCATAGCATTGACATAATTCCAAGAGTTTCACTTCCAAATGCACCTATGTACAGACAATCAATAATACAAATGGATGAAATCAAACGTCAAATTGAGGACTTGTTGGCAAAAGGATTCATTCAGCCTAGCACTTCCCCTTGTGCTTCCCCCATTATTTTGGTGCTTAAGAAAGATGGCTCATGGAGACTTTGTATTGATTTTCATGCATTGAACAAAATCACAATAAAAAATAGATATCCTCTCCCTCGCATTGATGACTTGTTGGATCAACTTCAAGGGGCAAAATTTTTCTCTAAAATTGATCTTAAGAGTGGTTATCATCAAGTAAGGGTTCAAGCAGAAGACACTTGGAAAACAACATTTAAGACTAAACTTGGGCTCTTTGAGTGGTTGGTGATGCCCTTTGGTCTTACAAATGCACCTGCAACCTTCATGAGGTTGATGAATGAAGTGTTTAGGGATTGCCTAGACAACTTTGTGATCATATACTTGGATGATATCCTTGTATATTCTACTACTTGGAAGGAACACTTGCAACATCTAGATCAGGTTCTCCACACCCTTGAGAGGAACCAACTTTTTGCTAACCTTCCTAAGTGTTCATTTGCTCAAACTTCAATCTCCTATCTTGGATTTATAATAAATCAGCAAGGAATCAATGTTGATCCCACAAAGGTAGAAGTACTCCAAAATTGGCCAACTCCCTCCTCTGTCACTGATCTTAGGAGTTTTCTTGGACTTGCGAATTTCTATCGTAAGTTCATTTCTGGCTACTCTACCATTGCTCACCCCTTGCATCATCTCACGAAAGCCAAAGTTAGATTTCAGTGGCTCAAGGAACATGATCAAGCCTTTGAGACCTTGAAACACAAACTGTGCATTGCACCTGTTCTTGTACTCCCCAACCTTTCTCATCCATTTGAGATAGAGACAGATGCCTCACAGTTTGTGATGGGAGCAGTTTTGAAGCAAGATGGACACCCTGTGGCATATCATTTCGAGACCTTTTCAGCTGCCAAAAGAAACTACTCCACATATGACAAAGAGTTGTATGCTTTGGTCCAAGCCATCAAATATTGGAGACACTATCTTCTTGGGAAAGAAACAATTGTCCACACAGATCACATGCCACTCAAGTTTCTTCAGTCACAAACCAAGATTGAAGAGGCTAGACACATGAAGTGGGCCACTTACTTGCAGCAATTCCACTTGGTCATCAAGTACAAGAAAGGAACAACTAATATAGTGGCTGATTTTTTGAGTCATCCACCCATGGCCCAAACCTTGACAACAATTGTGACTACCTCCCATATTGGATTTCAGACTTGGCCACCTCTTTATGCTCTTGATACAGATTTCAGCAAGGTGCACCATCATCTTGTACACCCTTCATCTTCCAACCTCACTCCTTTTCAGGACTATCACTTGAAGGATGGACTTTTGTACAAGCTAGACAAACTTTGTGTACCACAGGAGCATAGGGTTTCTCTCATCAAAGAAGCCCACTCAAATCTTTATGGAGGTCATTTTGGGAAATAGAAAACACTCCACCACTTGCAGCGGTTCTTCTACTGGCCTCACATGTAGAGAGATGTCCTATGATTTTTGAGACAGTGTGTCGTATGTTGTCGCTCCAAATCAACAAATAGGAAGTTGGGCTTGAGTGTTCCTTTGCCCATTCCTTCACGTCCTTGGGAGAGCATATCCATGGACTTGGTGAGTGGATTTCCCATGACTGTGAGACAGCATGACAGTGTTCTTGTGATTGTGGACCGATTCAGTAAGATGGCCAAATTCATTCCATGCAGGAAGACTAGTACAACACCTGATTTGGCATAGTTGTTCTTTGAGATAGTGTGGCGATCCTTTGGTCTTCCCACCAACATTGTTTCTGACCGAGATCCACATTTTGTGGGACACTTTTGGAGATCCTTGTGGAAAATTTTGAGAGTTTCCCTTAATTTTTCCATGGCTTTCCACCCTCAGTCAGATGGGCAGACTGAAGTTGTGAATCGCACACTAGTATAGAGTTTGAGGATCTACCACCACACCTCACCGGCTAAGTGGGATTTGAGCCTCACTCACATTGAGCATGCATATAATAGAGTGGTTCATAGCTCCACATCACATTCACCTTTTGAGGTTTGTCTCGGATTTCAGCCACTTGCACCTTATGAGTTGCCTCTTGCTTTGCCCTCTCCCACCACTGCACACATGGAGAAGGAGCAAGATAAGGCAACCTCTTTCATACAACATTTGCAGAGCCTCCAGGCTAAGGTGACATAGATCCTACAGAGGACTCAGCAGTAGCAGAGGAAAGTGATGGATCGGCATCGCGTTCCTCATCCTTTTTAGGTTGGTGACAGAGTTTGGCTTCACTTAGACAAACGACATTTTTTAGAGAAGGCACATAGCAAGCTCAAGCCTCTCCACTATGGGCCATACACCATCATTCAACAGATCTCTGAGAATGCATTTCATTTGGACCTTCCTTCACATCTTGGCATCCATGATGTTGTCAATGTGGATCTTTTGAAGCCATATCAGGACTCGACTTTGGAGACTGCACCTGTCATCAACCATCCAGCAGATGTGGTACCTGAATTTCAGCTTTCGCTTGATACAGATAGAGTTTTTGACATGAAGACTCGTCAGACTCGACAGGGTTCGACCACTTCCTACCTTGTCGCCCATCGCGGTCAGCTTCCACACCAGGCACGCTGGATCTCTCACCATCAGATGGCTCGTGACCTTCCAGATTTGTTGAGAGCATTGGGGTCCAATGCTTCTATGGTTGGGAGGAGTGTTGAGGATACTTAGGAACTACATTTTAGCCTAAGTCCTCCATTCATATTTATTTTTATATTTTGCACTTTGTACACGTGAAGGTATAGTATACCTCATGATTTATTGTTTTCCATAGATAGGAGGCAATTTTGATTGCCTTGGCAGATAGTACAGTGTGCATGTTATCGTGATCGAGCGTTGTCCATGTTGGGCACTTTGTTATAACGCTCTCACCTGATTACATTTTATGTATTATTATATATATGTGTACTGCATAATAAAGAATTCAGCTTTGTTTGGGTTCTCTTGCTGGTCCTGTCCATATCACATAGGGATCTTAATATTTTCTAGCAAATTTTGATAAAGGCCTTCCCTTAGCATCTTTGACATTTCTCCAGCATTTTCTACTTGATATATCAAAAGGGCTATAGGTCCTTTCATTTTATTCCTCTGTAAAATCAATATTGAATGGCATTTTTGACCAAAATTGTCCTCTTGGGTAGGATTTACCTAGTGTAGTGAAATTTCACTACAATAGGAGCATTGGCTTTTTTTAGCTTAGGTTACAATTTCAAACTATAGGATCATCAATCAATGAAGATTTTTTTCTCATAAGGATGCTAGCTATGGGTAGCACTAGAGTAATTATATATACACCCCTAGTTCAACTTTTAAAAGAAGAAGCAAACTCTCACTTTTTCTTTAGTTATCATTGTGGCATTATAGTTCGATAATTCCCTTGTTTGGAATATATCCTAAGTTTGAATCTCAAAAATAATGTTTTTGTAAAATTGAAAAGGTTCTCTTCAATACCATTATTTCCTCTCTATCTTTCCAACTTCTAATGGCACAAAGGTTGTTTCACTTAATTCTAGCCATGTGTTTAATGCTTAAAATCCTATAAGGCTGTTTTAAAATGAGACTTGATTGGAAGTGTACTTAAAGTCAAGTTTTATAGTACCTTCCTCCCTAAATCAAGTAGTTATACTAATATAATTGTTGGAAATATGGCTTTCAACTCTTCAATATTGAGGTTAAAACTTGGTGCTAACACACTTTTTAAGGTATGCAAACAAATCTTCCTTATCTTCATGATTTATTCCCATTTTTGGTTTCAAACAACATGCATGGTATAATGGTTACCTTGCTCTCTTATTGGATAAAGGTGTAAGGTTCAAGTTCCATTAGCTTTGGATCTATTCTCTATAATTTTATATAGTTGAGTTGCATATTCCAATCGCAATATTCAAACTATCAATCCATGATTCACTAATTAAAAAAGGTAGTATCTAGTCTAAATCAAACAAGTGTTAATAGAATATTGTGGCAAGCAACTGAATTTGAATTGGAAAAGGTTTGATAGTTTGATTTTTTTTATTAAAGTGTTGATATACCAAATATTTTGGAGGTCATTTCTTTTGCATATGGAAGCATTGGATGCCCATTTTTTCTATATTATATGGTTTTTGGGTTCTACATATTGATGATATCAATTTACAAAATAGGGTTATGCATAGCAGAGAAAATTCACCATTTGGACGAAAAAAAGCATTTTTAAAAATTAAAATTTGTAAAATTTCTAGGACCTGGGCGTCAACCATTTAGTCAGAATTTTTGGGAAAAGATAAATTTTAGGTGTCGGTTAGCTATCCTTTGATGAGAGTATCACAAATATTTTGAAAAATTTGTAAGTAATCCTGCCTAAATAAAGTACCCTTTTCGCCCTAAAATTTTAAAATTTCTAAATTATCCTGCCAAACTCACCAAGTATACCTCTATATATAATTAACACCCCATGGATACATTTTTATTTTTAGACTGTGTTCTATATCCGACGAATATACTGACACAATTATTCACAACACCATAATATTTTATGCAACCAACCGTAACCAATTCTGCAACTGTATGGAACCTCATCTAAAATATTCTGGAACTATTTTGGCAACCATATTAGTTTCTACAACCATCCAGAACCACTTCTACAACCGAACGAAACCACTTCTACAGCTAGATCCTATTCTGCAACCGTCCAGAGAAACTTTTACATAAGGTACCTCCTTCACAATTGAACGGAACCACTTCTATAGCTAGATCATGTTCTGCAACCATACGGAGCAACTTCTATAGCAGGAACCTCCTCTATAACTAGATGAGACCACTTCTGTAGCTAAATTCTATTATGCAATTATTCGGAGTAACTTCTATAGCAGAAACCTCCTTTATAACTAGACAAAACCACTTCTGTAATCAGAATCTATCGTGCAATCAAATGGGATCACTTTTTATCCAGATCATTTTTTGCATTCGATCAGAACCAGTTTTGCAACCAAAACATTTTTAATCGAATCTTGGTCCGTATCGGACCTCTTTTCACACCAAGTTCTCTATCACTACTTTGCTTGCCATGGTTTTCTTTATTTTGCCATGTTTTGCATGTTATTTTGCTTGGTTCTATTTTTTATTTATTTAATGATTTTTCAATATTATTTTGCACCACACCAATATCGGAGCCCTCTTCTGCATCTAGAATGTTATTGCTTTGTTCCCATGTTTTTCTTTGTTTTGTCATGTTATGAATGTTTTAAAACTCTTTGATTCTTAGTTTCAATTTAGATATTTTTTCCTTGCTAATATTATACATGAGTAAATGCTTTGATTCTCTAAAGACATATTGATGCTATTTTTCTCACTTAAAGTGCTTTCACAAAAAAAAAAACCAGTAGCATAAACTGATAAAATCACAACAAATAATGGCGGGAAAAAAGTATGTATAATCTACCACCCAAACAATTGTTTATTCTATTTAAAATATTATCTTAAGGCCTCAAGAAAGTACACCCTCATCAACATTTTATTTTTTGTAACAAGTAAAATATCACCTAGTGATGGAACAAAGGGCACCAAATATTCTACTGAAAAGAACATCCTCAAATATTTTAGCCAAATTTCGACAACGAGCCAATGACATCCATGAAAATTCAAGGTAAAAATGATTTTTGACTTCCTAGTATGTGCTTGATTGACGATTTGAATATTTTTTTGTAAATTTTTTTATCCAAGAATGATAAAAAATATTATGGTATGCTACTATGTAGAATACCTTGTCGATCCTGATATGCCTCCACTTGAAGATATTCCCCAACAAGAGATGTCTTTTATTGAAAATCCCCTTGAAAATGAAATCCAACAAACACTTGAAGACAACATGCAAAATGACATCACAATTGAAAATGAAAGTGATTAATCAAAATCATTGCAAGCTTCAATTGAATCTTCAACCAAAAATTCAAAAAAAAAGAAAAGCGTCTCTCTGGATATTTGGAAGGGGATTTAGGAATGAATGGGAAAAAATATTTCCCTGGATTGATCCTGTCATGACTGAGGATAACCAAATCAATAAAAAATAATGTAGATGCAAAATTTGCAGTTGGAGACTTGGTAAGGATCATAGGCTTCAAAAAAAGATTGATACATTTGAAAAACATCTTTGGCAAATCTTATGTAAAAGTTATAAAAAGTAATGGTGAAGTTAGTAAAGAAGTTAAGTGGAAGGATGCATCAGAATGTATGCATTTAAAATATTCTATAGAATATGACAATCACTTAAAGCAACAACAATCTCTTGTTGAGAAAGGTGGAACAATTGGAGCCCAATTTCATAAAATACAAAAGACTATTTTAGCTTCAAAAAGTACGCATTTTGTCATTGTTTACAATATTCTCAAGAAAGGTAGACCAATATCCGATTTTATTGATTATAAGTAGTTGTTACACCTTTTTGATTTGTAAAACCTTTCTAGTTCCCATTGGTCAGACCGAAGTGGTTGGGAAATGGTAAAATTTTTATCTTTGGTTGAGAAAGAAGACCGAAGGGAGTAAGTAAAACTTGCCAAATTTATTTCACTTTATATTGATGAGGTAACAGTTGTGGATAACACATCTTGGATTTTCATGCATGTGTACACATTTCAAAATCATATTAGAAAGCCTATTTTGTTGGAAATACATAATATTTTAGAAATTTTAAATGCAAAAAACATTTATAATGTTGTCAAAAGTTTAAAAAATATTGCGGGAATGAATGATATAGACATAGCAACAAAGTTAATTTGTGTTGGAGTTGATGGAGCTACTATTATGCAAGGTCACAGGTCTGGTCTTTGTGTTTGAATCCAAACCATAGTTGCCCCATATATGATACCCATTCACTGTGTCTCATAGAGTTAATCTTGCATATAAAATTGTGAGCACATTTTTAAATGTTGGTAAAGTAGAAAACCTTATTCATGATATTCATTCTTATTTATCATTAAGTTTGAAAATATTTATAGAGTTTCAGCAGTTTGCACTAGGATTTACAGAAGGGAAAAATTGTTAAAATATGTGGATACAAGATGGATTTCATTGTATCAACCTGCTCAGATATTTTTTGTAGAATATCAATCATTGACGGGGTCTATGCATGCAAATCGTTGAATAGACTCAATAAGAATTTAGAAAATTATTTAACAATTTGTGTCTTCATATCAGTTGGATACATTTACGTATGACAGAGCATTGGAACATTTGAGTTCCCTTGTAGACAGAAGAGGAACATCGAATATGGTTGATAACGACAATGATGATGCTTTCAGTGATCAAATGGTGGAGACAGATTTTTGTTATGCCTCATAATGATTCTGGACAAGCTGATATGTTTCAGCTTTCATAGTGATAACTGTCCATGATTTCATTGACAATGATAAACACGAATTGATTTGATAGAAGATTTCTCAATATTGTTCCAAATTTATATGATTTCAAATAATTGTTGTTTTAAATCATATTATTGTTTTAAAATTACATGTCTTATATCATTTTTGTAGATTGTAAAATTGTATGTTTATGTCTTAGTGTCTCAAATTTCATTTCATTGACAATGATAAACCCAAATATTACATAACATTTTCAAACTCAAATATTACATAACATTTTCAAACCTAAATTAGATATTGCAGTCTTTTTAAAACATTTTCAAACAAAAATTACATAACATTTTCAAATAGAAAATTTTATATTAACTAGTTCAAAAAGAAATATATTACATCGTTCAAACATTTTTAAACCCAAATATTACATAACATTTTCAAACTCAAATATTACATAACATTTTCAAACCCAAATTAGATATTGCAGTCTTTTTATAACATTTTCACAAAAATTACATAACATTTTAAAATAGAAAATTTCATATTAACTAGCTCAAAAAGAAATATATTACATCGTTCAAACATTTTTAAACCCAAATATTACATAACATTTTCAAACTCAAATATTACATAACATTTTCAAACCCAAATTAGATATTGTAGTCTTTTTAAAATATTTTCAAACAGAAATTACATAACATTTTCAAACAGAAAATTTTGTATTAACTAGTTCAAAAATATATATGTTACATCGTTCAAGCATTATTAAACCCAAATATTACATAACATTTTTGAACTCAAATATTATGTAACATTTTCAAACCCAAATTAGATATTGCAATTTTAAAACATTTTCAAACAAAAATTACATAACATTTTCAAACAAAAAAATTCATATTAACTAGTTCAAAAAGAAATATATAACATCATTCAAACATTTTTAAACCCAAATATTACATAATATTTTCAAACAGAAATTAAATATTGCAGTCTTTTTAAAACATTTTTCAACTCAAGTCTCAAATATTACATACCAATTTCAAACAGAAATTATATATTGCAGTCTTTTTAAAACATTTTCAATCATTTTATTGTGCTTGGAAGCTTCACTAGTGGTTAGAGATACTGATTATTTTCCTTTATTAGCTTCTATGACACTCTCTTTTGGAAATGCTCCAACTCTAACAAGGTTTTCACGTACTTTCACAATACTTGACACACATGTTGCTTCTTCTTTATTTAGATATTCAAGTATTGTTGGAAACAATTCTTTCATTTTCTCAAGCACCTTATCCAGATCTTCTTGCAGCTTCTCTTTAATGTATTTTTTAAGCGATTTTTTTATAAAATATTTTTCTGCATTTTCTTTTTCATTTCCATTGCATTCATCAAACATGTCTTTGTTGTATAAATATTGACATCCATGCTTTTAACCTATGTTTTCAAAATTTCAAAATTTGTCTGCAAGAAAAAATTGAAAACTTAATTCTAAAGGGATATATTGAAATTATTACAAATTTTCAAGAAATATAAAAATTTAACTGCAATAGAAAATTGAAATACATATAACTTTTTTACCTCAGCCAATTCTCTTGCAGTCTCAACAATTGCAACCTTGTCCTTATCAGAAGCCCATTGGTTGTAAAATTTTTGGGCTTCAGCATTAACATTCTCCAATATACCAATAAAAACATTTAACACATCATCATCATAAATAAAATCAAATTTAACTTATCTCGATGTAACCTGTTTTAGCAGGCCATTAAGCTTTTCGGGTTCAAAATTGACCAAAGAATAAATAGATTCTCTTTTTTCATAATTTTTATATTAGGCATTTATTTCCCTAATAAGGACCTTTGCTCGATATTCACATTCTTTCACTCCTGCAAATATTTCAACATAAAATCCTTAATTGTTGACTCGGTACTGTTAGCCAATGAAATATTTTCATTAAAATTGATAACATCATCCTCAGTTTGAGGACCTTGAGGATGAGGGTCGTCTCCTTGAGTGGTGGTACTTATGTCTGCTCGACTGTAGGGGCTTCTTCTTCTTGTTCTATATCTTTAAGCACATCTATTACCTTGAAGCCTATAATATTACCTTGCAAAAGGTAATCCTCATCAAGTTGAATATTATCCAATCCTATTGTAGAAACTTTTGGTGCTTGTGAATTTGTAGAAAATGTAAATTGAGACCATCCATACCCAAAACTTGTTGTTGGCATGTGTGATATATGTGGGTGTGAATACCCATACCTAGAACTTTATGTAGTGCCATGTGATCTTTGTGAAAACAATCATTTTCCAACACTAACTTACCCTCACATAGGCATTATCAGAGGCTATATCGGTGCATGTTGTTGATTTGGTGGAAGTGGTGGCTGTGGTGAAACCAAGGAGTGTGATGCAACTAGAGGTGGTGGCATAATATGCCCTCTAACTTGTGATGTTACTTTTTGAACATGAGAATCAACTAAAAATAGTCAAATACATTTTGTTAGAATTCTTCTTAAAATAAAAAATATATTAATTTAAATTAACAACACATAGATTTACCTGAAGACGATGAAATATGTTGAAATTGTCCTGCAATGGGGGAGGGGTTGGCCACACTAGATTTGAATTGTATATTTTGTGCATACCTAGGTGTACGAGAAACCCCAGGAGTAGTTACTTGCTTGAAAGTTTATGTGACCTCTACATAGGACCAAGTGTTGCTTCAGAGCCCGTGTCTTCAGAATCACCTTTTTATTTCAGCCTGTGACCCCTAGTGGCAGAAATATGTTTACTCCTTGTATTTTTTGCCTTATCGTGCATATAGATAAAAATAAAAATTAAAGGAAATGTGGCAAACTATAAAATAGTATGTCAAGGACAATGATGTAGTTATTACCTTCAATTCCTCTACTAACATGGAAATAGACTGTAGTTTTGCATGCAATACATTTGGTACATAAGTAGTCAACAAATTATGAAAACACTCAAAATATAAAGCTAAAAGAAAATTTAAAGTACCCACAATGGGCTGTCTTTTTGGTTGTCAGTTGGACTGTGTGCAACTCGGACCTAATTCGATCCAAAATATAAGTGCACCAATTGAACTTTTGATTATGCTTAGACTGAACAATATAAGCAAGTGCCCAAAATGGAATTTTTGATCTTCCCATTAGAATAAATTTGGCCTAGAAAATTTGATAATGACCTTCAGATTTTGATGGTTAACATCATTGATTGATAAACCTCTTTTTGATTTGGTGGCAAAAGCTACATTAAAAAAAAGATGTCAATTTACAAATTTGAAGCATTAAAAATTAATAAAATATAATTAACAAGACTTATAACCAAATATTCCAATGAAATTCCATAATTGCTTTCAAGGTGTGCTTTATCATTTGGATACAGTTGCAACCTTGTCGATACTTAAGGAAAACCAATGAATGGAAGACCTATCAATATGTGAATATCTTCAGGGGTGATGCTAAAAACCAGATTTCTATTTCATACTTTAATGTTCATTATAGCCCTTTCGTGGTCATAACCAGATATAATATGTTGTAGTAGAACTTTATTTGTTCTAAATTATGGCATGGAAATGAGGTTTGATAAACCTGCATTATTGAGCCACTGAAAGTTCAACCCTGGAGTTGTTATCAGATCTGAAATCAATGTGCACAAAAAATTCTTGAATTTTGGTGTAGTTGTGGAAGAGGTATCCATCGTAAGAAGTTGGAAGTCAAATAAAAAGGACTGGGAATAAAAATGGAAATGTTGATCAGAAAGGTTAGCTCTGGTTGTAGTAGTCGTAGAAATGAAATGGAAAAAATGATAGTTTATGTCCTATTATAGATTGAGAAATAGGGTTGACACATGGCAACATCATATTGGACATGCAGTGTTGTTGATTGAACGTGTGACACGTGGTAGATGAACCTTTCTAAATTTGATACAATGTAGGACCAAATTCTATTCTGCATTCGATCGATTCCTAGATCATATTGTGCACCCGGTTCAAGATCGGGTTAAATTATGCACCTAGTTTGTGACCAGATCTGAGCATGTATCTGGTCCAAAACCAAAGCATATTATACATCTGGTCCAATATCATATCATAATATGCATCTGGTCGATGGTCGAATCATTTTATCCTACCGATCGACAACCGGATTATAGTATGCATCTAGTCGACAGTCGGACCAGACTATGCATTCGATCTGTGACTGGATCATAGTATGCATCTGATCGTTGACCAGATAGTATGATGCAATGGGTCATCCTCGAATCATATTATGCATTTGGTCCTTCACCAGATCATAATATGCATTTGATTCATAACCGGATCATATTATGCATTTAGTCCGTAATTGGATCATATTATGCATCTGGTTCATAACCGAATCATATTATGCATCCATTCTGAGCCCAAATTAATATTTGGAAAGTATCTTACATTTTCAAACTCCTTCTCACCTGGTTCGATCATAAATTTGAATTTTACCATTTTTTTTTTAATTTTGAGGTAATTTGCCATACCATCATACATGCAGTTTGCCAGGATTCGTTGGGTTTTCAGAATAGATTAGCCATTTTTTAACAAGTACCTTTCGGGTCCTACCTCTTATGCATAAACATATTACAAATTTACAATTATACATGGGATTTGTGTGTAAAATTCATTCTTTAGGATATTTTACATGTCTCAATTGGTGAAGTTATAACAGTTAGTTCATATGGTAGGATTGCTTAGAAGCAATAATCCCTAGTTTAAATTTAACAATGAATAAAAATAAAATCCCAATGATCATAAACTTAGTAAGATGAAAGAGGAAGATCTTAGTCTCTTTTTTATATTAGTTGAACTTGATGTAGTTTTCCACAACAAAGAGAAAACCAATCCTATTTAGGTATGGACCACTTTGAAGGATCTCTATGGAAAAGCAAGTGCTAGTAAAGTTAATATAATAGAGATAAAGCTTTTCAATCTCAAAGTTTCATATTTTAGTAGTATTAAAGACTACATATTACACTTCAAAGCTTAAAAATTTGACTTAGCTATGATAAGAGGTAAGGTAAAGGGTGATGAAGAGTATGTAAAATATATTACTTCCAATATTTTTCTCCTTCTCATATAGTTGGATTGGTCCTTTATGTGAATACTATGACTATCAAGGGTCCACAACCTATCTCTATTGAAGGACTTTTCAAGTTTCTTATCCATGGTGAAGTTGCAATGATCTCTCTCTTATAAATAGGTCCATTTAATGACTTCAAATCAATGGAATCTAAAATGTTAAGGTTCTAAAGAAGTAAAATACTTGTGAGTATTATAAAATATAAGAACACTCCATAAAAAATTTTGTAACAAGATTGAAGAATATTGGAACAAAATTCTTGACATCTAGACACAATATTTCTAAATGAAGATAAAGATAAAGATAGTGTAATTTATTTTTATAGTTTAACCTCAAATTCAAGTTATTCTTATTTTATTTAGTTCATTAATTGTTATCTTCAAAATAACTTCTAAATATTTTTTAGAATGATGAATGCATGTTTTGGAATGTTTTTAGAAAGTATTGTGAATTTGAATAGTATAGACTAATCCTATATATAAACAATGTGAGTTGATGAACTATGACTAGTCTTTATTGTGAAAAACATAAAATCGATAAGTAAAACATTTTTTATTAACCCCAATCCATCTTGTATAGTGTGAAGTTTGATTGAAATATAATTATATTGGGATTTTAAATCCAAGGTTGTCATTTCCTATTTGATAATTTTTTTTTTTATTATTTGTGGAAAACATCCCAAAAGGGATGCCAATTTCAAATAAGACCCAAGGAGGCAGGGGTACTATTTGATAAAAATTTATATAAAATATAAATTCTTTAATTTTGAGTCCAGTTTCTATTTTTACTTGTAAAATGAGTTATTCAAAATCCTTAACCAAATTAAAAGGTGAGGGAGCAAGATAATAATCCTAGTTTTGAAAAATCATAAAACTTTTCTTATTCCTTATCTCCATAATGACAAATCCATATTAGAATTTGTTTATTCTAAAGAAGAGATATTTCCACATTAGTATTATAAATTTGAATTCCTTAAAGAACCTAATTTCTAATTTGTTTTCTATAAATTGTTAGATTACACTTTACAAGTAAATATAGATTTTAAAAATAGAAATTTTTCCTCCTATCCCTGATTTTTTTATGAATGGAATGTCATAAATGTTGAGATAGCTATTTATATCAACATAAACACTCCTAAAAATACCTAGAGTACTTAAAATCCAAATATGAACAAGTCATTTGTACAAATTTATATAAAGCATACAAGGATGTTTATTTCTAGGACTACACTAATATGCTTGACATGGATACAAACCTTATTTTCCAGGATATTGCAATATCAAATGTTGACCAAGTAAAGTAAAATCAAATGAAATTCTCTACTTTTCAAGAGCTTTGCAATATTCAAGTCTAGAAATTGATTTATATCAATTTTCTAGATATATCAATTATTTTGGTGGGTGTTTAGCATAGGGATATGGAGAAGATCTTATTTAGAATATATTTTAAATTTTAAAACATGAAGGATATTTTCCTTTATCCTTGATAGATGCTATAGTCAAATACACAACAAGATATAAAATAGTATCGCTTACAAATTAATATTCTAGGTATATTCTTAAACCAAATTCAAATAACCCTTGATAATTAAACCAAAATGACTTTCACTATTAATTGGGGTATATTATTCTATGTTGTTATAACCTTTGTATTAAAAAATATGGATGTTACTTACTAGAGAGTCATATCATATTGAGCTCTTAGGAAAATCTAAGCATAAAGTTAATCATTCCTCTAAGCCGTAACTCTTTTTGATAAATTACGATATTATAAGGTTAGACTAAATCCTAAAATATATATTTTTGTAATCAATTATGGTAATATTTACGCTTTATTTTATAATATAGAGGCATTAATATTGATGAGTATAAGATAAAAGCTATAGATGTTAGGTTTCCTTCCAAAAGAGTGAAAGAGATTAAGTTGTTTATAGGAAAATGAGGGCTAATTTTCTAGTTCATTTCTAAAGTTACATATAAACCTCATCCTATATATGATTTAGTTTAAAAATATATCATTTTTAAATAGGATTAAGAATGTAACAAGGCATTTAGAAAATTTAAGAATTTTTTGGTTAGGCCTCCAACTCTAAGGATGGTGATGGGGACGCAGTCTTGCAGAGAAACACTCAAGCTTTCATTTCATAAAAATTTCAAAAAAAATTACAATACTAGCCCACAGGCATAGTTTTCCTTCTGTCTCTCCCCCCTTTCCTTCATGCATCACCTGCTTCTATATCCCTGTCTGGACCTCCCTCGAGATCCCGACCCTATAGGCCATTAATGACCCACCTGCCAAAATACATTCAGTCTCATTGAGCCTTTTCATATTTTTTTCCCTATCTGGAAACTGCCACCGGGTTAGCCGTAGAAACATGCATTGATGAGCCATATGACTTCTGGGCGCAGTCTTCAAATGGCTGCCATGCTCAGCAAGCTTACCGAGCAAGAAATCATGCACTAATGAGGCCCTGATCGCCTCAAAAAACATCGTCTAGGGATGTAGGCTTTCTCGAATTGAGAACCAGTAGTATGTCATGATATCACGACATGTCACGATATCATGACATTTCTCTTCCTAGCTGCCTCCTTTTCTTTTAGTTTGCAATATCACGACATGTGATATCGTGACATTTTTTCTTTCTTGCTGTTTGCTTCTCCTTCGAGTCGCGATATCGTGACATTTTTATTTCTTGTTTTCTGCTTCTCCTTCGGGTCACGATATCATGACATGTCGTGATATCATGACATTTTTATTTCTTGTTGTCTGCTTCTCCTTCGGGTCACGATATCACGACATGTCACGATATCGCGACAATTTTCCTTCTTGCGATCTCCTTCCTATTCGGGTTGCGATACCGTGACATGTCACGACATCACGATAATTTTCCCCTCTGTTGCCTTTGCGCTACCTCATTGGGTCATGATTTTGTGACACCCTCCTCTGCTGTCGTTGCTCTACCTCGTTGGTGTCATGATTTTGTGACACCCTTCTCTGCTGCCTTTGCTTTACTTGTGGGTGTCACGATTTCGCGACACCCTCCTCTGCTGCCTTTGCTCTACCTCATTGGTGTCACGATTTCATGACACATCACAATTTTGTGACACCCTCCTCTATTGCCTTTGCTCTACCTCGATGGTGTCGCAGTTTTGCGACATGTCACGAAATCATGACATTTTTGTGTCGTGCATTCTCTCTCCTCCCTAAGTCACGAAAACGTGACATGTCACGATATCGCGACACTTTTTCCTATCACGATATCATGACATCATGACACCTTTTGCCCTTTACATTCTCTCTCATCCCTAAGTCGTAAAAACATGACATGTCATGATATCGTGACACTTTTGGCCCTTTGCATTCTCTCTCCTCCCTGAGTCACGAAAACATGACATATCGCGATATCACGACACTTTTGGCCCTTTGCATTCTCTCTCCTCCCTAAGTCGTGAAAACGTGACATGTCACGATATCGTGAAACTTTTGGCCCTTTGCATTCTCTCTCCTCCTTGAGTCACGAAAACGTGACATGTCGCGATATCGTGACATCAAAGCTAATACTTGGAAAATTTTGTAGTTGATGCAAGATTGCTCTATTGCCACCGGATGCTCCTGCATCAGACATCTGGGGTGTATTGAGAAGTTTTCTTCACTTTAGTACTATTGGAGGAAGACCAAGATGGTCAACCTTTGCTTTTGACAACCAAGTTGCATCTTCAACAAGCCTACCTTTCCATTTGACCAGATATTCAGAACATTGCCTGTACCTGGTAGTTCTACCAGCTCGCATGTCTAGTATTTCTTCGACCTCATCTATTGTTGGAGTAGATGTGGGAATATCCCACAAATTTGTCCTTGGTGTCTCACCATTACCTCCTTCATGGTATTCTACCAAGTCTGAAATATTAAAAACAGGTGAGATTTTTAACTCACTTGGCAGTTCCACTTCATAAGCATTTCCTGAATCTCTTTTACCTATGATCCTGCATGGTCCAAACCTCTTCATCTTCAGCTTGTTGTAGGTTTGTCTAGGAAACCTTTCCTTTCTCAGGTGAACCATGACCTCATCTCCCACTTGGAACTCCTTGGAACGCCGCTTCTGATCGGCCTTGGTTTTGTATTGAGCATTCATCTTACTGATATGTTGTTTTACCTCTTCATGCAAACTCTTCATGTGCTCTGCAAAATCTTCAGCCTCAGCACTACTCTTTTCTCCTTTACCCATCATTCTCAATTCAGAAGCATGCCTTGGGTTTTTCCCATACACAATCTAGAATGGGGATTTACCAGTACTTTTGTTGATGGAATTGTTTTAAGCAAATTATGCCTGTGGCAAAACCAAATCCCATCCTTTGGGCTTAACTCCCACCAGGCATCTTAGAATATTACCCAAACTTCTGTTCACCACCTCTGTTTTCCCATCAGTCTGTGGATGGTACATAGAACTGAACTTTAAATCTGTTTTTAGCTGCTTCCACAAAGTCTTCCAAAAATAACCCACAAATTTGGTATCTCTGTCAGATACTATACTCCTAGGTAGACCATGAAGGCACACCACCTCCTTAAAAAACAAGCCTGCAACATGAACTGCATCACTTATTTTCTGACATGGAATAAAATGAGCCATCTTCGAAAACCTGTCCACCACAACAAAAATGGAGTCACTCCCTCGTTGTGTCCTTGGTAGGCCAAGAACAAAGTCCATACTGATGTCCTCCCATGGCCTCGCTGGCATAGGTAATGGCTGATACAATCCTGTATTCTGTCTCACTCCCTTAGCCATCTGACAGATTCTATAGCCTTGCATAAATTTAATCACATCTTACTGCAACTGTAGCCAATGGTAGTTTTCACCAACAAGGGCAATGGTCTTATCTCAACCAAAATGTCCAGCTAGTCCTCCACTATGATTTTCCTTTATCAGATTCTCCCTCATTGAACTCTGTGGGATGCATAATTGACCTCCTTTGAACAACATCCCATCTTGGATCAGGAAATCCAGCCACTTGGTCCTGTCCAAAGTAACGAGTGCCAAGCAAGCCTTCCAGGCTTTCGAAAAGTCAAGATCTTCAGGGTACAGACCCTTCAGTTCATCAAATCCTACCACTTCCACCTTCATTTTCGTCAACAAACACTGCCTTCTGCTTAATACATCTGCAACTCTATTGGACTTTTCGCTCTTGTGCTTCAACACAAAGGTATAACTCTGTAGAAACTCTACCCACTTCAGGTGCCTCTGATTTAGCTTCCCTTGGCTATTAATATATTGTAAGGCCTAATGATCAGTAAACATAACAAACTCTTTTGGCAACAAGTAATGTTGCCACTTCTTTAGAGCCTACACTATAGCATAAAACTCTTGATCATAAATTGAATACTTCTTTCTAGAATCATTGAGCTTCTCACTAAAGTAAGCCATAGGTCTACCTTCTTGGCTCAAAATAGCTCCTATGGCACTACCACTAGCATCACAGTCGACCTGAAATACCTTATTAAAATTTGGAAGTGCCAAAACAAGTTGTTCTGTAACCTTCCTTTTCAAAATATCGAAGCTCTTATCTGCTTCTAAAGTCCACTTAAATTCCTTCTTATTCCCTTTCATTTTTTTTGTAAGGGGTGCACAAATACTGCTGAAATTCCTAATGAATTTCTTGTAAAAACTTGCTAGACCATGAAATGATCTTATCTCAGTTGTGCTTCTCAGGGTAGGCCATTCAGTGATAGCTCTTACCTTTTATATGTCCATCTTTAGACCCCTGGCTGAGATGACAAATCCCAGGTACACTAACTCCTTCTCAAAATTGCATTTCTTCAGATTAATCAACAACTGCTCCTCTCGCAGCTTCTCAAAAACCCTTCTGATATGCATCAGATGCTCTTCCAGGGTTTTGCTAAATATTAGGATATCATCTAAATAGAAAATAACAAATTTTCCTAAGAAATCCTTCAATACCTCATTCATCAACCGCATGAATGTGCTTGGTGCATTGGTCAGCCCAAATGGCATGACCAACCACTCATACAAACCTTCTCTGGTCTTGAATGTTGTCTTCCACTCATCTCCTTCCCTGACACGAATCTGGTGATAACCACTCTTCAGGTCAATCTTGGTGAAGTATTTGGCTCCACTCAAACATTCCATAATGTCATCCATCCTTGGTAATGGAAATATGTACTTAATGGTGATCTTGTTAATGGCTCGAGAGTCTGTACACATTCTCCACTCCCCATATTTCTTTGGTGCTGGTACTGCAGGTACTACACATGGACTCAGACTCTCCCGAATCAACCCCTTCTCCAGCAATTCTTGGACTTGTCTGTTCATATCTTTAGTTTTTGTAGGAGTCATTCTATGGGCTACCTTATTGGGTAAACTAGATCCTGGTACCAAATCTATGTGGTGACTGATCTTCCTCACTGGTGGTAAACCCTCAGGCACATTATCAGATATAATGTCTAGAAATTCTTTCAACAGTCCTAAGACTTCTACAGGGGTATCCTTGCATTCTTCCTTCCTAACTCTAGGAACCAATGCATAGCACATATGCTCATGCTTTAAACTATTCAAAAAATTTCCTCCTTCAACTAAACAAATTCTAGCGTTGTTGCATACATTTTCTTCTACCTCTTTCAATGGCTTTAGCTTATGGCGCACTCCATTCTTCGTTATTGAGTAGGTGTTGGCACGACCATCATGCACTGCACACCAATCAAACTGCCATGGCCTTCCCAACAGCAAATGGCAAGCATCCATGGGTAGGATATCACACAGTACCTCATCATAGTAATTCCCAATATTGAACTTCACTGAACATTGTTCACTGACCAAAACTCTATGGTCCTTCTGTAACCACGCAATCCGATATGGATGCGGGTGTCTTCTCCTTTGTAGCTGTAACTTGGCAACCATTTCTTTTGAAACCAAGTTATCAGTACTACCATTATCTATGATAATATTGTAGACCTTACCCGAACTTTTGCACCTAGTGTGAAACAGGCTCCTCCTCTGGTCAAATCCTTTCTCCTCATTTAACAGGGTCCTCCTGGTGACCATAACTTCTCCTCTGGGTTCAAGTCCTCTGTGTAGCTCCTCTTGTAGGGCTTGAACTTGCCTCTGCAAAGATCTGAAATCCTTTGTTAGCACCATGTTTCTTCCACCACCATGGTTTCTTTGTGGAGGCATCTTGCTTCACTCTCTTCTCACAACCCTTCCACATATCCTGGTGCAAGCTGCCTCACTTTTAGCAATCTGCTCACACACTTAGGAACTCCTGCTTTGATACCACTTGATGGAGACGCAGTCTTACAGAGAAACACTCAAGATTTCATTTCATAAAACTTTCAAAAAAAATTACAATACTAGCCCACAGGCATAGTTTTCCTTCTGTCTCTCCCCCCTTTCCTTCATGCATCACCTGTTTCTATATCCCTGTCTGGACCTCCCTCGAGGTCCCGACCCTCTAGGCCATTAATGACCCACCTGCCAGAATGCATTCAGTCTCACTGAGCCTTTTCATATTTTTTTCCCTATCTGGCAACTGCCACCGGGTTAGCCACAAAAACATGCATTGATGAGCCATCTTACTTTTGGGCACAGTCTTCGAATGGCCGCCATGCTCAGCAAGTTTACCGGGCAAGAAATCATACACTAATGAGGCCCTGACTGCCTCAAAAAACATCATCTAGGGATGCGGGCTTTCTCAAACTGAGAACCAGTAGTATGTCACGATATCGCGACATGTCGTGATATCGCGACATTTCTCTTCCTAGCTACCTCCTTTTCTTTTAGGTCGCGATATCACGACATTTTTTCTTTCTTACTGTCTGCTTCTCCTTCGAGTCGTGATATCGTGACATGTCATGATATCATGACATTTTTCTTTCTTGCTGTCTGCTTCTCCTTCGGGTCACGATATCGTGACATGTCATGATATCGCGACATGTCACGATATCACGACATTTTTCTTTCTTGTTGTCTGCTTCTCCTTCGGGTTGCGATATCGCGACAATTTTCCTTCTTGCGGTCTCCTTCCTCTTCGGGTCGTGATATCACGACATGTCGTGATATCGTGACAATTTTCCCCTTTGCTGCCTTTGCGCTACCTTTTTGGGTCACGATTTCGCGAAACCCTCCTCTACTACTGTTGCTCTACCTCGTTGGTGTCGCAATTTCACGACACCCTTCTCTGCTACCTTTGCTTTACTTGTGGGTGTCACGATTTTGTGACACCCTCCTCTGTTGCCTTTGCTCTACCTCGTAGGTGTCACGATTTCGCAACACCCTCCTCTGCTGCCTTTGCTCTACCTCCATGGTGTCACAATTTCATGACATGTCACGAAATCATGACATTTTTGTGCCATGCATTCTCTCTCCTCCCTTAGTCACGAAAATGCAACATGTCACGATATCATGACACTTTTTCTTGTCGCAATATCGTGACACCTTTTGCCCTTTGCATTCTCTCTCCTCCTTGAGTCGCGAAAACGTGACATGTCGTAATATCACGACACTTTTGGCCCTTTGCATTCTCTCTCCTCCTTGAGTCATGAAAACATGACATGTCACGATATCGTGACACTTTTGGCCCTTTGCATTCTCTCTCCTCCCTGAGTCACGAAAACGTGACATGTCGCGATAGTGCGACACTTTTGGCCCTTTGCATTCTCTCTCCTCCCTGAATCACGAAAATGCGACATGTCGCGATATCGCGACATCAAAGCTAATACTTGGAAAATTTTATAGTTGATGCAAGATTGCTCTGCTGCCACCGAATTCTCCTGCATCAGATGGCAAATTTAAATAAGCCTTTTATGTTATACACCTCTACTAGTCTCATATCCTTAGGGGTAATCTTAGTCCAACATGATGATGATAACAAGAATTATGCCATATATTATATAATTCAAATCATGTTCTTGGCTAAAACCTATTATAACCCTATGGAGAAGATTCATCTAACTATTTACTTCATACGTGAAAAGATAATGCATTACTTGATATACCAAAAAATATGTGTTTCTATCAAGATTAATTATTTAATGCACTTATTGAAAAAATATTACATACCTGGTGACACACAATATAGGGAGTGGACTACTATGATGCAACAATTTGATCTCCATATTATAACTAGAAATCTAATAATGGTCAAGTGATTACTAATCAACTTATAATAGCCCCTAAATCAAATCCAATATTCATTGAAACAATCTTTTAAAGATTAATATATTATCACAATTTTATGTGCTCCACACGATTACATATTTTATTCTTATTTTACTGATTCTAGTTTATGTCAATAATATGACTTGCATGTCTTTTCTAGAAGGATCAAACACTACTAGAATTGCATAAAAATCCTAATGTTTGGTATAAATACACAACTAAAAAAATCATATTTAGCTCACACAACAATTAGATAAAAATGAGTGTCTACATATTGATCCATGGACCCTCTATTTCCATAGATCCAAGAATGAGTATGGGATAGGAATAGGAATCATCCTTTAAAGTGCTTGAATTTTATCATTCATATGGTTTTCCACTTAAAATTTATATATAGTAGTAATATAGAAAAATATGAAGTCGTAGTTTTACTTTTAATGGTGCAAAGAATGAATGTCCAACATATTAAGGTCCTAGGAGATCCCTTACTATGGTTAATAAAGTCAACAATACTTATAAGATCATATTAGAGCACTTATTTCTATATAATTAGAATATCCAACTTTACAAACTTAACACGTAGAATGAAAAGGCAATTCTTTGACTTCATCAGCTACTAAGATTATATCCCATAAAAATATCAATAAAAGTAAAATTAGAATAAATATTAATAATGAGCATTCCATAGTTATAGTGAAAGATAAGGTCGGTATCAATTATCTAGTTATCAATATGTCAAATTTTTTAATCTCCTAAGTTGATTCTTTATGTGAGGGTATCCTCAAATTTTTAGACAAACAAATATCTCCTTCTAGCTTTAATTCATGATTGAGGACTAGGCTTCATCATAGGGCCTTAAAGCATGTCATAGTTGGAGTTATATAATATCACAATTCAATAGAATCCACGTATTATTTCTAAGTTTAGGGTGCCACAAGCTCTACACAATAATTATTTTAGATATTTTGGAGGTCATTTTAGTGGTAATGCCATGGGCCCATAAACTTTTAAGGATGGGATATTTTTGGACCATCTAGGAATTAGATTTTCACAAGTGTGTGACAAGTGTTAGTTCCATAAATATGATATTCATGCCCTTATATAGGGTTTTCATCGTATTGAGTCCCCTTAGATTTTTTCTATATGTGTTCTTCGTCTGGTTGGTTCTACTTCTCTAGTTTTATCTAATGGTTATTAATATATAGTCATCGCTATAATATTTTACAAAGTGGATCAAGCAAATGGATTTGACCAATCAAATAACTTATACCATACCAAAATTTATCATGAATTAAATCATGTGCCATTTTTTCATATCATATAATATTATCTCTAATAACAAAGGACCTTTAAAAATAAAGAAATTAACAATATCTAATGAATTACATATCTTGAATCACTTCTCTATACCTTATTATACATAAGGTATTGAACAAATAGAATTCTCTAATAAAATTTTAGTCAAATCCCATAAAGTATAGCACTTAAAATTTTACCTAACATTGTGGGTATATCATACTAGTATTCATGCATACACATGGGTAAGTACTTTTCCCCTTGAATATGATGCTAAATTTATTTTACCTCTTGAAGTTAAAATTTCTTATTTGCATATTTCTTTAAAAAATTTGACCATAACACATATTGTCCAAGATTATTATGAGTTTTCCTTGATATGTTCACTACTTTAGATAAGAAATACCTTTATGTTCTTCAACATAACAATATCTACAAAGATGATGTTGCCAAATAGTGTCATAAAAAAGTAAACCATTATACTTTTCATGTTAAGGATCATACGTTAAAACTAAATAGCATCCATTAATTCATGGTGTGACAAAAATACAAACCATAGGTAGTATAGATAGTACATCAAGCATTTATATTCTTACTACCTTTTGCACCTTTATGTATTTGTTTGGCCTATCTACAATTTCTCTTTTATTTTTTTCTTAATAATAATGTTAAAGACCATGTGTTCACTACTCATATGTTAGTTCCTCATTCTTCAATGATAATACCAACTTATATGGAAATTTAATCTTCAAAAAATTGTCATTCATACTAGCTTTACTCAATTTATGCCTTTATTTTATTTTATGTACCATTGATTTATTTTTTTGCATCATATACTTTCATTTCACTATTTTAGATTACCTTTCTACTACACTAGTAGGACTAGATTTTCAAGCCACCAAAGTTACAATTGCATAGTGATCAAAATCGATTGGGATACTTTTGAATTTTGAAATCTTAAGAAAGAGAAAAAGAGTAGAATTTGGTCCTTAGTAGCTATATTCTCCTAAGTTTACACTATTTATTCTTTATAATTTATGTCTTGATTGTCATGTGTGTCTCTAATAATTTATTTGATATGTTGTTTAGTGGGATGATTAATATCTTATCATTTTGATCCTAGTTATAACTTGGTATAATCTTATCTATATTTAAGGATGCATATATCCCCTGCATGTCATGTTTCTTTTTCCAACAAAGACAATCATGTCTTCATATATGTTAGGTTATTTTTCATTGCATGTAACACACCTTCTATCAAGGGGTACCATGTTATCTTAGGTAATGTTTATTTATGAATGGCTTGAATTATTGATATTCTAAATGTGAATCACTCAAGTTGATTAGTTTTGAATGAGATAATGTTAAGGATATTTTAGAGAAACTTTTCAATCTCTCATTGTTAACTCTATTTTTGGCCAACAATTACAAATTTGAATTGCACCATAAGATGTTCCAAATGGCTATCCTACCAAGTTTATGAATATCCAATTTTGAACAATTGATCAAAATAGAAGGTAGTGAATAAAAATTCACTAAAAATATAAAAGCATGTTTCCCAATATCTAGAGTGTCAATTTTGGTTTCCTATAATGGGATATGAAAACTTATTGATAAGCAAAGGAAGTATGTAATTTCTTGGTTAATGTGGATATTAAATTTACACTACAAAATATAACATGTCATGCTTTCCTTAGACAAGGTACTATATTGGGTAGTTAAAGCTTTAATATCATATCTTTAGAATATTATTCTATCTTTTTGTGTCAAATTTAAACCATGTCATGTTTTCCTTCTATGAAGCATTGTGTTATCTAAATATACTTCAATATTAAATTTTAAAAAAACTATAATTTTATATCGTTATTAAATTAATTCACTTTATCTATACAATTATATTTTATACAAATATAAAATTAAACTACCATTTTATTTTTAAATAATACAATTTTTAGTGTCAAATATTGTAATAAAAATTTATTTTTGATTATGCTAATGTTAGAAAAAGGATCGAACATAACATCTGAAGTATAGCATTAAAATTCATTTACACCTAAATGAGTTAAAACTCTAGATCTTCCTCATGCATAAGCCTAGTCCTTTAAGTGTCACTATTTATCATCATCCTTTCTCACATGAATCTCGACAATGTAATAGTTGTAATACCTCTACAGTATTTATGCAATATATGTCTTTAGATATTGTAGTTTTGTTCATAGTGTCTATAATTGGTGTGAGGTGAGTGTCCAAAGTGAATTAGCTCAATAAACTCACACTTGGTATGTTTTTTGTTTAGTTTGCTCTTCTATCAAAATTAGAGACGTCGAATTGAAGAGAGAAAGGCCCTACCTTAAACATGAGCTTTCCATCCACCACCTTGACAGCAGTTATATTCCACCATTTAAAGGAAACCTTCACACAGACGCCTCTCAAATTCTCCAATCTTCCGGGACTGATATTTCCTGAGATGTTCTGCTCATAGCGGAGCTGGTGCCCTGTTTTAGTCACCATGTTCGATACGCCTCCCAGGGAAACCTTGAAACTTCCATCTGAATTTACGACGTAGTCTTTGGTATTTCTGGGCAGGATACTGCTGGGCAAATTAAACGATTCTAATACTTCGCTTACAGACTTATATTCCTCGCAACGGCCCCTGGGAAGGAAAACCATGGATATAGCCAAGGCTGCTACAACCACAACTTTCCACATAGCGTTTATATCATTAAGCGAAACTCTTCGCTTCAATCTAAAGTCGGTTTGTGCAATTTTTACTTTGTGCAAGACGAGAGAACACCCGAATTATGGTAACAGAGATTTTTTACTTCTGGATCCTTTTTCGATCAAAGGGTTTTGTTCTTGACAGTTTTGTTGTGTAAATACAAAATAGTTTACAAATTAAGAGTTTGGATATTAAGTCGGCCTCATTACCGCTGCCTTAGAATAAATAAATATATATTTATTGGGTAAAGATAAAGTTAATGGACTTAAAATCGATAGGTAGTTGCTCTAGTGGTTAAGATGATGGTTGTTTTTTAAGTGGTCTTGTGTTCAAACCCCTTGAGGGTGGTGGTAGGGTGGTGGTTGATGTAATTTGTTAACGTTCTCCTAAAAAAAGTTAATGGACTTAATCATTTAAAAATAGAATGGGAAGCAACAAAATTAAGAAGGGAAGGTTCTTCGGGGAAAACTCAAAGACATACCACTATGAAAATTTGAACCTAGGTTTCCTCTTGAAAACACAAATACATACCACTAAAATTGGTATCCTTTATTGGACAAACCAATATTAAGATAAAAGTATGAGTTTTTGAAAGGAGTCAATTCCTCTTTACCAAGGTTTAAACTTGAGTCTTATATATGAAAACTTAAAGACATACTATTACAATATCCCTGACTAAAAATATATATTATAATCTATAAAAAAATACAAAATATTAATTTAAAACATTAAAATATTAATTAATTTATAAAAAACATTAAAAATCAATATATTATCATTTTAAAAAATAGTTGTATAAATAAGGAGTACATGAATTAATAGAAATAGAAAAAGACAGACCTAAAGAGCACATGTTAGACCTCGTATATAAAAAAAAAGGACCGTCGTTAGTAGAATTTAATATGTTTGTATATATATATTTATTTTATTTTTATACTTGATTAGTGTGAGAAATTGTTATGATCAATGCAAAGGGTTGGGCAGGTTTCCTCCAATCATGACCCTTCCTAAAATCGAGAGCTATGCTTAGCAATAGAGAATTTAACACACAGCCATCACACACCTACCCCCTCGTACACTCGCTCATGCCGCGGTTTGAACCTTAGACCTCTCGAAGAAGAGCCAAAGCCCGAACCATTGCGCTATCCCCCCGGGAAAAACCTTAATTAAAGAAAATTATTCCTCGTATCCCCCGTGGGCCAGGACTTTCCGTTCCACGGGACCTGTCCCATCCGAGTATACCCCTCAGGCTAGTTGGGGTTTTTTTTTGTATCCAGCGCAGGTCGCCAGGCTTGAACCCCGGATCTCCTTTCAAGGATTGAGGGAACTAGGTACGGGGTTCAAGCTTGGCGGGATACAACCCCCCCCCCGACTAGCCTGAGGGGTATACCTGGATGGGACAGAACGAAAATTCCTAGCCCCATGGGATACAAAGAATGGATTCCTAGCCCCATGGGATACAAAGAAAGGTTTTCCTTAACATAAAATTTTATATATATTTATTTATTTATTTTAAAAGAAAGGTATATTATAATATATTTAAAATATTCTCATACATGGATATATGTTAATACATAATTAAAAAAAATTGTATATTTTATTATACAATTGATATTCTGGCACTGTTTGCTCTGTAAACATTATAACAGGAGGTTAGAATTGATCTAACTCTAAAACTCATTATTATCTCACAACTAGTCACATTTATTTTATGCTAGTTCTTAGCAATAGTAACCAATAAAATGTCTAAAATATTGATCAGTTAAGAAAAACTTTCTAGGCTATAAACTGCACCAAGAGCTACACCCCTGTAACCGTAACTCTGGGTCCACACTCAACAAGGTTTGAAAGATAGTTGTTGCAAGAGACACACCCCCAAGTCTTTGATTAGATTGTATTCTAGAATGTCCAGCCTCTTCAGTGTTCTTATAGATCAAGGGCCTAATATGTTATTACTATGCACCAAAACAGATCTAAATTTATGAGATTTGCAAAATATTTAATAAGGGTTGTTGCACCCACATTACCAACACCTTTCCTTCTCCTAAGAATAACTTATCTTAGATCTCTACATCCAGCAGCAATTGCACATATTCCCTTGTCAATCATTGTGTCGATATCAAACTCATCAAGACATCCATAGTTTGTCTTGTATGTGATTCCACTTCCTGCTTCAAAGAGAAGCTAAATTGGATATCTTGGAAGAAATGAATGCAAAATCTGAGAATCCAAAACTCGTAAAGTAGAACAAATGGAAATATCTATGTAAATATGTGGGAATAAGCTTTTTAGTCTGCCTTGCTCAAATAAGAAATCTTTCATTGGAATAAAGGTACTTCTCATCTAAGTCATCTAGCTCACAGCGTTGGAAAAACCCACATGCAAGAAAACCTTAACTAGCCTTGGATTCGAAAGATTGATTGAAACATACCACCATTGAAACAAAATCTATCCAACGGTCTCACTGATCCTCCTCCTCAACCTATGGGAAAGCTAGGAATCACTTGTTTTTTGTGATGATTTTTTTTAAACCTTGAACAGAAAAGGGGCTAAATAGATGGTCTCATTCACAAGTGAGTCAACCTTCCTATTATGATCACATCCAATGTGGGAATAAGAAATGTTATAAAAATTTGTCTCCAACCATAATATCCTTCTTTGGATGATTCTAAGTTGGATTGAGAATAAAACCTTATTGTTTGACATGGTGGAGGTGATTAATTTTGAATATCCATAAACGTGTAAAATTTTGATGCCTTGTTTCCTAGCCAAGTTGATGCCAACTTCATAGCCAATTAGCTCAACAACATTATTGGTGGTTTTTCCTAGATTAACAGTGTATTAGAGTATGTCACGAGAATATTTCAAACATATGATTCCACCAACAGTTGCCCGACCAAGGTTAGATTTGAAGGCATCGTCGAAGAAGAGAGTGGGGAACTTAATTTCTAGAATATGCATTTGTCTAATGTGCCTTTCTATTTTGATAAATTTTTGGAGGTCCATATGTTGAATCACTGCAATTTTTGCTTGTCTTAAAGCATAGGAGTCCTGCTTCTTATGATAATTGGCTTTGGCGTTTAAGTTCATCTCTTTGATCACTCTTTGGGTAAGCACACTACTAGGAGTTCTTTTGTTATCAAAAAAAATCTTGTTGTTGTCCTTCCAAATGTGCCATATGGAGAAAATTGGCATTGTGGACCATAGCTCCTTCAATAAGGGCTTACCATTAAGGCCACATCTATACATATTTCAATTTTCAAGGAAATTACCAATGTTAAAGTTATCAAATATTGGAGACCCAACATGATGGACTATTACAATCCAAGTTTTTATAGCTTCAGGGCATTGGAAGGGATGATATAAAGCAGTTTTGTTACCCTTAAGACATCTATGGCAAATATGTGGCCCCATAATTTTTCTTTTGATGAGGTTATCACCAGTGAGGATTTTATTTTAGAGGACCAACCAAAGAAAAATTTAGAGTTTGGGGGAACCTTGAAGTTCCAAACCTTGGAAAGCTTTTTATCTTTTTGACCCTATTGTTGAATGGCCACTCCAAGTATTTTTTATATATTATCTTATAATTAGATGAGTTAATATAAGATAAATTAAAATGTTTAAATTAATATAAGTAATAATTAAACAAATAAGTATCAAGTGGTATTAGTTCAACTAGTTATATTCCTTTTCATTTAAGGAAGAGACCAAGGTTCAAATCTTGCCAAGCAATTCATGGATAATATCCAAGCTTTGTTTTAATACCACTATGTGGTGATGATGTAATACGGGTAGGGGTTGTTTCAATCCCATATAACTAGTTGAAGAAAAATAATAATTAAACAAATTAGAATTGAAATTATTTTAATCTAAGTAGAATTCAAGTAGAGCATTTAAAAGTTAGTTACACTAAGATTATGAAAAAAAAAAAAATCAAGGGTTAATATTAATGCAACATAATAAATTCTTTGATACCTAGAACATTAAGGATCATTCTATTCACAAAATATTCACAATGATATGCTCACTTCTACCCTACCTTGCTTGCAACGGTACCACAATAAGTAGAGATCATATCTGGATTATATGTAAATGGTATGACATGACTTGGAAACTAGTCTTCAAATGGTAATTCTTGTCCTTTGGCTACAAATCCTACTAGAGTGTCTCATCTTCCTTCATAGAAAGCAAACTAGTGGTCAATGGATTTGGTTATACTTATAAGGACAAAGGAGAGAGAAAGAGAGCAAAAAGGGATCATGTGTCATGGAAGCAATAGAGGCAAAAATATTTTGGAGAAATAAAGAAGAGTAAATGAATAACTGATGAGGTGAAATGGGTATTTATAGTAAAAGTAAATAATGACTTTCTCTTTTGAAGCTGACAGCTAAATTTCACTTTTTTAGAGCTATAAAGTTAGAACTGTCAATCCAAATGACACATTGTTAGAACCATCGGTATAAAAAAATATGCTAGAATCATGATTGTACATCAAAAACCCTAAAATTCAATTGATAACCATGATCATCACTTAAAGTGACGATCTCCACACCATCAGTTTTTAGGACGTGTTTTAAGGGACATGCATCAACTTGTCCCTTAATCATAACTATATTCTTATTTCATCATTTTGAAAATTTTAACAATCCAAAATATCCAAGAAAGATGGCAAAAAGACAACTGGGTAAAGAAAGAGAACTAAAACCACTAACCAACATGGCTTGTCATCATACTACCTCAAGACTAATAAAATTAGTCTACCCCTATCCTATATATAAGACGATGGAACTCTCCACTACCTACAAACTCAGTTTTTAGTGCTCTTTTTACAAATACATATTACCCCTCCCTAAGGACCATGGGCAACATCACAAGGGATATCCACTCATGAGTCCTTAAGGAAAAATGAAAAAATGAGTAATTTTTTATAGCCAAAGCAACAAAAATAAAAATTCTATGCTATAGAGTAAAAGAAAAAATGTTATTATTTTTATTCTATTGTCTATGCAAAATCTATTTTTTTTAAATAAAAAATGGAAAAAATATAAAAATATATTGCTAAAAATTCATAAGTAGAGTAAAACATACCAAATACTTGAACGTGCCCTTAAAAAATATAGCCAAAAGAGATTGATAGTCACTTGCCCCCATGTAGTGTAAAAGGAATCTATTTGTAAAAATTTCCAAAGCATTAAAAAACACTAGTGAAATAATCAAAAATAGATTGTATAAATGAGTCCAAAGTGAGCAAAAACCCATAAAAGCATTATCCCTATGATATCCCTACAAAACATGGCAAAATATTATGCAAAAAATCATTTTTTATAGTAAAATATTCAAAAAAATATTCGGGATAGCTTAAGATGATAGCACTTGGTGCCCCATGTACCTTTTGATGACTTTTCTACTATGTAATATATTCAAAAATATATTATTTTTTTAATATGTAAAATATTTAAAAATATAGTATATTGTTTCTTCTATTGCAGCATTGGCTTGTGTATCTTTTGATGGCTTTTCTATTGCATTTAGGACATATACCTTTGACTTGTATAATATTTGATGAGATGTTACTTTATGATTTATATTTAACCATCTAGAACACAAAAGGTCTGGGTAGCTTTCAGTGACATGCTCATCATACACTACTTATAATGGCCCACCTCGGTAGGACCTTCCCTTGTTATTTGATTGATGTAATGGTGTATTGATATTTAATGCATGATCCTATTTTATTTTATCAAGATGAGTTGATAGTTGTGTTTTATGCTTTCTAAAGCTAGATTATGCTATATTTAGAATTATGTTATTTTTAGAATTGTGTTATTTTTAGAATATGATACTACTAATGAATTTTATAGTTGTAGGACTAAGTACTCTCATATGTGGATTGGTATGAGATAACCACTAGAGTTGAGAGTAATGAGAAATGGCAAATGATGGATTAATTTCAGTTGACATCCCACAAGGATAAAACAATCATGTAGAAGTATTTGCACGTGTGTATGTGTGATTAAATACATCATCAGATCAGGAGGTTACTATATTGTAAAAAAATCCCTTTACACCTGTGCTTAGGGACCCTTCATAGGTGGTTGATAACTCTAAAGTAATCATAAATCATCCTAATTATGGAATGGTTATGTTTGTGCATCTTTGCTTATTATTGATTGATTCTTAATTTGGGCAAGGACAATTTTAAGAAAGAGCCCTTGTGTTGCTTAGGCTCTTAATTTATCTTTAGGATGCATTAATATTTGTATTTCAAAGTATAAATCTTAATTGGTTAATGAAGGTATTAATAATATTTTTAGTATTATTAATACTTATATATATATATGTGTGTGTTAATATATAATATTAACATTACATAAGAAATAATAATAATAATTTTACTTAATTTAATACTATGAAGAATAAATAAATTATCCAATAATACCCTTGCTAAAGTTAGCAATTTAAATCTTACTAAGTTAAGGTTTTAAATAGGGGCATATTTAACTGAATATAGTATTAATTAATTTAATACTGTGGGAGAGAATAATAAAAGTTAGGGCAACCAGATATAGAAGTTTGTTTATTATTAGCATGAAGGATGTCTATTTAATAGGTGTAAGGCACCCATTCAAGGGAAAGAAAGGAGGAGATAGCTATTAGAAAAGAGTTTATGCACTTCTTGGATGGGTGAACGGAAGGAACAAAGTGGAAAAAGAAAGTTTGAAAAAGCCAAAGCAAGTCAAACCATTTTTTCTAGATATTTAGTAAGTTTTTTAGCTATACTTACATTATTTCCTTCCATGATTTTAAAACTCCATATTTGCTTCTTTGGTAGTTCATTGATTTTATGCAGCGATTAGAGCTTGGAATTTAAAGTCCCACCTTGTAGATTATAACCATGTTTTATAAAAGCTTGAATAGAGATTATATATATATATATATATATATATATATATATATATATATATATATATATATATATATATATATATATATATATATATATATATTTGGATATTGACCATGAGCTCTTTTTGTCGTATTAATATTGATTTAATAATAGGTTTGTTTATTATTCAATATTAATATAGTTTAATAATATTAATTAATATTAGTAAATGGTTGAAAACTATTAATTAATATTAATTAAAGATTAAAGACTTTAGTCATATAAATATTGATGGATTATTGTGTTTGTTTAAATGTCAATATTAATTTATATTTTGAATAATATATATATACATACATAGAGAGAGAGAGAGAGATTATAGTTGGGTTTACTAGGAGAGTAGTAAACCCATGATTTTATAAGAAGATTGTGAGATTATAAACTGAGATCTTGCATTGTTATTGAATGATTTTATTATATGATGCATGTTAGGCTTGCACAAACATTGTATAGCAAACTGAGATCTTGCATTGTTATTTAATTATTTTATTGTATGATGCATGTTAGTGTAATGACCCACTCATTACTCAACTCAAACCAACCCAAGAGAGGGCAATTTTTTTTTTATCGTAACATAATTATCCTTAAGTTAGAGTTCATAATCAAGGATAATTGGATAATTTAATCAAACTAAGCCATTCTCATTCATTAAGGCAATAAACTACCAAGATATTTATGACATGGTCAGTTTCAACTCTTGTTATAGGAGTGACCAGGTCCTATCAAACCTTATGTATAAAATAGGAAGCCAATATATTTATCAACTTATCATTACTTCTATCTCCTTTAATTAACTCCTCATACTTAATTGACTAATCAAAGTCATATCCATGAACTTATTTCTTAATTATTCTTATCATAATCATTACATGATAATTAATTATTTCCATAGCAACATATCCATACATTATTAAACAATGTAATAAAGTTGTCACATTCATTCATATATGATTATAACAAATATTATCTCTTTGAACATTGCATGTAAGCATAAATCATTACATCATTATTCAAATGAATATCATTTCAATAACCATCTCATGGAAATGTAAATACAACATCCATACTAGATCTATAAAGCATCAATTGTAATATCACAAGATAAATATTCATAACACATTGTATAGCCTCAAAATATCTCCTCACATTTCATAAATTCATTTGTTTCAATTTATAATGATATAAAGGTATCCTAAAGACCCATTTTCTAAATCATCAATAAATATCATTAATACAATGAATCACATAAGAATATCATGATTCTTATGTCCTAAAATTATGAAATGATCATTGGATTCATGAAGGGAACATCATCATTCCCTCAAGAATGAATCTCACATTCCCTCTTCAAGAATAGAGGTTATTTTATCAATCAATCCAATCTAAAATGTAAGACTTCTATCATAAGATGAAATACAAGAAGAGACTCCATAATCCCTTCAAGAATGAATTCCACATCCATTCATTTTTCCACAAAATGAATTCTTTAATGTAAACATAAATTCATCATCACTAATATTCTAAATAAATCATGTACTTATCAATTTAATTTACCAAAGCACATTAAAAGAGAAAACCCCATAGTTTCCTCTACAATTTCTCCACAAAATTATTTTGCACTTCCATTACAATTTCTCCCCAAAATTGTACCATAGTCCATCAAGTATTTTCCACAACATTATGTCACCAACTTATACAAATTTGTACTGTAGTCATTCATTAATAATTCCACAAGTTTATACTATAGTTCCTACAAATTTTCCTCAATTTTGTACTATAATATTTCTATAAGATTACACTATAGTTTCCCCTACAAATTTCCCATAAATTTGCACTATAATATTTCCACAATATTACACTATAATTCCCTATAAATTTTCCACAAATTTGTACTATAATCTTACCACAAGATCCTACCATAGTTCCTAAAAAATTTCTACAAATTTGTACTATAATATCGCTATAATATTACACTATAGCTCTTACAAATTTTCCACAAATTTGTACGATACTATTTCCACAATATTACACTATAGTTCTTACAAATTTTTCATAAATGTGTACCATAATCTTTCCACAAGATTACCCTATAGTTCTTACAAATTTTTCCAAATTTATATTTTAATATTTCTACAAGATTACATTACATTTCCCTACAATTTTTTCACAAATTTGTACTATAATATTTCTACAAGATTACCCTATAATTTCCTACAAATTTTCCACAAATTTGTACTATAATATTTCCACAAGATCCTACTATGGTTCCAAAAAAATTTCTACAAATTTGTACTATAATATTACCTCAAGATTACACTATAGTTCTTACAAATTTTCCACAAATTTGTACTATAATATTTCCACAAGATTACACTATAATTCTTACAAATTTTCCACAAATTTGTACTATAATATTTCCACAAGATTACATTACATTTCCCTACAGATTTTCCACAAATTTGACTATAAAGATGCAATCAATAACACCACCTACCTAAAAAAAAATTACGGAGTTTATAATACCCTCTGAGGAAAAAGATAAATTTAGCGAAGCAAAAGTGGTTTGATAAAATAAAACTATTCACCAAGTTATGGTTTGTTTTTCCAAAATAAAGGTTTAATTTAGAGGTCAACTATTCAATTTGATTTTCAACCATTCAAATTTTCCAAGCCTTAACAAGTCAACAAACCAACTCAAACCTCTACCAACCGATCAAAATTCCACTATCAACATCCACCAGCTAACCTCCAATTTCCTAGTCTTCATGACTAGATCCTAGTCTCCTCGACTAGCATGACCACCACTGTGTGGTCATCTAACTAGGTGAAGCTTCCCCTATTTATTCCCCTTTATTTCTCTCATAGGAGCAATGTGGGATAAATCCCAACAATAACATGTAAAATATTTTTATCTAATTAAACCTGGAACAAAATCAGACTTTAGTAAACCACAAAAATTGGCCAATCTAGACAATCCACATGGCATTTTCAATAGCATGTGATTCAATGTGTCACTCAAGGTGTCATATCATTTACATTGGTTGTGCCTCCAACTGGAACCTAATCAACCACCAGGTTTTTTTATCCTTTACCGCCATCTAGTGATCGAATATCTTAAGGCCCCTTACTCCCTTTAAAGGCTATCAAACCTTGAGCACATATCATGTGTGATAATACTCAAGGTAGCCTTTATACAGGATTTTGCCTGGATTATTGAGCATTGGCCAAAGAACCCTAACCACTAAGGGTCAACATATAAAATCTCCAAGCCTACCAAAGGGAGATCTCAAACTATTAATTAAACCTTTTATACCTCCTATCACGGTAGATCTAGGGTCTAGTAGATTTGACCTACCATTTGAATACAGCACAGAATCATCTATCATATCGATTGAAAAAGGGATTAGCCAAAGGTTTTTAGGTATGAATTAAAACATTTGATCAGTGTTTGAAAAATTCTCAAACATAATACCATCTTCGACTATCCTTACCAACTCCTATGGAAGTATAAACCACATAGCATTTCCTCTGTTATATGGCCAAGAAAAGTAATGACTGCACCTGTTACATGATAGACACGATGTTGATTTAACCAACAGTATTTAGGATTGGAGTAGGTATCCATAAGGTATTACTTCATCCACAACTAATGCACTCATATACATTCCTTAACACAGCTGGATATTAAGAAGCATGGGCAATAAAATACCATAAGATATTTATTGTTATATGCACTGACCAAGGACTGTAGATCTCATTCCAAAAGATACAAACATCTATCATACAAGGGATCTATTAAAATAGAGAATCCAATTTGTTTAAATCAAGACTTCAGAGATATCAAACATACAAATTGATCCCAGATTCCAATTTTAACAAAACAACTTCAAAGTTTATTAACATCAATCAATGAACAAGATCAGCAAAGTGATACCTTACTAGACCAATAATTAAGGTCTATCAGAATCTTAAAAACATAATCATTCAATAGTAAATTGAGTGTATGGATGAAATAAACTAAATGCCTTCAAATCTTCCTTATCCAAACTCCAAACTTGCCTTCCAAGTGGCCTTCTCTTAGCCTTTTTCCTATGCTTGACCACCATCTTCTTCATCTCTTCATCCCTTCGTGCCCCCTTACTCCTTCATGCTTCCTACTCCCTTAGTTAAACATATGCATATATAGAACTTTGATGTGTTCTCTATTCAAGAGTCAAACTAGGAAAAGACAAAAGGAAGGATCCAAATTTAGAATAAATTGACCTCATGAAGACTAAATTGTCCAAATTGGTTCAATTTTCTCCGTCTTCTAGAAGTTAGCCCAATTTTCTACCTATTCTAGAATTCAGCTCCATGTTTCTTCCTATTCTAGAATTTAGCCCAATTTTTCTTCCTCATGTAGAAGTCCTTTCTCCTAATTTCCTTTTTATTTCTTTTTATCATTTTGTAACAACAAAATTATTAATTAATCACCATCTATGTAATAAAAATAATTCGGTTAATTTTAACAATAATCAATGTCAATTATTAATTTTACCCATTAATATTTATATTCTTCCTTTTTGATGAATCTTTTGTAGGGATTTATCTCTATCAAGCATCTCAATTTTGTTGGTTAATTTTCCCACCATCCTTGAGAGTACCTATGTCTACAAATCATTGATACGTCAATAGTACCTTGCTCAAAATATCCACTATTTTTAACGACTCAATAGATTAAAAATTACAAAATATTATCAAGCATACAAACTCCATATCAACAATGAGACCTCTTAAGAGAGGATTTTGACCCCCCTTAGATTAAACATAGTCCTATGTATTTTATTGTAAAACAAAGCATACATGATTAATATCACATGTTTACATAGTCTCCACTTTCCCCAACTGGTACTTGTTTAATAAGGTAATCCCTTTAGACCCTACTTTGCTCTATTATATGCATCATAAATATTTTCTAGAAAAAAATCATGTTTTGTTTTCATAAAGAATATGTGAACAAAATAAGTGTAGCTTTATCAAAAACTCTCATCAAGAAGTTTTAACCTGTGACTTGATAGTTCTTACCATGAGTTAATCTCATAGAACTAGGTGTCATCAAAGATAAAAACATAATTTCATAATCCTTACTTCAATATACCCATATATTCTAAAATCCTCTTTGGAAAACCTATTTACCATCACCAGTGCATCATCCTTTATGTCTCTTGGTTTATATTTTAGTCAACCTATTAATTATTATGTGTTACTCGTACCTTAGGAGATACAATGTCAAGTGAAGTGCTCAAAATAGTCTAAGGTACATCGCCTAAGATCCACAAAATGTGGAGGGTTCGCTTAGATCTTGCACTATGATTCACTAATGGATTCAATAGTGGGAGGAAATTACTTGAACATAAGTAATGTCTAGGTATTTGCTTTTCCCTTGAAAAATCTACTATTGATGATCATACTTACTCTACGTAAGGTATCATTCTAAGAATATTATCATCCACTGATAATGACTACACTTACTCCTTATAATATGTCATTCCAAAAGTATTATCATCCACTGATAATAACAATGGTCACACTTGCTCCACATAAGGTGTCATTCCAAAAGTTTAAATAATTTTTAAGAGAGGATCCCATATTCCTCTCAAGAATTGATTCTCTACCTATTCCTCCCCTAAATAATGTTTCATAGTTAAATAAGAATAAAAGTTACATATTTATTCCTGCTTACTAATATTATTTTCAACTAATAATAGAATTTTCCCATCGTTATCCTTTATTAAGTTTGATGGGTTTCAATATATGTATCCCAAATTTCTTCATTCCAAGGCTTTTCACACTCAAGAACTAGTTTTTGCAATTGAAACTCAAGTGGTCATGTGGCCCCATCCTAAAATTCTAGGGTTTTACCTCTGTTGAGAAGCAACACACCCCCACTGAAAAGTGAATTTCCATCCTTTGAAAATATTGAGCTTTCATTTTGCAGTAAGGACCCTCTTGATGTTTTTCAGGTTTTAATTCCAAATTTTTGCTTGCCTCCTTCTTCTTCAAGTTTTGCCTATATCAAAGTATCTAAGTAGTCTTGCATGTGACTTTAATTTCAAGTTAGAATTCACTTCTTTAAAAGGTAGAAACATTCTGAGTAAAAAGATCTTTCACTGATATGTAAAAATGCAGAATACAGATAGATGAATTCATTAGAGTCAACCTACAATTTTTGAAAATTTTGCTAAGGGCTGAGAGCGTCGCGAAATCGTGACACTTCCATTTTTGGAAAAGTCATGAAATCATGACACTTTCCATTTTTGGAAATGTCACGAAATCGCGACGGGTTTCTGAAAAAGCGGCTAAGTCCTGAAAACGTCGCGATATCGCGACACTTTCCATTTATGGAAAGGTCACGAAATCGTGACAGATTTGAGTCGGAAGCCAAACTTGATGAAAATGTAGCGAAATCGTGACATATTTTGGAAGAAAAGACCAAGTGATAAAACGTCGCGAAATCGTGACATATTTTGGAAGAATGCAAGACTTGAAGAAAGCGTCGCGATTTCGTGACATGTCACGAAATCGCGACATGTCATAGTTTCGTGGCAGCAGGAGGCAAAAGGAAGCAAGGGCAGAAAGCATCACGATTTCGTGACATGTCGCGAAATCGTGACATGTCACAGTTTTGTGGCAGCAGGAGGCAAAAGGAAGCAAAGGGCAGAAAGCGTCGCGATTTCGTGACATGTCGCGAAATCGCGACATGTCGCGATTTCGCTATAGTAGGAGGCAAAAGGAAGAAAAGGGCAAAAAGCATCACGATTTTGCGACATGTCATAGTTTCGTTGTAGTAGGAGGAAAAAGGAAGCAAAGGGCAGAAAGCGTCACGATTTCGCGACATGTCGCGAAATCGTGACATGTCGCGTTTCGCGGTAGAGGAAGCAGAAAGTGGTTAAGGCATAGAAAGGGCGCGATTTCGCGACACGTCGCGAAATCGTGACATGTCACGGTTTCATGGCAGAGGAAGCAAAAAGTAATCAAGAAGCTAAGGCAAAGGGCTTGGGTGTCACGAAATTGTGACATCGCGATTTCGTGATGTCGCAAAATCGTGACACAAATTAAGAAGCATAAGGCAAAGGCCTTGGGTGTCATGAAATCATGACATCATGATTTCGCGATGTCACAAAATTGCGACACGCCAAAGGAAAAGGAAGCCTAGGGCACGAACCATCGTGATTTCACGACATGTCACGAAATCGTGACATGTCGCGGTTTCACAGCGGGTCTAAACGAAAAAGCCAATGCAGGGTCACTGTCACGATTTAGCGACATGTCACGAAATCGTGACATGTCACGTTTTCACGGCAACGATGAAGAAAGAATCCTAGAGCGCTGTCTACATCGCGATTTCATGACATGTCATGAAATCGTGACATGTCGCATTTTCGCAGAAGAGACAAAGAGGCCGAAATAGAAAATAGCTGGAAGCAAGTACGGAGGTCACGATTTTTGTGACACGTGTCAAATAAAGCAAGCCGACGTGTAATAAACATTAGGGTTTTGATTTAATAATTAGGGTTTTGATTTAATAATTAAGGTTTTGATTTAATATTATTAAAATACTAATTCTTGCATGTCTTTTGCAGAAAGCCATCTGGCAGTTGCATACTAACGAAAGAAATGACGAGAAAGACAAAGTTAAGCGCAGATTAATCGAGGACCGTCACATTAAAATTTGAGATGCCGAGAATTGTTGTTTCATCCAGATTTTATGGATCTGGCCGCAAAGAGACTTTACGGTGACTAAGCAGCTGCCCATTTAATGGAATATGTCGACAATTGACCGAAAAATGAAAATATCTACACACGGTTACCGAAATTTGCCGATGGACGCATTTAATGAAAATTTATGGTAGAAGTAATGGCGTGCAGAGATTTTCAACTCAGAGATGGCTCTACAGAGATGAAATGTCAGAGAAGTGGTGACTCATCCAAATTTCCCAGGGGAATTAATGAAGACATTTACACATAGTTACAGGTGGATGCAAATAATATCAAATTCTGCCTTCTCCATTTATGGCAAGTAACTGCAATGAGATTTGCAGAATGGTTAAGTTTTATCAAAACTCTATTTTAAAAGGCCTTATATTGTAAAACCCGGGTAGTAGAGTTTGAGGTGATAAGATTTAGGGTTTGAGAAGAAGATATTTCTGAAAAGATCAGGGTCTATCCTGAGTCTATAAATACTTCTTCTGAATGTAATTTCTGGAGGCGGAGACTTAGAAATAAAAGGCTATTTGAGCAATTTCTTGCAAATCTGATTTGAAAAGCTTTGTTCTGGACTTAGAGTTGGTGTGATTTTTCTTTTCTGTGATAGCATGGCCAGGAGCCTAATCTGTTTCAGATTGTGATAAGTTCATCTTCTTTTGTTTTCATTTCATTAAGGCTTATTTAATTTATGTTGTAGATCTGTGTTACCAGGATTGGATATGCTGTTAGGCTTCATTTTCTTTATTGTATGTTAGGGAAAATTACAGATTTAAGGTTCAGGCCTGTTCTAATTGCTTTGTCCTCACTGTGCGAGCTAGGCTACCGGTGAAAGATACCAATTTTAACCGACTTCCCTTCTGTTTATAATTTTTTGTTAGACCTGTTTCATCTTTGTCTTATGCTCTTAGTTGAAAGTGATCTTAGAAAGCTGGACACTTTCTTCTTTGATTTGTTCTATTGTGAAGCTAACCGGTATAACTAAAAATTGGCAGTTTTGGTTTTGCAGCTTAAGTTAGATAAACTTCTCTTTCTGCCCTACCCTACTCTCTCTGTTCCACCGTGAAATGATCCATTTTTATCTTTCTTTAAATTTGTCTTTTATTTAAATCTGCTAAAGTATAAAGAGCTAGATCAAAGAACTGATTGTAAATACGATTATCCACAAAGATAACCAACTCCAAGAACATTACTGAACTGAAGTCCCGAGCCCATTGTAAGGTAACAGACAGTCCACTTGAAACTATTCCAGAAGTGGAAAAGAGTGAATAGACATTCGACCCAACTCTGTAACTCACACCTTGGATATCCAGCCAGATCCTAAAGTGAGTGGGATTTTATCCCGTATAAGTGTTATCGGTATTTTATGCTCATTCTTCACAGGGTGTGTATAAAAGTCGAACCAACATTTAAAATTGGCGCTAGAAGGAGGGCCTCACTGAACTCCGTTCAGTATTGTAAGTTGTTTGTGCAGAGTCTGGTATTTTATCTTTTGAATCCTTTTCCCTCTTCCTCAGCCTTTTAAAACTTGTTTGTTTGAGTTTTTGCCTAAACAACGAAACTCAACACCAATATTTAAAATTGCTAGAAAAGAGGACCCAAAGTTCAGTAGTCTGTTAAGGATTGTAAGGTTGTAAGTGCTGGTGAAAAGCTGGATTCTAATTATAGAGTAACAAGGTCCCACCCCAGAGCTGGAGAGCTCCTTGTGCCTGAATTAGAAACTCCCAGAAGAAGTAGCCTCAGAAGGGCCAAGTCCTTGTCTGAAATAGTTTTATCACCACTTGTAGTTACTCCAACTGCAACTGAGAATATCATTGTCAATCCAATAATAATGGCAAATTGGTTAGGCTCCACTGCCTTAAATATCCCGGGTGCAGCCCATGACCTGCCTAGAAATCCCGAGAGATATCTTCCCAAATATAAGCATGATGGAACAAGGACAGAAGAAGAACATCTGGTAGCTTTCAAGAATGCTCTAAAATTGTTAAATGTACAAGCATGAAGATGTGGCTTGCAGATTGTTCCCGTTCACTCTCCAGGAGGGAGCTTACGACTGGTTTCTAAATCTCACTAACGATTCTATTACCAGTTGGAATGACTTGGAAAAGGTTTTTGTGTCACAGTTTGGTGAGGTAATAGATCCCAGTGTATTATACCAGCAGTTTTTTGGTATTAAAAGAGAAATAAATGAATCTGTCAGATCTTACAATGTCAGATTCCAGAAAGCTTATGGTAGACTGACTGGTTATTATGTGCCAAATGCAGACCTGGCATTAGAGATTTTTAGAAATTCTCTAGATCCAATGACTTCTGTTTTCTTGAAAAGAGATCCCTCTATTACCAATTTAACAGAGGCTTACAAAGAAGCTTTGGTTCTGGAAAGACAGTTGGGACCCCAACCTTTAAATACTCATCAAATTCCTTTGGTCACACAAGCTGCCCCTATTTTCAACCCCATACCACATCAGATGATGTTGCCAGTGTGTCAGACTCCACCAACAGGAAATCCATTGGCTGTAACACCTGCTGAAAATGTACAGAACCCAGGAAAAGAAGCTGATAATGCAAGAGTTGAAGAAGTGTCAAAAATAGTCCAAAAGTTGGCCAATGATTTTTTGAGTTTTAAAAGGCAGGTTTCTACTGGGGAGAACTCAAACAGGTATTCCTATCAGCAGAACAGATTCACTCGGCCCCCATACGAACCCAATAAGGATTACAAAGGTAAAGGTCATGATGTAAATATTTGTGATTTGGCTTTGCCTAACTGGTGCAGGATTCATGCTACTTCTCAACACGGGGAGTTGGATTGTTTGGAATTTTGTAACGCCTTTGAAGCTTTGTCTGGGGAGTTGATTTCTCCTGAACATCAAAGAAATACGGATGGCCCAAGTTCATCCAGCCACAGTGCAGCTATGGTCTTGGATTCTTTCACTTTCTCGGAGGAATCTGAGAATGTAGTTGAAATGCCTATGGATGAGGTGCAGGCTTTTCAACAATACAGGAGGGACAACTACAACCTCAGAAATAGAAATCCGGAGCCCAACACTACATCTACCCCTCTGGACAACTCTCACAATGTTCCTCCAGATCCATCTTCAAGCAATAACCCATCTCCACCCAAGGGAGGAAATCCGAGAGGACCAGATGCTTTTGTCCCTCCACTCAATAAGGGATATAACATAGTGGAGGACATGAAGAAGATCAAAGCCAACATCACTCTTCATGAGTTGGCCCAAATTTTAGAACAGAGGGACAACTTGATTAAAACATACTCTGGGCCTACTACAAAATCTTTGGACAGGGGAAAGAAGATGGCAAATGCGAATGTAGCCATGTATAAGGAGAAGACTGAAGTTCCACCTTTTCTACTGACTGTTCGTATTTTTGGGAAAAACTTACACAACTGTCTGGTAGATTCGGGTGCTTCAGCTAATGTTATGCCTTTGGCCATTTGTCAACAGTTGGGTTTGACCCCAATGAAGTCTGAAAGAAGAGTTGTCCAATTGGACAAATCAGAGGTTAAAGTAGTAGGTGAACTTCAGAATATCCATATCCAATTAGCATCTGAACCAAGGGCACAACACATAATTGAAATTCAGGTGGTGGATATTCCTGTGGGGTACGGGATGCTTTTGAGCAGGGATTGGTCGAAATATTTGAATGGATATTTGGCAACTGACTTTTCACACATGTGGTTGCCATGGAAAGGAGTGGCAAACCAATTAAGGGTTGAAAGAGAACCCAGATACAAACATACGATCACTAAATATAATGCAGAAAATGAGACTATAAATATTGCTGATGTAGATATTGGAGTGTATAATTTAACAACGGGACAAAATGAGAAGTTTAGTAAAGCTCATCCTGTTCATAGTAATGAAGTCTGGACGCTTCATGTGGATGGGGCTAAATCTAAACAGGGTTCTGGTATGGGGGCAGTCCTTAAAGGGCCTGAGAATCAGACATATTTTATGTCTTATCGCCTACAGTTCCCTTGTACAAATAATTTAGCGGAATACGAAGCACTGGTATTAGGTTTGAAATTTGCTTTGGATAGAGGTGTAAGAAATATTCAAGTTTTTACAGATTTAGAATTGGTGGCTAATCAAGTCAAAGGTAAATTTCAATGCAAAGCATCCTACTTAAAAGGATACAAACACCGGGCTTGGGATCTTGTAGAAGATTTTGATGCTTTTAATCTGACACACATACCTAGAGAGCAGAATTCACGTGCAGATGTCTTGGCTTCTTCAGCCGCAAGTTTGAAACCACTGGAAGAATTTAAATGGAACAAGTTCTCGATTGAGTTAGTCCCTTGTCCCTCGGTCCCAAATAATGTGGATAATTTTCAGGTTTTCTCTGATGACCAGCAGATTATAAATTTTTTACAGAGTACCAAAGCATTTGAAAATGCTATAATCGATGATGGACAAAGGGATACTCTGCTGGAGCAGTTAGACGATGAAAGGGGAATAATAAGGTTGAAAGATAATAGAATTCCAAAAGGGATGGTAGAACTGGAGCGGCTCTTTGATGTTGACCAAATCAAGCAAAAGGTGAATTCTGAGGATTCTATGGGCATAACAAACAGTGAGACTGAGAACCTGAACGTGGGGACTGAAGAAGATCCCAAGCACCTCAAGTTGGCTAAAACTTGTGACCCAAAAATAAAAAGAAGTATGATTGATTTTCTTCACAGGTCCAAGGATGTTATGGCCTGGTCTTACAAAGACTTAAAGGTTTTTGATCCGAAAGTTTACACTCATATTATACCTTTAAAAGAGTTTTGCAAACCTTTCGGAAAAAACAGAGGCATGTCAACGCTCCGCTAGAACCCCTCATCCAGAAGGAGGTAGAAAAATTATTGAGTGCCGCCATTATTTTTCCCGTTAGGCATTCTACTTGGGTGGCCAATTTGGTGCCGGTCAGAAAGAAAAATGGAGAGATCCGCTTGTGTGTGGATTTTAGAAATTTGAACAAGGCATCTGAGAAAGATAATTATCCTCTACCTTCTATGGATGAGGTGTTACAGATTGTCAATGGTTCGGAAATGATGTCTTTCCTAGACGGTTTTTCAGGGTATAATCAGATATTGGTTGAAAAGGAAGACAGGATGAAAACTGCCTTCACAACCAAGTGGGGAACATTTGCCTACAAAAGAATGTCGTTCGGATTAATAAATGTCGGAGCCACGTTTCAACGTGCAATGGATCATGCCTTCAAGGGCCTTATGGGTAAATGTATTGTTGTTTACATGGATGATTTAACAGTCTTCTCTAAATCTCGGTTTGACCATGTAAAACACTTGGAGTCTGTGTTCAACAAATGCAGGGAGTTCGGCATTTCTTTGAATCCGAAGAAGTGCATTTTTGGTGTAACGGAAGGAAAGCTCCTTGGGCACTTGATCACCAAAGATGGCATTTTCGTGGATCCTGACAGAGTTGAGGCCATATTCGGCATACCCTTTCCCAACTCTAAGAAAGAGTTGAGATCCTTCTTTGGAAAAATTAATTTTGTCAGGAAGTTCATCTTCGGCTTCGCAGAAATAGTCAAGCCACTGAATGACATGCTAAAGGAACTTCTCAGATTGTCTGGACAACGGAAGCTAAAACAGCGTTTCAAGAGATCAAGACTGCCATCAAGCAAGCTCCAGTTCTAGTGAGCCCGGATTTCAATACAGATTTTTACTTGTACACCTTTTCTTCTGAACACACACTTGCTACAGTTTTGACCCAACGAAGAGAAACGAGGGAGCATCCAATTGCTTTCAAGAGTACCAATTTAAAGGGGGCTGAGCTAAAGTATTCTCGCTTAGATAAACAAGCCTATGCCTTGGTGAGAGTAGTTAAGCAGTTCAGGCACTACATACTAAGAAGCAGAGTTCATGCTATAGTTCCTGACCCAGCAGTTAAATACCTTTTAAGCCAGGACGAATTGGGTGAACTAAGGGGTAATTGGGTTACAAGACTGCAGGAATATGACTTAGAAATTTGGCCTACAAAATTAATCAGAGGACTTGGTTTGTCTCGACACATTGTCGAAATACCTGTGCAAGAAGAAATTAATCAATTGAATTCTGGATTCGATGACTGGTATGGAGATATTATTCATCTGTTGCAATTTGGAATTTGTCCATCTCACTTGAACAGAACCCAAAGGAGAGCACTAAAACTGAAAGTTGCTCATTATCTCCTCAAAGGAGGCAACTTGTATAGAGAGAATTATGTCTGGCATTTTCTTAAGATGCATTTCTCAGAGTGAAGTCAATGAGGTGATGTCCAGTTTTCATGAAAAGTTAGGGGCAAGGCATTCCTCAGGATCTGCCACTGTGCATAAAATATTGAGAGCAGGCTATTACTGGCCTACATTGTTTAAAGATGTGCATCAACATGTGAGAACTTGCCATCAGTGCCAAACTTTTGCATCCAAAGAGGCCAATCGAGCTCTACCATTGCAGCCTGTTGTAATAAATAAACCTTTTATGCAATGGGGACTTGATTTTGTGGGAGTGATAAACCCAAATTCTTCAGTAGGGCATAAGTATGTTCTAACAGCTATTGATTACTGCACAAGATGGGTCGAAGCAGCAGCCACCATGAGAAGTACAACTCATGAAGTGATCGAATTTCTAGAGTCAAATGTCATAACCAGGTTTGGGGTTCCTCTGAATTTGGTGTGCGATAATGGACCAGCCTTCCAATCATTAGAGTTTGCGAATGGGCATACCAGATGGGGATAGTTATCAGATTTTCATCCAACTATTATCCCCAAGGTAATGGACTAGCTGAGTCCACGAATAAGAATTTAATGAATGCCATTAAGAAATCTGCAGCGGACAAACCCAGACAATGGCATACATTATTGAAATATGCACTTTGGGCTGACCGGATAAGATATAAAGTGGCTCTTAAGACTTCCCCATTTGCTTTGTTGTATGGTACTCAGCCCATTGTTCCCATCTCTCTGAAATTACCTACTTATCAATTTGTTTTAGACTATTTTGAGGATCAAGCAGATGCAGAGGCTCGTGTTTTGGATCTAACTAATTTACAGGATGAACGACTCCAAGCCCTGGAACATTTCAGTCGGCACCAAGAAACCGTCAAGCACTGGTTTGACAAAAGAGCCAAAGTGAAAGCTTTCAGACTTGCAGACCTGGTGCTTCTATGGGACAAGGCCCATGAAAAGAAGGGTAAACATACAAAGTTGCAGCCGCTATGGATAGGGCCATACCAGATTGCTGAGATTCTGGGTAATAACGCATTTCGTTTACAGGACCTTGATGGTAATTTTCTGAACCTCCTTGTTAACGGTCAATACCTAAAACATTATTTCTCAGCTGTTCCATCCAATATATCATTTGAATGAATCACAAAGAAGTTGTAACATGTGTATACATTGTAAATAAGCTTTAAAGTAGTTTTATTTTAGTTTTATTTTATTTTAAAAGGTCTGTACAGTTTATTTTATTTTAAACTGTGTTTTTCCTTTGGGGTCTGTATAGTTTATTTTATTTTAAAAGTCTGTGTTTTACCCTTTGGGGTCTGTACAGTTTATTTTATTTTAAAAGGTCTGTACAGTTTATTTTATTTTAAAGGTCTGTGTTTTACCCTTTGGGGTCTATACAGTTTATTTTATTTTAAAAGGTCTGTACAATTTTATTTTATCTTAAAGGTCTGTGTTTTACCCTTTGGGGTCTGTACAATTTTATTTTATTTTAAAAGTCTGTGTTTTATCCTTTAGGGTCTGTACAATTTATTTTATTTTATTTTATTTTATTTTAAAGTTCTGTGTTTTTCCTTTGGGGTCTGTACAGTTTTATTTCATTTTAAAGTTCTGTGTTTTATCCTTTGAGGTCTGTACAAATTTCTTTAGCTTTTAAAATTCTGTTTTTTAAGTTTTGCCTGGGCAGTAAAGAAAAAGTCAGCCTTCTAAATTTGTTTTGCTCTGAGTTCAAAATCCAGTGTTCATTATTCTAATTGTGAGATAGTCTGCTTACACTGAACAGTGGAACTATTTTGTTATTCAGAACAATAGTAGAAAGATGATTGGATTTTGTGTCTTGCTTGCCACAATTTATTTTAATTATAAAGAAATTGCTATACTGTTTGGCTGGAGAAACTCCTAGGGAATCCAAGAAAAGTTGGTCATAAGAGGGGACTATGATTCATGAAATTATTTGAGTATCCATAGAGGCTATCAGTACCTAGGCTGAAGCAGTTCCAGATTGATGAAATATTAAAAAAAAAATTGTTGTTCTTTTTTTAAAGGCTTTTCAGATTTCGGTATATTTCAAAGAAGAGAGAGAGAAGGTGAAAGTTGAGCAAGACAACATAAAACTGGCACTCTGTTATTTCCTATAAAAAAAAATAAAAAAAAAAAAAAGGGAAGGAAAAAGTTATGTAATGAAAGAGGTAGCCAAGGCTTCAGAAGATGTTTTCTTTTACCAAGTGGTAGATACTACTTCACAGTTGTGGATCAGGGTCGTGTAAATCTAAAGAGTAACTCTGTCGGGGCTGTAAAAGGCTAAACTAGTAAACAGAGCTCTACTCGGTTTCCCCTTTCACAACTCGGTTTCTCCTTTCTAGAAAAGTTGATCAATCCAGAGTACAACATTCGAAGGCCCAGTCATTCTTGAAGAAAGTTTTATACGCTTATAATTGCACATCAGAAATCTTCCTTAAGTGATTCAACCTAGTATGTCCTTGGGAAATTTTAACAACTATCAGTTAGTAGTCAATTTATTTTGAAGAATATTTGTGGCAAGGCATGGTACATGGTCTATGTTGTTTTGAAACTAGAGTCCTGGGTTCTAAAATAATGCTACTATTTTACCCGTAGATATCGCCATTTGTTGAGAAGCAACACACCCCCACTGAAAAATGAATTTCCATCCTTTGAAAATATTGAGCTTTCATTTTGCAGTAAGGACCCTCTTGATGTTTTTCAGGTTTTAATTCCAAATTTTTGCTTGCCTCCTTCTTCTTCAAGTTTTGCCTATATCAAAGTATCTAAGTAGTCTTGCATGTGACTTTAATTTCAAGTTAGAATTCACTTCTTTAAAAGGTAGAAACATTATGAGTAAAAAGATCTTTCACAGATATGTAAAAATGCAGAATACAGATAGATGAATTCATTAGAGTCAACCTACAATTTCTGAAAATTTTGCTAAGGGCTGAGAGCGTCGCGAAATCGTGACACTTCCATTTTTGGAAAAGTCACGAAATCATGACACTTTCCATTTTTGGAAATGTCGCGAAATCGCGACGGGTTTCTGAAAAAGCGGCTAAGTCCTGAAAACGTCGCGATATCGCGACACTTTCCATTTATGGAAAGGTCACGAAATCACGACAGATTTGAGTCGGAAGCCAAACTTGATGAAAATGTAGCGAAATCGTGACATATTTTGGAAGAAAAGTGCAAGTGATGAAAGCGTCACGATTTCATGACATGTCACGAAATCATGACATGTCACGATTTTGCGATAGTAGGAGGCAAAAGGAAACAAAGTGCAGAAAGTGTCGCGATTTCATGACATGTCACGAAATCGTGACATGTCGTAGTTTCGCGGCAGCAGGAGGCAAAAAGGAAGCAAAGGGCAGAAAGCGTCGCGATTTCGTGACATGTCACAAAATCATGACATGTCATAGTTTCATTGCAACAGGAGGAAAAAGGAAGCAAAGGGCAGAAAGCATCACGATTTCGTGACATGTCGTGAAATCGTGACATGTCACAGTTTCACTGTAACAGGAGGCAAAAGGAAGCAAAGGGTAGAGAGCGTCATGATTTCACGGCATGTTGCAAAATCGTGACATGTCGCGGTTTCGTGACAGAGGAAGTAGAAAGTTGCTAAGGCACTGGAAAGGGCACGATTTCATGATACATCGCAAAATCACGACATGTCGCGGTTTCACGACAGAGGAAGCAGAAAGTAATCAAGAAGCTAAGGCAAAGGGCTTGGGTGTCGCGAAATCGCAACGTCGCGATTTTGCGACGTCGTAAAATCGTGACACAAATCAAGAAGCATAAGGTAAATGCCTTGGGTGTCATGAAATCATGACGTCGTGATTTTGCGACATGTCACGATTTTGCGATGTCGCAAAATCGTGACACGCCAAAGGCAAAGGAAGCCTAGGGCACGGACCTCGTGATTTCGTGACATGTCGCGAAATTGTGACATGTCACGGTTTCGCGATGGGTCCAAACAAAAAAGCCAATGCAGGGTCACTGTCACGATTTCGCGACATGTCACGATTTCGCGACATGTCACGATTTCATGGCAGCGATGAAGAAAGAAGCCTAGGGCGTTGTCTCCGTCGCAATTTTGCGACATGTCACGAAATCGTGACATGTCGCGTTTTCACGACAGAGACAGCCAAATAAGAAACAACTGGAAGCAAGTGCGAGGAGGTCACGATTTTTGTGACACATGTCAAATAAAGCAAGCCACGTGTGATAAACATTAGGGTTTTGATTTAATAATTAGGGTTTTGATTTAATAATTAAGGTTTTGATTTAATATTATTAAAATACTAATTCTTGCATGTCTTTTGCAGAAAGCCATCTGGCAGTTGCATACTAACGAAAGAAATGACGAGAAAGACAAAGTTAAGCACAGATTAATCGAGGACCGTCACATTAAAATTTGAGATGTCGGGAATTGCTGTTTCATCCAGATTTTACGGATCTGGCCGCAAAGAGACTTTACGGTGACTAAGCAATTGCCCATTTAATGGAATATGTCGACAATTGATCAAAAAATGAAAATATCTACACACAGTTACCGAAATTTGTCGATGGACGCATTTAATGAAAATTTATGGCGGAAGTAATGGCATGCAGAGATTTTCAACTCGGAGATGGCTCTGCGAAGATGAAATGTCGGAGAAGTGGTGACTCATCCAAATTTCCCAAGGGAATTAATGAAGACATTTACACACAGTTATACGTGGATGCAAATAATATCAAATTCTGCCTTCTCCATTTATGGTAAGTAACTGCAATGAGATTTGCAGAATGATTAAGTTTTATCAAAATTCTATTTTAAAAGGCCTTATATTGTAAAACCCGGGTAGTAGAGTTTGAGGTGATAAGATTTAGGGTTTGAGAAGAAGATATTTCTGAAAAGATCAGGGTCTGTCCTGAGTCTATAAATACTTCTTATAAATGTAATTTCTAGAGGTGGAGACTTAGAAATAAAAGGCTATTTGAGCAATTTCTTGCAAATCTGATTTGAAAAGCTTTGTTCTGGACTTAGAGTTGGTGTGATTTTTCTTTTCTATGATAGCATGGCCAGGAGCCTAATCTGTTTCAGATTGTGATAAGTTCATCTTCTTTTGTTTTCGTTTCATTAAGGCTTATTTAATTTATGTTGTAGATCTGTGTTACTAGGATTGGATATGCTGTTAGGCTTCATTTTCTTTACTGTATGTTAGGGAAAATTACAGATTTAAGGTTCATGCCTGTTCTAATTGCTCTGTCCTCACTGTGCGAGCTAGGCCGTCGGTGAAAGATACCAATTTTAACTGACTTCCCTTCTATTTATAATTTTTTGTTAGACCTGTTTCATCTTTGTCTTATGCTCTTAGTTGAAAGTGATCTTAGAAAGCTGGACACTTTCCTTCTTTGATTTGTTCTATTGTGAAGCTAACTGGTATAACTAAAAATTGGCAGTTTTGGTTTTGCGACTTAAGTTAGATAAACTTCTCTTTCTGCCCTACCCTACTCTCTCTGTTCCACCGTGAAATGATCCATTTTTATCTTTCTTTAAATTTGTCTTTTATTTAAATCTGCTAAAGTATAAAGAGCTAGATCAAAGAACTGATTGTAAATCTGATTATCCACAAAGATAACCAACTCCAAGAACATTACTCGAACCGAAGTCCCGAGCCCGTTGTAAGGTAATAGACAGATCCACTTGAAACTATTCCAGAAGTGGAAAAGAGTGAATAGACATTCGACCCAACTCTGTAACTCACACCTTGGATATCCAGCTAGATCCTAAAGTGAGTGGGATTTTATCCCGTATAAGTGTTATCGGTATTTTATGCTCATTCTTCACGGGGTGTGTATAAAAGTCGAACCAACAACCTCAATATGCCTCCACAGTATGACGATACCTTTATATACCTCCATGGTACAAGGATACCTTAATAGTCTCCCCATATTGTCTTACCAATTTTCATGAATGTAAGACCTTTTTTTTAACCATAGCATAGGGTTATCCCTTTAAGTCTATCAAAATGGAATGCCTTTCCCTATTTATACACAAGCTTGTATGTGTAGGATCTTGGTGTATTTGCATTGGGCCTTTGCTCCTTCACAAGAAGTCATATAGGACTTATTGTTCTTAATTACCAACTAATTAAGGCTATTAACTAGCTTGGCCTCCCTAATCCTAAGGTACCAACACTAACTTGTGATAATAATACATACCTCCATGGTAGGATAATTATTCCAAGCTTTCTTGCTTAGGACCACCCAAAATATCACAAGAAATATTGAGAGTTACTTATCATATCTCCCCTCAAGCAAGAAGACTTGAGTGTTGCCACTACAACTCCCCTCAAGTATTGGGATCATCTGGTCCATCTCTTAATGAATTTTAATTGAGAATACCTATTCTTAGTATGATAAAAAAATCCAAAAGGTGTATTTATGTTTAAATAGATTATTAGTAACACAATAATCTAAGTCAAGCATGGTATAAACATTCCTTTATATTTCTCATATGTAAAATTACATGTTTATAGGTTACATAAGCAAAGTCCATTGGACTACACAACAAGCTTCCTTATAGCATATAATTGGTGTTTTTTTAGCTATATTATGACAAGCTTCACTACTGCTATCTTTTGGTCATTCACCACTTTGTGTTAGACATAATTCTCTTAAAGAAGTTGTTCAAGGTCTTTCTCATCTTGTTGTACTCCTACACCCACGTGGTATTCTAATAGTAGGTAGTGATGAAGTAAGAAATCCATGGCTCACTGGTGCATCAAGACACAAGGTCAAGTATGCAGATCCAAACTGATCCCTTGCTTGCTAGAGTTGTGAAATCTCAACCTATATAGTTGTTATTGATTCCTCACCATTCTTCTATGCTATCTCCTGTCAGAATATATCTTGCTCTACCCTAGTGATATCCCTTTTGGAATCCAACCTCATCTTTTCTTGAGCCCAGATACCTTTTCACTCAATCTATTATTATTTCAACTATCAAACTTGTTGCCTTCGAGACTCTACTTCATGTGGTCCATCCATCACAAAATGCCAACCGTCACTCTCTCGATAGTCCGAAGGACCTACTTCTACTTCTAGATGATAGTGTACTTTTCACCTAGTAATTTTTTCCACTTTCCTTTCTATACCCTCAAGTACAAACTCTTCTTCATCAATGGCTATTGCTTTTCCATCCTCTTCCTTCAAACTTTCCTCATCTTGCCATTACTGGGTGAACCACCATCAATCCTATTTTGGGGTTGTACCAGCATCATCCACATATGGTACCCATATAACCTCATCTACCTCTAAGGTTAATGGTTCCATCTATGGTGGTACTAATCCTTTTCTTCCTTTCCTTATATAGATCATGAGGGATTTTAGTATTCCTTGCCTAAAATCAAACTACCACAATACTTGAGTATATTGAAAGTACACGTATTGCATGCTTACTCACCCAATCATCCAACTTGCTCATTGTACATGAGCTATATGTAATCCATATTCTACCTAAACTGGGCCCTTTTTCCATGGTCTCTAGGTCACATCTTGGTAGAGTTATATAGCTCCCAATTGCCTTCACATGGTCTACTCAACCACAACTCTTTCTCCTTCTACCACCTTAGTTCATAAGGCACTTTTGGATCCACCAAAATATGTGCATCATAAGGAACCCTTGAGTTCTTCTCATAGCCACATGTTCATAGGCCCATACCTATAGCAAAATGATACAACTTATTCCTACTCGCTTTTTCATTTACGTCTTGAACAACTCCTTATAAGTCTGGTCCAACAAGGTTGGTTTCCATGCAAACACATTTGAATACTCCACTAAGTCCTGCACCACCCCTAGCATATTCTAGGGAAATCATGCACCTAGTGATTCAGTAAAAATGATGTTTGATATGAGTGCCATTACCATAGCTTATCTATGTGATAGTCTGCCAAACATGAAAACTAGTTCATATATAGTACAACCTTTTTCAATTTTCACATATCTCCACTCTAATCTGAACACTCTTTCCAAAATCCTCCCATTTTTTGCTTTATCCATAGCTATCATTGTACACTCCTCTACTAATAATTGATATGTTCGATATACATCCTCCAAGGTGATGGGCATCTCCCCAATAGATAATTGGAAGGTTCTCTTTTTAGGATACCATCTTTTGATTATGGCTTATAGGTAACATCTATAAGCTTGCACCGACTCCAAACAAGTTTATCCCTCTAATCCTATCTCACTCAACCACTACCAATAATTGGCATCCAACATACTCCTAGCTACCTAAAATATTGTTCTAAAGGCGATGTGGGGTCTAATTTTATTTAGTGGTCTTATTTCTTCTAGCTCAGCCTCACCTCCCCGGCTTGCTCTGGTATTTCAAGAAACCATCTTCTTCACTTCTCAAAGGGTGTCCAAAAGTAGACTAGTAAGAAAAAATATAAGGATCGAGAAGCACACTATGGGGTTTACCCCAAACATGATTATTATAAATAGTAAAAACCCTAATACTAGTATGACCATGTTAGAAACCAGGGTAGGTTGAATCCTTCTTTGATGTGGAATAAAATCCATCATAAGCTCATGTTTTCTCAAAACTATGATGTACCTAACCAACCACTAGTTTGCTCAACTTTCTAATCAATCATAACTCTATTATCTTGAGTCTACTCAATCATCCTCCATGGATCATGTTTTGATTGACTCTTAAGTCATTCATCACCAATATTGTCTTAATTATTTAGGGGTTCATTGTACCTCTTCATACTTGAAACCCTATTATTTCTTCATGTGTGTCATACTTTAATGACACCTTATCCCATTTAGAGTATTATCATCACCTTTTCAATGATTCCACCAATCTATCATGTACAAAATTATTTATATACCCCATACTTAGATGTCATTTTAAATTCCAACCATTATTATTCCATTGGCATTGATGTTTACCTCGAGCTAAGCACTATTCTCTTTTTACACCTATTACTTCTCTAAGTCGCATATTGAAATCCTCTTAATTTAGAATTCCTTTAAGAAATTTATCTTTATAATTTAATACATAGGGGATATTCGAGTAAAAAGGATTAAAATAAATCAATCAATGTCTTTACATCGGATACTCATGTGTGTATATTGATACCACATGCATCGTGTAGTGGTGTAATCCCTTATTCAAATAGTGTATAATGCACTATTAAACTCGACCATCACCCAGGTGGTTGGGTGGCATACTATTATACGGTATCAATGTTACTTGGGTAGGCAACCACATTTCAAATACAGTGGTTTTTCTCTCACCCTAGCCTTCTTTCACCATGGTTGAGATGTTCAGCACCTTGCTTTAGCCAATATTCATGTTTATATTCAAATACTTCTTAGTCTATCCAATCTAACAAATAATAATATCAAACATTATTTTGTTGATCATTTGATTTTATAATCTGAGACTTCCAATCTCATATTCCAAATTTCTCAATTTTCTTTGTTGAGATCCAGTCCTAACATGAACTTCAAGTTTTGAACCTTTAAGCTATCGATTCATCAACTATGATGTTGGTAACATTGGTTCGATCAATTCCCAACTTTAATTGAGTAACCTTGTGCTCTTATACTAGAAATATCTTGCTATAGTAGATCTTTTACTAGCATCCTATTGCTAGCCTAGCTCTGATACCAACTATAATGACCCACTCATTACTCAACTCAAATCAACCCAAGAGAGAGTAATTTTATTTTTTATCATAACATAATTATCCTTAAGGTAGAGTTCATAATCAAGGATCATTGGATAATGCAATAAAACTAAGCCATTCCTATTCATTAAGGCAATAAGCTACCAAGAGATTTACAACATTATCAGTGTCAACTCTTGTGATAGGAGTGACCAGATCCTATCAAACCTTATGTACCTTTATAAAATAGGAACCCAAGAGATTTATCAACTTATCATTACTTCTCTCTCCTTTAATTAAGTCCACATACTTAATTGACTAATCAAAGTATTAACCATGAACTTATTTCTTAATTGTTCTTATCATAATCATTACATGATAATTAATTGTTTCCATAGCAACATACCCATACATTATTAAACAATGTAATAAAGTTACCACATTCATTCATATATAATTATAACAAATATTATCTCTTTGAACATTACATGTAAGCATAAATTATTACATAATTATTCAAATTAATATTATTTCAATAACCATCTCATGGAAATATAAATACAACATCCATACTATATCTATAAAGCATAAATTGTAAGATCACAAGATAAAGATTCATAACACATCATATATCCTTGAAAAAACCTCGAAGGGAAAAACCCAACCTCAAAATATCTCCTCACATTTCATAAATTCATTTATTTCAATTTACAATGATATAAAGTTATCGTAAAGATCCCTTTTCCAAATCATCAATATATATCATTAATACAATGAATCACATAATAATAGCATGATTCTTTTATCCTAAAATTATGAAATGATTATTGGATTCATCAAGGGAACATCATCATTCCTGCAAGAATGAATCTCACATTCCCTCTTCAAGAATAGAGGTTATTTTATCAATCAGTCCAATATGGAATGAAATACTCCTATAATAGGATGAAATACAAGAAGAGACCCCATAATCCCTTCAAGAATGAATTCCACATCCATTAATTTTTCCACAAAATGAATTCTTGAATGTAAACATACTTTCATCATCAATGAAATTCTAAAGCAATCATGTAATTATCAATTTAATTTACCAAAGCACATTAAAATAGAAAATCCCATAGTTTCCTCTACAATTTCTCCATAAAATTGTTCTGCACTTCCATTACAATTTCTCCTCGAAATTGTACCATAGTCCATCAAGTATTTGTACACAATATTATGTTACCAACTTACACAATTTGTACTATAGTTCTTCATTAATCATTCCACAAGTTTATACTATAGTTCCTATAATATTTTCTCAATTTTATACTATAATATTTCTATAAGATTACACTATAGTTTCCCCTAAAAATTTCCCACAAATTTGCACTATAATATTTACACAATATTACACTACAATTCCCTACAAATTTTCCATAAATTTGTATTATAATATCACCACAAGACTACCCTATAGTTCTTACAAATATTTCACAAATTTTTACTATAATATTTCCACAAGATTACACTATAGTTCTTACAAATTTTCCACAAACTCGTACCATAATCTTTCCACAAGATCATCCTATAGTTCTTACAAATTTTTCCAATTTTATATTTTAATATTTCCACAAGAAAACATTACATTTTCTCACAAATTTTTCACAAATTTGCACTATAATATTTCCACAATATTACCCTATATTTTCCAAAAAAAATTCCTTAAATTTGTACTATAATATTTCCACAAGATCCTACTATGGTTTCAACAGTTTTTCCACAAATTTGTACTATAATTTTTCCACAATATTACACTATAGTTCCTATAAATTTTCCACAAATTTGTACCATAATATTTCCTCAAGATTACATTACATTTTCCTATATATTTTCCATAAATTTTACTTTAAAGATGCAATCAATAACACCACCTATCTGAAATATTTTTAGGGAGTTTATAATACCCTCTGAGGAAAAAGATAAATTTAGCAAAGAAAAAGCCTTTTGATAAAATATATAGGTGGTTTGATAAAATAAAACTATTCATTAGGTTACAGTTTGTTTTTCCAAAAGAAAGGTTTAATTTAGAGGTCGACTATTCAATTTTATTTTCAACCATTCAACTTTTCCAAGCCTTAACAAGTCAACAAACCAACTCAAACTCCACTAAAAAGTTAAACTTTCACCATCAACCTCCACTAGCTAACCGTAAGAATCCTAGTCTCTATGACTAGATCCTAGCCTCCTCATCTGGCATGACCACCGTTGTGTGGTCATATAACTAGGGGAGGCTTCCTCTATTTATTCCCCTTGATTGCTCCATAGGAGCACTATGGTATAAATCCCAACAATGATATATAAAAGGTTTTGATCTAATTAAACCTGGCAAAAAAATAGACTTTAGTCAAACCATAAAAATTAGCCAATCCAGATAAGCCACATGGAATTTTTGACATCACATGATTCAACACGTCACTCAAGGTGTCAAATCATTTTTTTTAGTTGTACCTCCAACTAGCACCTGACCAACCACCAAATGGTTTGATCCTCGACCACCACTTGGTGATCAAATATCTTAGGGAGCCTTGCTTCCTTTAAAGGCTATCAAGCCTTGAGCACATCCCATGTGGGATAATGCTTGGGGTGGCCTTTATACAGGCTTTCACCTGAATGACCAAGCACTAGCCAAAGCACCCTAGCTGCTCAGGGGTTGACATATCAAAGCTACAAGCCTCCCAAAGCAATCTCTTAAACCATTATTTAAACCTTTTATACCTCCTATCATGTAAGATCTAGGGTCTATTGAATTTGACCTACCATTTGAATGCAACACAAAATCACCTATCAGATCAATTGAAACATGGATTATCCCAAGTTTTTTAGGTATGAATTAAAACATCTGAATAGGGTTTGAAAGCTTCTCAAACATAATACTATCTTTGACTATGCTTACCAACTCCTATGGAAGTATAAACTATAGAGCATTTCCTGTGTTCTATGGCCAATAAAAGTAATGACTACACCTATTATAGGATAGATGTGATGTTGATTTAATCAATAGGATTCAGGATTGTAGTAGGTATTATCCATAAGGTATTACTTCATCCACAACTAAATCATTCAAATACATGTGTAAACATAGCTAGATAGTAATAAGCATGGGCACTAAAATACCATAATAGATTTACTATTATATGCACCGATCAAGGGCTGCAAATCTCAGTCCAAAAGAGGTAGATGTCTATCATACAAGGGGTCTATTAAAATAGAGAATCCAATTTGTTTAAATCAAGTCTTCAAAGATATAAAACATACAAATTGATCCCAAATTCCAAGCTTAACAAAACAACTTCAAATTTTACTAACATCAATCAATGAACAAGATCAGCAAAGTGATGCCTTACTAGACCAATAATTAAGGCCTATCAAAATTTAAAAAATATAATCATTCAATAGTAACTTGAGTGTATGTATGAAACAACCTGAATGCCTCTAAATTTTCCTTATCCAAACTCCAAACCTACCTCCCAAGTGGCCTTATCTTATCCTTTTTCCTATGCTTTCCCATCATCTTCTTCATCTCTTCATCCCTTCATGCCCCCTTACTCCCTCATGCTTCCTACTCCCTTAGTTAAACATATGTGTATATAGACCTTTGATGTGTTCTCTATTCAAGAGTCAAACTAGGGAAAGACAAAAGGAAGGATCCAGGGTTAGAATAAATTGGCCTCATGAAGACTAAATTACCCACCTTGGTTCAATTTTTCTCCCTCTTCTAGAAATCACTTCAATTTTCTACCTCTTCTAGAATTTAACTCTATTTTTCTTCCTCTTCTAGAATTCAGCCCAATTTTTCTTCCTCTTTTAGAAGTCCTTTCTCCTAATTTCATTTTTATTTCTTTTTATCATTTTGTAACAACAAAATGATTAATTAATCACCATTTAGGTACTAAAAAATAATTAGGTTAATTTTAAACAATAATCAATGTCAATTATTAATTTTACCCATTAATATTAACATTCTCCCTTTTTGATGAATCTTTTACAGGGATTTATCTCTATCAAGCATCCCAATTTTGGTGATTAATTTCCCCGCCATCCTTGAGAGTACCTATACATGAAAATAAATGATACGTTAGCAGTACCTTGCTCAAAAAATCAACTATTTTTAACCAATCAATAGATTAGAAATTTCAAAATATGATCAAACATTAAAAACCCCATATCAACAATGAGGCCTACCAAGGGAGGGATATGAAATACTCCCCCCCTTATATTAAACATAATCCTTTGTATTTTTCTGCAAAACAAAGCATACATGAGTAAGATCACATGTTTACATAGTCTCCACTTTCCCCAAGTGGTACCTATTTAATAAGGTGGTCCCTTAGACCCTACTTTTCTCTATTATCTGCATCATAAAGATTTTTTAAACAAAAATCATATTTTATTTTCATAGAGAATATATGAACAAAATAAGTTTAGGTTTATCAAAAAATATCACAAAGGAGTTTCAACCTATGACTTGATAGCTCTTACCATGAGTTAACCTCATAGAACTAGGTGTCATCAAAGATAAAAATATAATTTCATAATTCTTATTTCAAGATACCCATATATCCTAAAATCCTCTTTGGAAAACCTATTTACCATCACCAGTGCACCATCCTTGATGTCCCTTAGTTTACATTTTTGGTCAACCTATTGACTATTATGTGTTACTCATACCTCAAGAGATACAAATGTCAAGTGAAGTCCTCAAAATATTCTAAGGTACACTGCTTAATACCCACAAAATATGGAGGGTTCACTTAGCTCTTCCACTTTGATTCACCAATGGATTCAATAGTGGGAGGAAAATACTTGAACATAAGTAATCTCCAGGTATTTGCTTTTCCTTTGCAAAATTTTTTTATGATCATACTTACTCTATGTAAGGTATCATTCTAATAATATTATCATTCACTTATAATTACTACACTTTATCCCCATAAGGTGTCATTCCAAAAGTATTATCATCTGCTAATAATAACAATGGTCACACTTACTCCACATAAGGTGTCATTCTAAAAGTTCAAACAATTTTTAAGAGAGGATCCCATACTCCTCTCAAGAATAGATTCCCTATCTATTCCTCCCCTAAAGAATATTTCATACTTAACTAAGAATAGAATTTCCATCTCTATTCCTGCTCATTAAGATTATTTTCAACTAAGAATAGAATTTTCCCATCTTTATCCTTCATTAATTTTGATGGATTTCAACAAATGTATCCCAAATTTCTTCATTCTAAGGATTTTCACACTTGAGAACTAGTTGTTGCAGTTGAAACTCAAGTGGTTATGATGTGGCCACATCCTAAAATTCTTGGGTTTTACCTCAATATACCTCCAGTACAAGGATACCTTTATATACCTCCATGGTACAAGGATGCCTTAATGGTCTCTCCATATTATCTTACCAATTTTAGTGAATGTAAGACACTTTTTTTTACCATAGCATAGGGTTCTCCCTTTTAGTCTATCAAAATGAATGCCTTTCCATATTTATACACAAGCCTGTCTGTGGAGGACCTTGGTGTATTTTCCTTGGGCCTTTGCTACTTTGCAGGGAGTCATATAGGACTTATAGTGCTTATTTACCAACTAATAAAGGCTATTAACTAGCTTGGCCTCCTTGATCCTAAGGTGCCAACACTAACTTGTGATAATAATCCATACCTCCATGGTAGAATAATTAGTCCAAGTTTTTTTTCTTAAGACCACCAAGAAAGCTTGAGAGTTACTTACTATATCTTCCCTCAAGAAAGAAGGCTTGAGTTTTTCCACTACAACTATTGGGATCATCTGGTCCATCTCTTAATGAAGTTTAATCAAGAATACCTATTCTTAGTATCATAAAAAAATTTAAAAAGGTGTATTCATGTTTAAATAGATTATTAGTAACATAATAATCAAATTCAAGCATGGTATAAACATTCCTTTATATTGCTCGTACGTAAAATTACATGTTTACAAGTTACATAAAAAATTCCATTGGACTACACAACAAACTTTGTTATAGCACATAAATTTTTGTTTTTTAGCTATACATTATGATAAGCTTCATTGTTGTTGTCTTTCGGTTCATTCACCACTTTGTGTTAGATCTAATTCTCTTAAATAAGTTGTTCAATATCTTGCTCATCTTGGTGTACTCTTACACCCACATGGTATTATGATAGTAGGTAGTTATGGAGTGAGAAATACATGGCTCACTAGCACATAAAGACATGAGGTCAAGTATGCAGATCTATACTAAAATTGTGAACTCTCAGCCTGTATGGTTTTTTTTGATTCCTCACCATTCCTCTATGCTAGCTCTTATCAAAATTTATCTCGCTCTACCCTAGTGATATCTCTTTTTAACTCCAACCTCATATTTTCTTAAGACCAAATACCTTTTCACTCAATCCATTAGACTTTTTACCTTAGGGACTCCACTTCATGCAGTCCATCCATCACTCTCTCGATAGTCTAAAGGACCTACTTTTACCTCTAGCCAATGACATACTTGTCACCTAGGAATTTCTTCTAATTTCCTTTTTACACCCTCTGGTATAAACTCTTCTCCATCGATGGATACTGCTTTGCCATCCTCTTCCTTAAAAATTTTCTCATCTTGCCATTTTTGGGTAGACCAGCATCGATCGTATTCTGGGGTTGTACCAACATCATCCACATCCACTAACCATATAACCTCATCTACCTCTAAGTTTCCATCTATGGTGGTACTACTCCTTTCCTCCCTTTCCTTGTATAAATCATGGGTGGCTCAAATATTTCTTACATAATGTCAAACTATCACAATACTCGAGTATATTGAAACTACTCATATTGCATGCTTACTCATCCAATAATCCATCTTGCTCATCGTACATGATCTAGATGTAATCCATATTCTACCCAAATTGGATCCTTTTCCATGGTTTTTAGATCACATCTTGGGGCTTCAAATTCTCCCATATATAGTGATATAGTTCCCAATTGCCTTCACGTGGTCTACTCAACCACAACTCGTTCTCCTTCTACCACCTTAGTGCATATGGAACTTCTAGATCCACCAAAATGTATGCATCATAAGGCAACCCTTGAGGTCTTCTCATAGCCACATGTTCCCAGACCCATACCTACAGCAAAAAATACATATTATCCCTACTCGATTTATTATTTGCATCTCAAACAAGTCTCTATAAGTCTGGGCCAATAAGGTTGGTGCCCATGCAAACACAATTGAATACTCTACCACCCCTAGAATATTCCAAGGAAATCATGCATCTAGTGATCTAGGCAAAATGATGTTCTATATGAGCGTCATTACCATAGCCTGTCTATGAGACAATCTACCAAAAATGAAAAGTAGTTCATACATAACACTACCTTTTTCAGTGTTCATATCTCTCCACTCTAATCTGAACACTCTTTCCAAAATCCTCCTCTTTTCTACTTCATCCATAGCTATCATTGTACACCCCTCTACTGGTAATTGATATATTCAATATACATTCTCTAGGGTGATGGTCATCTCCCTAGTAGGTAACTAGAAGGTTCCCTTGTCAAGATCCAATATTTTGATCAGGGATGATAGGTAACATCTATCAACCTACACCAACTCCATAGAATTTTCTCCCGCTAATCCTATCTCACTCAACCACTACCAGTTATTAGCATCCAACATACTTCTAGCTTCTTGAAATATTGCTCTAAAGGTAGTGCGATGATGAGCATAAAAAATGCTCATATTTTGTATACATTTTCTTGATTATTATGCGGTTGTATAATAAGGATTGCATATGTTTATGAATTATTATATAATTATTTGATGAAATTATGCGTGTTATCTAATTCACGTGTTTTCAGTGTGTTTTTATGGAATTGTAGTTGATTTAGTTATATTTGGATCAGTCAAGGTCTTTTCATGAACCTGGCACTTTGTTTCTTTCGAAATCAACGTAGAGAAGGTAGGTGCCTTCCTCTTCCAAGAAGGTGCCAAGCGTAAGTAGGCACCTTCCTCTTCCAGGAAGGCACCAAGGAAAGACAAGTGCCTTCCTCTCCCAAGAAGGCACCAATAGAAGGCCAGTGCCTTCCTCTTCCAGGAAGGCACCAAAATAAAATAAGTGCCTTCCTCTCACAGGAAGGCATCGACAGGAAGGTGCCACTAGAAGGCAAGCGCCTTCCTCTCATAAGGAAGGCACTGATAGGAATGCACCACTAGAAGGCAAGCGCCTTCCTCTCACAAGAAGGTGCCAATAGAAGATAAGCGTCTTCCTCTTCCAATAAGGTGCCAGTGGTAGTAAGGCACCTTCCACATAGAGAAGGCACCTGACATACTTAGACACCTTCCTCATAGGGAAGGCACCCCTATTCTTCACCCGTTGACCAGACAAGCACGACGTGGACAACAAAGACTAGTATAGTTCCAACTCTATGTCATGTAGAGTTAAATTAGGGATTGCACCGATGTATGAGAACATCCTACCAATGCCAGGTGAAGCACAAACCAATCAATGAACACGCCACCATTAGAAATGAATGTCAATTTTAGCAGACGTCGATCACATTTACCAGATTGTCTTAGTTTATTCTAGAATGAATCGACTATTATAACTTCTTTGTAACAGAATATCTACGGGTGTGATATATAAACACACGCAGACCTCTCTGAGGATATTTAGAATATTTTAATAGTAAATGTAGAGAGATATACAAAAGAAGCATTGTAATACTTTAATAATTATAATATAGTTCTAAGAGTTTCTAAGTGTGTGTTCAGCTGGGAGGAAGCTATTGCAGCCTGGGCCCACTCCAAGCCAGTATTTCTTCCCTTATTTTTCCTATGTTTTCTATATTAGTTTATCGCTTTTATAAGATTATTTATTGCATTTTTATTTCTAGTATTGTAATAGGTTTATTTCTAGGAAGGCGTGAATATTTCCTTTTTGTAGATTTAATTATTTTTATGTAAATTATTGAGGAGTGTATGAATGATTGACGATCGTTGAAACACCCCCCAATAGTAGAACTAGCGAACTCATCTCAAGTGGTATTGTAAGCAATCTTGTTCAATACCCTTCGCAAGTTTACGAAGCTCCCTGGATTGATAAATTAAATGCACGGGCATGTGACAAAAGTAGGAAAGAATTTAACCTTGTTTGGCCCACAACATTTTGGTTTCATTGCCAGGGAAGCATCTCAACTAGATTATTTACAATACCTGGAAACCTTCCATCTGACCTTGTATGAGTTCTTCAAGAAGAAGAGGACCTGACGATCGGTTTATAAAAACCAATCCACCAGAACTTGAGTTAGTCGAACATTCTAAATTTGAATTAGACTCACCTAACCCACCACCAACAATCCATTGGAGTGAGGATACGCACTTTGTGCAAAGTGCCTCCTCATCCCATCAACATGGGGAAGAATGAATCATCATAAATCCCCTATTTAATAGGACACCCTTAGAGGAAACCATGTTGTGGAAAGCTATAGAAGATCAGACGATAACACCAGACAACCTTAGAGCCTTGACAAGTTAGAAAATCTTAAATGACTGTAAGGCCATAAATACTGCATTAGAGATCGTATTTCCTAAAAAAATGGCTGACAACAAAGAAGTCTCATTTGGCTTTAGTTTCTCGATTGATGAAGGAGTAGGAGATACCAAAATGAAAAAAATATCCCCTGCTCACCTTTCGACCTTCAGAGGATATCCAAATGAGGACCCTGACCTATTTTTATTTAATTTTGATGTCTTATGCAAGTCTGTGGACTACAAATCTAATACACAGAAGTTGAAACTCTTTTCTTCCACATTGGACAATGTAGCTCTACAGTGGTTCATCGGTCTGGGAGACAAACACACTACCACTTGGGATCAAATGAAGAAGATCTTTTTAGAGAAATACCAAGATTTTGAGAGAGCAAGAGACTCCATAGAAGAGGTCCTGATTATGACGTAGAAAGAAGATGAGTCTCTCGAGGAATACTGAGAGAGATTCAAATTCAATATTCAATGATCTCCTCACACGAAACTATCTGATAAGTCCCTCAAAAGCATATTTTTGAGAGGACTTACTAATGAATCACTATAGGCTCTTAACATGATTTCTGGAGGTGATGTCTACCAGCACGCTATGGAAGACATCCGAAAACTATGCCAAAACTACTCAAGAAGGAGAGGCAAGACCACTTCTAGAACCATGAAAGCGACTGCTTTAGTCATGAAGACAAAAATAGGTAACATGCTAGAAGATTTAAAGAGCGAAATGCTCTCATATCTAGCATTACAGATGGATACGCTGCTATTAGAGAAAAATAAGTAAGAAAACAAAGTAGCATTGGCTTATTTTTGTCCAAAATGCAGAGAGGAAGCATGCAAAGAATGCATGCCCGGAGAACAAAGTCAAAGTATGCATAGTTTGTAGGTTGAACCATAAAACTCGATTGTGTCTGCAACTGCACAGTAATCAGGAGGATGCTGAAAGTGCGGATGCCTATTTCATAGGCAATCGAAATAGTTGGCCACAACCTCTTATGGGGAATATGCCAACCAAAATGTTGTCATATGGGGGAGGACCATACATGCCCTAAGGCCCGCCTCAACCACCTAACATGGGGTGGTGGGGGCCATCACCCTGGTCCAACGTACCCCCAGCAGCATTCCCAAACTAGCAGCCATGGATGCCATATCCATATCCTGGGCAGCAGTGGAGAGGCCACACTATGTGGAATCAGGATCCATAGAATATAGCACCAGGTCACCCCCAACATAATTTATTGACGTTTCTAGTAGTGAGACCTATGCAGCTACCTGCACAATCGATGACAAATCCTAATAACATGGTGAACCAGCCAGCATACAACATGGAGGGTGAGATGTATCCGATGTACCATATTCAGCTTAGGTCTGGTAGATAGCTAGGAGTATGAACACCTCCACTGGTATAAGAGGAGGAAGAGGTAGGAGAAACACCTCTTGTAGAAGAGGTGATAGAAGAAACGTCTGTGAGAGCAAAGGCTCCATTTCCCAACTAGTTGCAATAATAGAGGAAAGTAATGCAGCCAAAGTTTGATATCTTGTCTAGCTTGAAGAACCTCATCATGACAATTCCATTATTTCAAGCCATTTGAGATGTTCTGATATATACCAAGGTGATAAGAGAGATGTGTCTAAGGAATCCAGGATGAAGAGCAACCCATACTATCAATATCATGGGTAAACTAGCAGATTTGATGATGGGCAAAACATGCCATCCTAAGTATGCAAACCTAGGCAGCCCGATGCTGATTGTAAAAATCAAGGGACATTCCCTATCCAATACATTGGTCGATATTAGAGCAGCCATCAACATAATGCCTTAGGATACCATGCAGAGGCTACAGCTCATGAACCTGAAACCCACTATGATAGTGTTGTAGTTGGTCGATCGATTGACCGTGGCACTAGAAGGAATGTTGGAAGACGTAATAATGACAGTCATCGCATGGGAATACCCAACCGAATTTTTAGTCTTGCAATATAAAACTAGGTTGGATGGTTACCCGCTCATCTTGGGAAGGCCATGACTAGCAACAACTGATGCTTACTTCAGCTATCGATATGGGCTGATGACCATATCTGATGGAAGAAACATTAAAAGGTTGACTATTTCACCCCCAGCATAGTCCGTCGACTCATTAGGAGAACCCATGTTGACCGAGCATGAAAATATTGAGCTATCCATGATCTAGCCGGTGATGACGTTGGATGAGTTGGTAGAAGAAGACAAATATGGTGCTATTGTGGAGTTCCTCCATGGGGAGTCCTCCATATTCGCACCTGGATCACCATTGGCTGGTGCCCAAGATCACCATGTTTAGTAGATACACGTCGGGCTAGGAAGAACATTGAATATCAGCAGTGGGTTGACTCCCACACAATTGATGAAAGTAGAAGAGCTCCTGGTTAGACACCAATAGGCATTTGCATGGGATTACTCAGATATGAAAGGTATCAGACTAGAGATCTGTACCCATTGTATATACCTCGATTATCAAGAAACTCCAAGAAGGCAACCATAGAGAAGAATGAATCTGATAATGAAAGACATTGTCAAGGAAGAACTACAAAAACTCTTGATTGTAGGATTCATCTATCTAATTTTTGACAATGAGTGGGTATCACCATTAGTGGTAGTCCCTAAAAATAATGGGAAGTGGTAAATCTATGTGGACTACAGAGCGTTAAACAAAGTGGCCAAGAAGGACCACTTCCCACTCTCGTTCATTGATCAAGTCTTGGATACACTCTTCGGGAGGAAGTATTTCTCCTTCCTAGATGGATTCAGTGGATACAACCAGATCCATATAGGAGAAGAGGATCAAGATAAGACAATTTTCACCTGCCCATAGGGAATTTTTTCCTATCGAGTATTACCTTTCAAATTATGCAACGCATCGGCCACCTTTCAAAGGGCGATGCTTAGCATATTTTTAGACATGATGGGAGACGCATTCGAAGTATACATGGATGACTTTATCATCTATGGAGAAACCTTTGATGAAGCAATAACAAACTTGGAAAGAGTGCTTGAAATAAGCAAGGAAAACAATTTATCCCTGAGCAACGAGAAATGCTTTATGATGATGCAAGAAGGCATCGTACTGGGACACCACCTCTTTGCAAAAGGAATAAATGTTGATAAAAGAAAAATTGAGGTCATCAGAGACCTACCCAGTCCTAGAATGCAGAGATAGGTGAGAATTTTTCTTGGATAAACCGATTACTATCGACAATTTATCATTGAATTCAGCAAAATTGCAAAACCATTGCACACTCTATTATCTAAAGATGTGGAGTTCAATTGGACGAAAGACTACGAAGAAGCATTTTAGTTTCTTAAAGAGAGATTAATATCTACACTGGTTTTAATAGGACCAGATTGGGCCATGCCATTCCATATATACTTTGATGCATCCAACAATGTGATTGGAGCAGTCCTCGGATAGAAGGATGGCAAAGAATTTTATGCCATCTACTATGTTAGCAAAAACTTGGCAGGATCCGAGCTCAACTACATGGTGATGAAGAAGTATTTCCTTGCAGTTGTGCACGCCATAAACAAATTCCACCATTATATCATTGGGTATAAGGTATTTGTCCACACGGACCACGCGACCATCAAATACTTGATGAGCAAGCCGGCCATTGGTGGAAGATTTATCAGGTGGCTCTTGTTACTATAGGAATTCGACATCACAATAGTCAACAAACCAGGCAAAGACAATGTCATAGTAGATTTTCTATCCAGATTGATAATGGCAGACCATACAGTAGTGGAAGACCAATTTTTGGACAAACATTTGTTCACCATTAGTGAGAAAATCCTGTGGTACACAGATATAGCCAATTACTTGGCCATCGGAAGAACCTCACCTACTCTCTCTTTTTGAGAAAAGTAAGTGGTCATAGAGAAAAGCCCATCATTCCTATGGATTGATGGCCTCTTGGTCAAAATAGGATGTGACCAGATTATAAGGAGATGCATAGCAGAAAAGGAGTTCTTAGAAGTACTCAAAGCATGTCACGATGAACCATACGGAGGACACTTTGCAGGGAAATGAACTACCTATAAAATCCTATAGGCTGGGTACTTTTGGCCCACTTTGTTCAAGTATGTGGTTGCATACACCAGTAAGTGCGATGAATGCCAAATAATGGGCAGACCAACCCATCAAGATGAAATGCCCCTCCAACATCAGGTACACCTGGAACCCTTCGATAAGTGGGGCATGGACTTCGTGGGACAAATTAATCCATATTCAATAGGGAGGAAGTTTATTTTTGTCTGTATATATTACATCACCAAATGGGTTGAAGTTCAAGCATTGAGAGACTCAAAAGAAATAACAGTCATCGATTTCTTATTTTCCCATATTTTTACATGATTTGGGGTCCTAGAGAGATAAAAATAGACCAAGGGCCTCAATTTACCTCCAAGTTGATCAAGGAGCTGATGGAGCAATACAGATTTTTCCACAATAAAACTACACCCTACCATCTACAGGAAAATGGGAAAGTGGAAGTGACGAACAGAGAAATAGAGAACATCCTGATGAAGACCGTGCAGCAACACAAAAAATATTAGGCTACACAGTTGTCAGAGGTAGTCTGGGCATATAATACCACATGGAAATCCACCACAAGCTTCACACCCTTCCAACTGGTCTATGGTAAGAGTGCAATGATGCCCATTGAATTTGAAATCAAGACATTGAGGATGGCTTCAGAATTGAACTTGAGCTTGGATGATGCTCAAAAATAAAGGATTCGACAGCTAGATCAGCTGGACAAAATTCGAATGGACACTTTGTAGAGAACGAAAATCATACAAAAGAAAAGAAAGTGGTGGCATGATCGCCACATTAAACTAAAGTAGTTCCAAGAAGGAGAATGGGTGTTGTTGTACAATTCTCGATTCCAAGAAATAAAAGGTAAATTAATGCAAATATGGATGGGACCATATGAGGTGGTAGAGCTCATCAAGAATGGGGTAGTGCACGTTAGAACAATTGATGGTAGCAACACCGTGTTAACGATCAATGGCCACCGACTATGTCCCTATAACACATCTAAAACCTTACAGGTGGAATCCAGAATAGATGTGGAGGAGACCCCATCTTGTTAGATCCGGACCAAAATCTTAACAGGTAAAACGGTGGGCATGGAGGTGCTCACAAAAATTAGTTAATTTAGTTTTTTTTCTTACAGTGTGTTTTGCAGGGACGACGCCCACATGCAAGCTGTAGGCATCCTAATCCAGGGCCTAACAAGCATGGAATGCATCTAACTACCTTTATTTTTCTTTCTTTTTGTTTGCTTTTTGTAGTTGAAGGACCCGACAACATGAGGAATAGGTATATGGGAAACCAGGCCTGATTTGGCTCAGCATTCTGACACCGACACTCATAGGTAGAAGCTGAGGTAGCGTGAAGCAATACTGAGAAGGCTTTATCACCCTTTCCCAGTCAATCACAACATGATTTATAAGAATAAAGTGCCTTCCACATCAAGAAGACGCAGAATAATGTGCCTTCCTTATAAATAAGGCACCCAGCCATAAGAAGGCACCTTCCTTATAAATAAGGTGCCCAGCCAGAAGAAGGTGCCTTCCTTATAAGAAGGCACCCAGCCAAAAGAAGGCATCTTTTGTATGAATAAGGTGCCCCACCAAAATAATGTGCATTCCTTATGAAGAAGGCACCCCACCAAAAGAAGGTGCCTTCCTTATAAAGAAGGCACACAAAAAAAAATAAAAAAATAAAAAATTAGGCGCCTTCCACATCGGGAAGGTGCCACACAAAAAAAACCTGAGGTGTCTTCCACATCAGGAAGTCGCATACAGACCGAGGCACCTTCCACCCCTTGAAGGTGTAGGTATACAACAATGCCTTCCACCCTAGGAAGGTGCAGGTATTTAGCAACGCCCTTCACATCAAGAAGGTGCACCCATTCAAAAACACATTTCATAGCAGGAAGGCACCATCATCAAAAGGGCACCTTCCACCATCGAAGGCACATCCAATCAAATATACCTTCCACCACCGAAAGGCGTATCCATTCAAAGAGCATCGACAACATCGAGAAGGCAATATATAAGCGCCTTCCACATCGAGAAGGCACCATATAAGTGCCTTTCACATTGGGAAGGCACAACATAAGCGCCTTCCACATTAGCAAGGTACCAAAGAGTGCCTTCTTTGTATAACCAGCACTTAAGTCTCATGGACGCCTAGATAAGAATGAAATCACCATACAAACAAGTAGTATCAGATTACCACCATCGTCCATGTGATGGAAATATGCCCCAATAAAAATAAATCTTAGATAATTATGGGGCGAGATCAGTGCGCACATTCCAAAGATGATGGACAGATAGTTTTTTGAGCAAATCGGGAGTCTGCCTTCAGCACCAACCATCAAACAACTCAGCACCAAAGTCTAGCGTAATCCGCATAAATGAAATACCCCTCCCCCATGTCACAAATCAATGAATCAACGCTCTTCACAATGCATGAAACACCAAATAAGGTACGCGCATACTAACTCAAATATTTATATAATTATTCAATATATCACATACAAAATTATTTATACGCCCCATAATTGGATGTCATTTTCAATTTCAACAATTATTATTCTATTGATATTGATGTTTGCATTGAGCCAAGCACTGTCCCATTTTTATACCTGTTACTTCTCAAAGTCACATATCAAAATCCTCTTAATTTAAAATTCATTTTAGAAATTTATCTTTCTAATTTAATACATAGGGGTCTTCGAGTAACAATCAATATCTTTACGTCAAACACTCATATGCATATATTGATACCACATGCATCGTGTAGTGGTTTAATCCCTCATTCAAATAGTGTATAATGAACTATTAAACTCAACCATCATCCAAGTGGTTGTGTGGCATACTATTCTATAGTATAAGTGTTACTTGGGGAGGCAACCACATTTCAAATATGATGGTTTTCCTCTCATCTAGCCTTATTTCACCATGGTTGAGATGTTCAACTCCTTGCTCTGGAAAATAGCCATGTTTGTATTCAGAGACTGCATAGTCTCTCCAATCTAATAAATAATAATATAAAATATTATTTTGTTGATCATTTGATCTGATAATCTAAGACATCCAATATCATATTCCAAATTCCTCAATTATCTTCATTGAGGTCCAGTCCTAACATGAACTACAAGTTTTGAACCTTTAAGCTATCAATTTACCAACTATGATGTTGGTACCATTGGTTTGATCAATTCCAAAATTTGATCAAGAAACCTTGTGCTCTTATACTAGCAGTCATTTGCTATAGTAGATCTTTTACTAGCATCCTATTGCTAGCCTAGCTCTGATACCAACTGTAATGACCCACTCATTACTCAACTCAAATCAACCCAAGAGAGTAAATTTTTTTTATCATAACATAATTATCCTTAAGGTAGATTTCATAATCAAGGATCATTGGATAATGCAATAAAACTAAATCATTCCCATTCATTAAGGCAATAAGCTACCAAGATATTTACAACATGGTCAGTGTCAACTCTTGTGATAGGAGTGACCAACTCCTATCAAACCTTATGTACCTTTATAAAATAGGAAGCCAAGATATTTATCAACTTATCATTACTTCTCTCCTTTAATTATTTTTGTAGACACCAAAACCTAGCCACTTGTCCTCCATTTATGCTTTCCCACCATTTCCATATTCATATATATTTATATATATTTATATATATTTAAATATTAATATTTTATATATTATATTTAATAAATATATATTTATATAAGTGAATTAATCCCAACCATCCGATTTCACTTAATCCTATCCATTCATCCATATCAATCCATGCCACACCCCAGATTTAATCTCCACCCTCCATCACATGCTTTAATCTTGACCACACAATTTGTGTCATCAAAACCCTAGTATGCCCTAGGTTGGATTATTAGTAGGAGCCATTTTGATGGCTCAACCCCTAAGAATTTCTTTTTTCCTAAGTTTTCCTTGAGTTCCCTTTCTCCTCGAGTTCCTTGGAGTATCCAAGTGCTCTCACCTTCCATCCTCGCTTGCCATAGCCCTTGCATCCATCGTCGCCTCCCTTCTCAGCCAGATCTACTTCTGTAGACTTTCCCCTCAATCGCCGAACGCCTTCGAGCACTCCCTATCATTCCCGAGCGCCTCTAGGCGCTTCTCCACCATCCAAGCACCTCTGGGCATCCTCCACTATTCCTTGAGCTCCCACGGGTATTTCCTATAGCCACCAAGCGCCCGTGGGCATTTTACGCCAGAGTTCTACAGCCCTCCTAGCCCTTGGGCGATGCTAGGGCATCGCCGCACCAATCCACTGCAACAGATTACATCAGATCAGAGAATGATAGATAAGCAAGGTAAATATTTTTATTGTTATTTCATTCTATGCACTTTCAGTTCTGTTCATGCTATTTACATCATATAGCTAGGGTTTTTGTATTGATTATAGAGGGCCTCACATTGTGGAGCCCTCATAGTTGCTACTAACCTACTTGCTATTTTCTTGTGTGTAGATCTGGAAGTGTTACATTAGCATTGGATAGCTGCTTAAGCTGGAGTGGCCCGACATCGGATAATCAGAAGCCCACTCACTTCTGTTGGGAGCAAGAGACACATTCTGAAGACACCACCAACATTGTTTTGCTAGGGTTTTGGAGAACCCTAGCTATTGTAAAATTTGTATCAAAGGATTCAAATATCCTTATTGTAACAATGGAGTTTTGAGGCTCCCCCCATTAATATAAAATCATTCATTGTGCAATATTGTTCTTTGAGTTCAATTTATATCTTGTTATTTGGTGTTGCATTTTTGTCTCTTCAAATGGTGATCATGGTGGGACCCACTAAGGGTTTATTTTTATGATTTGCTTTGCTAATTTATTTGTTATTTTCTATCATCTTGTAGGGTTTTTAGAAGTGCAAATTTCATAGTTTTTGTTGGATTTAGGGTTTTTGGAAACTTGCAGAAGGTTGTAGAAGGTGTGCAAATACCCGATGATGCTCGAGGGAACATCCAAAAATGCCTAGGTGCATTTCAAAAATACCTAGAGGTATTTTACAGAGAGTTGGAGTAGAAGCGTAGGCTATTTTGTAAGTTTACTACTAAAACCCTAACTTTTATGTTTACGTATTCTGGCAATCTTACATTTTTTTAGATTTCTAAGCTAAAAAGAACATCATTAATTAATCTGGGAAAAACATTCATACTAGCTTGCATCTTAGGTTTCAGATTAGTCATTTGCATCCATCCACACTTTCTATTTGAAGTTTCTGACTTTTTGTTGTATTCACAAATTGAAAAATATTGCATTCTGATTTCATGTGAATTGAAAAATTGCATAATTAGTTTACATTATAGGGTTAGGGATTCCTATTTTTGTAGGTCTAAGTAGGAACATTATTCAGATACCAAAAGTATCCCCGTACTTGGGTGATTCCATATGGAGGAGTAGATGAACCCCTAACTGTCTAGAGAGGGTCTTAAGCGGTGTACTCTACATCCTTTGGAAAAATTGGTATTCTGAGTAGTGGCTTCTGATTTAGACTATCGAAAGTAGTTATCTTTCTAACATTGTATGTACACAATAGAAAATCAAAAATTTTAAAAAGAATCACACACTGCACGCTTCACATTTAATAATAGTGGTTGGATTTCATCACCAACCATTGCTTGAGATTTGGTGATGGTGGCTTTCATCTCCATCCACCAATCTCTACCCTTAGAAACCTTAGGTCACCCCGAGCAAACTTGTTGGATTTCATCACCAACAAGAATCTTATTGCCCCAACTTAGCCATAGTTTTTACCTTTCTTTGATTAATTCAGATTAGCACATTTGAAACACACAAGATCAAAATCTAAAAAAATAAATTCACATTAAAAGGAGATAATCAATGAATGAGGTAAGACACATGTGTTAAACAAACTTAGCATTGATTGTTTATTTTTCTTGTGAAATTTAAATTTTGTGTTTCATTTTACTGTATAATCTATATTTTGGTTTAATTGCTTATGGTATTAACTAGAAAATAAAAGAAAGCATTAAATCAAGATAATTCAATGGAACCTTCATCCACCTTTCCCACCACTTCTATGGTAGATTCCCTAAATGTGACACAAGTAGATTTATCTGTAGGTCCCTCACATTCCTTGTCACCCACAACCTTTCATATGGTTGTTCCCCAAGTAGAGTCAACCTCACCAACCATTGATCACCACATTACCCACATAGATATGGCACGAGTAGAAGCTCTCATGAAGTCTTCTAACTATGTCTTAGAGTCAGTCCCCACCTCACCTAGACAAGATCCTACTTTACAATAGGAACTTGTTTATTCCCAGCCACCATCCAACTTTACCCAGGTGTACACTAACCCTCTTTTTGAGGCCTCAATTGCACCTTCCTCTCATATGTCCATTCCCCAACCCTCATGTGCTCCTAGCACTTCATACACATCCACATACACTAACCCCTTGTATGAAGCACATGTAAATGTTGCTTCACAAGTTTTAGCCTCACAAGTTACCATACCAAGTGTAACTTGTCCCCCAACCACATCCTCCATACCATCTACTTCCATACCCTCCACTTCTGATAGAGAGATTAATGAAGCATGGGAACACTTGAACAAATTTCTTAGGCAACATCAAAATGCTCAACAACAAGTACAAGTGAACCCTAAGCCTTTACCAAACTCTACTCAGACTATCCTCATTAACCAGGGTCCATCATGGACACCATAATCTTCTATGGTTTCTATCCCTATTCCTCCACCAAGTCATACCAATACCCATCCTATTCCCATTGGCCAACCTAGCCATAACCCTCATGCATCAACCCCATTCCAAAATTCTCCATATTTTCATCATCAATCTCCCATTCATCAATTTCCATCAAATTCACCTAGTCATCATCACCAATCTCATCATCATTTGGTCACCCCACAACATTTTTTCACCCCACCTCAAAATCATCAGGTAATTCAGGGCTTCCACATTCCTAAAGAAGACCCTCGAATTAAGGCCATGCAAAAATAGATAGATCAATTGATACAATATACTCTTGGTTTGACAAATCAGAAGCCAACCTTATGTCAATTGATCAACCAACCTATTCATCCTTTGGTACCATCACCACCATATCCGAAAGATTTCATGATACCTAAGTTTGAAAAATTCAAGGGAACTGAGGATCCCAAAGAGCATGTGAGCACATTTGTACATGCATATTTTAGAATTCAAAATGACAATGCTCTCATGCTCAGAATATTTCCTCAAACATTAGGAGGAGATGCCATAGAGTGGTATAATCAATTGCCCAGTCATAGTATTTATACTTTTGAGCAATTGATTGACCAATTATTTGAGTATTTTATCCTAAATGTTAAAAAGAAGGTCTCATTATCTGATGTCTATGCTTTAAGACAACATGATGATGAGTCTATCTATGATTTTGGAAACCATTGGAGGGTTGTCATCACCAAGTTGCCATTCACCTTGCCAATGGATGAGCTAATCAAATTATTCACCAAGAGTTGTTTAAAACCTATCTCTTGGATGCTTCAACTACAGACTTATCATTCATTTGAAGAAGCTCTAGCATAGGCTAGTGTCATCGAGGAAATAAAAATCCAAGAGGGCATACTTAAGCCTAAGAAAAAGGAATGGAAAAACAAGGGCCAATATAAAAGCAACTATTCTAGCCAATCAAAATCAACATAGGCTACCCCATCCAATCAGCCCAATCACGTTAATCAAGTGGTCATGAGCCAGCCGGTAATGGCTCAACAACAATCAGTGCAACAGTCACCACAACAAATTGCTTATCATGCGGTACCCTCGATAACTCAAGCCATGCAAAACATAGTGCCAGCTGTAGAAAACCATCCCCGATGATAGTCTATCCAACAAAATCACCAATATACCCCCTTAGCCGAGTCATATGCTTCCATTTTCCAAAGGTTGTATGACACAAACAAACTTGCTTTACCCAAAATTAGACCAGATGATCCCGCTAAATGTAGTAAACACTATCAAGAACATTTATTTTGTCCTTATCATAGGCAAAATGGGCATGATATTAACAATTTCCATACATTCAAAGACATAGTGCAAGACCTAATTGACTTGGGGGCAATCAAGCTTGACAACCCCCTTGCTCAACAAAATCAAAACCTTGGTATTTTTCAAACACCACTTCCTCATCATGAGGAGGTGCAACCAAATATAGGAGGGGCTAACACCAAAACTCCTCCTAATCAAGTCAATCATGTCCAAAAATACCAAGGGTTTGTAGGGGCCATCCATGTGGTCACTAGAGGTCAAAGAAATAATCAACAAAATGCAAGGCAACAACCTCAAGCAAGTGTGTCACAACCTCCCTCATCACCACCCATTCAAATTTCCCCCAATCCTTCATCACCAATCCACATTCCTAGCCAATCAAATCCCCCAATTCCACCCATCAATCATCCACCATGACCAGTCATCTCATTGAGTAGCCGGTTAACCACAAGTCTAAAGATGGCTTCCACCAAATTGTCAATATACGAGTTAATTCAACAATCTCCCCCACATCATGAGGCATTAATGGATATTCTCAAATCCATTGAACTACAATCTCAAGATTCTAATGCCTTCAACAACTTTGTAGGGAGCATTCAAACATGCATGGAGCCTTCCATCACATTCTATGACTTTGAGATTAAGCCAATCTCATCGGACTCAATAGATCCTCCATTGCATATCATGGCTCTAATTGACAAGAAGTCATTTAAAAGAGTCCTAATTGATACCGGTTCCTCCATCAATATCATCACCACATCTGCCCTTCATCATTTGAATCTTCCTCCATCTCATATAACCAAGTCATCATTCACCTTAAAAGCATTCAATGATGCTTTGTGTTCCATAATTGGCACTATTGTTTTACCCATTGAAGTAGGGGTCAAAATATTGCACACTATGTTCCACATCTTGGAAGGATCCATGGTATACAATGTACTCCTTGGAAGACCTTGGATGAGGGAAATGAGATGTGTTCCTTCAATATTACACCAATGTTTGAAATATGTTCATGAGGGACAAGTACATTGCATACCAGTGGATGTCAAACCATTCAAGTATTGCAATTTCATTTCAAATCCTTATGAATCCATGCTTCCTTCCACCCACATTTTCCTATCACCATCAGCCAATCCATCTACCACTCCACCAATTTCCTCATCAAAATTTCCCATTCCTGAGGAGCTCCCTATCACCAATACCCATCAAGCTCCCATACCCCCATCATCTTCATCATTGACTACATGCACATGTGGTCACAGTCAATCCACATCATCAACATCCTTGCCATCCACTTCATCATCATCATCCATTCAACAACCTTCCCAATCCAATCCATCCCCATCACCTAATGTTTCACAAGTCGAATTGATAGATTGTGAGACATATTCATCATCACCATTCCCTGAGCCATCATCCAACCATGGTCCTTCCATATCATCCCAAGTCGAGGTCCACCTCACTAATCCTGGTATTGGTGAATATGTGGTCCAAGACATCACCATCACACCACTCACCATTCCTAATGCTAAGGATTTTGGTCACCCATGTGACCCACATTTATCCATAGGAGTAGTATATAACATGGGTTCAACTCCAAATAGCATAAATTTTGTGTATGGGGGATTGATTCTTCATCAAATCTAGCTCCCCTAGAAGAACCCAAGGAACCAACACTTGCCAACATTCCAAACATGATGGGATTTCCATCTCACTATTTTCACATAGTTAATTGGCAAGGTCATGGCCTAGGATTGCATGAACAAGGAGTGCTTCAGCCTATTGATGTTCCATATCAAGAAGTGCATGACCATTCAGGTCTAGGTTACCATTCACTTTCCACCACCTCTTCTCTTGAACAAGCCTTCCAAAGGCTTAATCTAAATTCAGGAGAAGAAGCCCTCCATCCCGATGATTCTGACGATGAAATCCATGAAGAATTTAAACTTATGTCGATAATTTTGGATGAATCTGAAGAAGAATCAGAGCCCATTATTCCCCATACCGAACAAGATGAGTTTTATCTCAAAATGTTCCCCATCCATGAGCCCATATTTCACTTGCTTCTTCCACAAGAGTGAGCCAACCCTACCGGTGAACCACCACCTCCATTCCATTAAGCCATTTCATAAGCCAAACTTGTAACATATGTACATAACACAAAAATAGTGGTTTTCACCACTACCAAAAAAAATAAAAAAATCAAACAAAAACATGTTTTATTTTTTAGCATTGCATGTATATATCATTTAGTTAAATGCATTTATTTGTGTTGCTTGCTGCTATCCAAGTTTACCAAGCTCCTAGCACTGATTCTTAGGTTCCATCCATTCCATCCAACCTTATCCACTTTACCCATAAGTCAACATGAATCCTGTTGATTTATTCACCCCACTCCATAATCCATATGATCCGGCTAAACCAATTCCAATTGACATAAGTCTCATTGATATGGACCATATTTCCTCACCTCCATCCTTTTTCGAGTTTGTCTTATTCGAGGAATTGTTAAGGGCTTTCACCAACTACATTCCTCCATCCCCTCCACCTTCACCTTCACCCTCACCTTCGAATCCTGAGGTTTTCCAGGAAGACATAGATGAGGATAAGCCAGAAGAGTTTGATGACATCTTAGATGACATTCATATGATCCCTATACCCCATCAACTTGAGGAAGGTTCCCATATGTCCATTGAAGATACCATCGATGTGGACCTTAGTTCAGACAAAGACAATCCCCAAATTGTCAAGCTTGGCAAAATTTTATCACTCGAAGAACAAGAGCAATTAATTGCTCTCCTCAAGAGGAAAAGGGCATATTTGCATGGTCCTACAAGGACATGCCTAGTCTTGACCCTAGTCTAGTTGTCCATAATCTCACCTTACATCCTGATGCTAAGTCGGTTAAACAAAAACTTAGAAGGATGCATCCTACCATTGCCATCTTGGTCAAAGAAGAGCTCCAAAAGCTATTAGATGTGGGTTTCATAATACCCATTGATTATCTCGAGTGGCTCTCAAATATGGTACCCATTCGTAAGCCTAATGGGGTGATACGCATTTGCACTGACTTTCGAGATCTTAACAAAGTGTGTCCTAAGGATGAATTTCCTCTCCCAAACATCGATACTCTTGTCGACACTTGTGTTGGCCATGAAATGCTTTCACTCATGGATGGTTTTTTAGGATACAACCAAATTTGAATAAATCCTGATGACCAACACAAAACAACATTCACTACACCTTGGGGAACTTTTTGTTACAAGGTGATGCCCTTTGGCCTCAAAAATGTAGGTGCCACTTATCAACGTGCCATGACATACATTTTCCATGACTACATGCATAATATTATCGAATATTATGTGGATGATCTCTTGGCTAAATCTAAAACTCGACAAGAGCACATTGGTGTATTGGAGAAAGTTTTTGACCGACTTCTAGAGCATAATGTAAGGTTGAACCCCAAGAAATGTGTCTTTGGTGTTACCTCGGGCAAACTTCTAGGATTCATTATCTCCAAAAGAGGCATTGAGGTGGACCCAAACAAGGTCAAGGCCATCATGGAGATGCCTCCCCCAACTAACTTAAAGGAATTGCGTAGTTTACAAGGAAATATCCAATCGATCCATCATTTCATTATGCAAATTTCTGAAAAATGTAGGCCATTCAATCACCTACTACAAAAGGGGGTGCCATTTTCTTGGATAGATGAATGTCAAAAAGCCTTTGATGACATTAAGCAATACCTAGCTTCTCTGCCAGTCTTAGCTCCTCCTCATCTAGGGGTCCCATTCTATCTTTATATTTTAGCAATAAACTTTGCATTAGGGACAATGCTTGCACAAAAGAATGAAGAAAATCGAGAGCAAGTTGTCTACTACATTAGTCGAACATTGGTAAGCTATGAAACTAGATACGCTTATGTAGAAAAATTGTGCTTAGCAGTGGTTTTTACCACTAAGAAACTTCGACATTACATGCTTAGTCACACAACATATGTCATAGCTAGAGAAAATCCTCTGCGTTATATGATGTCTCGCACTTACAATAACACCCACACCGCTAAATGGATAATGCTCCTTACTAAATTCGACTTGGAATTCATTAGCCAAAAATCCATTAAAGGTCAGGTAATAGCCGATCAACTTGTGGAAGCTCCACTACCTAGTGATCATCCTTTGATTATTGAGCTCCCAGATGATTCGGTATTTGTTATCACTGAACAAGAAGAAGATGTCATTCCAGAGGAAGATATCGATATCACACTATTATTTGATGGCTCTAAGTGCACGAAAGGTCAAGGTGTTGGAGTCATGTTTCATACACCCTAGGGGTACCTATCCCCTTATCATTCAAACTTGACTTCCAATGCACAAACAACACTGCAGAGTATGAAGCCTTAATCTTAGGTCTTCAATCAGCTATAGCTATGAGCATTAAGCATATTAGGATATTTGGTGATTCTCAACTTGTCGTCAAGCAAATCAATGGAGAATACCAATGCAAAGAACCTACCATTAAGCTTTATCATGAAGTAGCAATGAAATTGCTCTCTAAGTTTGATTGGTATGAAATCAATAGTTTGCCACGTTCGACTAATAGATTTGTAGATGCGATGGCCTCCCTTGGATCATTGATTCCAAAAGACTCCTTTGGGGAGGTACAACCCCTTATAATTTCAATGGTCTCTAAATCTGCAATTGTTTGCACTGAATCTAAAGATGAAAAGGATGTTTGCTTTATCCAGTCGGATCCATATGAGCCTTGGTCAAGCCAAATAGTAGCCTTTCTCAAGTTTGGAACACTCCCATATGACATGTCTCGAACTACCAAACGCACATTCAAGCAAAAGGTAGCTCATTTTATTCTCTTGGGGGACGTGTTGTACAAACATGGTTATGATGGAGTCCTCCTTCATTATCTCGAGTCTAGTGAGGCACAAAGAGCCATAGCTGAAGCCCATGATGGTACTTGTGGTGGTCATTTTAGTGGAATGGCCATTGCAAAGCGTATCTTATGCATGGGTTATTATTGGCCCACAATGGAACGTGATTGTTGCACTTATGTTAAACATTGCAAGAAATGTCAAGAACATGCTAATTTAACTCATGTACCATCACAAGATTTACAACCTATTCAAAGCCTTTGGCCCTTTTCACAATGGGGTCTAGATCTAATTGGAAAAATTTCACCTCCTTCCTCGGGACAACATACATTCATCATCACAACCACTGAATACTTCACAAAGTGGGTTGAGGCAATTCCTCTAACCAGTACGACAGGACCTAGAATTGTGGAGTTTATACTTCACCACATCATTTGTCATTTTGGTATCCCCTCAAAAATCATCTCTGACAATGGTAAGTCTTTCAAGAACAAGGATGTTCGAGCACTTTGCGAGAAATATAACATTCAACATAGTTTCTCGACTCCTTATTACCCACAAGCAAATGGACAAGCTGAAGCTTCCAACAAGACCTTAATTGCTATTCTCAAGAAACTTGTTAAAGAAAATCATAGAGATTGGCATACACAAATTCCCTTGGCATTATGGGCTTATCGAACAAGCATCCGCATGCCTACAGGGGCAACACCATTTTCACTGGTCTATGGAGCCGAAGCAATCATGCCTCTTGAGCTCGAGATACCCTCCTTGCAAATTTCTTTGTAGGAATTCATAGATGATGACACTGCTAGACAAGCACGTCTTGACCAACTCACACTTCTTGATGAGAGGTGAGTCAATGCTTTAGAGCATTTACGAGTTTATCAAGACCACCTAAAGCGTGCTTACAATGCCAAAGTTCATCTACGTGAATTCCAAGTAGGAGATCTTGTCCTTAAAGAGAATCAACAAAACACCAATGCATTACCGCATCTTCATGATAAATTCATGGCTAATTGGTTAGGTCCATACATTGTTACTCAAAGAGTGGGTAACGGTACTTATAGGCTTGCCAGTCTAGAGGGAGAGGAAGAACCCAAACCACTTAATGTTATACACTTGAGGGCATTCTATGCATAATGAGATATATATATATGTATATATACATGGCTAATACACAAAAATATTTGCATATATTTCATTACAAAAACATTGCACTTCATTTGCATACATTTCATGCCAACACACTTCAATTTGCATTTCATACATTGCATTCACATTTCACATTTCATATTAGGATCATTTATTAAGTTCAAGATTTTAATTGGTCCAATAAAATCATGTTGCCTTAATCAGGGGCACCTTCAAATCATTATCCACACCATTCCACCAAGTCAAATTATCATTTGTAAAGCCACATTTCCATAATTCCTAGGTGTTTTCGGTCACTCAACCACTCCTAGTGTTTTAAGCAACCTCCAAAATACATGTCGAGTTCCTTTTAGGACCATCACACATATACATTAAGAAAATCTTGAGTTTTGGGAATTGACTCCAAAACATTCTTGAACCAAACACAATTTCACATCTTAAAAACATCTTGTGTCAAAGAGGGATAACACCATACTTGGTTTGAACCTCGAAGTGAAAAGGGTCATCCTTGCTAGTCCCATCATGCAACATAGTCCACAAAAATAGTGGTTTTCACCACTATCACAAATTCCAAAAATAAAAGAAAGAGTAGGGAAAAATCCCTAACAAAAAATCTAAATATTTTACATCACACACCACTGATCATTGGGTTGTAAGGATCGTACTACATTTCTAGTCATATGGTTAGGTAGTGTTGAGTGGTGTTTTAACCCGATTGTGAAAACACACTCTCCTGTAGGATCCGAGTCCTAAATCCTCTGCTTGCAAAGAAAAACGATTTCTCCAAGGTTCTTATTATGCTGATTATTAATTATCAAGAATGTCGCCTAAAATGAAATGCTAAGAACACCTTAGGGTTTGCAAGTGGATGTTAACAAGGGGCACCGTGGTTTATTAATTTTGAACTTTCAATGGACTCAAAATGAATAAAATCTGCTTTAACCTTTAATTCTGATGGATTTTCAGTGATTTATTCAAACACAGTAAATAAACTGCTGAAAAATAAAATATGGGTTTGAAAAGCAAAGACAAAAAATAAACAAAAGTAACAATAAAAAAATAAATTACAGCCAGAAAGCTGTAATTAATCAGATGAAACCGAAGATAATGAGGCTTTCCACATGCAACCTAACCTAATGAACCTGCACATCCACACAATCCAAATAGGCCAAAGTGCGAGTCTCGAGGGTTTCCGTGGTAATTCCAGAAAACAGGCATTCGCATGAAGCAACCAAGAGATCTTGCATTAACTTCACCTAAAAACCTAAGAAATCTGGAAGGGAAATATAAACATTAAATCATGCATGCAAAAGTTACTCCTTCTTTCTCATCCAATAAGATGCCAACTCTCTGTATTTGTATTTAAATGATATCTCAATTACATTCAAAAATGTTTCGGGTGTGAAAGAAAATCCCAGAATAAAAAGAAGGAAATTGCCCAAGTACGGGCCCAGAATAGCACAAAGCCTTCGTCTCTGCAACTCCGTATTCGGCAATTTCCAACCCTTTCTTCGATTTGCAATTCTGGCTTTATAGCAATGTTATGGCTCTTCGATTTCCTCTGTCGCTTCATTTCCTCTTCCTGTGGGCGACCCTTCAAATTCCTGCTTTTTCCCGCTTTGATTCACGCTCAAATTTGGAAAGTTCCCGAAATTCGCTCTGCATGTAACGCCCCTGCAAGTCTGACACCTGCACGCCACGTGTCATGCACTTTCTGCGCCTGTCGTACCGCTTTTCTGTTATAGAACCCGACAAAACTGCAAGTCCGCCCGTTCATCTTCCCGGTCGCGAAATCGCGACATGTCACAAAATCGTGACATGTCACGATTTCGCGACGTCTTTCTCTGCCGTACGCGATTTCAGCTTTACGTCGCGATATCGCGACCATTCTAGCCTCGAGCCTCCTTAGCAACTTTATGTCGCGATATCGTGACCATTATCATCCTCTCGCCTTCCTTCGACAAACCGTCGCGATATCGCTACCGTTCTTCTCTTCCGTACGCCTTGGCCAAACTTGTCGCGATATCGCGACACCTTTCCCTCTCGGACCTTCATGCAGCTTTCTGTCGTGAAATCGTGACCATTTTCTCCGTCCGTACTGTTTACCAAAATGCGTCGTGAAATCGTGACATTTTTCATCATCCGTACGCTTCCGCAAAACTCGTCGCGAAATCGCGACGCTTTTCCCTTTCGGACCTTCATGCAGCTTCCTGTCGCGAAATCGCGACCATTTTTCTGTTTCGTACGCTCTGTCAAAACCCGTCGTGAAATCGTGACCATTTTTCCGTCCGTACACCTTTGCTGCAATCGGTCGCGAAATCGCGACGTCTTTCCTGTCGCGATATCGCGACGTTTTTCCGCTTCCGTACACTTTTCCAAAACACGTCGCGAAATCGTGACACTTTTCATCATCCGTACGCTTCGGCAAAACACGTCGCGATTTCGTGACACCTTTTCTTTTCTCCTCACCGACACGTCGCGATTTCGCGACACCTTTTTCTTCCTTGTCACCGACACGTCGCGATTTCGCGACACCTTTTTCCTCCTGGTCACCGACACGTCGCGATTTCGTGACACCTTTTTCTTCCTTGTCACCGACACGTCGCGATTTCGCGATAGCTTTTTCTTCCTTGTCACCGACACGTCGCGATTTCGCGACAACTTTTCTATTTTGTTGCCGCTGACCGCGATTTTTCGACATGTCGCGATTTCGCGACAATTCTCCGGTTTCGGTCGCGATTTCGCGACCCCTTTCTACACTTGTGCATTTTCTCTTTTTTTTTTTCAATTCTGGCATCTGGGTCACTGAGATCCTTCCCTGTGAGCCTGCAAAAAGGTGGGTCCCCAATCTTGGGGTGTGTTGTGGATCAACCACAACAAATGGTGACTCTGCTGTCAAATGCTCTTGAGCATTTTAGTAAGAACCCAACCTGAAACATATCACAAACTCGTAAATACATGTTAGCACATGAGCAAAATAACAAATGCCCAAAGATCAAAAGTACATGAATCATCAGAATCATCAAGTATTAGCTCAGTGTGTGCAATGTGTTTTCATTCCCTATCGTTTGAAATTGATCAACATTCCATTATCAGTTTTGCATGAATGCATATATGGGATGGTGAATGATTCGTGGTCCTAAATGAATGAGCTAGAAGATTTTGCTTTTCCTAGTAAGCATGATCATTCTTCTACTATTATGTACAAGCATTCAAGATTGCCAAACCCTCTTAGGACCCACAAGTTCATTTCCTTATTGTATCCCAAAGTTGGTTATGAGTCCCTACTATTTAGAACCCATGTGTAAGTGAATGTGAAATCAGAACTTTGGGGAATCAGACTCCCAACCAACCGAGATGAGAGTTTAACCCTATCCTTACTATTCTGATTTGGAGTTTATTACCTCACTTTAAGCAAAATAATTAAACCAATTATGGAAGAAATGGTCATGCTAGTCTAACCCTCTAGACAATCAGTGGTCTTGTTTTTAGGCAAGACATGATGCCATGCATGGGCATATCTAACCCCACAATCCAGAACATATCTTCATTTCCTTGGACCTTGGGGATGACTACCCATCCCTTGCAGAGGACAAGTAGTACGATCCTTACAATCCAAAATAAAGATGAGATGGGAAAAATTTATTTATTATTATTTTTTTATTTCTTGGACCTTGGGGATGACTACCCATCCTGGTTAGGGACAAGTAGTACGATCCTTACAATCCAAACCTTAGATATAAATCATTAATTCTATTGCTTAAACCTTGGGGATGACTACCCATCCTTTGCTGAGGACAAATAGTACGATCCTTACAATCCAAGACTTACTATGAAATGAGACATAAGAGCTTTGGGGAATCAGATTCTCAACCAACCAAGATGAGAATTTATGCCCTATCCTTACTACTCCATGTGGGTCAAATCAAAGCTTTGGGGAATTGGATCCTCAACCTAAGTTTGATGAGGATTTAACCCTATCCTTACTACTCTGATTTTAAGCTTTAAGCTTTATGGAAGTGGTTAAAACCACTGTTTTAAGGATCATGTTGCATAATAGGATAGACATGAAAACCACTTTCGCTCAACCTTTTCTTCCAAGCTAGGTTTTGATCATTTTACTCAAGATCTTTTTTAATTTATGATACGTGCTTAGTTCTAGATATCTCAAGACTCAGTTTCCAACCTTAGGAGCTACTTACATATATGTTATAACACAACCCTAAGAGGATTTGACATACTTTCATGGCTTGTACATAAGATGCATATGCAACTAAAATGAAATGTATGTGAGGTGAGATGGAATATGAATGCATTACTTCTTGAATTGTGAATGAAATGATTTATCATGCAAAACTGATTCTTTCATATATCACAAAGTCAAACAATATAACTTAAAAAGTTTTGTGCAACTTGTGGAGCTTTTACAAGACCATTCCAATATTTCATATTCTCCTAATCCTTAAGCATAAGTTGACATCTCAATTTTCTATTATTATATATATATATTTTTATTTTTATATATTTTTATTTTTAAATTAACACACATGTCAATTGAAATCAAATCCATAATCAAAATCCTAACTAAACTAACAATCCTAAAAAAAAATAAAAACAAAATCTGAAAATCCTTCACCAACACCAACAGAATAATATCAAAGTCTCACAACCTAAGGGCTAAAATAATGCTTTAGAATCTGCCCATTAACCGGCAGCATGAAATCTTTCCCTTCTAAGGTTTTTAGCCTGAAGGTGTTCTTCCCAAGTATTTCTGAAATCTGATATGGGCCTAACCAGAGACAATCAAACTTTTGATGGTTTCCTTTTTCCTCATGTCTTTTGTCCCATAGTAACACCAAATCTGAAATTCTGAATGATTTAACTTTGGCCCTTCTATCAAACCATCTCTTGATGACTTCCTGGTGTTTGTTCATGTGATTCATGGCTTCTTCTCTCTTTTCATCCAGGTGCAATAACCGGCTCAATCTAGCTTCAACTTGATCATCTCGTCCCCATGTACTCTTGTATGAAATGTAAGGTCTGCAGCTCCAAATTTGCTGGAAATATCGGGTCTTGCCCATAGACCAAATGATAAGGAGTATTTCCTATAGCTTCTTTCACTCTGGTCCTATCTGCCCACAAGGCAAACTTTAATTGACTATGCCAGTCCCGAGGATTCTTTTCCAAAAACTTCTTAATAGTATTCAACAAATTCTTATTTGAAGATTCGGCCAACCCATTTCCTTGAGGATAGTAATTGGATGCAAACTTTAAACTCACTTTATTATCATATGCCCATTCTGCAAATTGTGTGGAAATGAAAGCTTTACCATTGTCACTGACAATAGAATCGGGCATTCCATATCTTGTGATAATTTGATCCTCAAGGAATTTAATCACAACGTCTGTGGTGGCGTGTTTAGTGGGAATCGCTTCTGTCCACCTTGTACAGTAATCTGTAGCTGTCAAAATAAATTTGTGAGAGTCAGAAGAATTTGGGTTAATAACCCCGATAAAATCCAGTCCCCACTGTGCAAACGGTCTCATTTCAACTACAGGCTGCAACGGCATGGCTGCATTTCTTTCTCTATTTGCAGCCACTTGACAGATGTGACAAGATCGCACATGAGCATGCGCATCTTTGAATATATGAGGCCAGTAATATCCTGCTCGCAGGATTTGGTGTGCTGTAGGATTGGCTGCACCATGACCAGTTCCGTGCTTGCCATGAAATTCTTGCAACACCCTGGCGGCTTCGTCTTTGCTCAAGCATCTCAGGTAGATACCTTCGTGATTTTTCCTGTAAAGTACACCAGACTTTATTAGATAGTTAATAGATTTAAGCCTTAGAGCTCTCCTTTGTGTTGAATTCAAATTAGACGGGCACTTACCAATCAATAAAAATTGCACAATATCAACATACCAGTCCTCCTTAGCCATGTATTCTGTATTTGAGCATTGACCTGTTATTTGCGGATCATTTTCTGCGATCGCCTTTGCCAGTCCTTGTCCTCGAACTAGTTTCATTGGTTGGATCTCGAGATCAAATTCTTGGATGGTTGCAATCCACTTTCCTCTCTTTTCACCTAGTTCATTCTGTAAAAACATGGTCTTGACAGCAGAATCGGGTACAATGGCAATAATTCTGCTGTGTACGATGTAATGCCTAAATTTCTTCATAGTTTTGAAAAGTGCGTACATTTGCTTATCAAGGATTGAATACCTTAATTGGGCATCTTTTAAGGGGGCACTTAAAAATGCAATGGGCTTTTCGGCATTATCTTCGCCTTTTTGGGTTAATACACTCGCCAAGGAGTGCTCCGATGCAAAAGCATAAATGTAAAAAGGCTTGGAATAGTCTGGGCTTATCAAGACCGGGGCTTTGGAAATGGCGTCTTTTATATTCTGGAAAGCTACTCTACTTTCCTCGTTCCATCTTACGTCCACATCTTTCTTGAGCATCTGGTTTAGAGGTTTAGCTATCTCAGCAAAGCTAGAAATGAACTTCCTCACAAAATTGACTTGCCCAAAGAAAGACCTCAATTCTTTTTTTTGCTCGGGAGAGGTAGGTCTTGGATAGCTTGTATCCTTTTTGGGTCGATGGATATTCCCTCCTTTGAAATAATGTGACCTAGCAGTTTCCCTTCTGTCACTCCAAAAATGCATTTCTTGGGATTTAATGAAATTCCATGTTCCCTGCACCTTTGAAGCACCTTCTTTAAGTCTTTAACATGATCCTCTCTCTTCTTCGAGAAAACTGGGATATCATCCACATACACGATGATGCATTTGCCTATTAGTCCTTTGAATGCGTAATCCATGGCGCGTTGAAAAGTTGCACCAGCATTTAATAGTCCGAATGGCATTCTCTTATATGCAAATGTCCCCCACTTGGTAGTGAAGGCTGTTTTCATCCTGTCATCTGGATGTATAAGAACTTGGTTGTACCCAGAATATCCATCGAGAAAGGACATCATTTCTGATCCATTTACCATTTGTAAGATTTCATCGATTGATGGCAATGGATAATTATCTTTCTGGGAGGCCTTATTAAGATTTCGAAAGTCTATGCACAGCCTGATCTCTCCACTCTTTTTTCTGACTGGAACGAGGTTAGCCACCCAGGTTGAGTGCCTAACGGGAAAAATGATTTTCGCCTCTAACAGTCTTTTAACCTCCTTTTCGATCAAAGGCTCCAATAGCGGGTTAACAACTCGTTGTCTTTGCCTAAAAGGCTTGGAGTCTGGCTTCAAAGGTATGGTATGCGTGATAATGTTCTGATTGTAAGTCTTTAGCTCATTGTAGTTCCAAGCAATACAATCTATGTAATGCTTCAAAGTCTCGTATTATATTGCTCCTTTCTTCCTCTCTACATGCCTTTGCTATGTACACCTCCTTTGGATTGTCTGCACTCCCAGATTAATTGAATCGCATGCATCTTTGGGGAGCGGGACTCTTTTTCTTTTCTTGTTCTTGCATTCCATGTCGAACATTTTTTCTAATGAAACCACGTCTTTAGGGATTTTGTTGGATTGATACGCAGTTTCACTTTCTTCTGTTTCATCCTGCCACCTTTGTTCCTCATCGATCACTTGATTTTCAAAAATACCTGAGTTTGTGACAAACTTGAAGATGTGCCTGTCACACTCAAAAACCTGGAAATTCTTCACATTATCAGGTATTGATGGACAAGGAACCAGCTCAATGGAAAACTTTTTACATCTTTTTATATCCACCGGGTTTAACATGCCCGCGGCGACCGCAAGAGAGTCTTGCTATTCGATTCCCTCTCCTAGAAATAAGGGCTATGTTGAATGCATCAAACTCCTCCATGAGATCCATAACCCTAGTCCTATAAAGGCTCAGTATTTTGTCGCGGCATGTATACTGTCCTTTGATTTGCTTGACAACCAACTCCGAATCACCCAAAACCTTCAAGCATTTAACATGTTTGCTCAATGCTAGACGTAAACCGTAAATCAATGCTTCGTATTCTGCCACATTGTTTGTGCAAGGAAATTGGAGTCTGTAGGCAGCCAATAATGGTTTACCTCCTGGACCAGTGAGCTCGACTCCAGCTCCTGCTCCTTGTCTAGATTTTGATCCATCAAACTTGAGCAACCACGTGTGATCTTTTTCCTCAGAAGAACCACCATGACACACTTCTTCTTTAAGTTCATCAGCAGCTTTCTCAACATCAAGAGCATAGACCCCTAGGTCTGGCTCAGAAAACTGAACCTCATTCGGCTTGTTAAAATCTGTTATAATCTCCTTAAGCCTCGGTTCGTTTTCCACTCTGATTTGGTTAGCAATGCCCTTCCATGGCAGCCACATATGCGAGCAGTCTGTTGCAAAATAGCCATTCAGCGTTTTCATCCAATCTCTCGCAAGTAACATTCCATACCTACTCGGGATGTTAACCACCAAAATATCTACAACCTGCTGGACCCTGGGTTCAGAATTTAATTGAATCTTGACATCATATAAGGTCCCTACTACATTTACCTTTGAACGGTCCAATTGCAAGACCGTGCACTTGGATGAAACCGGTTGTAGACCCAAAATTTGACATATCTCCGTAGGCATGAGGTTGCTAGTGGCTCCTGTGTCTACCAAACAGTTATGCAAGTTCTTACCCGCAATTCTCAGAGTTAATAAGAATGGCGGGACATCCCTTCTTTCCTTTCGCAAAATTAGGTGGGATTCAGCTTTCTTTTCCTTCCACATCGGATCAGGTGAGTTCAAAGCTCTTATCAACGCCTCCTTTTGACCAGGCAATTTAGCTGCGTCCAGGAATGAAAGACTAGATTTGGACTTCTTCATATCCTCCACTACGTCATAATTTGGTTTTTCGAATTTGACCATCTTCTGGACGTCATTAGACATTTCTCTTCTGAGTGGAGGGGGAGGGTTGTTACTTGCCTTTGTATCTGGAGGAAGAATAGAACTGTTTGGAGGTGTTGATGAGGTTTTAGGGGTTTTAGACTTACTCCTCAAATGGTACCCATGAGTCCCCTTTCTGAAATCTCGAAAAGCTTGCACCTCCTGCTCCAATACTTCATCTTCTTCCTCCTCGCTCTCACCCTCTTGGTGATATACTGTTTCCATCACCATAATATTTTCATCTTGCTGATACGATGGATCCTCATTTGATACCAGTTCCAAATCGTCAACTTGTGCCTGAAGACAATGAGTGTATCTAGCTATCTCAGGACAATTCTTTTCATTGTGCTCTTTTGTGTTATGTAACCTGCACCCTCTTTCCCATGCCAAATCTGAAAGATTCAAAAGAGAATTGGATTGGTTGGGGCTCCCAGAAGCATCTAATTGATTAGCAATGGGAGCAGGAACTCCCCCATTGTTTGGCTTAGTGTTCCAGTGCCTCCCTCTATTGTTAAAATTCTGACTCGGGTGAGGGGCACGGGACTCATGCTTCTGCTGTTGAACTCTGTCATTACTTAGTTTATGCACTAGTTTCTTGAGCTCTTCGACTTCCGAAAAGACATCTTTCGGTGGAACCACATTGTTATTAACCCCCATTGGATTTGCATAATTGATGGGGTCTTGATTCCACATTTGGGTGGGGTTCTGAGGCATTGGATTCCCAAATGGATTGATACCTTGAATTGGGATTGGATTCGGAACAGGAACTATGGCTTGAGGATTGACTTGACTAGTTTCCTGCGTAGTTGATTGACTGTTCTGCAAAAATGCAGGAACAGGTGGAATGGCTGCGATTGGTTGGATTGGAATGGGTGCATATGCGGGTGCTGATGGATACGGCTACGGATATGGGAATGCGTTCATATTTGGCATTTGTGGTGCCATGAGCTGATTTGCCTGGGGAATTTGACCATATAGAGCACCCTGTCCCAACATGGGCATCTGGGTAAACCCGTAGCCTTGCGGTGTCAACTGCTGCTCAATAGTCATGGCTTCATTATAGGCCAAAGCAAGCGTGGTGACCTGAGGATTACGCCTTGCAAACATGGCTGTCATGGGGTCTAATGCCCCAAAATATATCTGCAAAGCTACTGCAGGATCGATGGCAAAATGTCTAATTGCTCTGTTATAGTTCTTTTGGAATCTCTGATTAAACATTCGGATTGGTTCCCCTTGGCCCCGTTTGCATGTAATAAACTGATTGTAAATAGTTGCGGGATCTAAGGGAGACCTAAATTGATTGACAAATGCATTTTCCATTTGTGTCCAAGAGGTGATTGAACCAGTTGGCAAGCATATATACCATTCATATGCTATTGGATCCAAGCTCATGGGGAAAAGTCTGCAGGCTACATCTTCATGCTGAACTTGCAGTCTAATTAAAACATCCCTATAGGCTTGGATATGTTCTTCTGCTGTTCTTAGGCCATCTGGCTTGTACTTAGGCAGAAATATTTCAATGTTCTTGGGGATTTCATGGATATCCCCAACAATATTCAAAGGAGTATTGTTAGCTCCATACCAAGGAGCTACTGGAGCTTGAGCCATTTGACTCAGAATTGATGTAGACAGACCTACAATAGCAGAAGAAATGTTAGAAACTATAGGCGCACTAGGGGCAACAGATACTACTGGCGTAGGTCCACTCGACGTTCCTGGAGAAAACAGTCCTTTTGCTACCGGAGTGCTTACGACTTGCTTGATTTTACCCTTGGGAGTACCAGTAAGGTCGTGAAAAATGGTTTCTCCGGTTGTTTGAGACCTGGTCGCAATACGGCGTGGTGGGTCCAGCCTGCCTGAGGAAACCCTCGGCTAGTTCGAAGAAAACCTGCAACAAACAAAAAAAAATAGTGTTGCAGTTTAGCCGTAAATTATTTCAGAATTAAATTAAAATAAAATATTCAGATATATAAAAATTAAAATAAATAAACCGATCCGCCCTCCTTCTAGCGCCAATCGTTGAGTGGTGTTTTAACCCGATTGTGAAAACACACTCTCCTGTAGGATCCGAGTCCTAAATCCTCTCGCTTGCAAAGAAAAACGATTTCTCCAAGGTTCTTATTATGCTGATTATTAATTATCAAGAATGCTTGCCTAAAATGAAATGCTAAGAACACCTTAGGGTTTGCAAGTGGATGTTAACAAGGGGCACCGTGGTTTATTAATTTTGAACTTTCAATGGACTCAAAATGAATAAAATCTGCTTTAACCTTTAATTCTGATGGATTTTCAGTGATTTATTCAAACACAGTAATTAAACTGCTGAAAAATAAAATATGGGTTTGAAAAGCAAAGACAAAAATAAAAAAAAGTAACAATAAAAAATAGATTACAGTCAGAAAGCTGTAATTAATCAGATGAAACCGAAGATAATGAGGCTTTCTACATGCAACCTAACCTAATGAACCTGCACATCCACACAATCCAAATAGGCCAGGTGCGAGTCTCGAGGGTTTCTATGGTAATTCCAGAAAATAGGCATTCGCATGAAGCAACCAAGAGATCTTGCATTAACTTCACCTAAAAACCTAAGAAATCTGGAAGGGAAATATAAACATTAAATCATGCATGCAAAAGTTACTCCTTCTTTCTCATCCAATAAGATGCCAACTCTCTGTATTTGTATTTAAATGATATCTCAATTACATTCAAAAATGTTTCGGGTGTGAAAGAAAATCCCGAGAATAAAAAGAAGGAAATTGCCCAAGTACGGGCCCCGAATAGCACAAAGCCTTCGTCTCTCGCAACTCCGTATTCGGCAATTTCCAACCCTTTCTTCGATTTGCAATTCTGGCTTTATAGCAATGTTATGGCTCTTCGATTTCCTCTGTCGCTTCATTTCCTCTTCCTGTGGGCGACCCTTCAAATTCCTGCTTTTTCCCGCTTTGATTCACGCTCAAATTTGGAAAGTTCCCAAAATTCGCTCTGCATGTAACGCCCCGCAAGTCTGACACCTGCACGCCATGTGTCACGCACTTTCTGCGCTCGCCGTACCGCTTTTCTGTTACAGAACCCGACAAAACTGCAAGTCCGCCCGTTCATCTTCCCGGTCGCGAAATCGCGACATGTCGCGAAATCGTGACATGTCACGATTTCGCGACGTCTTTCTCTGCCGTACGCGATTTCGGCTTTACGTCGCGATATCGCGACCATTCTAGCCTCGAGCCTCCTTGGCAACTTTATGTCGCGATATCGCGACCATTATCATCCTCTCGCCTTCCTTCGACAAACCGTCGCGATATCGCTACCGTTCTTCTCTTCCGTACGCCTTGGCCAAACTTGTCGCGATATCGCGACACCTTTCCCTCTCGGACCTTCATGCAGCTTTCTGTCGTGAAATCGCGACCATTTTCTCCGTCCGTATTGTTTGCCAAAATGCGTTGCGAAATCGCGACACTTTTCATCATCCGTACGCTTCCGCAAAACTCGTCGCGAAATCGCGACGCTTTTCCCTTTCGGACCTTCATGCAGCTTCCGTCGCGAAATCGCGACCATTTTTCTGTTCCGTACAGTCTGTCAAAACCCGTCGCGAAATCGCGACCATTTTTCTGTCCGTACACCTTTGCTGCAATCGGTCGCGAAATCGCGACGTCTTTCCTGTCGCGATATCGCGACGTTTTTCCGCTTCCGTACACCTTTCCAAAACACGTCGCGAAATCGTGACACTTTTCATCATCCGTACGCTTCGGCAAAACACGTCGCGATTTCGCGACACCTTTTCTTTTCTCCTCACCGACACGTCGCGATTTCGTGACACCTTTTTCTTCCTTGTCACCGACACGTCGCGATTTCGCGACACCTTTTTCCTCCTGGCCACCGACACGTCGCGATTTCGTGACACCTTTTTCTTCCTTGTCACCGACACGTCGCGATTTCGCGACAGCTTTTTCTTCCTTGTCACCGACACGTCGCGATTTCGTGACAGCTTTTCTGTTTTGTTGCCGCTGACCGCGATTTTTCGACATGTCGCGATTTCGCGACAATTCTCCGATTTCGGTCGCGATTTCGCGACATGTCGCGATTTCGCGACATGTCGCGATTTCGCTACCTGTCGCGATTTCGCGACCCCTTTCTACACTTGTGCATTTTCTCTTTTTTTTTCAATTCTGGCATCTGGGTCACTGAGATCCTTCCCTGTGAGCCTGCAAAAAGGTGGGTCCCCAATCTTGGGGTGTGTTGTGGATCAACCACAATAGGTAGTCATCCCCAAAACTTAAGATATCAAAATACAAATCGTCGACTATGGATTTAACCTTCACCAAAGCTATAGATTCTTGAATGGCAGTGGAGTACGCTCATGTGTGGCAACATGTCTCTTTTAAAGAGACCTATGATCACTCAAACGGACAAGCTAGCTTCTTGGATTCATCCATAATAGGTTTATCCAATTTACTCAAGATGAGTTAATGAACTCACTTGCACACACATTGGTTCTTGATTACCTCGAGTTATTACCATGCTCTTGATTCAATAAATGAATTCACTGCACACACATTTGGTCCTAAAAGAATTAGGTAATTTTAGTGAGTTTTTTTTATGCCACTAGTATGTTTGAGTCTCTGAAAAATAGTTAGTTTTCCATATCAACATCCATATCTTCTTCCATATCAACATCCATATCTTCTTCCATATCAACATCCATGTCATTTTATGAGTCTTTCACCCCACATACCACCTAGTTTGGTACCCCTTATTAAACAACAATGCTAACATCTGCATTCCATACCTTGCATTAATCATCAATACATTCCACCTTGCATTAATCATCAATATCATATCATATGCATTAATAATCCATATACACATGCATTCCACAAAAATATTTCACATAAATATATAACACAAAGGGTAAAAGCCATGTATATATATGTATAAATATCACATATACAATGATTTCCAAAAGGCTACATGCAATAGAGCACCAAGGCTCATATATATAAAAAGTGCATCTAAGCACTAGCCACATCCTCCAAGAGGACCCCTGTGACCTAGGAGGATCCCTAAACCTAGAGTTATGCCTAGAGTCGCTATGCCTATCAACTTTGGATACAGATGAGGTTGGAGGATCAAGAAGTGGAATATTATATTCCATCAACCTATCCTCCAAGGCCTTGATATACCTATGTTGAGATGTAAGACGTGGTATATTGATATTATGTCGATGCTTCCTCTCTAGTAGCTCTTACTGGAGCCTCACAATACTCTCATCCTAAGCTACCTCCATCGCATCTCTCTCTACTACCTGCTTCTCTATCCTTGCTCGCTCCTCCTCACCTCGATTTGGAGATCCATTCGAAGTCTCATTTGCATCATCCTCATCTATGCCATCTCTTCCACTCATAGAAGCATACCTAGCCACACCTTTAGTCTACCTTTGACTATCTGATCGAAGGTACCACTATCACTTGGGGGTCTCATGGGTCCCCTCATCCTTAGCCCTACCCCCATCTCCATCAGCCACTACTTGAGGTGGTGTCCATTGTGGTTGTGCAACGAACCATACCTCGTACTCCATGGTAGTACCCACATCATCCACATCTAAGAGATCCATCTCCACATCATCCTCATACATCATCCTCCATGGCTTCATGCATGGTAACCCTATCTCCTCATGATGTCTCCTATAGCACACTGGCTCATCAGGGACATCCTACCTCAACCTGAACTATCGAAGTATTCATGAGAACTAAAAATACTCAACCTCACTCTGATATTTCTCAATAAACCACCTAGCATGTCACACCCATTATAGATGTTCTCCATCTCGAGTCCACCTACTACCCTATAATGGCCTCCATATCACTTGGGTAGATATCAATCTAGACCACAAATCCTGGTGCCACTGACTCATCTGCACTAGCCAACTCGACTATACCTCCTCAACCATCACCCATATCCTAGTGTAGGGATGCTCCCTACCCAATCCTACCACCGGTAAGCCCTTCGATCGAGCCATGCTAAAGTTCTCCTATCCCCAACACTACAACAACAAGTTGCATTCTAATCCCTTCCTCTCTTGCCTCATCACCTCATAAAACTCCTAATATACCTACACCAATAAGACAGGAGCACATGCATACAATCACTACCTAGTAAGCATATCGCTAACTAGCCCTATTAGGTTCCAAGGGAACCTACACCCAATTCTTTTTGGGGCCACGATGTTGATCAACATGAACATAATCAAGGCATGAAGGGCATCCAACTCCTTTTCCACATACATATACAAATAAGTTATACCTTCACACCCTTCCAACCATCCCCAAACATCTTCCTCATCTCTGTCTCCCGATCATGTCCAACCTCGATGCACTCCCCCTCCACTAGCACCTTGAGGATGTGATATACATCCTCTAATGTGATCATCACCTCTCTCGTGGGGAGCTAAATTGTTCCCTTAAATGCATCCCACCTCTCCGCTAAGGTAGAGAGGTACCCATCATTTGCCCTCGCCATGTCAATTTGGGATACCTTCACTAGCCCCACATCCTCCAACAACTCCCACTCCTCATTCAATATTACCTTCCTCATCCTAGGAATTTATGATGAGAACCGGTGGTGAGCCTCCAAAATCCTAAGCTGCAGCATAGCACAAAACATTTGTCATTAAAACAAAAACACAAAATTTTGCACAATACACAAAAATAGAAATTACCTCAGTAGCCCATACCCTAGCCTTAGCCCCAACCTCTACACTCACTTCCTTTGCTGCCATAGCTTCCATGCCCAAGTAACTTCACCTCACTTCACTCCACTCTCCTAAACGTAGCTTCTCAAACTCTCAAATGCACAAATAAGCTTCATTTCTCATCTTGCCAGCTACTTATAGCTGCTTCGGGCACCTTGAGATGTCCATGGATGTTTTCTAGTGCCTAAACACTAGCGAGCATTTTTGTGGGCCAAAAACACCAATGAGCGTTTGGCATCAATTTCAACAAAAGAACAAATTCTTACAAAATAGTGGCTTATCCCCATTGAATCTTTTCATATTGCATCCAATCATCTAATTCATCATATTAATAGGTTTTTTGAAGGTTCCAACTAATTTGGACACATAAATTTCATTTACGACCAAAAATCACAAATTCACCTAACAAGTTACAAAAGTAATCCAAAATGGTCCAAAACTTTACAAAACAACCATAATAATCATTCTCATCACCAATATATCATTTTAACATCATCAATATTACAATTTGCATATTTACCAAGTTCAAACAATATGCAAGTGAGTCTTGTATCTAGTGGGTTTTTCTATATACTTGGTGATTGCGGCGATTTGCATCCATGCAACTCGGTAATATGAAGAGTCTACCATAAGTACACTTGGCCATTTTCATCATTCCATATATCGTAGTTCAAAATAACAATCACATTTGGTACTTCACATTTTGAGTGAAACCTTACCAAGAACCATTTGCACAAAAGTTATCATTGATGGCCTAGTTCATGGGGCTTAAAAACATGGATAAAAATCACATTTCATCATCTCCTTGATAGTCAGCATGGTGACTAGCCTTAGTTAGGGTGATTGGTTTCTATCATAGGAATTATCTAATAGTCACTAGTTCATCCTCAGAAGTTGACTACTTTTATTTTTGCATATTCATCCTTGCATATCAATGATTTCAGAAGGCACATTCTTCAACAACATCAAATCATCCCAAATTTAGGGTAACCACATTTGGTTTTGACTTTTCCACAATGGGATACATCTTACATGATCATGACATCTACACTTGGAAAAAATCCCTTCATCTGTTAGGGAATAAACATGCACATATTTCATCACATCTTTCACAAATCCTTTCATCTGTTTAAGCAAAAAAGACACAATCACTTCAACAATTCCCTTCCCATCATTGGAGAAAAAATGGTATTGCATTTACATCATTCATATAGTCCATCATTCATTTGCATAGATTTTTCAATTAGATCGTGAGGTTCATCCGTAAACTCACTCACCAATTGAGGAAGTAAGCTATGCAAAAATACAAATTCTTTCATTCTTTTGTCTTCAAGCTCACGTTTCACATCCCAAGAGAGAAGTTGCTTCTATACCTAATCCAAATAGGTGTCTTGTATTTTTGCACTACATTGCATTTTACACAATATAGTGTAAAAAGGGGCATCTGTAGACACCAAAACCTAGCCACTTGTCCTCCATCTATGCTTTCCCACCATTTCCACCCTTTATTTACATATATTTATATATTTTCTAATATTTATATAAATATATATTTAATAAATATATATTTATATAAATAAATTAATCCTAGCCATACGATTTCACTTAATCCTATCCATTCATACACATCTATCCATGCCACACCCTATATTTAATCTCCATCCTTTATCATGTTTTAATATTGACCACACAATTCATGTCATGAAAACCCTAATGTGCCCTAGGTGATATTATAAGTAGGAGTCATTTTTATGGCTCAACCCCTAAGCAATTTTGTGAAGTGTTTTCTACCCAAAGTTTTCCTTGAATCCCGAAGAATTTTTCTCAAATCATTCATCGAGTTCCTTGAAGCATCCAAGCACTCGCACCTTCAATCCTTACCTACTATAACCCTTGCATCCATCGTTGCTTCCCTCACTCAGCTAGATTTGCTTCTGCATACTTCTCCCTCAGTCACAAAATACCCTCGAGCACTTTTTGTCACCATCGAGCACATCTCAATGCTTCCCATCCACCACTAGGTGCCCCTGAGATTCTTCCACTACTTCTCGAGGACCCATGGGTACTTCCTATAGCCATCGAGCACCTGCAAGCATTTTACATTAGAGTTCTATAGCCCTCCCAACCCTCGGGTGATGCTAGGGTATCGTCGCACCAATCCACTGCAAAGACTACATCAGATCAAATAACAGAAGATAATTAAGGTAAATATTTTATTTTTATTTAATTCTATGCACTTTCAGTTCTATTCATGTTATTTACATCATATGGCTAGGGTTTTGTATTGATTATAGAGGGCCTCACATTGTGGAGCCCTCAAGGTTACTACTAACCTACTTGCTATTTTTTTGTGTGCAAATCTGGAAGTGTTACATCAACATAGGATAGCTTCTTAATCTGGAGTGGCCCAACATCAGATAATCAAAAGCCTACTCACCTTTGTTGGGAGCAGAGACGCATTTTGAGACACCACCAGCATTGCTTGCTAGGGTTTCATAGAACCCTAGCCATTATAAAATTTGTATCAAAGAATTCAAGGATTATTATTGTAACAATGGAGTTTTGAGGCTCCCCCCATTAATAAAAATCATTCATTATGCAATATTGTTCTTTGAGTTCAATTTCTATATATTGTTATTTGGTGTTGCGTTTTTGTCTCTTCAATATCCACATACTTAATTGACTAATCAAAGTATTAACCATGAACTTATTTCTTAATTGTTCTTATCATGATCATTACATGATAATTAATTGTTTCCATAGCAACATACCTATACATTATTAAAGTTCTTGAAGTTTCCCTAGCCTCTGGGTGACACTAGGGCATTGTTGCACCAATTCACTACAAAAAATCTCATAGATTAGAAGACAACAAATACATAAGTGTAGACACCAAATCCTAGCCACTTATCCACCATCCACCCCTGCCTACCATGCAATTGACCATTCCATGCCTTTCCCGCCATCCAATGGCCCACTTTAGCCTTTTCCCACCATTTTTTGACCCCTATTTGACTTATTTTATATTTATTTTATATTATTTATGTTTAAATATAATATTTTATATTATATTTTAATATATTTATTATAAAATATATATTTATAAGCCCAATTAACCTCAACCATTAGATCTAATCTAATCTCAGCCATCCATCTTCCTTAATCCGTGTCACACTTAAAGTATAATCTCAGCCTTTGGATTTGATTTAATATTAGCCACATGATCAAAAGTGTTAGGCTGAAACCCTAAGAAAACCCTAGGCTTGATTATAAATAGGAGCATTCTCAATGCTCAACCCCTAGAAAATTTGAGTCTTGAAATCCTGAAGAAGTCTGAGGTCCATGCATTCTGAATACCATTGTTAGAGTTGAGTGGATTGTGCCCTAGCATATTCTTCTTAAGAACCCTAGCTTTCCTTAGGATTTCCCCATTCCAACAATTTCCCTAGCCATCTTCTATCACCGCCACCATATCCCATCCATCGCATCCTCCGCATTACCATGATCTACTTCTATAGATCAAACCCTAATCCCCAAGTGTAGCCGAGTGCCTACCTCATCCCATAGGTGTAGCCATGTGCCTGCATCATCTTGCAAGCGTAGTCGGATGCCTACCATAGGTGCATCTTAGTGCCTATTGTTACCTTAGTCTTACACTAGAATCTACTGCATAAGATCACCAAGTGTCGTAGGGCATCCTACCATCAAATCTACAATGATGCAATGGATCATCAACAACAATAGCAAGGTAAATCATTGTTTGTTATTTCATTTTATTATCTATAGATTTTGCATGCTACTTTATTTGTTAATAGCTAGGGTTTTATTGATAACTGAGGGTCTCATATTATGGAGCCCTCACAGGTATTTCTAATCCCTTATTTTTATTGGTATGTGTGCAGATCTACAGATTTATTCATCATTGGATAGCTGTTGAAGCTAGAGTGGCCCGAAATCGGATATCAACAAAGCCCACTCACTCTGTTGGGAGCAAAGCACATTGAAGACACTCATTTTTGGTAGCTAGGGTTTTAGAGAACCCTAGCAGTTGTAATTATTGTATCAAAATAATTTTGTTGGATAGAATAATTGTAACAAGGAGTTTCTCAGCTCCCCCCATTATTGAATAAAATATCATTTTGTGCAATTACTATCTTTCTGGAATCATTTATTTTATATCTACTTTAGTGTCATGTTTTTGTCTCTTCAAATGGTGATCATGGTGGGACCCCACAAGGGTTCTACATTTTGATTTGATTTACTTTGCTAATGTTATTCTGTTGCTACATTTTATAGGGTTTTCTGGAGTGAAAAATCAGCCGAATTCATCGATTAGGGTTGCACAGGTGCTCTGCATCACTTGTTGATCATCATAGGCACCCTACCACACATGGACAAGCACCCTACTATACCTGTAGAGGCGCCCAACTACGCCTGGTAGTAAGTTGAAGCAGAGCGTAGGCTTTTGAGTAAGTCCCATAGCCCCTATTTCAAATTTTCAACTTACGTATTCTATTTTTTTGCATGATTTTTCAGATTCTGAATATAAAAGGAATATAAATTAAGTAATCTAGAAAAGAAATCATTGTAGAGTGCATTTAGGGTATTTTGTGCATGCATCCATCATACATTTTGAAATTTTTTGTTTTAAAAAGAATTGCAAATTTGATTCCTGCACCTTTTTGTCCACATTTGAAAGTGAAAAAGCATCAATTAGAATTTGCATCTTAGAAGTTAAATATTTCTTATTTTGCATATCTAAATAGGAACAATATTTGAATGCAAAAAGTACTCCTACCCTTGGGTGGCACCTTTGGTAGAGAGGTGGACGAACCCTCCGGTTGCTATCTAGGCAGGGGGTTTTAAGTGGTGTACTTCACACTCTTTAGATGAAATTTGCATTCATATGTTGGATTCTGATTTAGATGTGTAAAATTTGTTATCTTTAACCTTGTTTGATAACAATAGAAAACAGAAAATTTTTAAAATTAATCACACACTGCACGTATCACATAAAAATAGTAGTGGCTGGATTTCATCACCAGCCATTGCTTGAGACTTGGTGATGGTGGTAGTCATTTCCATCCACCAATATCTACCTTAGACACCATAGGATTACCCCCGAGCAAACTTGTTGGATTTCATCACCAACAAGAATCTCGTTGCCCTTGCCAAACCATAGTTTTTACCTTTATTTTGCATTAAGTAAGATTAGAACATCAAAACACACAAAACTATCACTTTAAAAAGAATACACATTAATGAATGAGATAATCAATGAATGAGGTAAGCCACACAAGGTAAAAAACTTAGCATTGATTGTTTCTGCCATTTTAAATTTTGTACAAGTTTTAGTTTTGGTGATTACTTTGACTGTTTTAAGTTTGGATTTGATTACTTTATGGTATTAACATGAAATCAGAAGAAAGTAATAAATCTAAATAACTTAATGGAAAATACATCCAATTCTCCCACCACTTCGATGGCAAACCCTTATCCATCCCTACCACAAGTAGGATCCCTTCCACATAACATTGAGTAGCCTACCACCCACATAGACATGGACAAGGTAGAGGCTATCTACAAGTCTTCTAACTATGTCCTTGAGCCCCTTAGTCAAGACTGTGTTGAACAACCAGAATTGGCTATAGCCTATCCATCCAATACCACCCAAGGATATCATAATTCTACCTATGAATATGGTATACCTTCTTCTTCTAGCCCAACCCAAAACACAAGTGTTTTTAACACTTACCCTTCATCTAGCCATATCCAAGCATATTCCAATCCCTTGTATGAGGAGTATGTGAATGCTACCTCACAAGTGTCGACCTCCCAAGTTTCCACATCAAGTGCAACTTGTGATATGCCCATTTCTTCTAATCCATCCTCATCGCTTCCTTCATCTTCCAATCTAGCCGCAACCATGTCAATTTCTACCATGTCCGAACAAGAACTTCAAGATATATCAGGTTTCATGAATATATTGCTCGTACAACATAGAAAGGCTAAGCAACAAGTTCATGTAGACCCTATGCTCCATGCAGTTCCAACCCAACCCATCATAGCCAACCAAAATCCAACATGGATACCCCAATCTATGATGGCTTCCATTCCCAATCCTCCACCAATTCACACCCCAACCCAGCCAATTACCATTTCTTCTAGCCAACCTCCCAACCAATTCTTCCAACATCCCCCTCATCAATCATCTCCTTCTTTCAATCACCAATCTTCACCCCATGTTCAAACCAATCCATTCCACCAAAATAGGCTAATCACTCCACAACATTTTTCTTCCAATCCATCTCCCAATCATCAGGTAATCCAAGGCTTCCACATTCCTAGGGAAGATCCTAGGATACAGGCCATGCAGAAATAGATTGATCAGTTGATGCAAAACACCCCTGGCATGTCAAGCCAGAAACTGACCTTAAGTCAACTGATCCACCAACCAATTCATCCTTCGATGCCATCACCGCCATATCCGGCAGACTTCACATTACCAAAGTTTGATAAATATAGGGGAACCGAGGACCCTAAGGAGCATGTGAGCTCATTTGTTCATGCATGTTTTTAGATTCAAACCGACGATGCCCTCATGCTCCAAAATTTTCCTCAAACACTAGGAGGAGATGCCATAGAGTGGTTCAATCAGTTGCCAACACACAACATTTACACTTTTACTCAACTGATGGATCTATTCTTGGACCATTTTGTCCTAAACATTAGAAATAAGGTCTCATTATCAGACATCTATCATCTAAAACAATGGGATGATGAGCCTATTTACGATTTTGGAAACCGTTGGAGGGAATTTATAACCAAATTGCCATTCTCCCTACCAATGGATGAAATTATCAAATTATTCACCAAGAGTTGCTTAAAACCCATCTCTTGGATGCTTCAACTTAATACTTATCACACATTTGAAGAAGCTTTAGCACAGGCTAGCATCATTGAGGAAATAAAAATCCAAGAGGGCGTCATTAAGCCTAAGAAGAAAGAATGGCAAAACAAGGGCCAATATCAAAATAATCAATCTAGCCAAAACAAATCATCACAAGCCTCTACGGCTAATACACCCAATCAAGTTAATCAAGTGGTGGTGAGCCAACCCGTAATGGCTCAACAACCTGTGCAACAACCAATTGCTTATCATGCGGTCCCATCAGTAACACAAGCACCCATGGTGCAAAACATAGTGCCAACTGTAGAACAACCTTTCCACCACCAATACACCCGACCTCAACGTCAATACACGCCCTTAGCGGAGTCGTATTCTTCCCTTTTTTGAAGGTTGTACGAAACAAACAAGTTAGCCTTGCCTGAAGTCAAGCCCGATGACCCTACCAAACATCCCAAAAATTACAGAGAACACCTATTTTACCCATACCATAGGCAAAATGGTCATGACATCAACTCCTACCATATTTTTAAGAACATCGTCCAAGACCTCATAGACTTAGGGGCCATCAATGTGGATAATCCCTTAGCTCCACAAAACCAAAATTTGGGAATTTTTTAGACACCTCTTCCCAACCATGGAGAGGCCCAAAATAACGTAGGAGGTAACAACCATCAAACACCTCCTAACCAAGTCAACCATGTCCAACAATACCAAAATTTTGTAGGAGCAGTTCATGTAGTCACAAGAGGGCAAAGGCAAAATCAACAGAGTGTCCAACAACCTTCAAACCCACCACCCATCCAAACATCTCCAAATCCATCCCCTCCAATCCATCTTTCCAATCCACCAAATCAACCCATCCATCGACCTATAAGGCCAGTGGTAACCTTAAGTAGTCGGTTAACTACTAGCTTGAAAATGGCATCAGCTAAATTGTTTGTATATGAGCTTATCCAACAATCCCCTAGGCATAGAGAAGCTTTAATGGAGATCCTTAAGTCTATTGAGTTAGAATCCCAAGACTCTAACACCTTCAATAGTTTTGTAGGGAGTGTTAGGACATGCATGGAGCCATCCATCACCTTTTATGACTTTGAAATAAAGTCGATAACCTCAGAATCCATGGATCCTCCATTGCATATCATGGCCTTGATAGATAAAAAGCCATTCAAAAGAGTCCTAATAGACACCGGCTCATCCATTAACATCATCACTACCACTGCCCTTCACCACCTCAAGCTACCACCTTCCCACATTTCCAAGTCATCATTCACCCTCAAAGCATTTAACGATGCTTTGTGTACCACAGTTGGCACTATTGTTTTACCCATTGAAGTAGGGGCAGAACATTGCACACAATGTTTCATATATTGGAAGGAACAATGGCATACAATGTACTCCTTGGTAGACCTTGGATGAGGGAAATGAAATGTGTTCCTTCAATTCTCCATCAATGCTTGAAATACGTTCATGATGGACAAGTCCATTGCATCCCCATAGATGTAGAACCTTTTAAGTATTGCAATTTCATTTCAAATCCTTATGAATCCATGTTGCCCTCCACCCATTTATTTTTATCCCCATATTCATCTAATTCAACTTATTCCTCTTCTAATCCATCTCCTTCTAATCCATCCACATCTTCTTCCAAAGCTCCTATTCTTGAGGAGTTACCCATCATCGAACCCCCTAAATCATCCATTTCTTCTTGTACATGTGGTCAAGGTCAACCCACTTTCACCACATCATCCACATCAACCATTCCTTCTTCTACAACCATCTCTTCTTCATCATCATTGCCTCATCCACCTTCTTCTAATTCCAAGCCATCACCCAATCCTTCTCCATCAGTCGATGTTTCACAAGTTGAACTTTCAGATTGTGAAATGTTTAACTCTCCACCAACATCCACAGCCAACTCCAATCCTGAGCCATCATCCACCACCTCATCCCAAGTCGAGGTCCACATCACTAGTCCTGGTATTGGTGAATACATGGTCCAAGACGTTACCATTACCCCTTTAGCCATTCCCATAGCCAAGGATTTTGGTCACCCACGTGACCATCCTTTAACCATAGGTGTTGTATACGACATGAGTTCTACTCCTAATAGTATTAACTTTGTCTATGGAGGGTTGGATTCCTCAATTGAGGCAAACCCACCCGAAGAACCAAAAGAGCCGAGACGTGCCAACATACACAATATGGTAGGATTTCCATCTCGTTACTTTCACATAGTCAATTGGCAAGGTCAGGGTCTAGGTTCCCATGAACAAGGGATACATGACATCATTGATTTCCCATATCGAGGAGCACATGATCATTCAGGCTTAGGGTATACCCCACTTTCCTCCACCACTTCCCTTGAGCAAGCTTTCCAAAGGCTTAGCCTCAAGGATGAAGATAAAGCCCCCCTTCCATGTTCCTCAACCACTTCTCTTGAACAAGCTCTTCAAGAGCTTAGCTTCAATGAAGAAGATGATCCCCTCAATTTTTCATACCCACTCCTAGATTTCGATGATGAAAGTTATGAAGAGTATGAACTTATGTCCAACGCTTTTGATGATTTTGAAGAGGAATTTCAGCCCATTGTTCCCCTTACCCAACAGGATGAGTTTTACCTCACACTGTTTCCCATCCATCAGCCCATATTTTGCTTGCTTCTTCCACAAGAACAAGTTGACCCACCTGGTGAACCACCCCCACCTTAGTTCCATTGAACCATCCATCCAAGCCAAAATTTGTAACATATGTACATAAATAAAAACAAATCAAAACATTCAAAAACAAAAACAAATTTTTTCTTTGCATGTACATAGAATTTAATTTCATGTTTGTTGTTGCTATCCAGGGTTAACAAGACTTGACATTGGTTCCCATTCATTCCTCTAATCCATTTTTTCCTACTAAGTCAGTATGAATCCTATTGACTTATTCACCCCACTCCGCAATCCATACAATTCAGCTAAGCCAATTCCAATTGACGAAAGCCTTGTTGACATGGATCGGATTTCTTCCCCACCCTCCTTTTTGGAGTTCATCCTATCCGAGGAATTGTTAAGGGCTTCCACCAACTACATTCCTCCTTCCCCTCCACCTTCACCTCCATTTTCCACCAAGAACCCTGAGGTATTTCAAGCAGAGTTAGATGATGATAAGCTATTGGACATTTTGAGTCCCTAAGCCAAAATTGTCATTGATGTCAAGAAATGTAATTAACATTAATATCAAGGTTTTTTTCAAGGAATGAAGTTGTCAAAGTTGCTATTTGACATCCAAGAAGAAGGTCAAAAGTCAATATTTTCAACGCAAAGTAAAATAAGGGTTTAAAAATTAAACCTTACAATTATAATTTATAAAATTTAAATTCTTTTGAATTTAAAATATTTATAAATTATAATGCTGACGTCATCAAATTTAATTTAAGAACTTTGCATATATTATAAAGTTTTTAAAGGCACCGACATCATTAAAATAAGGAAGTGCTGAAGTTTGAAGAAAACACATGGTTGTATATAAAAGGTGGCCTCAAAGATATTACAAAGTTTATCCCTCGATTGAATAATAATTGCACCAAGGTAGAAGAGATTCATTTGTGTTTTTGAAAGGATTCGTTGAGGAAGAAGATGAAAAATATTTTTGTCTTTAGCACCAAGGATAAAGTGGAAAGGTTGGAGTCTTCGAAGCACATTGGACATGATGGTCCAAGTGGCAAAGCGCAGACATTTGGAGGAAGCAAGTGTTGTGTTTGAAACTTGTGGTGGTGAGCGCAAAAGGGAAACATTTTTTATATATTTTAATTGAGTGAAAAAGCTAAGGAGGAGAAAGAGCCTTCTGGCTCTTAAATGTGCTCATAGATCACATGGTCATGGAGCCCACGGTAGGTTTCTTGCAGAGGTAGAGGTAATGGGGTCGAAACCCGTCGATGGCCAAGGTAAAAGCTTTTTAATTAATTTTATTGCCTAAGGTTTCAATACAAGGTGTTTGGAGGTATAATTTTTACTTGTGAAATTGTTTAAAGAACATTTGGTGAATAACATTGGTAGTTGAAGGTATTACTTGGAGTAATAAGGAAGCTTTGGTATTTAATATTTTTAATAAAGTCTTAATTTATTATATTGCAAATATTAATTGGTTAAGACTTTTTTAGTATTGTTTAATCTTTAAAGGATTTGTGTTAAAAGAAGATTATTGTGAGGGTATTTGAATATTATTTGAGTTGGAGTGATAAGGTGTTATTTTAGTATTATTATGCATTGTATTTTGTTGAATAAATTATTACCCTCTAAACCTTGTTGATATTGGCAAAGAAGAAATTGTGAGTGTCGCAGATCTATGAGATCAACTCCTTGTCAAGAAAAAAGGTATGAGCAAATTCTTCTTTGATTGTGTTGGTTGATTGGCTTTCTTGAAAATAAAGTTTGGAGTGAAAAGGATTTGATTAGGGTTTCTTTTTAAAGTGTTGATTTAATGCTTCAAGGTTTTTCTAGAATTAAGTGTTGTGATTAAAACCTTGTTTTATTAGCATTGTTTTTGAAGCCATTGGATTGTGCAAAGAACTTGAACTTGAGTTAGAAAATATCATGAGTATCATTGTTATGTGAGATTTTTTGTTGAGTATTTTTGGAAATATTTTGAGTTGGATGATACATGCTTGTACTAGGGTTTGTGAGCAAGAGTTGTTTCTTGAGTGATTGGTTGAGTAGAGTTGATTGGGCCTAGTCAAGTGGATGAATGAAGTGATTGTTCAAGTTCCATAAAACAAACTATTATATATTCTAATTTGATTTGTGAAAGAGATTGAGTTGTGTGAATAGAACATATTGAGTCTCTAACAATTCTCTTTATGCTTCTATGAAGTTGATTTGAGAAAGTGATTGAGTTTTGAGAATAGAACATATTGAGTCTCTAACAATTCTCTTAATGCTTCTATGAGGTTGAGTTGAGAAAGTAATTGAGTTTTGAGAATAGAACATATTGAGTCTCTAAAAATTCTTTGTATGCTTCTATGAGATTGAGTTGATAAAGTGATTGAGTTTTGATTATAGAACATATTGAGTCTCTAACAATTATCTTTATGCTTCTATGAGATTGATTTGAGTTGAGAAAGTGATTAAGCATTGAGTATAGAACATATTGAGTCTCTAACAATTATCTCTATGTTTCTATGAGATTTGAGTAGGTTCTGAGTAGACCTATTGAGCATATTTGAGCAGGTTCTGAGTGGACCTACTAAGAAGGTTCTAAGTGGATCTATTAAGCATATTTGAGTAGGTTTTGAATGGATCTATTGAGTAAATTTGAGCAAGTTCTAAGTGGACCTATTGAGAATATTTGAGCAGGTTTTGATTGGACCTATTGAGCAGGTTCTGAGTGGACCTATTGAGCAGGTTCTGAGTGGACCTATTGAGCAGATTTGAACATGTTCTGAGTGGACCTATTGAGAATATTTGACCAGATTTTGAGTGGACCTATTGAGTAGATTTGAGCAGGTTCTGAGTGGACCTATTGAGAATATTTGAGCAGGTTTTGAGTGGACTCGTTGAGAAGATTTGAGCAGGTTCTTAGTGGACCTTTTTAGTAGATTTGAGCAGGTTCTAAGTGGATCTGTTGAGAAAATTTGTGCTAGACCGACTGGATTATGTTTAGTATATATTTGAGTGGACTTGTGCTAGACTGACTGGATTGTGTTTAGTACAAGAGTTGAGCAGAGTTGTGCTAGACCAACTGGACTATTTTTAGTATAGAATTGAGATAGATCTTTGGAGGTGATAGAGAAGAGAGAACAGTAGTATCCAATGTATAGATATCCATCAGCTAGGATAGTGAGGATAGGTCTTCTGAGTGGGTACAAGAGTCTTCAGTGGAGAGTGATCCACAAGCCAATGTAGTGGAGGCAGTAGTCTTCTAGAGGATCACCAACCAGAGCATAGGAGGAGTTCTCCTATGTATAGATATTCATAAACCATATTTAGGGGATCAGCATATCCTTTGGATATAGGTCCATAAACATTGTAATAGGGAAAGGGTTCCCAAGAGATTAACAAAGAAAGTTTTAGTAAAATATTTTCTCCGTGGAGTAGCCCACATTGGGTGAACCACGTAAATAGTGGTGTCTCTATTGTGTGTGATGATTTATACATTGCTTTGGTTATTGCTATTGATATTGCCATTTATTATATTGATTAATATTGTTTGGGAAAGAAAAGTAAAAAGTGGTATTATACTGTTCACCCCCTCTTAGTATAAGCTTGTGTTCTTCATAAGAAGGAAGAATTAGATGACATCATAGACTATCCGGACTGGTTCTTAGGTCTGATACCCATTTGCAAGCTTAATGGGGCGATACACATTTGCATTGATTTTTGAGACCAGTATTAGGTCCTCCTTGTCTATGGGGTCCTCTTCTATGCATGTTTTTATTATTATATGTACATGGCTAAAAAAAACACACAAAACAAAAAAAAACAAAAACAAATCATTCACATAGGTATGTTCCCATCGCATACATATTGTATTTACATATAGGCATTTGTACATGAACTTTTCATATTACATTCATATTCCACTTGCATTCATTCCAAATGCATTTCACTACATTTTACATCACACATGCATTCCACTACACTCCTGCATTTCACAAATTGCATTCATCCCATCCCATATTCAATAAATCTTTTATAGTAGTGATGATATGGCCAATAAAAGAGTCAAGTTTCCACAATTGGGGGTACATATTTTTGGAATTTATGTAATGTTCTCCACTATCATAAGCCAAAAATTCCATTTTTCAAAAGTCATAAAACCCAAAATTTTCATTCACTCGGCCACCACTACTAGTGTGTCTAACAACCTTCGAAAAGATGTCCAATTTTCTTTGGGACCAAAACCACTTTTTCACATTAAGAAAGTCTTGAGTCTGGTCAACTGATTCCAAAAGCAATCTTGCACCAACCACACTTCTTAACACCTTAAAAAAAATTGATTCAAAGAAGGATAATACCATACTTGGGTGGCACCTTGAATTGAAAAGGGTATTCCTCACTTGTCCTATCATGCAACATAGTCCAAAAATTAAAAACAATTGTTTTTCACCACTATCACAACTACTCACCAAATATAAACACAAAATATAGAGTAGTAAGGATAAGATCACATTCTCATCACACTTCGGTTGAGAATCCGATTCCCCAAAGCTTTATCCTAAATTCATAAAACCCACAGATCCCTAAAGCTATAAGGATCATACTACATTTCCCTCATAAATTTATGTAGTCATCCCCAAGGTCTAAAATATTAAATCATTGGATTATGGAGTGAGTCTCCACCAGGGCTATAGATACTTGACTGGCAGTGGAGTAATATCATACAAGGAGACATGTCTCTCTTCCAAATAGGGAGACCTCTGACCGCACATATAGACAAGCTAGCTTCTTGGTCCTTTCCATAACAGGTCATGCCCAATTCACTCATAATGGGTTAATGAACTTCACATGCACACACACTAGTTATTGATTACCTAGGGTCATTTTCATGCTCAAAATTTGGTACATGAACTTCACTTGCACACACCTTGGTCCTAAAGAAAGTTAGACAACCTTTAGTGAGTTTGGTTGATAGCACTAGTTTGTTTGAGTCTTTGAAAATATTTCAGTATTCCATATCAACATCCATATCTTCTTCCATATAAACATCCATATCTTCTTCCATATCAACATCCATATCTTCTTCCATATCAACATCTATATCTTCTTCCATTTCAGCATCCATGTCTTCATCATGGATCAACCTGCATAAAACCACCAAGTTTGGTGCCCCCGATGGCAAAACAATGAAAAAAATGGCCAAAAAAATTCTAAACTAAAAAGGATCATTAGAACATCATTCATTTCTCTCGTATAGTTAGCATTCATATACATGCCATTTATCTTGCATTAATCATCCATATAAACATCATCCATATACATGTCATTTCAGTTGCATTAATCATCCATAAGACACGCATAAAAATATTTTCATAAAACATTCATTGTATACACATAAAAGCATTCACACAAAATATAACACAAATATATAAAAATCCATGTATATATATCTTAAAAATATCATAGGCATAATGAATGCCATAAAGGCTACAATGGAGCACCAAGGCTCATATACAAAAGTGCATCTAAGCACTAAGCTAATATCTATGAGAGGAACCCTAAGACCTAGTAGGAGCCCTAGACCTATAACTAGATGTTTTATGCCTCGATGCCTCAGTCCTAGAGGATGAAGGAGGATCTGGTAAAGGAATGTGATTATCCATACACAAATCCCCCAAGGAGCGCACATATGTATCGCTAGCCTATAGTCACCATAATTCAATCTGATGATGTCGCTCTCTCACCAAAATATTTGCCCAAAGCCTTGTGGTAATATACTTATCACCAGCCTCAATTGTCAGTATTTCCACCTCCATCCAAGTTATATTATCTTGCAACTCAACAATAACCCCATCTCACCCTGTTAGAGCCTCCCTATGAGACTCTAGTGTAGTCTCCTGCTCCTTGCATAGCTACTCCACCTCTGTTTGTAGCCTAGATACCTTGGAGATCTCCCCCATATCCTCATCATCCTCCCTCTCCTCATCTACCACCTCCACCTCAGGAGTCCACTGGACTACTCCCCTTGACCATATCTAACTCATCGATTATTGAGGTCTCATCCTCTTTGCAGTCATCCTCAACCCTACAACCACCGCATACCCACCACTCACCACGTTTGGTACCCATACTACTTGGGCACCAAAACAAGCTACATACTCTGGCATCACCCCAAAATCATCTACATCGATGACCTCCAGTCACTCATCATCTCCTACATGAACCCTCCATGGCTCTGCACATGGAATACCCACCTTATCCTACCGATGCCAGTACAACACAGGCTCATATGGCACATCCTCAGGTATGTCAAATTGCCTCAACACCCACAAGTATTGCAAGTAATCCACCTCCTCATCCCTCCTTAAAACCAACCACCAAGCCTGCCTCACTCGATGCAGCTGCTCCTCATAACCATCCCATCAGACTCCTCACCATGGCCTCCATATCACGTCAACCCAAGTCAACCTTGACCACATATCTTGACCCATTGGCTGGTATGCACTTCTCAACTCGACTGCACCTCCTCATCCACTATCCATATTCTCGTATAGGGCTCACCCATCTACCACACCTGGCAAGGTAGCCCCTCCAGTTGAGCCATACTAAAGTGCTCCCAAGCCCAACACTATAGGAGGAAGCTACATCCAATCCCCTTTCTCCCTCCTGTGTCACCTCATAGAGCTCATGGTATAGCTATGCCAATAATGTAGGATCTCATGCATATCCCCTTGGGTCAATGAGTAGGTCACTCACCAATCCCAATAGGTTCCAAGGGAACCTACATCCAGTACTATTAGGTAGCACTATGTTCACTAACACAAACATGATCAAGGTTGTAAGTGCATCCAACTCCTTAGTCTTTTACATGCTTAGGTAGCATATCACCCCATCTCCCATCCTCACCTCCCGCCATCACTCCCCAAACATCTTCTCCATCTCCACCTTCTTATCATATACAACCATAACCTTCTCCCCTTCTATTGGCACCTTGAGTATGTGGTATACATCCTCAAGGGTGATAGTAGCCTCCCCAGTCGATAGCTGGAATGGCCCCCTATCATAATCCTATATCTCTATCAATGATGATATATACCCTTCATCTGCCCTCACAACATCCAACCTAGCCACTCCCTCCAAACCCACATTCCCAAAAAGCTCCCAATCCCCCTCCATGAGCTTCTTCCTCATCTCGAGAACAAGATGAAATAAGTGATGTCGAGGCCCTATCTCCCTCAACTACAAAAACAAACATTTTTTATTAATATTATTTCAAAAAAAAACTACAAAAATTTTGCATAAAAGGTATAGTATTTTTTAACATTATCGAGGCAAATCGAGCCTCCACTCCACCAGCAGCATGAACTCCCTCTGCCACCATAGCTCCCACATAAATTCTCACCAACCTCACCTTCCTCACCAATTCAGTCCACTCATCAGGCATAGATGTAGAAACTCTCAAATGCCTGAAACTCTCAAATGCAAGAATGAGCCAAAAAATCTACATTGCAAGCTACTTATAGCTACAGCTAACATGCTCAGGTGCATTCAGATACCTGCAGGTCACAGGCATGCATGGGCACCTGCAGGTGAACCCAGGTATAGTTGGGCACCTGTAGAATACCACAGGTTCAACCAAGCACCTGGTATCAAGATGCCATAAAGGCAAAAGGGCCCAAAATAGGAGCTTGCCCCCTCAAAACCCCATAAAATTTCACCCACACATCATGCATATCATAAAATTATGTTTTGTAAAAGCAAAAGTCATTTTGCACTTTCATTTTTTGAATACTATCCACATTATTGGTTATTCCATCACGTTCTTCCATCAACATTCCTTATCATAATCTACCATCATTTCTTCCAACAATTGTCAAATTTACAAGTAAATCTCGTATATAGTGGTTTATTCTATATAATTGATGATTGCACCGATTTACATCCATGAAATTTGGTAAGATGAATGGATTACCATAAGAACACTTGGTTATCATAATCATCATTTATATCCTTGTTCAAGAACACAATCACATTTGGTACTTCACATTTTGAGTGAAACCTTGCCAAGAACAATTTGCACAAAAGCAGTCATTGATGGCCTAGTCCGTGAGGCTTAAAACATGGACACAAATCAAATTTCATCATCCACAATCTCCTTAACACCTTCGAGATATGCACTAGCTAGGTTGACAGATCACTAGTAGTACATCCAAGGTTGATTCCTCTTTTTTCTTTTTGCATCATCATTTTGCATATCAATGATGCCAACAAGGCAAAATGCTTCAATAGCATCGACTCACCCCAAATTTGGGGCAACCAAAATCTGATTATGATTTTCCCATAATGGGATACATCTTACATGATCATGACATCTACATTTGACACAATTCCCCTCTCATCGTTGGGGTAAAAATGGTATCGCATTTTACATCATTCATATCGTCTACATCACATCACATTTGCACAAAACCCTTCATCCGTTAGGGTAAATGCAGATACATCACATCACATTTTTCACTAACCCCCTTCACATTATAGGGGTGAAAATGACACCACATCATTCACCATTTACACAAATTTTTCAATTGGCTCATATGATTCATCTGTAATCCCATTCACCAATTGAGAGGGTAAGCTACACAAATTCCAAAAATTCTTTATTCTTTTGTTTTCAATGTTATTACTCAAAATCCAACAAGATAGGGAAGAAGCTTATATGCCCAGAGCCCAGCCAGGTGTCTCGTGTTTTTGCACCATATTGTGTTTCACACAACATGGTACAAAAAGGGGCATCTGTAGACACCAAATCCTAGCCACTTATCCACCACCACCCTTTCCTGCCATTCAATTGGCCATTCCATGCCTTTCCCGCCATCCAATGGCCCACTTTAGCCTTTTCCTGCCATTTTTCAACTCCTATTTGAATTATTTATATTTATTTAATATTATTTATGTTTAAATATAATATTTTATATTATATTTTAATATATTTATCATAAAATATATATTTATAAGCCAAATTAACCTCAGCCATTAAATCTAATCTAATCTCAGCCATCCATATTCCTTAATCTATGTCACACTCAAAGTATAATATCAACCTTTGGATTTGATTTAATATTAGCCACATGATCAAAAGTGTTAGGTTGAAACCCTAATAAAACCCTAGGCTTGATTATAAATAGAAGCATTCTCAATGCTCAACCCCTGGAAAATTTGAGTCTTGAAATCCTAAAGAAGTCTGAGGTCCATGAATTTTGAATACCATTGTTAGATTTTAGTGGATTGTGCCCTAGCATATTCTACTTAAGAAACCTAGCTTTCCTTAGGATTTCCTCATTTTAGCAATTTCCCTAGCCATCTTTCATCGTCGCCACCATATCCCATCCATCGCATCCTCACATTACTGTGATCTACTTCAATAGATCAAATCCTACCTCATCCCCTAGGTGTAGTCAAGTGCCTACCTCATCCCACATGCATAGTCGTGCACCTGCCTCATCCCACAGGCACAACCACACACCTGCCACAGGCACAACTTGGCTTTTGTTGTTACCTCATTCGTACACCATAATCTACTGCATAAGATCACCAAGTGCTTCTGGGATATCCTGCCATAAAATCTACAATGATGTAATGGATCATCATCAACAACAACAAGGTAAATCATTGTTGGTTATTTTATTTCATTATCTGTAGATTTTGCATGCTACTTTATTCGTTAATAGCTAGGATTTTATTGAAAACTGAGGGTCTCACGTTGTGGAACCCTCATAGATATTTCTAATCCCTTATTTTTTTGATATGTATGCATATTTATTCATCTTTGGATAGTTGTTGAAGCTAGAGTGGCCGAAAATCGAATATCAACAAATCCCACTCTCTTTTGGGAGCAAAGCACATTGAAGAAACTCATTTTTGGTAGTTAGGGTTTTGAAGAACCCTAGCAATTGTAATTACTGTATCAAAATAATTATGTTGGATAGAATAATTGTAACAAGGATTTTCTCAGCTCCCCCCCATTATTGAATAAAATATCATTTTGTGCAATTACTGTCTTTCTAGAATCATTTATTTTATATCTACTTTAGTGTCATGTTTTATTCTTTTGTCTTCAATGTTATTACTCAAAATCCAACAAGAGAGAGAAGTTGCTTCTGTGCCCAAAGCCCAACCAGGTGTCTCGTGTTTTTACACCATATTGTGTTTCATGGAACATACTACAAAAAAGGTCATCTTTAGACACCAAATCCTAGCCACTTATCCACCACCACCCATGCCTACCATTCAATTGGCCATTCCATGCCTTTACTGTCATCTAATGGCCCACTTTAGCCTTTTCCTACCATTTTTTGACTCCTATTTGAATTATTTATATTTATTTTATATTATTTATGTTAAAATATAATATTTTATATTATATTTTAATATATTTATTATAAAATATATATTTATAATCCCAATTAACCTCATCCATTAGATCTAATCTAATCTCAGCCATCCATCTTCCTTAATCTGTGTCACACTTAAAGTATAATCTCAGCCTTTGGATTTGATTTAATATTAGCCACACGATCAAAAGTGTTAGGTTGAAACCCTAAAAAAACCCTAGGCTTGATTATAAATAGGAGCATTCTCAATGCTCAACCCCTAGAAAATTTGAGTCTTGAAATACTAAAGAAGTTTGAGGTCCATGCATTTTGAATACCATTGTTAGAGTTGAGTGGATTGTGCCCTAGCATATTCTTCTTAAGAACCCTAGCTTTCCTTACGATTTTCCCATTCTAGCAATATCGCCAGCCATCTTTTGTTTCTGCCACCATATCCCATCCATCGCATCCTCTGCATTACCATGATTTGATTCTACAAATCAAACCCTACCTCATCCCCCAGGTGCAATTGAGTGCCTACCTCATCCAACAGGCACAACCACATGCCTACCTCATACCATAGGTGAAATCGCACGCCTACCATAGGTGTAGCTCAGCACCTGCTGTTACCTTAGCCGTACACTAGAATTCGCTGCATAAGATCACCAAGTACCACTGGTACATCTTGCCATCAAATCTACAATGACGTAATGGATCATCAACAACAAGGTAAATCATTATTGGTTATTCCATTTCATTGTCTATAGATTTTGCATTCTACTTTATTCGTTAATAGCTAGGGTTTTATTGATAACTGAGGTTCTCACGCTGTGGAGACCTCAGATATTTCTAATCCCTTATTTTTTAGTATGTATGTAGGCCTACAAATTTATTCATCATTGGATAGCTTTTGAAGATATAGTGGCCCAAAATCAGATATCAACAATGCCCAATCTCTCTATTGGGAGCAAAGCACATTCAAGACACTCATTTTTGGTAGCTAGGGTTTCAAAGAACCCTAGCAGTTGTAATTACTATATCAAAATAATTTTATTGGATAGAATAATTGTAACAAGGAGTTTCTTAGGTCCCCCCCCATTATTGAATAAAATATCATTTTGTGCAATTACTGTCTTTCTAGAATCATTTATTTTATATCTGCTTTAGTGTCATTTTTTTGTCTCTTTAGTAAGGTAAATCCATTTGTTTGTTATTTCATTATATGCACTTTTATTTCTATTCATTTTATTTACAGTAGATAGCTAGGGTTTTTATCATTGCTTATAGAGGGCCTCACATTGTGGAGCCCTCACAGTTGCTACTAACTCATTTGTTGTTTTATTGTGTGCAGATCTGGAAGTGTGACATTAGCATTGGACAGCTGCTTAAGCTGGAGTGGCCCGACATCGGATAACTAGAAGCCCACTCACTTCTATTGGGAGCAAGGATGCGTTTTGAGACACCACCAACCTTGTTTTCTAGGGTTTTGGAGAACCCTAGCCATTGTAAAATTTGTATCAAAAAGGATTCAAGGATCCTCATTGTAACAATGGAGTTTTTAGGCTCCCCCATTAATATAAGATCATTCATTGTGCAATTTTGTGTTCTTTGAGTTCAATTTATATTTTGCATTATTTGGTGTTGCATTTTTGTCTCTTCAAATGGCGATCACGGTGGGACCCCCTAAGGGTTTCTTTTTATGATTTGCCTTGCTAATTTATTTGCTATTTTCTATCATCTTGTAGGGTTTTCAGAAGTGCATATTTCATAGATTTTCGTTGGATCTAGGGTTTCTAGAAGTTGCAGGAAGTTGCAGAAGGTGCGCGAAACACCCGATGGTGCTCGAGGGCTATCCAAAAATGCCCAGGTGCATTTTAGAAATGCCTAGGGGCATTTTATAGAGAGTTGGAGTAGAGGCGTAGGCTATTTTGTAAGTCTGTAACTAAAACCCTAGCTTTTTTATTTACGTATTTTGGGCAATTTTATGTCTTTTTCAGGTTTTTAAGCTAAAAATAACTTCATTAATTAATCTGGAAAAGAACATTCATATTAGCTTGCATCTTAGGTTTTAGATTAATCATTTGCATCCATCCACACTTTCTATTTGAAGTTTTTTATTTTTTGTTATGTGTACAAATTGAAATATATTGCATTCTGATTTCATGTGAATTGAAATTTGCATAATTAGTTTGCATTATAGGGTTAGGGATTCCTATTTTTGTAGGTCTAAGTAGGAACATTATTCATATACCAAGAGTATCCCCGTACTTGGGTGATTCCATATGGAGGAGTAGATGAACCCCCTAACTGTCTAGAGTGGGTCTTAAGTGGTGTACTCTACATCCTTTGGAAAAATTGGTATTGTGAGTAGTGGCTTCTGATTTAGACTATCGAAAGTGGTTATCTTTCTAACATTGTATGAACACAATAGCAAATCAAAATTTTAAAAAAGAACCACACACTGCACGATTCACATTTAACAGTAGTGGTTGGATTTCATCACCAGCCATTGCTTGAGATTTGGTGATGGTGGCTTTCATCTCCATCCACCAATCTCTACCCTTAGAAACCCTAGGTCACCCTCGAGCAAACTTGTTGGATTTCATCACCAACAAGAATCTCGTTGCCCCAGCTTAGCCATAGTTTTTACCTTTCTTTGGATTAATTCAGATTAGCACATTTGAAACACACAAGATTGAAACCTAAGGAAATGAACTCACATTAAAAGGAGATAATCAATGAATGAGGTAAGACACACGTGTTAAACAAACTTAGCATTGATTGTTTATTTTTCTTGTGAAAATTTAAATTTTGTGTTTCATTTTACTGCATAATCTGTATTTTGGTTTATTTGCTTTATGGTCTTAACAAGAAAACAAAAGAAAGCATTAAATCAAGATAATCCAATGGAACCTTCATCCACCTTCCCCACCACTTCTATGGTAGATTCCCTGAATGTGACATAGGCATATTTATCTACAAGTCCCTCACATTCCTTATCATCCACAACCTTTCATATGGCTATGCCCCAAGAAGAGTCAACCTCACCAACCATTGATCACCATATTACCCACATAGACATGGCACGAGTAGAAGCTCTCATGAAGTCTTCTAACTATGTCTTAGAGTCAATCCCCAACTCACCTAGACAGGATCCTACTTTACAACAAGAACTTATTTATTCCCAACCACCATCCAACTTTACCCAGGTGTACACTAACCCTCTTTTTGAGGCATCAGTTGCACCTTCCATCTCATATGTCCATTCCCCAACCCTCATGTGCTCCTAGCACTTCATACACATCCACATACACCAACCCCTTGTATGAAGCACATGTAAATGTTGCTTCACAAGTTTCAGCCTCACAAGTTACCATACCTAGTGTAACTTGTCCCCCAACCACATCTTCCATACCATCTGCTTCCATACCCTCAACTTCTGATAGAGAGATTAATGAGGCATGGGAACACTTGAACAAATTGCTTAGACAATATCAAAATACTCAACAGCAAGTACAAGTGAACCCTAAGCCTTTACCAAACTCTACTCAGACTATCCTCATTAACCAGGGTCCATCATGGACACCATAGTCTTCTGTGGTTTCTATCCCTATTCCCCCACCAAGTCATACCACTACCCATCCTATTCCCATTGGCCAACCTAGCCATAACCCTCATACATCAACCTCATTCCATAATTCTCCATATTTTCATCATCAATCTCCCATTCATCAATTTCCATCAAATTCACCTAGTCATCATTACCAATCTCATCATCATTTAGTCACTCCACAACATTTTTCCACCCCACCTCAAAATCATCAGGTAATTCAAGGCTTCCACATTCTTGAGGAAGACCCTCAAATTAAGGCCATGCAAAAATAGATAGATCAATTGATACAATATACTCCTGGTTTGACAAACCAGAAACCAACCTTACACCAATTGATCAATCAACCCATTCATCCTTCAGTACCATCACCACCATATCCGAAAGATTTTACGATACCTAAGTTTGACAAATTCAAGGGAACTAAGGATCCCAAAGAACATGTGAGCACGTTTGTACATGCATATTTTAGAATTCAAAATGACAATGCTCTCATGCTCAAAACTTTTCCTCAAACATTAGGAGGAGATGCCATAGAGTGGTATAATCAATTACCCAGTCATAGTATTTATACTTTTGAGCAATTGATTGACCAATTATTTGAGTGTTTCATCTTAAATGTTAAAAAGAAGATCTCATTATCTGATGTCTATGCTTTAAGACAACATGATGATGAGTCTATCTACGATTTTGGAAACCATTGGAGGGTTGTCATCACTAAGTTGCCATTCACCCTACCAATGGATGAGCTAATCAAATTATTCACCAAGAGTTGTCTAAAACCTATCTCTTGGATGCTTCAACTACAAACTTATCGATCATTTGAAGAAGCTTTAGCTCAGGCTAGTGTCATTGAGGAAATCAAAATCCAAGAAGGCATACTTAAGCCTAAGAAGAAAGAATGGAAAAATAAGGGCCAATATAAAAGCAACTATTCTGGCCAACCAAAATCAACACAGACTACCCCAACCAATCAGCCCAATCAAGTTAATCAAGTGGTCATGAGCCAATCGGTAATGGCTCAACAATAATTAGTGCAACAATCACCACAACAAATTGCTTATCATGTGGTACCCTCAACAACTCAAGCCATGCAAAACATAGTGCCAGCTATAGAAAACCATCCTTAATGATAGTATGTCCAACAAAATTGCCAATACACCCCCTTAGTCGAGTCATATGCTTCCCTTTTTTAAAGGTTGTATGACACAAACAAACTTGCTTTACCCAAAATTAGACCAGATGATCCCGCCAAACGTAGTAAACACTATCGAGAACATCTATTTTATCCTTATCATAGGCAAAATGGGTATGATATTAACAATTTCCATACATTTAAAGACATAGTGCAAGACCTTATTGACTTGGGGGCAATCAAGCTTGACAACCCCCTTGCTCAACAAAATCAAAACCTTGGTATATTTCAAACACCACTTCCTCATCATGAGGAGGTGCAACCAAATATAGGAGGGGCTAACACCAAAACTCCTCCTAATCAAGTCAATCATGTCCAACAATACCAAGGGTTTGTAGGGGCCATCCATGTGGTCACTAGAGGTCAAAGAAATAATCAACAAAATGTAAGGCAACAACCTCAAGCAAGTGTGTCACAACCTCCTACATCACCACCCATTCAAATTTCACCTAATCCTTCATCACCCATCCATATCCCTAGCCAATAAAATCCTCCAAATCCACCCATCAATCATCCACCACGACCAATCATCTCATTGAGTAGTCGGTTAACTACAAGTCTAAAGATGGCTTCCACCAAATTGTCAATTTATGAGTTAATTCAACAATCTCCCCCACATCGTGAGGCATTAATGGATATTCTCAAATCCATTGAACTACAATCTCAAGATCCTAATGCCTTCAACAACTTTGTAGGGAGCATCCAAACATGCATGGAGCCTTCCATCACATTCTATGACTTTGAGATTAAGCCAATCTCATCGGAATCAATAGACCCTCCATTGCATATCATGGCTCTAATTGACAAGAAGCCTTTTAAAAGAGTCCTAATTGATATCGGTTCCTCTATCAATATCATCACCACATATACCCTTCATCATATGAACCTTCCTCCATCTCATATCACCAAGTCATCATTCACCCTAAAAGCATTCAATGATGCTTTGTGTTCCATAGTTGGCACTATTGTTTTGCCCATTGAAGTAGGGGTCAAAATGTTGCACACCATGTTTCACATCTTGGAAGGATCCATGGCATACAATGTACTCCTTGGAAGACCTTGGATGAGGGAAATGAGATGTGTCCCTTCAATTCTACATCAATGTTTGAAATACGTTCATGAGGGACAAGTACATTGCATACCGACGGATGTCGAGCCATTTAAGTATTGCAATTTCATTTCAAATCCTTATGAGTCCATGCTTCCTTCCACTCACATTTTCCTTTCACCATCAGCCAATCCATCTACCAATTCACCAATTTCTTCATCAAAAGCTCCCATTCCTGAGGAGCTTCCTATCACCAATCCTCATCAAGCTTCCATACCCCCATCATCTTCATCATTGACTACATGCACATGTGGTCACAATCAATCCACATCATCAACATCATTGCCATCCACTTCATCATCATCATCCATTCAACAACCTTCCCAAGCCAATCCATCACCATCACCTAATGTTTCACAAGTCGAGTTGACAGATTATGAAAATCTTCATCTTCACCATTCCTCGAGCCATCATTTGACCATAGTCCTTCCATGTCATCCCAAGTCGAGGTCCACCTCACTAATCTTGGTATTGGTGAATACGTGGTCCAAGACATCACCATCATGCCCCTCACCATTCCTAAGGCTAAGGATTTTGGTCACCCACATGACCCACCTTTAGCCATAGGAGCAGTATATAACATGGGTTCAACTCCAAATAGCATAAATTTTGTATATGGGGGGATTGATTCTTCATCAAATCTAGCACCCCTAGAGGAACCCAAAGAACCAACACTTGCCAACATTCAAAACATGTTAGGATTTCCATCTCAATATTTTCACATAGTCAATTGGCAAGGTCATGGCCTAGGATTGCATGAACAGGGAGTGCATCAACCTATTGATGTTCCATATCAAGAGGTGCATGACCGTTCAGGTCTAGGTTACCACCCACTTTCCACCACCTCTTCTCTTGAACAAGCCTTCCAAAGGCTTAATCTCAATTCAAGAGAAGAAGCCCTCCATCCCGATAATTCTAATGATGAAATCTATGAAGAATTCAAACTTATATCGATAATTTTAGATGAATCTGAAGAAGAATTAGAGCCCATTATTCCCCATACCAAACAAGATGAGTTTTATCTCAACATGTTCCCCATCCATGAGCCCATATTTCACTTGCTTCTTCCACAAGAGTGAGCCATCCCTATCGGTGAACCACCACCTCCATTCCATTAAGCCATTTCATAAGCCAACTTGTAACATATGTACATAACACAAAAATAGTGGTTTTCACCACTACAAAAAAAAATCAAAAAAAACATTTGTCTTTCTTTGCATTGCATGTATATATCATCTAGTTAAATGCATTTATTTGTGTTGCTTGTTGCTATCCAGGTTTACCAAGCTCCTAGCACCGGTTCCTAGGTTCCATCCATTCCATCCAACCTTAATCACATTTGCCCATAAATCAACATGAATCATATTGATTTATTTACCCCACTTCATAATCCATATGATCTGACTAAACCAATTCCAATTGACATAAGCCTTATTGATATGGACCGGATTTCCTCACCTCCATCCTTTTTCAAGTTTGTCTTATCTGAGGAATTGTTAAGGGCTTCCACCAACTACATTTCCCTACCACCTTCACCTTCACCTTCACCTTCACCCTCACCTTTGGATCCTGAGGTTTTCTAGGAAGAAATAGATGAGGATAAGCCAGAAGAGTTTGATGACATCTTAGATGACATTCATCTGATCCCTACACCCCATCAACTTGAGGAAGGTTCCCACATGTCCATTGAAGATACTATCGATGTGGACCTTAGTTCAGACAAAGACAATCCCCAAATTGTCAAGCTTGGCAAAATTTTATCACCCGAAGAACAAGAGCAATTAATTGCTCTCCTCAAGAGGAAGAAGGGCATATTTGCATGGTCCTATAAGGACATGCCTGGTCTTGACCCTAGTTTGGTTGTCCATAATCTCACCTTACAACCTGATGCTAAGCCGGTCAAACAAAAACTTAGGAGAATGCATCCTACCATGGCCCTCTTGGTAAAAATAGAGCTTCAAAAACTCTTAGACGTGAACTTCATAGTTCCTATCGACTATCCTGAGTGGCTTTCAAACATGGTACCCATTCGAAAACCTAACGGGGTGATACGCATTTGCACTGACTTTCGAGATCTTAACAAAGTGTGTCCTAAGGATGACTTTCCTCTCCCAAACATCGATACTCTTGTCGACGTTGGCCATGAAATGCTTTCACTCATGGATGATTTTTAGGATACAACCAAATTTGAATAAATCCTGATGACCAACACAAAACAACATTCACTACACCTTGGGGAAATTTTTGTTACAAGGTGATGCCCTTTGGCCTCAAAAATATAGGTGCCACTTATCAACGTGCCATGACATACATTTTCCATGATTACATGCATAATATTATCGAAGATTATGTGGATGATCTCTTGGCTAAATCTAAAACTCGACAAGAACACATTGGTGTATTGGAGAAATTTTTTGACCGACTCCTAGAGCATAATGTAAGGTTGAACCCCAAGAAATGTGTCTTTGGTGTTACCTTAAGCAAACTTCTAGGATTCATTATCTCCAAAAGAGGCATTGAGGTGGACCCTAACAAATTCATAGGTCCATACATTCTTACTCAAAAAGTGGGTCAAGTTACTTATAGTGATTGCCAGTCTAGAGGAGATGAAGAACCTGAACCACTTAATGTTATACACTTGAGAGAATTCTATGCATGATTTGATTTCTATATATGTATATATACATGGCTAATACACAAAAACATTTGCATACATTTCATTCACAACATTGCATTTCACTTGCATATACATTTCAAAAACAATGCATTAACACACATTTCATATTGCATTTCACAAATTCATCACAAATTGCATTCATAAATTTTATTTACATCCATTCATTTCACATTTCATATTAGGGATCATTTATTAAGTTCAAGGTCTTAATTGGTCCAAAAAAAGTCATGTTGCCTTAATCAGGGGCACCTTCACAATATCATCCACACAATTCCACCAAGTCAAATTACCATTAGCACAAACCACATTTTCATAAAATTCCTAGGTGTTTTTGGTCACTCAGCCACTCCTAGTGTTTTAAGAAAACTCCAAAATACATGTCAAGTTCTTTTTAGGACCATCACACATATACACTAAGAAAATCTTGAGTTTTGGGAATTGACTCCAAAACATTCTTGAACCAAACACAATTTCACATCTTAAAAACATCTTGTGTCAAAGAGGGATAACACCATACTTGGTATGAACCTCGAAGTGAAAAGGGTCATCCTTGCTAGTCCCATCATGCAACATAGTCCATAAAAATAGTGGTTCTCACCACTATCACAATTCCAAAAATAAAAGAAAGAGTAGGGAAAAATCCCTAACAAAAACTCTAAATATTTTACATCACACACCACTGATCATTGGGTTGTAAGGATCATACTACATTTCCAATCAGATGGTTAGGTAGTCATCCCCAAAACTTAAGAGATCAAAAACACAAATCATGGACTATGGAGTTAGCCTCCACCGGAGCTATAGATGCTTGACTAGCAGTGGAGTACGCTCATGCATGGTGACACATCTCTTTCAAAGAGACCTCTGACCGCACATAAGGACAAGCTAGCTTCTTGGTTTCATCCATAACAGGTTTACCCAATTTACTCAAGATGAGTTAATGAACTCACTTGCACACACATTGGTTCTTGATTGCCTCGAGTCATTACCATGCTCTTGATTTGGTAAATGAATTCACTGCACACACATTTGGTCCTAGAGGGATTAGGTAGTGTTAGTGAGTTTGTTTGATACCACTAGTATGTCTGAGTCTCTACAAAATAGTTAATTTTCCATATCAACATCCATATCTTCTTCCATATCAACATCCATATCTTCTTCCATGTCAACATCCATGTCAGTTCATGAGTCATTCATCCCATATGCCACCAAGTTTGGTGCCCCTGATTAAACAACAATGCTAGAAAATGGACAAGCAAGATCTAAACTATAAATGATCATTAGCACATTTACATTCCACCTTGCATTAATCATCCATATAAACATGCATTCCATAAAAAGCATTCACACAAACATATATAACACAAAAGGTAAAAGCCATGTATATATATATATAAATATCGCATGTACAATGAGTGCCAAAAGGCTACATACAATGGAGCACCAAGGCTCATATACAAAAAGTGCATCTAAGCACTAGCTACGCCCTCCAAGAGGACCCATGTGACCTAGGAGGAGCCCTAGACCTAGAGCTATGCCTAGACTCACTATGCCTAGCACCCCCAGATACAGATGAGGTTGGAGGATCCAGAAGTGGAATATGATGTTCCATCAACCTATCCTCCAATACCTCGATATATCTATGCCGAGAGCGAAGATGTGCTATGTCAATATTATGTCGATGCTCCCTCTCTACTAGCTCTACCTAGAGCCTCATGATCCTTGCATCTCACTCTACCACCTACTACTCCAACCATACCCAATCCTCCTCGCTCCAATCTGGAGGTCCATCCAAGCCTCCTCCACATCCTCTCCATATCCACCATCTCCCCCACTCTTAGGAGCCTACCTAGCTGCACCCTTAGTCCTCCTCCTTCGACTATCTGATCGAAGGCATCACTATCACTTGGGGGCCTCATGGGTCCCCTCATCCCTAGCCCCTCACCATCATCCCCATCAATGACCCCTCGAGGTGGTGCCCATGGTAGCTGAGCAGCAAACCATACATCATACTCCATGGTAGTCCCCACATCATCTACATCCGAGAGATCCATCTCCTCATCATCCTCATAAGCCACCCTCCATGGCTCCGCACATGGTAGCCCTATCTCCTCCCGATGTCTCCTATACCACATTGGCTCATCTAGGACATCCTACCTCAACCCAAACTATTAAAGTACTCAAGAGAACTAAAAATACTCAACCTCACTCCGATATCTCCCAACCACCCACCTAGCCTACCACACTCATCACAAGTGCTCTCCATCCTAGATCCACCTACAAGCCCACCATGGCCTCCATATCACTTGGGTGGATGTCAATCCAACCCACAACTCTCGGTACCACTGGCTCATCCTCACTAGTCAACTCGATTGTACCTCCTTAACCACTACCCATCTCCTAGCATAGGGCTGCTCCCTACCCAAGCCTCCTATCGGTAAGCCCTCCAACCAACATTGAAATTCTCCCATCCCCAACACTATAGCAACAAGCTACACCCCAATCCCTTCCTCCCTCACCTCATCACCTCATATAGCTCCCAGTATACCTACACCAACAAGGTAGGAGCCCATGCATACACCTATCACCTAGTGAGCATATCGCTCACTACCCCTATCAGGTTCCAAGGGAACCTACACCCAATGTTATTTAGGGCCACGATGTTGGCCAACATGAACATAACCAAGGCATGGAGGGCATCCAACTCCTTGTCCACATACATGGACAAGTAAGGTATACCTCCACTCTCCACCCTCACACCCTACCATGCATCACCAAACATCCTCATCATATCCATATTTTGATTGAGCCCAACCTCAACTTGGATCCCCTCCACTAGAACCTTGAGGATGTGATATACATCCTCCAAGGTCATAATCACCTCTCCCATGGGGAGCTAAAAAGTCCCCCTATCCGCATCCCACCTCTCCGCCAAGGCAGAGAGGTACCCCTCATCAGCCCTCACCACATCAACCCGAGCTACCTCCACTAGCCCACATACCTCCAACAACTCCCACTCCTCATCTGACAACACCTTCCTCATCCCAAGAATGTACAGTGAGAACCGATGTCGAGCCTCCAAAATCCTAAGCTGCAGCACAACACAAAATATTTGTCATTTATAATTTTTCAAAAAAAAAAATCACAAAAACACAAAATTTTTGCACAATACACAAAAAAGGGAATTACCTCAGTAGCTCACACTCCAGCATCAGCCCCAACCTCTACACCTACTCCCTCCACCACCATAGCTTCCACGCTCAAATCACTTCACCTCACTTCACTCCACTCTCCCAAACATAACTTCACAAACTCTCAAATGCACAAATGAGCTTGGTTTCTCATCTTGGCAGCTATTTATAGCTGCTTCAAGCACCTTGATATACCCATGGGAATTTCCTGGTGCACTGAAGCACCCATGGGCATTTACAGAATGCCCAAACATCGATGAGCATTTTTGCAGGCCAAAAATGCCAAAGGGTATTTGGCGTCAAATTGCACAAAAGACCAAATTTTCACAAAATAGTGGCTTATCCCCATCAAATCTTTTCATATTGCATCCAGGCATCTATTCCATCATTTTATCAGGTTTTGTGAAGATTCCAACTAATTTGGATGCATAATTTTCATTTGTGACCACAAATTGCAAATTCACCTAACAAGTTACAAAAGCACTCCAAAATGGTCCAAATCTTCACAAAATGACCATAATCATCAATATCATCATTCATACATCATTTTCACATCATTCCATATCATCATTTGCATATTTTCCAAGTTCAAACAACATTCAAGTGAACCTTGTATCTAGTGGGTTATTCTATATACTTGGTGATTGCAGTGATTTGCATCCATGCAATTCGATAAGATGAAGAGCCTACCATAAGGACACTTGGTCATTTTCATCATTCCATATCTCATTGTTCGAAATCACAATCATATTTGGTACTTCACATTTTGAGTGAAACCTTGCCAAGAACAATTTGCACAAAATTTGTCATTGATGGCCTAGTTCATGGGGCTTAAAACATGGACAATATCACATTTCATCATTACACATTTCCTTGATAGTCATCATGGTGACTGGATTTAGCTAGGGTGATTGGTTCCGATCATAGGAATTATCTGACAGTCACTAGTTGGCCCTCCGAAGTTGACTACTTTTACTCTTTGCATTTTCATCTTTGCATATCAATGATGCCAGAAGGCATATTCTTCAACAACATCGAATCACCCCAAATTTGGGGTAACCACATTTGGTTTTGACTTTCCCACAATGGGATACATCTTACATGATCATGGCATCTACACTTGGCAAAAATCCCTTCATCTGTTGGGGCAAAAATAGACACATTTTCCATCACACATTTTCACAAAACCCTTCATCTGTTGGGGCAAAAATAGATGCATCATATCACATTTTTCACCAATCCCCTTCCCACCATTGGGGCAAAAATGGTATCACATTTGCATCATTCATTTGCACAATTTTTTCAATTGGCTCATGAGATTCATCCACAAACTCATTCACCAATTGAGGGGGTAAGCTATACAAAATTCAAATTCTTTTATTCTTTTATCTTCAAGCTCGTGTTCCACATCCCAAGAGAAGTTGCTTCTGCACCTAGCCAAAATAGGTGTCTTGTATTTTTGCATTGCATTGTGTTTCATGCAATGCAGTACAAAAAGGGGCATCTGTAGACACCAAAACCTAGCCACTTGTCCTCCATCCATACTTTCCTACCATTTTCCACCCATTATTTACATATATTTATATATATTTATTTTATATATATTTAATATTAATATTTTATATATTATATTTTATATATTTAATAAATATATATTTATATAAGTGAATTAATCCTAGCCATCCAATTTCATTTAATCCTATCCATCCATCTACATCAATCCATGCCACACCCTAAATTTAATATCCACCCTCCGATATGCTTTTATCTCAGCCACACGATTAGTGTCATTGAAACCCTAAGTATGCCCTAGGTTGGATTATTAATAGGAGCCATTTTGATGGCTCAACCCCTAAGCCCAAAAACAATCCCTAAATTTAGAAGCAGTCTAAGTCCTTGAGTTCCTTAGAGTATCTAAGTACTTCTGCATCCATATTCACTCATCGTAACCCTCGCATTCATTATCATTCAATATTTGAATACCTTTGGGCACTTTTTGTCACCACTGAGCACCTTTGGGCACTTTCCCTTAGTTTCCAAGCACCTCTAGGTGCCTTCCCACCATTACCAAGCACCCATGGGCATTTCCTATAGTCGTCGAATGCCCACAGGTGTTTTACGTTAGAGATCCTGAAGTCCCCCTAGCCTTCGAGTGATGCTAGGGCATCATCACATTAATTCACTGCAACAAATTTCATCAGATTAGAAGACAGCAAATACGTAAGGTAAATCCATTTATTTATTATTTCATTATATGCACTTTTATTTCTATTCATTTTATTTATAGCAGATAGTTAGGGTTTTATCATTGCTTATAGAGGGCCTCACATTGTGGAGCCCTCATAGGTGCTACTAACTCATTTGTTGTTTTAGTGTGTGCAGATCTGGAAGTGTGACATTAGCATTGGATAGCTGCTTAAGTTGGAGTGGCCCAACATCGGATAACTAAAAGCCCACTCACTTCTATTGGGAGCAAGGATGCATTTGAAGACACCACCAACCTTGTTTGCTAGGGTTTCAGAGAACCCTAGCCATTGTAAATTTGTATCAAAAAGGATTCAAGGATCCTCATTGTAACAATGGAGTTTTTAGGCTCCCCCCATTAATATAAGATCATCTATTGTGCAATTTTGGGTTCTTTGTGTTCAATTTATTTAGCATTATTTGGTGTTGTATTTTTGTCTCTTCATATCCAATCTAGACAAGCCACATGGTATTTTCAACAACATCTGATTCAACACGTCACTCAAAGTTTCATATTATTTATGTTAGTTGTACCTCCAACTAGCACATAATTGACCACCAGGTGGTTCAATCCTTGACCACCACCTAGTGATAGAATATCTTAGGGAGCCTTACTCCTTATAATGGTTATCAAGCCTCGAGCACATATCATGTGGGATAATTCTTGGGGTGGCCTTTATAATGGGTGGTCGAGGGCTAGCCAAAATACCCCAACCGCTCAAGGGCCAACACAAAAAATCTCCAAGCCTTCCAAAGGGAGCTCTAAAACCATTAATTAAACCTTTTATACCTCCTATCATGATATATCTAGGGTCTATCAGATTTGACCTACCATTTCAGTACAACACTGAATCATTTTTCAAATTGATTGAAATAAGGATTAACCAAAGGTTTTCAGGTATGAATTAAAACATATGATCAGGGTTTGAAAGCTTCTCAAACATAATAGTATCTTCAACTATCCTTACCAAATCCTATGTAATTATAAACCATAGAGAATTTCCTCTGTTATATGACCAAGAAAAGTAATGACTACACCTGTTATAGGATAGATGTGATGTTGATTTAATCAATAGGCTTTAGTATTGGAGTAGGTATCCACAAGATATTACTTCATTTACAAATAATACACTCAAATACATGTGTTAAGATAGTTAGATAGTAAGAAGCATGGGCAATAAAAGACCATAATAGGTTAAATGTTATATGAACTAGCCAAGGACTACAGATCTCAGTCCAAAAGAAACATATGTCTATCATACAAGGGGTCTATTAAAATAGATAATCCAATTTGTTTAAATCAAGTCTTCAGAGATATCAAATGTACAAATTCATCCAAATTTTAAGCTTAACAAAACAACTTCAAATTTTACTAACATCAATCAATGAACAAGATCAGCAAAGTGATGCCTTACTAGACCACTAATTAAGGCCTATCAAAATATTAAAAATATATTCATTCAATACTAAATTGAGTGTATGGATGAAACAACTTGAATGCCTTTGAATCTTCCTTATCAAAACTCCAAACCTCCCTTCCATGTGGCCTTCCCTTAGTGTTTTTCCTATGCTTTCCCATCATCTTCTTCATCTCTTCATCCCTTTGTACCCCCTTAATCCCTCATGCTTCCTACTCCCTCAGTTAAACATATGTATATATAGACCTTTGATGTGTTCTCTATTCAAGAGTCAAACTAGAGAAATACAAAAGGAAGGATCCAGGGTTAGAATAAATTGACCTCATGAAGACTAAATTGCCCACCTTGGTTCAATTTTTCTCCCTCTTCTAGAACTCAGCCCAATTTTCTACCTCTTCTAGAATTTAGCTCCATTTTTCTTCCTCTTCTAGAACTTAGCCCAATTTGTATTCCTCTTCTAGAAGTTGTTTCTCCTAATTTCATTTTTATTTCTTTTTAACATTTTGTAACAACAAAATGATTAATTAATCACCATGTAGGTACTAAAAATAATTAGGTTAATTTTCAATAATAATCAATGTCAATTATTAATTTTACCCATTAATATTGATATTCTTCCTTTTTGATGAATCTTTTACAGGGATTTATCTCTATCAAGTATCCCAATTTTGGTGGTTAATTTCCCTGCCATCCTTGAGAGTACCTATACCTGCAAATCAATGATACATTAGTAGTACCTTTCTCAAAACATCAACTATTTTTAACCACTCAATAATTAGCAATTACAAAATATGATCAAACATACAAACTCCATATCAACAATGAGACCTTCCAAGGGAGGGCTATGACATACTACCCCCCTTAGATTAAACATAGTCCTCTATGTTTTCCTGCAAAACAAAGCATCACAAGTTTACATAGTCTTCACTTTTCCTAAGTGGTACTTGTTTAACAAGGTGGTCCCTTTAGAGCCTACTTTGCTCTATTATCTGCATCATAAAAATTTGTTAGACAAAAATCATATTTTGTTTTCATAGAGAATATGTGAACAAAATAAGTCTAGGTTTATCAAAAACTCTCACCAAGGAGTTTGACTTGATAGTTCTTACCATAAGATAATCTCATGGAATTAAGTGTCATCAAAGATAAAAATATAATTTCATAATCCTCACTTCAAGATAGCAATAAATCCTAAAATCCTCTTTGGCAAACCTATTTGCCATCACTAGTGCAACATCCTTGATGTCCCCTAGTTTATATTTTTAGTCAATCTATTGACTATTATGTGTTACTCATACCTCAAGAGATACAAATGTCAAGTGAAGTCCTCAAAATATTCTAAGGTACACCGCTTAAGATCCACAAAATGTGGAGGGTTCACTTAGCTCTTCCATTATGATTCACTAATGGATTCAATAGTGGTAGGAAAATACTTGAACATGAGTAATATCTAGGTATTTGCTTTTCCCTTGCAAAATCTATTGTTGATGATCATACAAACTATGTAAGGTATCATTCTAATAATATTATCATCCACTGATAATGACTACACTTACTCCACATAAGGTGTCATTCCAAAAGTATTATCATCCATTGATAACAATGGTCACACTTACTCCATGTAAGGTGTCATTCCAAAAGTTCAAACAATTTTTAAGAGAGGATTACATATTCCTCTCAATAATAGATTCCCTATCTATTCGTCCTCTAAAGAATGTTTCATACTTAAATAAGAATATAAGTTCCATCTCTATTCCTGCATAATAAGATTTTTTTCAACTAAGAATAGAATTTTCTCATCATTATCCTTTATTAAGTTTGATGGATTTCAAGATATGTATCCCAAATTTCTTCATTCTAAGGCTTTTCACACTCAAGAACTAGTTACTGTAGTCGAAATGCAAGTGGTCAGGATGTGGTCCCATCCTAAAATTGTAGGGTTTTACCTCATACCTCCATAGTACAAGGATACCTCTATATACATCCATGGTACAAGGATGCCATAATGGTCTCCCCATATTGTCTTACCAATTTTTGTGAATGTAAGATATTTTTTTTACCATAGCATAGGGTTATCCCTTATCAAAAGGCAATGCCTTTCCCTATTTATACACAAGCCTATCTATGTAGCATCTTGGTATATTCACCTTGAGCCTTTTACCCTTCATGGTGATTCATATAGGATTTATAATTCTTAATTACCAACTAATTAAGGCTATTAACTAGCTTGGCCTCCTTGATCCTAAGGTGTCAATACTAACTTGTGATAATCATCCATACCTTTATGGTAGAATAATTAGTCCAAGCTTTCCTACTTAATACCACCTAGAATATCATAAGAAAGTTTGAGAGTTGCTTACCATATCTCCCATAAAGCAAGAAGACTTGAGGGTTGCCACTACAACTGCCCTCAATTATTGGATTCATCTTGTCCATCTCTTAATGAAGTTTAATCGAGAATACCTATTCTTAGTATGAGAAAAAAATTCCAAAAGGTAATTTCTTGTTTAAATAGATTATTAGTAACATAATAATCCAAGTCAAGCATGGTATAAATATTCCTTTATATTTCTCATATGTAAAATTACATGTCTACAGGTTACATAAACAAAGTCCACTAGACTACACAAGAGTCTTTGTTATAGTACATAAATGGTGACTTTTTAGTTATACATTATGACAAGCTTCGCTCTTGTTGTCTTTCGGTCCATTCACCACTATGTTAGACTTAATTCTCTTAAATAAGTTGTTCGAGGTCTTGCTCATCTTGTTGTACTCTAAAACCCACATGGTATTATGATAGTAGGTGATTATGGAGTGAGCAATCCATGTCTCACTAGTGTATCAAGACATGAGTTCAAGTATGTAGATATGTACTCATCCCTTGATTGCTAAATTTGTGATTTCTCAGCTTATTATTGATTCCTCACCATTCCTCTATACTAGCTTCTCTCAGAATCTACCTCGCTCTAGCCTAGGAATATTCCTTTTCAACTCTAACCTTATATTTTCTTGATCCTAGATACCTTTTTGCTCAATATTTTATGATTCCAATTGTCATACTTGTTTCCTTATGGACTCTACTTCATGCAGTCCATCCATCATAGAATGCCAACCATCACTATCTCGATAGTTTTAAGGACCTACTTCTATCTCTAGCTAACAATGTACTTATCACCTAGGAAGTTCTTCCACTTACCTTTCTATACCCTTAGGCATAAACTCTTCTTCGTCGATGGCTACTACTTTGACATCCTCTTCCTTAAAAATTTCCTCATATTTTCATTGTTGGATAGACCACCATTGATCATACTCTAGGGTTGTACAAGCATCATCCACATCTGGTACCCATATAACCTCATATACCTCTAAGGTTAATGGTTCCATCTATGATTGTATTACTCCTTTCCTTTATTTCCTTGTATATATTTTGGGGGGTCCAGTATTCCTTTCCTAATACCAAACTACCATAATACTCAAGTATATTAAAAGTACTTGTATTACATGCTTACTCACCCAATCATCCACCTTTCTTATCATACATAAGCTAGATGTAATCCATATTCTACCCAAATTGGGCCCTTTTCCATGGTATCCAAATCACATCTTGAGGCTTTAAATTCTCCCATATAGAGTGATATAGCTCCCAATTGCCTTCATGTGGTCTTCTCAACCACAACTATTTCTCCTTGTGCCACCTTAGTACATAAGGCACTTCTAGATCCACCAAAATGTGTGCATCATAAGGAAACCACTAAGGTCTTCTCACAACCACATTTTCCTGGGACCATACCTACAACAAAAGGTTAGAACTTATCCCTCCTTACTTTGTCATTCATACCTTGAAAAACTTTCGATAAGTCTAGGCCAATAAGACAGGTGCTCATGCAAACACAATTGAATACTCCACTAGGTCCTACACCACCCGTAGCATATTCCAAGGAAATCATGCACCTAATGAGTTAGGCAAAATTATGTTCGATATGAGCACCATTACCCTAGTCTATCTATATGATAGTTTGTTAAACATGAAAATTAGTTCATACATAATACTACCTTTTAGTGTTCACATCTCTTCACTCTGATCCGAACAATATTTCCAAAATCCTCCCCTTTTTTGCTTCATCCATGGCTATCACTGTACACCCCTCTACTAATAACTAATATATTCGGTATACATCCTCTAGGGTAATGGTCATCTTCCCAGTAGGTAACTAAAAGGTTTCCTTATCAGGATCCCATCTTTCAATCAGGGCTAATAGATAACATTTATCAGCCTACATCAACTCCAGACAAGTTGCTTCTACTAATCCTATCTCACTCAACCACTACCAGTCATTGGCATCCAACATACTTCTAGCTTCCTAAAATATTTCTCTAAAGGTAGTGTGGAGTCTAATAATATTTAGTAGTATTATTTCTTCTATCTCAACCTTGCCTCCTCGGCTTGCTTTAACATTGCTATAATCCATATTCTTTGCTTCTCAAACATTGTGCAATAGTAGATCAGCAAGCATAAATTGAAGGATCAAGAAGCACACTATGGGGTTTACCCCAAGCATGATTATTATAAATAGTGAAAACCTCAATACTAGTATGACCATGTTAGAAACCATGGTAGGTTGAATCCTTCTTTGATGTGGAATAAAATTCATCGAAAGCTCATCTTATTTTCTCAAAACTATGATGTGCCCAACCAACCACCAGTTTGCTCAATCATCTAATCGGTCATAACTCGATTGTCTTGAGTCTACTCAATCATTCTCCGTAGATCATGTTTTGATTGACTCTTAAGTCATTCATCACCAATCTTATATTAATTAACTAGGGCTCATTATACCTCTTCGTACTTGAAATCCTATTATTTCTTCATGTGTGTCATACCTCCATAGTACAAGGATACCTCTATATACATCCATGGTACAAGGATGCCATAATGGTCTCCCCATATTGTCTTACCATTTTTTGTGAATGTAAGACATTTTTTTTACCATAGCATAGGGTTATCCCTTATCAAAAGGCAATGCCTTTCCCTATTTATACACAAGCCTATCTATGTAGCATCTTGGTATATTCACCTTGAGCCTTTTACCCTTCATGGTGATTCATATAGGATTTATAATTCTTAATTACCAACTAATTAAGGCTATTAACTAGCTTGGCCTCCTTGATCCTAAGGTGTCAATACTAACTTGTGATAATCATCCATACCTCTATGGTAGAATAATTAGTCCAAGCTTTCCTACTTAATACCACCTAGAATATCATAAGAAAGTTTGAGAGTTGCTTACCATATCTCCCATAAAGCAAGAAGACTTGAGGGTTGCCACTACAACTGCCCTCAATTATTGGATTCATCTTGTCCATCTCTTAATGAAGTTTAATCGAGAATACCTATTCTTAGTATGAGAAAAAAATTCCAAAAGGTAATTTCTTGTTTAAATAGATTATTAGTAACATAATAATCCAAGTCAAGCATGGTATAAATATTCCTTTATATTTCTCATATGTAAAATTACATGTCTACAGGTTACATAAACAAAGTCCACTAGACTACACAAGAGTCTTTGTTATAGTACATAAATGGTGACTTTTTAGTTATACATTATGACAAGCTTCGCTCTTGTTGTCTTTCGGTCCATTCACCACTATGTTAGACTTAATTCTCTTAAATAAGTTGTTCGAGGTCTTGCTCATCTTGTTGTACTCTAAAACCCACATGGTATTATGATAGTAGGTGATTATGGAGTGAGCAATCCATGTCTCACTAGTGTATCAAGACATGAGTTCAAGTATGTAGATATGTACTCATCCCTTGATTGCTAAATTTGTGATTTCTCAGCTTATTATTGATTCCTCACCATTCCTCTATACTAGCTTCTCTCAGAATCTACCTCGCTCTAGCCTAGGAATATTCCTTTTCAACTCTAACCTTATATTTTCTTGATCCTAGATACCTTTTTGCTCAATATTTTATGATTCCAATTGTCATACTTGTTTCCTTATGGACTCTACTTCATGCAGTCCATCCATCATAGAATGCCAACCATCACTATCTCGATAGTTTTAAGGACCTACTTCTATCTCTAGCTAACAATGTACTTATCACCTAGGAAGTTCTTCCACTTACCTTTCTATACCCTTAGGCATAAACTCTTCTTCGTCGATGGCTACTACTTTGACATCCTCTTCCTTAAAAATTTCCTCATATTTTCATTGTTGGATAGACCACCATTGATCATACTCTAGGGTTGTACAAGCATCATCCACATCTGGTACCCATATAACCTCATATACCTCTAAGGTTAATGGTTCCATCTATGATTGTATTACTCCTTTCCTTTATTTCCTTGTATATATTTTGGGGGGTCCAGTATTCCTTTCCTAATACCAAACTACCATAATACTCAAGTATATTAAAAGTACTTGTATTACATGCTTACTCACCCAATCATCCACCTTTCTTATCATACACAAGCTAGATGTAATCCATATTCTACCCAAATTGGGCCCTTTTCCATGGTATCCAAATCACATCTTGAGGCTTTAAATTCTCCCATATAGAGTGATATAGCTCCCAATTGCCTTCATGTGGTCTTCTCAACCACAACTATTTCTCCTTGTGCCACCTTAGTACATAAGGCACTTCTAGATCCACCAAAATGTGTGCATCATAAGGAAACCACTAAGGTCTTCTCACAACCACATTTTCCTGGGACCATACCTACAACAAAAGGTTAGAACTTATCCCTCCTTACTTTGTCATTCATACCTTGAAAAACTTTCGATAAGTCTAGGCCAATAAGACAGGTGCTCATGCAAACACAATTGAATACTCCACTAGGTCCTACACCACCCGTAGCATATTCCAAGGAAATCATGCACCTAATGAGTTAGGCAAAATTATGTTCGATATGAGCACCATTACCCTAGTCTATCTATATGATAGTTTGTTAAACATGAAAATTAGTTCATACATAATACTACCTTTTAGTGTTCACATCTCTTCACTCTGATCCGAACAATATTTCCAAAATCCTCCCCTTTTTTGCTTCATCCATGGCTATCACTGTACACCCCTCTACTGATAACTGATATATTCGGTATACATCCTCTAGGGTAATGGTCATCTTCCCAGTAGGTAACTAAAAGGTTTCCTTATCAGGATCCCATCTTTTAATAAAGGCTAATATATAACATTTATCAGCCTACATCAACTCCAGACAAGTTGCTTCTACTAATCCTATCTCACTCAACCACTACCAGTCATTGGCATCCAACATACTCCTAGCTTCCTAAAATATTTCTCTAAAGGTAGTGTGGAGTCTAATAATATTTAGTAGTATTATTTCTTCTATCTCAACCTTGCCTCCTCAGCTTGCTTTAACATTGCTATAATCCATCTTCTTTGCTTCTCAAAAATTGTGCAATAGTAGATCAGCAAGCATAAATTGAAGGATCAAGAAGCACACTATGGGGTTTACCCCAAGCATGATTATTATAAATATTGAAAACCTCAATACTAGTATGACCATGTTAGAAACCATGGTAGGTTGAATCCTTCTTTGATGTGGAATAAAATTCATCGGAAGCTCATCTTATTTTCTCAAAACTATGATGTGCCCAACCAACCACCGGTTTGCTCAATCATCTAATCGGTCATAACTCGATTGTCTTGAGTCTACTCAATCATTCTTCATAGATCATGTTTTGATTGACTCTTAAGTCATTCATCACCAATCTTATCTTAATTAACTAGGGCTCATTATACCTCTTCGTACTTGAAATCCTATTATTTCTTCACGTGTGTCATACTTCAATGACACCTTATCCCATTTAGAGTCTTATCATTGCCTTTTTTATGATTCCATAAATCTATCACATACAAAAATATTTATATGCCTCATACTTGGATGCCATTTTCAATTCCAACCATTATTATTTTGTTGACATTGATGTTTACCTCGAGCCAAGAACTATCCCCTTTTTACACCTATCACTTCTTGAAGTCGCATATCAGAATCCTCTTAATTTAGAATTTCTTTCAAAAATTTATCTTTCTAATTTAATACATAGGGGGAATTCAAGTAAAAAGGATTAAAATAAATCAATCAATATCTTTATATTGGACACTCATGTGCAAATATTGATACCACATGCACCGTGTAGTGGTGTAATCCCTTATTCAAATAGTGTATAACGCACTATTAAACTTGACCATCACTCAAGTAGTCAGGTGGCATACTTTTCTACGGTATCGATGTTACTTGGGGAGGTGACCATATTTCAAATATGGTGGTTTTCCTCTCATCTAGCCTTCTTTTGCCATGGTTGAGATGTTTAGCTCCTTGTTGTAGCCAATGTCCATGTTTGTATTCAGATACTACTTAGTCTCTCCAATCCAATAAATAATAATATAAAATTATTTTTTATTGACCATTTGATTTTATAATCTGATACTTCCAATATCATAGTCCAAAATCCTCAATTTTCTCCATTAAGATCCAATTTTAACATGAAATTTAGGTTTTGAACCTTTAAGCTATCAGTATACCAACTATGATGTTGGTACCGTTGGTTTGATCAATTCCCAAATTTGATCGAGCAACCTTGTGCTCTTATACGAGCAACATTTTCCCATAGTAGATATTTTACTAGCATCCTATCGTTAGCCTAGCTCTTATACCAACTGTAACGACCCACTTGTTACTCAACTCAAATCAACCCAAGAGAGGGTAAATTTATTTATCATAAAATAATTATCCTTAAGGTAGAGTTCATATTCAAGGATCATTGGATAATGTAATTAAACTAAGTTATTCTCATTCATTAAGGTAATAAGCTACCAAGATATTTATGACATGGTCAATGTCAACTCTTGTGATAGGAGTGACCAGCTCCTATCAAACCTTATGTACCTTTATAAAATAGGAAGCCAAGATATTTATCAACTTATCATTACTTCTCTCTCCTTTAATTAAGTCCACATACTTAATTGACTAATCAAAGTCTTAACCATGAACTTATTTCTTAATTGTTCTTATCATAATCATTACATGATAATTAATTGTTTTCATAGCAACATACCCATACATTATTAAACAATGTAATAAAGTTGCCACATTCATTCATATATAATTATAACAAAGATTATATCTTTTAACATTGCATGTAAGCATATTATATTATTATTCAAATGAATATCATTTCAATAACCATCTCATGGAAATGTAAATACAATATCCATACTAGATCTATAAAGCATCAATTGCAAGATCACAAGATAAATATTCATAACACATCATATATCTTGGGAAAACCCCGAAGGGAAAAACCTAGCCTCAAAATATCTCCTCACATTTCATAAATTTATTTGTTTCAATTTACAATGATATAAAGGAATCCTAAATATACCTTTTCCAAATCATCAATAAATATCATTAATACAATGAATCACATAATAATCTCATGATTCTTATGTCCTAAAATTATGAAATTATCATTGGATTCATGAATGGAACATCATCATTCCCTCAAGAACAAATCTCACATTGCCTCTTCAAGAACAGAGGTTATTTTATCAATCAATCCAATCTGGAAAGAAATACTCCTATCATAGGATGAAATACAAGAAGAGAACCCATAATCCCTTCAAGAATGAATTCCACATCCATTCATTTTTCCACAAAATGAATTCTTGAATGTAAACATACTTTCATCATCAATGAAATTCTAAAGCAATCATGTAATTATCAATTTAATTTACCAAAGCACATTAAAATAGAAAACCCCATAATTTTATCTACAATTTCTCCACAAAATTATTTTACACTTCCATTACAATTTCTCCCTAAAATTGTACCATAGTCCATCAAGTATTTTTCCACAAGATTATGTTACCAACTTACACAAATTTATATTGCAGTTCTTCATTAATCTTTCCACAATTTTATACTATAGTTCCTACAATTTTTTCTCAATTTTGTACTATAATATTTCTATAATATTACACTAGTTTCCCCTACAAACTTCCCACAAATTTGCAATCTAATATTTCCACAAGATTACACTATAATTTCCTACAAATTTTCCACAATTTTGTACTATAATATTTCCACAACATTCTACCATAGTTCTTATAAACTTTCTACAAATTTGTACTATAATCTCGCCACAAGATTACACTATAGTTCTTACAAATTTTCCATAAATTTGTACTATAATATTCAATATTACACTATAGTTCTTACAAATTTTCCAAAAATTTGTACCAGAATCTTTCCACAAGATTACCCTATAGTTCTTACAAATTTTCCCAAATTTATACTTTAATATTTCCACAAGATTACATTACATTTCCCTACAAATTTTCCATAAATTTGTACTATAATATTTCCACAAGATTACCCTATAATTTCCTACAAATTTTCACAAATTTGTACTATAATATTTCCACAAGATCCTACTATGGTTTCAATAGTTTTTCTACATATTTGTACTATAATCTTGCCTAAATATTACACTATAGTTCTTACAAATTTTCCATAAATGTTTACTATAATATTTCTATAAGATTACACTATAGTTCTTACAAATTTCCCATAAATTTGTACCATAATATTTTCACAAGATTACATTACATTTTCTTTTGCACCATAATCTTTGTACCATAATCTTACCATAAATTTGTAACATAATCTTTCCACAAATTTGTCTGTCTTTGTAGCGCAAGTGGAGAAGGTGAGCTTGGCCTTGTTTAACAAGAGGTCCATGGTTTGAACCTCTATGATGCAAAGGGGGACACAAAATATGTGTTATATTCCCTATTGATAAGCATAGATCTCAGCTTTATGAGGGATCATGGTTAGGAGGAGAGTGCTCAGCCTTGTGCTTTGGTCATAGGGGTTTCTCACACTAACCTAAAATTTAAATTGGACCAAATTTAGAACTAAAATTTTGACTAACTATAGCTAGCAATCCATATTCATGAAGGATTTTTAAAATCACAAAAAATAAAATTGCAAAGTGTGAAGGATTAGGGTTTTTTCCTAAAAAATATCTCATATTTTAGGATCCATATCTTCGCAAAGAGTTATTTTATTCATCTAATTCTTAGACCAACTTGTTTAGAATTTTAATAGATTTAAAATGAGTGGTCATATGCAAAAATATGAGAAATATTAAGGGAATACGACCCTGTGAAGTCAACCATTCAGAACAAGGGTAGTGACAATTTTTCAAATCGTGAAAAATGAAATTGCAAAGTGCAAAGGATTAGAATTTTTTCCAAAATAAACCTCATCTTTTAGGAGCCATATCTTCTTGAAGAGTTATCTGATTTAGTTGATTATTGGACCAACTTATGCAAAATTTGAATATCTTTAAAATGAGTGATCATATGCAACAATCTGAGCAATATTGAGGGAGATATAACCTTGTGAAGTCAACCATTTAGAACAAGGGCAGTGATGATTTTTCAAGTCATGAAAAATGAGATTGCAATTATTTCCCAACTAGGGTTTGAACGATGGGAAGAGCAATGAAGTGCTAGAAATTTAGCGAGGCAAGAAATTCTATCTAGACAAAGAATATTTTAGCTAAGTTTTTTTTTCCTTTCTTTATCTTAGAAATTGTGCATGAAAATTTTATAAAGTTTTTATCAAATATTATATTTGTTATAGAACTTTTAGATAAATTTCATTAGATTTTGAGTTTTAGTTTCCTTTCCATTGATAGATTTATAGTTAAATTATTAGAATCATTCCTAGTGGTAGAGGTTAGTGAGCGCACCTCAGAGATATCCTCATTGCTCCAAGATAGGGCAATTTTTGGTAAATTTAATGGGTATTGGCCAGGGGCTTTAGCCTTAAGAAAATGGATTGATAGGAGTTGGAAGTATCCATGAGTGATTCTATCATTTCTTCCCAAAGGTTTCTTCCTAGCCATTTTTTCTCTAGGAAAGAAAGAGAAAGAATCCTAAAAGGGTCCTTGATTTATGGGAAGAGCAGGGCTCCTCCTTACCTGCTGGTATGAAGGCTTTTCACCTAAAAATGTAAATATATATCTAGTACTAGTTTGGGTTAGGATGTTTGGATTACCCATTGAATTTTAGGAAATATATACCTTCAAGACAATAGGAAACACTCTAGGAGAATTCCTTGAGATTTTAAATAAAACAAAAGATGGATTTTTGTTTGTTTATGCTCAAATATTGGTCATAATTGATATAAGTAAATTTTTACTAGAATCAATCATTCTTAAGTATGGCGATAATATGTGGACCCAAACTATAGATTATGAAAACATATAGTTTATATATAGAATATGTCATGGGGTGGGGCATATTGATATATCATGCCCTAAGAAGAGCCCAACAGAATAATTTGTATAAAATTATTAGAGAAATTTACAAATGGTTATGGATAAATATGGTTTTCAACTTCCAAAAAATAGATCTAGAAAATTAAAATAAACTAAACAGTTGAGATCAATAAGAAAGGATACTGGAATAAATTCCAATTCTTTTGAGGGTTTAGCCTATGAATAAAAAGTAGATCAAAACTTAGAGGACATAGGACAACAAATTCAACATATTAGCAAGGAACCGTCTATTCAATATGATCCTAATTTAAGGAAGAACATTCTCGATGAACCAAAGGAATGTGTTTCATCATATTTTTAAGACTCTCTTGAAGTACCATACACCATTCAAGAGGAGATAATTGGTAGATAAAATGCAATTTTAGAAGGTAATACCTCTACCATTAATAAGGAAATACTAGAAAATAAGCAGGATAAGTCAAAATATTCTATAATCAAGCCAGGAGAGGATAAATATGTTGAAAAAAAATGGTGAATGAATATTTAGGAATATAATAATAAAACCTACTCCTTATATAGGCAAGGCAAAAAGAGGAAAGTCCTCAAATTATCAAGCAAGATCCATGGAAGCAAGAGCTAACATAGAGAAATGAACACAAACTAAGTTGATTGAACTTCTCTTTACCAAAAAACAAAATGATATTGGTAATACGCAAGAGGGGCCAAAAGACCCTAATGAGACATGATTATCATCTCATGGAATATAAGGGGTGCTAATGCCCCCTCAAAGCATAGGTGTATTAGGGGCCTATTTTTAAGTAATAAACCTGATATTCTCTGTATCCAGGAAACTAAAATGACAAAAGAAGTTTAAAAAACTATGAAAGTGATTTGGGCAATATGTGAATGGGATGCTATGAATTTTGAAGGAGCAACGGGGGGAATTCTAACTTGTTGGAATACTTCTAGAACCTCTTGTGTAACCATTCATAAAACTAGGCATTGGATAGCCTCTTTAGTCACTTGCTACTTTGTTGATATTCACTTCATCCTTATCAATGTGTATGGTCTTACAACTCAGTCAGGTAGATTAGAAGTTTGGAGTGGGATTGAGGCCATTATGAGAAGTAAAGACCAAGAAACCCATTTCATGATCATTGGAGATTTTAATGCCATTACCAAACTGAATGAAAAATTTGGGGGAATTAGGAAATTGACCCAAAGTATGGAATATTTCTCACCTTTTATTCAAAACAACAATCTATGGGAAGTTAAGTTTGAAGAAGACAACTACAGTTGGACCAACAACAGGAGAGGCCAGAACCTAATAGTAGAAAAATTAGATAGATGCATTCTCTCAGATCATTGGCTAGATGAAGGAAATTATGCTAAAATTAATACCTTAACAAGGATTGGTTTAGATCACTGGCCAATAAGAGTTAAAATGGTGGTTAGTGAATTAAAAAAAAATCATATTTTAAATATGAGCAGATGTGGGAAGACCATCCTCAATTTGTTGATATGATAGCTCAAACATGGAATTATTTAGGTAATGGTGGGTTGTATGCTCTTCAAAACCAAATTAAAACTATGACATCTAGATTGAAAGAATGGAACAAGAACACCAATGGAAACATTTTTGAGAAGAAAGAAGAACTAAAATATAAACTTTAAAATTTCCAAAAAGGTGATGAAAATAATACAAGCTCATAGGAAAGGGAGATGCTTAGTGAATATCATAATATTTTGAGTAAGAATGAGAAATTCTAGAGATTAAAAGCATGACATACTTGGTTAAAATAAGGAGATAAAATACAAATATTTTTTATAGGATGGTTATAGTACAGATATTTTATTCTAGAATTGGTAGAATTAAATCAATAGAAGGGGTTTGGATTGAATATCAAAGTGAAATTAGAAAAGAGGCTATGATAAACTTCTTCAAGATGTTCCTTCAGCTATAATAAATAAAGATAATAGGAAACATATGAAGCCTATTACTCTATAATAAGTTCATTTAGTTCTTTTCTCTTTTAATAAGGATAAATCCCTTGGTCCAGATGGGCTCTCTGCAACTTTTTACCAACATAATTGGGATATAGTGAATGATTCTTTATTTGTGGCAATGGAATAGTCTAGGGTAAAATAATACATTCCTTATAAAATAAATGTAACTTATATTACCCTAATTCCAAAAAAGAAGTATGTTGAATTGTTTGAGTAGAAGTTTTGAGTAGGAACTTAAATAAGGCTTACAAAGATGGGTTTATAAGTGGACTTAAGGTTAGTAATAACATAGATAACATCACCCATAAATAGTTTGTAGATGATACAACTCTTTTTGGAAGGGAAAGGATAAATGAGGCCAAAGCTTTAAATAAATTTTTAAAAGAGTACGAAAGAGATTTAGGGCAAAAAATTAATAGGACTAAATTCAAATTTTACTTTCTTAACACTCCTGCTAATATCAAAGTAAGAATTTTATGTTGTTTCAAATGGAGGAGGCAAATTTACCAACAACTTATCTAGGGATACCTTTATTTGAGGGGAGAATGAGGATAGATTTATGGAATCCAGTTATTAGTAAAGTTCAAAATAAACTTCTAGCTTGGAAAGGTAGATGGTTATCATTAGCAGGAAGAGTGTAGTTAATTAAGTCATTCTTACAAGCCATTCCAAAATATTATGTCTTTGTATTCTATGCCAAAATCAGTTGAAAAAAATTTAATCTTTATTATGTGATCCTTTTTATGGTTAAGTTTACATGATAAAAGGAAATTTTATTTTGTGAAATGGACCAAGTTGTGTGATGACAAAACTAGGGTAGGTCCTGGTTTAAGAGCTCTTATAGATGCAAACTTAGATCTTAGGAGAAAATTTATCTGGAGATTTTACAAAGAGAGTCAAAGACAATGGGTGAGAATTCTTCTAAGTATGTTGATCCCAATGACCCAATATTAATATAAACTGCATTCTCTATTCCAAATGGTTTTGCTCTTCGTAATGGTTTCAAAAAAAATATTGATCTTATGATTAAAGGTTTAAGATGGGTGGTGGAAACTAGAGAAAAAATTTCTATTTGTATGGATAGTTGGTGTGATAAAAAACCACTCAGTTTAGATCTAGTTTTGAAACCTTGGATAAGATTGCTTGAAGACAAATATGGTGATAGGGTTTCAAACATTTTGTACAAGGTTCGAGAAGGAAGATACAAATGGAAAGAAGATTTTTTACAAGTATAAAAGACATTGATGCTATGAGGAAATTAAGTAAAAAGATAACAACTGTAATTATTTCGAGGGGTGCCAAGGATAAATTGATTTAGGATTTGAATAGCTCAGGATAATAGACAATAATAAGTGGATAAAATGTTCAACACTAACATATTAATAATTTCACTAGAATTTGGAGAGATATTTGGGATAGCCCAAGCATTTCTAAAATCAAAATGTTTGTTTAGCTAGTAGTTCATGGAATAATTTTATCCTGGGATAACCTTATGAAAGGGTTTTTCATGGCCCCTCTAAATGTGTTTTCTATAATAAGGAGGAGGAGAGTATTGACCATCTATTGGGGCATTTCTTAATTATCTAGAATTAATAGCAATGGATTCTTAATATGTTTGGTAAATGCATGGTGATGAATAGTAGAATTGAAGATTGGTTAAAGCAATGGCAGAGCATTTATAAAAGGAGGTTTTACATACAATATGGGTTATATCAAAATATACAATACTTTGGACTATATGGCTATAAAGAAATAGAAGAATATTTAAAGAAAAGGAAAGCAGTTTAGAGGTAATGAAAAAGAATATATGTTTAGCCATAGAGGAGTCTAAATAAACCCTATCAACTCACCCAATCCCTAATTTGGAAGTAGAGAGTCTTGATAGATGGAGTCAAGTCATTAAATGGAATTATGATGTTGGGTACAAGAGAAGAAAAATAAGATAAAGAATATAAAGTGGAAACCACCAGATGTGGAGTGGGTTAAGTTGAATTTTTATGGAGCATCTAAAGGAAACCCAGGACTAGCAAGAGGGGGAGGAATAATTATAAATAATAGAGGAGATCTTTTATCTCATTATGCTTTCAATTATGGATTTAAGATAAATAATGAAGCTAAAGCTTGGGCAGCTTTAGAAGGGTTAAAAATATGTAAACAAATGAAATGGAATAGAGTTTGGATGGAAGGTGATTCTCTCATAGTAATAAATGCAATTTTGAGGAAAGCAAAGGCTCCATGGAACATATAATAAATAATTGTGGAAATTCAAGACCTTGCTAAAGAGTTTGAAGAAATCAGGTTTACACATTTTTTTTAAGTGAAAAAACCCTTGCGGGACCGCCTTGGTCTGAGAGACCACGAACAGGGGGTTCTATACCATTAAAGTCACCCGGGAGTCGCACCCGACCCTGCCCGCATCAACATTATCAATTGGATTTTGGATACCCAATTCAGCTTTTTGGTAGGGTGGAGATTTGAACCTGGGAGCTCCCTTGGAGGATTGCCCTCTCCTCTCCAACTCACCTACAACACCTGGGTGGGTTTATACATATATTAATGGAAGGAAAAAAATGTGTAGATAAGCTAGCCAATAGAAGGTTTTGGTTGAGGATCATGAAGTTAACATCTCCTTTCCATGGTTAGAGGAAGTAGAAAGTTTAATTTAAGTTGACAAAAAAAAATTGATTACCTAAATCAATTAATGATTAAGATTTAATTTAATTTTCTCCATTGGTAATAAATATTTTATTTTTTAAAAATTATGTGTGTTCATTTAGACTATTTATTATAATTTTTGTGGTTGCACTTGTGTTTTAGGAAGGAAACTAGCAATCCAGATTTGAAGCGGACTATGTTAGAGTAATGTTTTGGAAACATTACTCTACTAAGATGCAAGGTATAGATATTAGAGGTAATTTTTTGGCATTTTTAAGGCTGATATAGGAAAATATCAAGAAATATGCTAAATTATAGAGTAATTGTATTCATACATATATTTGAAAAGATCCAAAAAATGAAAATCAATAATTTAGATATTTTATGTAAAATGATGTAGGTTTCTAACTATAGCATCTCAATTGAGATGAGAAGTGTATCTATTTGTAAAATCTCAAGCTCTAAAGAAGAGAGATATAAATTTTTAAGGGTGGAGGACTCGAGTACAACCCCTTTTTATCAAGCAAAAAAAAATAACACCATCTATCTGAAATATTTTTAGGGAGTTTATAATACCCTTTGAGGAAAAAGATAAATATAGTGAAGCAAAAGTGGTTTGATAAAATATAAAGGTGATTATCAATGATGTGACGTGAGTTCAATCCCCATGGTGGATGTGTATAAGAAGTATTACTCCAAAAAAAATATAAAGGTGGTTTGATAAAATAAAACTATTCACCAGGTTATGGTTTGTTTTTTCCAAAATAAAGATCAACTATTCAATTTGATTTTCAACCATTAAACTTTGCCAATCCTTAACGAGTCAACAAACCAACTCAAACCTCTACCAACAAATTAAACTTTGCCAATCCTTAACGAGTCAACAAACCAACTCAAACCTCTACCAACCAATTAAACTTTCACCATAAACCTTTACCAGCTAACTTCTAATGTCCTAGTCTCTGTGACTAGATCCTAGCCTCCTCGGCTAGCATGATCACCATCGTGTGGTCATATTTTTAGGGGAGGCTTCCTCTATTTCTTTTCTTTGATTGATCTTGTAGGAGCAATGTGGGATAAATCCCAACAAATAACATATAAAATATTTTGATATAATTAAACCTGTTGTGAAATCAGACTTTAGTCAAACCATAAAAATTGGCCAATCCAGACAACCCACATGGAATTTTCAATAGCCCGTGATTCAACACATCACTCAAGATGTCATATCATTATTGTTAGTTTTACCTCCAACTAGCACCTGATCGACCACTAGGTGGTTTGGTCCTCAACCACCACCTAGTGATTGAATATCTTAGGAAGCCTTACTCCCTTTAAAATCTATCAAACCCTGAGCACATCCCATGTGGGATAATACTTCGGGTGGCCTTTATACAGGCTTCCTCCTGGGTAGCCAAGCGCTAGCCAAAGTGCCTAGGTCACTCAAGGGCCAACACAAAAAATATTCAAGCCTCCCAAAGGGATATCTCAAACCATTAATTAAACCTTTTATACCTCATATCATAGTAGATGTAGGATCTAGTAGATTTGACCTACCATTTGAATGCAGCACAGAATAATCTATCAGATCGATTGAAATAGAGATTAACCAGAGGTTTTTAGGTATGAATTAAAATGTCTCATCAGGGTTTGAAATTTTCTCAAATATAATACTATCTTTGACTATCCTTACCAAATCCTATGGAAGTATAAACTATAGAACATTTCCTCTATTATACGACCAATAAAAACAACAACTGCACCTATTATAGTATAGACATGATGTGGATTTAATCAATAGGTTTTATGATTAGAGGAGGTATCCATAAGGTGTCACTTCATCCACAACTAATGCACTCATATACGTGCCTTAACATGATTGGATAGTAAGAAGCATGGTCAATAAAAGACCAAAATAGGTTTATTGTTATACGCACCGATCGAGGACTGTAGATATCAATCCAAAAGAGGTAGATGTCTATCATACAAGGGGTCTATTAAAATAGAGAATCTAATTTTTTAAATCAAGTCTTCAAATATATCAAACATACAAATTGATCCTAGACTCCAAGCTTAACAAAACAACTTAAAAGTTTACTAACATCAATCAATGAACAAGATCAACAAAGTGATGCCTTACTAGATCAATAATTAAGGCCTATAAAAATCTTAAAAACACAATCATTCAATAGTAAATTGGGTGTATGGATGAATCAACCTGAATGCCTCCAAATATTCCTTATCCAAACTCTAAACCTACCTCCCAAGTGACCTTCTCTTAGCCTTTTTCCTATTCTTGCTCGCCATCTTCTTCATCTCTTCATCCCTTCGTACCCCTTACTCCCTCATGCTTCCTACTTCCTTAGTTAAACATATGTATATGTAGATGTGCTCTCTATTCAAGATTCAAACTAGGAAAAGAAAAAAGGAAGGATCTAGGGTTAGAATAAATTTGCCTCATGAAGACTAAATTGCCCACCTTGGTTCAAATTTTCTCCCTCTTATAGAACTTAGCCCATTTTTCTACCTCTTCTAGAATTCAGCTCCATTTTTCTTCCTCTTCTATATTTCAGCCCAATTTTTCTTCCTCTTCTAAAAGTCCTTTCTCCTAATTTTCTTTTTATTTCTTTTTATCATTTTGTAACAACAAAATTATTAATTACTAACCATCTAGGTACTAATAATAATTAGGTTAATTTTAAACAATAATCAATGTCAATTATTAATTTTACCCATTAATATTGATGTTCTCCCTTTTTGATGAATATTTTGCAGGGATTTATCTCTATCAAGCATCTTGATTTTTTTGGTTAATTTCCTTGCCATCTTTGAGAGTACCTATACCTACAAATCGATGATACATAAATAGTACCTTGCTTAAAACATCAACTATTTTTAACCACTCAATAGATTAGCAATTACAAAATATGATCAAACATACAAACTCCATACCAATGATGAGACTTGCCAAGGAAAGGCTATGACATCTGGGCTTGCATATACATTGTATCATAAAACTAAGATATTGCATTATTATTGAATGATTGTATGATGCATGTTAGGCTTGCATATACATTCTATTAGGATTGAGATCTTGCATTGTTCTTGCATAATTTTATTTGAATAATGCATGTTAGCTTGCATATTCATTTTAAAGTGTTGTCTTGATCCCTATGCTCATGCTCGTAAGCTTGATGGAGAAAAGATATTTCAAGAAGGATACATTGAAAGGAGGATGAAACTTGTGACTTTGAGTTTTTATGCTTGAATGTAATGTGGTATTTAGAAAAGGGAAAAACTTAAGAGGTACCATGTTTAGAAGTTATGGGATATATTGTAAACATATTGAAAGTGATGGCATGAATTTGTTTGGGTGATGAAAGTTGAATTATTGTAGAGTTACTTTGAAAATATTTGTAGTTGGCAAGAATTATATTTATTGAAAAGTAATAGGAAGTAATTAATAAAAATTTGATTATAATTTTTAGATGATGCATTACTTCTTTTCTTTTAAATAAAGGAATTATCTATTTTTTAGTGCTTTGGAATGAAGTACCTAAATTCTTAATCTTATTAAAATTTGGTATGTTGCTTTTTTGAAATGGTTGAGGGCAAGAAAATTTAGGTGTATGATGATGAATAGGAAATACAGGATGGAGTGACGAATGTTGGATCCCTAGACCCTTTGTTGATCACGGGTTATTGGATGGTAATGTGGTTAGTGGGGCCCCACTTAAAGGGCACCCTTTTGATTTGGGTGCATCCTTTGCCTTAGTGGTGGCAGCCCATGGCCTTAAAACTAACTTGTCAGAGGTTTACTTTGCTCTCTCTCCAATCTTGGGCAAAATCATTGTCCCCAACATCCTCACTGCATCCACCATGGGTGAAGGATCCTATAATTTGGTTGGAAAACTTCAAGGCAGTATACTCAACCTGGAATCTCTCAAGAGATGGGTGATATCTAGGTGGAAGTCGTGGGGCTTTCTAGATATCATTGTTGTTCCCAAATATTTTTTTATTATTAAATTAAACTATGAAGAAGACTCCAAGCATATCCTTAGAGAGGGGCCTTGGTTTTATGATGAGAGGGATCTCTTCTTGCATCAATGGGAGGTGGAATTTGATCCCAACACCTAGTAAGTAAACCTTATGCCCCTTTGGGTTAGAATTCTAGGTCTTTCATATCATCTTTGGCATGATGATATCCTGAGGGTATTGTCCAAGGCCATTGAGAACCTGGTGATGATTGATCTAGCTACAAGGATAAAAAAGAGAATGGTTTACATACATTTGTGTGTCATGGAAAACCTAGAAGCCACCCTTCTAGACTTCATCAAACTGGTTGTAGTAATCGGAAAAAGGGTTTAGTTGATAGAGTACAAAACCCATTTTTTTATGTACTTATAACAAGTTCAGCCATGTGGTAGCTCATTGCCCCCAAGCCCTCTTATCTAGGGTTGAAATAATTAGTGAGTTGTTCAAGGTAAGGACTTAGAAATGCCTACTTCATAGATGAAGTCCCCAAAAAATTCCCATCCTTTAGATGATATAAGGTCAGGGTCTCTTCCCATAAAGGAGTAGCCCTCAAGTGATTCTAAAGAAATCATATATATGGACCAGGATATGCCTCTCAGTGATAAACCTTTAACATAATTGAAGGCTTTGGAAGCCCCCAAGGGCTTGGTGAAGGTGGATACCTACTGAAAGACTCCCCCCCTTGAGGCAACTTCTTCAATGGCCCATGTGTGCTTTGTGATGGGTCCTTTTGAAAGCCCTATTCTAATTAAAACTCCTTTGACTACCTTAATATAGGTCTAGATTCCATCTAAGGTGAAAAGTAGTTGCCCTTGTCTCCCCTATCAAGGGGAGGATGTTTTATCCAAGAAAGGTTCCCCTCTTAAAATGATAATCCAAAAGAAATCTATGTATGTAGGGGTGGAACACAAAGTGGGAAGACCCCCAAATAAATCGCATTAAGCTCAGGTTGTTGAGGCTGAGATGAATGATGGAACCCAAACCCTTATAAATGTGGATTCTTTTAGGGATCATGGGGTAAACAATTGAAGATCAAATTCTTTTGTCACTTAGCCTAGTCCTCTAGAATAAAAAATGGTTATAGGTAACCATAAATTAAAGTCATCTCATGAATATAAGAGGTATCAATGGGACCTCCAAACAAAAGGTGTTAAATTCCCTTAGAAAATATATTTGTTCGGCTATTTTATTTCTCCAAGAAACTAAAATGGAAAGCAACAAACCTTTTTGATTTTTGGTTTGGAAGGAAGTGGAGGTGGTGGCTAACTTAGAAATAGGGGCTTTGAGTGATTTGACCTATTTCTAAGATCTAGTTAGGATCTCTAGATTAGTCCTGACTATATTAGATCAAGTTATCAACATGCTTTTCTACTATAAGGAAATTGGCACTAGGTGGGTGATGACTAATATCTATACTCCTAATTCTAGAATTGATATGGACCACTTTTGGTCCTCTTTGGCTTGCATGAGGGATGTTTTTAAGCATGAGGATTGGATTCTAGTAGGGGATTTCAACACTCCACTATATCAGTTGGATAAAAAATGGGGATATACCTCATTTTCAAAAGGGATGGAGGAATTCATTGCTTTTGTTCACCACCAAGAACTCATGGACTTAAACCTCAATGTATCTATATTTACTTAGAGTAATCAAAGGTTAGGGGATCAACACATTCAAATCAGGTTAGATAGAATGTTAATTTCTAAAGAGGTGGTTCCTTTATTTAGTTATATGACCCTATTCTAAAGTGGGGTCTGATCACAACCCGTTGCTCTTGGAAAAATCTCCTATTTTCTAGCTCTTTCCTATACCATTCAGGGTTGAATTTATGTGGTTGTATCACCTTAAGCTTGAGAACTACATCAAGGAGTGGTGGTCCTCAAATTTTCTAGGCTCACCCATTGAGAAGGTGACTTCTAAGCTCAGGTTTATCAAAAAGAATCATAAAAGCTAGAATAAATAGGTTTTTGGAGATATTTTCAAGAAAAATGTGGAGCTTAAGAATAAATTGTAAGATACTCATAACTCTATCAAGGTGAGATCTTTATCCAATATGGTTAGATCTAAGGAACTAAAAAACTTGGTTTATTTCCACAATGTTCTAAGGAAGAGATGTTCTAGAAATAAAAATCTAGATCCCTATGGCTAAAATAGGGAGATAAAAATACCAAATTCTTTCACACCTCGATGTTGAGACATAGAGGTCATAACAAAATTAGAGAAATCTTTAAAAATGATGGGACCTCAACTAAGGATATCTTTGAAATAAGAAATGAAGCAATCTCCTTATTTAAATCCTTGATTTATGGTAGGTTTTAGGTGATCTGAAAGCTGAAGAGATCCTCTTAAGGAATATCTCGAACCTAGTCTTGGATCTCATAAATAATTATCTAAATAGCCCCTTCCAATATGAGGATATCCATATGGTAGTATTCTCGATGGAAGGCTTGAAAGCCTCAAGACCAAACAACTTTCCCTAACTTTCTTCCAGAGATTCTAGCCTATTATTGGTAGAGAGATTTATATTGCCTTGAGATATGTCCAATATTCGACGATAATCCTAAGGGATGTTAACTCCATTTTTTAATCCTCATCCTCAAGTTATTGGGGTCCAAAAAACTCTCTAATTTTTAGCCCATTAGCCTATGCAACACTATCCTTAAGATTTTCACCAAGGTGTTTGCTAACAGGTTTAAACCTCTTCTTCCCCACCTTATTAATCCTGCTCAAAGTGGCTTCATATCTAGCCACCATATTCTGGATTGGGTTATTGTTGTTCATGAGCTCCTCCATTCGATGGATAAAAGTGGTAGAGATGGGGCCTTCCTCAAATTAGACATAAGTAAAGCTTACGATCGTGTTTTATGAAATTTTTTGTTGAAGGTTCTGAGGAGATTTGGCTATAATGAGCACTAGATTACCCTTATCAATATGTGCATTTCCTCAGTAAAATTTTCTATCTTGATTAATGGCTATATTGTAGGTTACTTTAGAAGTTGTAGGGGAATTCACCAAGGCAATCCCCTATCCCCTTTCCTTTTCATTTTTATGGTGAAATATTTGGGTCACTCTATTTCAGCTACCCCTACTATTGTGGGCATCAAACCTACTCTGAGGTCTAATCCTATTATGCATCACCAGTACATTAAATGATACGTTTCTTTCCTTTCTATATTCTATTCCTTAATCTCATTCTATTAAATCTATCCTTCGCTTATTTGAAAAGGTGGTGGGTCAGCAAGTTAGTTACTTGAAAAGCAAAATATTTTTTTCTTAACACCCCTATGGTCAGACAAAGAAATATTGTCAATATCCTTGGTTGGAAAGTGGCATCTTTGCCTTCCACTTACCTTGGACTACCTTCCTTCAAATATTAGTGTAAACCAATTTTTTGGGAGCCACTGGTAGAAATAATCCAACACATGTTGGCCAGCTAGAAATGAGCTTTCCTCAATGAGGTCGATAAAGCACTATTGGTAAAAACCTCCCTTTAGAACATACCTATGTTCTTCATGTCCCTATTTTGAATGCCTGGAAAAATCCTTCAAATAATCAAGAAAAACTAGAGAGACTTCCTTTGATCAAGGTTTGAGGAGAAAAGTAAATTTCATCTGGTTGCATGAGACTAAATTTGTAGTAGTAAAGCTTGTGGGGGCCTCGGATTAAGGAAGACTACCCATATGAATAAAGCCTTTATTGCCAAATATGATTGGAGACTAGTTTAGAATGAAGATGAATGGGTAAATATTATTAATGCCAAGTATTTGAGTATGGAGAACAAGTTCCTGATCATGCTTACTCTACTTTTGATATCAGCCTTTTGGATGAATTTAAATAAAATGAAAGAGTTGTTTTCCAAAGGGGGAAATGGTTGATGTGGAATGGTCAAAACATTTATTTCCAGAATTGTTTGTTGGATTATCCCCTAGCTTCCTCCCCTGAATTGATAATTGATGAAGAATCCTATAGAATATTGTTTGGTTCCAAAGTGTTAAACTTTATTATTACCTCCTGTTGGCATTTTTGCCACATGTTTTTTGTTGTTGTTGTTCATGCAAAATAATGCACAAATTGTAGAGATACTCACTCCTCTGTTTGTCCCTCCAAGCACCTCAAAAGGGATAATTAGTAAAAAACAAAAATCTCTACAAGTTTTGTGCCAAAGCAAAGTAAGTGAAAAATGTCACGATATCGCGACCTGTCACGTTTTCGCGGCGTCCGATGCAAAAAAGAGCTAAGCACAGAAAATGTCGCGATATCGCGACATGTCGCATTTTCGTGACATGTCACATTTTTGCACTCGAAATCAGCAAAGGAAGCAGTAATGGCAAAGTTGTCGCGATATCGCGACATGTCGCATTTTCGTGGCAGACGGTGGCAAGAAAGCAAAGTGATAGGCGGATGTCGCGATTTCGTGCAATTCAGCAGCAAAGGGGAGCGCCAAGGAAAAATGTCGCGATATCGTGACCTATCACGTTTTTACGGCAAGAAAGCGAGGAGGGAGTAAAATGGTACGGAATGTCGCGATTTCATGACTTGTCGCATTTTCACGCTAGAAAGCAAAAAAATACAAGGCGAAAGAAAATTGTCGCGATATCGCGACCTATCATGTTTTCACGGTAGGAAAGCGAGGAAGGAACAAAATGGAGAAGAATGTCACAATTTCACATGTCACATTTTCATGGAAGTGCAAGAAGACGACAGCCAAACAGAGGAAAATGTCGCAATTTCGTGACATGTCACATTTTTGTGACTGGTAGCAACAGGAGAAAGCTGCGAGTAGAAAATGTCACGATTTCGTGACATGTCAAATTTTCACAATGAAGGCAGCAATTAAGGAGAAGACAGAACAATGTCACGATTTCGTGACATGTCATGATTTCGTGACATGTCACATTTTTACGAGGCGAAAGTGAAAAAGTACAAGAAGACAAAAAAATGTCACGATTTCGTGACATGTCACATTTTTGAGGGAAAAAGTGGAAAGGACAATGCCAAGTACGGAATGTCATGATTTCGCGACATGTCACATTTTCGTGACATGTCACATTTTTGTGACTTGGAGCAGCGAAGGAACAAAACGAAGGTAGATTGTCACGATTTCATGACATGTCATGTTTTCACGGAGTGCATGAAGAGAAGAGCCAAGCGAGAGGAAAATTGTCATGATATCATGACCTGTCATGTTTTCATGCTAGAAAGCAGAAAAGTACAAGGAGGGAGAAAAATGTCACAATTTCGTGACATGTCATAATTTCATGACCTATCACATTTTCGCAGGGCGAAAGCAAAAAAGTACAAGGCAGAGAAAAATGTCATGATTTCATGACATGTCGCATTTGCAATGTCAGAGAAAGTAAAGAAATGTCACGATTTCTTGACATGTCACATTTTTGCGATAGAAGCGACAACAAAGGCCCAATAAAGTTCTGTCCGCATTTTTCTTCATATTGCATAGGAGAACGTGGATCGAACAAAGTAATGTTTTAAAAGCTCTCCAACTAATTTTGAGATCGAGGTCAAAGAGGCTCCAAGATTAAATGTTTTGTTGTTTACCTATGTGCGCAAGATGGGAGAACGTGTTAAATCATGCAGTTTTTGATGCCACCAAAATTAAATATGCCTCCGGTATTAAAAGCTCTTGTTCGTGATCTCCTAACACTTCAAGCATGCCCCGAGAATAGTCATTTAATGGAGAAATCTGGTCCCTTGTTTCTGTTCGATTTTCAAATTTGATCCATAAAAGCAGGGAATGTGATTTCTTCGAGGCAGATTTAGGGGGATTCTTTCTCTTTTCAAGTGCATATTTTGTGGATCACCTCTTCAAAATCTGTTTTATGTTTTAAATTTTGTGATGCGAAAGGGAGAGGGAAGGCCTCTATAAATACTAATGTACATCTCAAGAAAAAGGAGAGGACCTTTTTGCAAAAATTGAAGCAGAAATCCTAAATGCATTTTGCTCTGTTCTTAGAGTCTTTTGAGTTGGTGATCCAAACTGATGTTCATGTGATGCTTTCTGTGTAATTCACTTCTGTTTTGTCAAGTGCTAAAGTTTTAGTTGAATTCTGTTGTTCTGAATTTGGCTATGTTTCCATTTGAACATTTGAAGTATAATTGAAGGTAAACTTATGGTCAATGTTTGATCCAATTTTTGTATGTGCATTCTAAGAATCAGTTGCTGCTTATCTTCGGGATTTAGTTTGAGGTTATTTGCTATCTGAGGTTGTTCTCCCTATCAACTATCGACTTCGGCCATATTTCCATCTCTTTCTGTTATTTCTAACCCTAAACCTTGAAATCAGTTTAGATTAGTTTGGGAGCCAACCCTCTCTGGAGATTGGCCCGGGAGACTTCTCTTTCTCTCGGCCTTTCAATGTTGGTCGGGTCTAGGGCGCATTTTATATGACTAGGCGGATTCGTGACCAACAGTTTTTGGCATGCCGGTGGGATAGACTGTTTTGTCTCAGTAAGATCCATAATCGATGGGACAAGTACTATTCCAAGTTGACAAACCCACCTATGCCAACAATTTTTGGCACGCTCGGTGGGACTCACAAGTCCCATATTTTGACACCCAGAGGAATCAAGATTTTGATGAACTGTCTTGACCTCAAAGCGGAGATTGTAAGTTCATCTGGTGACTCTGCTGAGGGTGACTGTATAGTACCTAGAAATCTCCAATCGTGAAGCTGGTGAAAATCTTTGCTTCATGATCATGAGATCAAGAGCCAAAGAATCGGAAGACCCAGTCGAATTCTTCGAGATCGATGTTCAAAACTGGAGGGAGCGCTCAAGATTGGTAAGTCCTGTGAACCCATCATTTGCTATCTCTTCGCAGGCGGTGGGTCAATTTGTGCCATCTTCGACTCCTCCCAGTACTGCTACGAGCTTGCTAGTACATCCAAATCCAGCAGTGCAAATGGCTGGTCAACAACCTCCTCCACGTCAATTTCCTGCTTGGAACCATTCGGGAGCGTTGGACCTGCCTTTTCAAAATCCAGTTCCTACTACAGCATTAAAGGCTTTGCCTACATACGATGGGACTGGAAAGACCATGTATGAGCATGTGTCAGATGTGGCATCCTTGGCTACAATTCATAATATCATAGACGAAGATGTCATGATCAAATTGCTCGTGTTGTCACTCCACGGTAAGTTATTGTGCTGGTATAGATCCTTGTCTCCCAACTCCATAAATTCATGGGATCAATTAGCAGAGATGCTAATCCAAGGGTTCAATGAGCAAGCGGACCCATTTTCTTTGTTGCATCAATTTACTAATATCAAGAGGCATCCTCAAGAGGAGATAGTGGATTTCAATGTTAGGTTTTCCCGAACTTGGCAGAGAGTTCCTGATGGTCTCCGCCCTACTAATGACCAAGCGGCATTTTACTATCTTAGGGCTTTCCACTCAGATATTAGTATGAACATTAGGATGTCCAACATTCAAACCTTTCCTGCACTATATTCCCAGGCATAGAAGGTTGAGGCCGATCTGATTGCCATTGGGAAATTGCCTCTGAAAATGACTATGCCCATTTTTCTCGAGCTTTCGCAATACCAGCTTACAGGTGCAGCCTCCACATCTTACATTGCTCCATCCATGTACCCTTCATCTTCATGGAATCCTCCCACAACTTTGGTACCTATGATTCCCATTCCATAGTTAACCTCTCCAGTTCCAACTCCTGCATTACCTTCTCCACCAGTTCCATTACCTCTACCGACACCGCCTGTGTCCTCAAGCCCAGATCCTCAATTGGTTGTTTTGCAAGAAATCCAGTCGGCCATGAGATCCCTCACTAACAAGATGACATCTATGGAGCGGAGAGAGGTGGAAAGGAACTTTCAGCCATGAAGATTTATTCCGACGGTAACTAGAGAGCAAGTTGCTCCTAGCAAGGTTATAGAGAAAGTACCTGAGAGGAACTCAGTGATCCTGGTAAGTGAAGAGGTTGGCCCTTTTGAAGTTTCACATGAGCCATCTTACTTGTGTTCTTCATGCAACGACCCACATGATGAGTCCACTTGCATGGTCCACCAAAATTATTTACAAGTTCTTACGGGGAGCCGTATAAACATGATTCGAGAGGTGGATCATAATTCCGTGATGTCTCCTGAGGAATACATGGCAGTCTTGACATGCAGTGGCAAGAAACCAATGTTGGTAGATCCAGCTAAGATGGAGCCATTGAAAGTGCCTCCTGCACAAGCAACAAAGCAACAAATACCTGCAAAGACTCATGATCCTCCAGCCCCGCAACAAGGCCCACCTATTTTGTCGAAGGATTTGCTTCCACCACAAGCAAAAGAGAGGTTGCAAGCTAAGGCTTCTACCTCCCAACCGCAAGCGAAAACAAAGGAACAAGCTAGAGAGACGTTGCGGTATCCATCATTGACTAAACGGCGGTGAGTGGAGGCCACCCAACAATATAGAAGCAGATTTGAATCTGCTAGTGGAGGGAGAGAGCCAATTTCGATGGAGTACAACATCGTCGAAGAACTCAAAAGGATACCAGCCAAGGTAAGTCTGTATGACACCTTGCAACTGCCTGGATAGGTGAATCTCTTACAGGAATCCCTGAAGACCACACAAAGTAAGGGGAAGGCTCCAGCCCTAGGTAGTTATGGCCCAAACTCTGACCTCTTCAGTCACCAAAAAAAATAGACCACCACCTTTTTATCTTTCATTGAGAATGGAGGGACATGTGGTGCATAATTGCCTCATTGACTCAGGAGCAACTACTACTGTCATGCCTAAGGTAGTATGTGATGTCATAGGCATGGAATATACAAGGACTAGCATGGGAGTTTTGTAGCTAGATGGTACCTCAGTAAAGACGATGGGCGTAATTAAGGATGTTCCTATCTCCCTGCATGCCATGCCTCAGATTACTGTGATCCAGGAGATCATAGTAGTGGACCTAGAGCCATGTTTTGGTATGTGTCTCTCCCGAGAGTTCACGGCTAAACTCGGGGGTTACCTTTCTTTGGATTTTACTCATTTGGAGGTGATCCATAAAGGTAAAAAGGTGAAAATTTTCAATGAGAAGCCTTCCACATTTCATGTGGAGAGAATAGATGAAATGGACGAGGTTAGCAAATTCGGTGCACATGATGTCCGAAGAATTTGGTGAGCTTGACTTAATGGAAGAAGCTTTGGAAGAGCTCCACCCAGAAAATGAATTTTCCATGGCCAATTTCAATGCCATGATGGAAACTGACTTGGGGTGTTACTCCATTTTTAAGCCTGAAAAGGCTAAAGAAAAGAATGATGAAAGTCAAGACCAGCTCTGGAAGCTCTATTTCGATGGAGCACGATGTAGAAATGGCGCTGGAGCTGGGATTGTTCTAGTATTACCTTCCAGGATTCAACGATCCTATTCATATCGTTTGACCTGGAGCTGCACAAATAATGCAGTAGAATATGAGGCTTTATGCCTAGGCCTCAAGAAGGTTGAGAAACTTGGAGCGCGACAGTTGCAAATCTTTGGTGACTCCGAGCTGATTGTCAATCAGGTGACCAATAAGTGTGTGTCCAAGCACCACTATCTCAAGAACTATCGCAACAAGGTCTGGGACCTGTTCGAATCATTCTCTGCTCTCAGCATGCGTTTCATTCCATGAGAACAAAATAGACATGCTGACCTGCTGGCTTCCTTGGGAGCAAATTTTTCACCAATCGAGCAGGTGGTGAGAAGGCCAAAAATAGTGAGAATGGTGTATAGGCCCTCTGTCCCAGACAAGGACACCTTTTGGCAAGTCTTCGATAGCGATGAGCAAATTGTTAACTTTTTGGTTCAAGAAGCTGCCACCATCAAGGGAAGGACCTTGGAGCGTGAAGAAACTGAAGGCCTGATTCAGTTGTGGAATAACCACATTCCTAAAGGCCTCATTACTCTAGAAATCTTGTTTGATCAGAATGATCGGTCCAAGAAGCATCGGATCGAGGTCGACGAGAAAGAATACATGGAGCTTCAGTTGGAGGATGATAAGGTCATCAAAATTGGGACTGATTCTACTCCCGCTGAATTGCAAGAGATCAGACAATTGTGTCAAGATTTTTCTGACATCGTGGCCTGGAGCTACGAGGATCTGAGGGGATATGATAAAGAGATCATTCAACACACTATCGAGCTGGAAGAAGGAGTCAAACCCTTCAGACAGAAGCAGAGACCGATGAACCCAAATATTGAAGCCCTCATGAAGGCCGAACTTGCGAAGATGTTGCAGGCCAAGATTATATATCCGATTAAGCACTCGACTTGGGTTGCTAATTTGGTTTCGATCCGTAAGAAAAATGGAGATATACGGTTGTGTGTGGATTTTTGAAACTTGAACCGAGCATCCTTGAAGGATCACTACCCATTGCCTCGCATTGATCAGATCCTTCACGTTGTTGCTGGGGCTCAGTGCTTTTCATTGCTAGATGGATTCTCTGGATACAATCAAATTTGGGTCAGGGATGAGGATCAGCACAAAACCGCATTCACAACCAAGTGGGGTACCTTTGCCTATCAGCGCATGCCCTTCGGATTGTCCAATGTTGGGGCTACATTTCAAAGGGCCATGGACATCGCATTTGGGGAGCTTTTAAATAAGATCATTGTCATCTATCTCGATGATATGACTGTATTTTTGCACAAACGAGAAGAACATTGTTCTCATTTGAGGCAGATATTTGAGAAATGTCGGGAGTTTGGCATTTCCATCAACCCAAAGAAGTCCATTTTCATAGTAAAGGAAGGTAAGCTCTTGGGACATGTCATCTCAGAGAACGGTTTGGCAATTGATCCATCGAGAGCTGAAGCTTTGAAGAAACTATCGCTCCCTGCCAATAAGAAAGAGTTGCAATCTTTCTTCGGGCAAATCAATTTTGTCAAAAAATTTATTTTTGACTTTGCCCGAGTAGTCAAGCCCATGACTGAGCTATTAAAGAAAGATGCGGAGTTCAAGTGGACAACTCAGAGGAAAGACGCATTTCAGGAGATTAAAGATAGAATTGCACAAGCCCCTGTGTTGATCAATCCGGATTATTCTAAGGACTTCATTCTGTACGTAGTTGGAGAGGATGAAAGCTATGTTGCAGTGCTTACATAGAAAGGAGATGATGGGGATGAAAGACCCATTACTTTCCTTAGCCAGGTTATCTTACCCCATGAGGAGAGATACAATTTCATTGAGAAGTAGGTCTATGCTATCATGAAGTCTCTCAAAAAGTTCAAGCACTTCGTATCTCAGAGCAAGACGATCGTCTACGTCATCCACCCCGATGTAAGGAACTTCATCATTCAGGGCGAGATGGGCGATAAGCATGCCGGTTGGGTCACCAAAATTCAAGAGTTCGATGTTGAGATCCATCCAACCAAGTTGGTGTGGGGTAAGGCCTTATGCCAGCAATTAGCAAAAACTACGGCCTCTGAGATAGTTGATCATCAAGTGAACGACCCTGCTGAAGAAAGGAATCTAGTGAACATCTTTGCACAAGGCCAAGATTGGGCAGATGACCTTGTTGAGTATTTTTCAATGGGTAGATGTCCCCCACAATTAAATGCTTCACAACGGAGAAGGTTTCGCCTACAAGCTCTTAGGTATGTATTGTTTCCCGAGGGATTGTTCTTCAAAAACATTGATGGAGTTCTCCTAAGGTGCGTTAAGGAACCCGAGAAAGCTAGATTCCTGGAGGAGTTTCATTCTGGCATGTCGGGAGGACATTACGCTGGTAGGCCTATGGCCTTAAAGATTATCCGGGCTAGTTACTATTGGCCAACTTTGTTCACAGATACTTTCAAGATTGCTCAAGCTTGCGACAAATGCCAAAGGTATACGGGACGGATCAGAAATGCACCATTGCCCCTACATCCAATTCAAGTAGAAGCACCTTTTCAGCAGTGGGGGCTGGACTTTATTGGGATCATTGATCCAAACTCTTCAGCTGGACACAAGTACATCTTGATGGCTACTGATTATTTTACAAGATGGTCTGAGGCCATTCCAACCAAGGCTGCAAATCAGGATGTGGTAATCACTTTCATTGAAGGACTGATCACGCGTTTTGGCATTCCTGACGCCATTATCACAGACAACGGAACTCCATTCATTGGAGCCAAGCTAGGAGAATTTGCAAACAAGTATGGTATTTTTTTGAAGACATCCTCTAATTATTACCCTCAGGGGAATGGCTTGGCAGAATCTACAAACAAGAACTTGCTACGGATTTTAAAGAGATCCTTGGGGGATAATAAGAGATCTTGGCACCTTTTGTTGAATCAGGCCTTATGGGCAGATAGAATTTCGATCAAGAAGTCTATCAAGACTTCACCATACGCCCTGGTATACGGGAAAGAGGTAAGATTGCCTATTCATTTAGAACTGCCTGCCTTGCAGCAATTGAAGGAATTCTCGGATGATGAAGAAAATATGGATCCTATGAACATACGATTGGCTCAGTTGTTGCAGTTGGAAGAGCAACGTTCTTTGGCCTATGATGAGTTTGCTAAGCATTCACAAGCGGTTTCAAAATGGTTTCACAAAGGTTCTACTGACCGCACATTCAAAGTGGGTGATTTAGTCTTAAAGTGGAACGAAAAGAAGGCCAAGCCAGGGATGCACAAGAAATTTGATGCTCTGTGGGAGGGTCCATTCCAGATTGCCAGTACAGGTGCAGTAAATTCATTTTATCTTGAGGACTTGGAAGGTAATTCACTTCCTATCTCAGTGAACGGCTTTCATTTGAAAGCCTACATTTCATGATGTGAAAACACAGTGTTACCTTGTACATAAAAAAAAAAAATTCGTCAACTTCGGCTCCTTTTGCACACGAGCCCGCAGGTATGTTTATTTCTCTTTCTTTTTCTTTTCCTTCCCAGAAGATAGTGGCTTCCATCTACTTCTTTCTTCCACTTCCTTATTTTCATTCCCTTCTTCTCCCACTCCTTCTTCCATTGTACATAATCAAGCCACTACTGTTGTTTCTACTCCCCTCTCTGATGTTCCCATTTCTTCACTTCCCCTTTCTTCCAATCCTTTGTCTTTTGAGCACTTCTCCATAGTTCCCACCGCTTTCTCCATCCCATCTACTTCCATTTCATTATCTATTTTCATGGAATCCCAGTAGCTGGTAGCACAGTAGCACCCTCTTCAGTTGTTGTATCTACCGCTTCTACTCCTCCATCTTCCACCATTCCATCATTCACCATTCCCGTTCCACGGCCTGCACATCTGTCGGTCATCACCCCATTCATTCCCATTTTTGCAACCCAGGTGCTTCTCACCACTGCCATGGAGACCCTTTCACAGCACCTGGTGATTACCCAGCTCAACCGAGCTAGGCAAAATGCAGTAGTTAAAGGAATAAGGGAAGTTCTGCTATTCCACAAATTTCTGCTGAAGGTCCTATTTTAAGTGTCGAGCGCCAGCAAGAGCTTGTTGCAGCAGCCCGCAGAAACGTCCAACATCAACCAGCACTCACTTCTTCTGCTCCTCCAGCTTCTTGACTCTGTTGCCCAATGAATAAAGGCCTGGGGTTCGTGCATACAGCAGAACTGTATACCCCGAGAGCCGCCAAGAATGTTGGCATTTTTGCCACATTTTTTTTGTTGTTGTTGTTCATGCAAAATAATGCACAAATTGTAGAGATACTCACTCCTCTGTTTGTCCCTCCAAGCACCTCAAAAGGGATAATTAGTAAAAAACAAAAATCTCTACAAGTTTTGTGCCAAAGCAAAGTAAGTGAAAAATGTCGCGATATCGTGACATGTCGCATTTTCATGACCTGTCACGTTTTTGCGTCCGATGCAGAAAAGAGCTAAGCACAAAAAATGTCACGATATCGTGACATGTCGCATTTTCATGACCTATCACATTTTCATGCTAGAAAGCAGCAAAGGAAGCAGTAAAGGCAAAGTTGTCGTGATATCGTGACATGTCGCATTTTCATGGCAGACAGTGGCAAGAAAGCAAAGTGATAGGCGGATGTCACGATTTCATGCAATTCAACAGCAAAGGGGAGCGCCAAGGAAAAATGTCGATATCGCGATATCATGACATGTCACATTTTCATGGCAGGAAAGCGAGGAGGGAGTAAAATGGTACGGAATGTCACGATTTCGTGACTTGTCATGTTTTCATGCTAGAAAGCAGAAAAATACAAGGCGAAAGAAAATTGTCATGATATCATGACATGTCATGTTTTCACGACAGGAAAGCGAGGAAGGAACAAAACGGAGAAGAATGTCATGATTTCGTGACATGTCACATTTTTGGAAAGTGCAAGAAGACAACAGCCAAAAAGAGGAAAATGTCATGATTTCGTGACATGTCGCATTTTCGGGGAAAGGAGAAAAGAGAGAATGTCACGATTTCATGACACGTCAAATTTTTGCAACGGAGGCAACAACGAAGGAGAAGAAGAAAAATGTCACGATTTCATGACATGTCAATTTCTCATAAAAAAATAGAAAAAATTCCAATTTCATGACATGTCACGATTTCGTGACTTGTCACATTTTTGGAGGAAAAAATAGAAAGGACAGTGCCAAGTACGGATTGTCGCAATTTCGTGACATGTCACATTTTCATGACTTGTCACATTTTCGTGACTTGGAGCAGCGAAGGAACACAACGAAGGCAGATTGTCATGATTTCGTGACATGTCACATTTTCACGAGTGCATGAAGAGAAGAGCCAAGCGAGAGGAAAATTGTCATGATATCATGACATGTCATATTTTCACGCTAGAAAGCAAAAAAGTACAAGGAGGGAGAAAATGTCATGATTTCATGACATGTCACGATTTCTCGCCCTGTCGCATTTTCGTGGGGTGAAAGCAAAAAGTACAAGGCAAGAGAAAAATGTCACGATTTCATGACATGTCGCATTTTCCTGACTAGTGGCAACAGGAGAAAGCAATGGAAAAATGTCGCGATTTCGCGACATGTCGCATTTTTGCGATAGAAGCGACAACAAAGGCCCAATAAAGTTCTGTCTGCATTTTTCTTCATATTGCATAGGAGAACGTGGATCGAACAAAGTAATGTTTTAAAAGCTCTCCAACTGATTTTGAGATCGAGGTCAAAGAGGCTCCAAGATTAAATGTTTTGTTGTTTACCTATGTGCGCAAGATGGGAGAACGTGTTAAATCATGTAGTTTTTTGATGCCACCAAAATTAAATATGCCTTCGGTATTAAAAGCTCTTGTTCGTGATCTCCTAACACTTCAAGCATGCCCCGAGAATAGTCATTTAATGGAGAAATCTGGTCCCTTGTTTCTGTTCGATTTTCAAATTTGATCCATAAAAGCAGGGAATGTGATTTCTCCGAGGCAGATTTAGGGGGATTCTTTCTCTTTTCAAGTGCATATTTTGTGGATCACCTCTTCAAAATCTGTTTTATGTTTTAAATTTTGTGATGCGAAAGGGAGAGGGAAGGCCTCTATAAATACTAATGTACATCTCAAGAAAAAGGAGAGGACCTTTTTGCAAAAATTGAAGCAGAAATCCTAAATGCATTTTGCTTTGTTCTTAGAGTCTTTTGAGTTGGTGATCCAAACTGATGTTCATGTGATGCTTTCTATGTAATTCACTTTTGTTTTGTCAAGTGCTAAAGTTTTAGTTGAATTTTGTTGTTCTGAATTTGGCTATGTTTTCATTTGAACATTTGAAGTATAATTGAAGGCAAACTTATGGTCAATGTTTGATCCAATTTTTGTATGTGCATTCTAAGAATCAGTTGTTGCTTATCTTCGGGATTTAGTTTGAGGTTATTTGCTATCTGAGGTTGTTCTCCCTATCAACTGTCGGCTTCGGCCATATTTCCATCTCTTTATGTTATTTCTAACCCTGAACCTTGAAACCAGTTTAGATTAGTTTGGGAGCCAGCCCTCTCTGGAGATTGGCCCGGGAGACTTCTCTTTCTCTCGACCTTTCAATGTTGGTCGGGTCTAGGGCGCATTTTATATGACTAGGCGGATTCGTGACCAACACCTCCCCAAATTATAAGAAGTGGAGATCGATGAGTCATTCTCATCTTTCTCAAGAGGAAAACAATGCTCTAAAACTTATATCTAATCTCTTAAATATTTACATCCTTAAGATGGAGGTTGAATATGACTCTTTCTATTGGAAGGCAAAACCCTTTGGCTCCTTTTCGATTAAGTATGCCTTCAACCTGATTGAGCATCCAGACCTCCGTCGGTTCCCTTGCCACCTAGTCTAGTGCAAAGTTCTAATTCCTAATGTTAACATTTTATTTTGGTTGGTAGTGCAGAATAATAACGTCACCCTTGATAACCTTTGCACTAGAGGCTTGATCATTCCTAATTGTTGCTATTTTTGTGGGTTGAATGAGGAAACTTCCCTTAACTTGTTTAATCTGTGCCAGTTCACTAGGGAAATTTTTTATTCCTTCTTTGATTTATTGGGTCTCTCATGGGTTCCTCCCTTCCTTATTTTTTATTTCCATATTCAATGGACTTATCCATTCATCTCCCAGTGCCTTCACCTATTTTGGAATTTTAGTTTAGCTCAACTTTTCTAGGGGATTTAGAAGGAACGTAATCAATGGACGTTCAATAATGTCTTCAATTTGACTTTGTTTCCTCTAGGAGCATTGCTGCAACGATGGAAAATATGAATCTTTGTTGCCCATATGCTAAGTTCAAGGATTTAGAACATTCTCTAGAAAGGTTTTTGGGCTTCTAGACTCATATTGGGCCGATGATACTAGCCATTGACAATACAATATTTGTTACTAATTGGCAACCACCCCCTTTTGATTGGATCAATTTGAATTTTGATGGTGCCTCAAAGGGAAATCCTGGTAGAGCCAGCATGAGGGAGTATCATAAGGAATGATAGGGGTGAAATCCTACTGGTCTATGCCAAAAACTTGGGCATCAACTCTAGCTAGTTTGCAAAAGTTAGGGCCCTCTACCAAGGTATCTGTTTGACTAGTTCCTTGGACCCTCAAAAGGTCATAGTGGAAGGTGAATCCCTTATTGCCATCAATAATATGAAGGGGCACCTCCCTATAATCCTCTCAAAGGTAAACAAGATCCTTCAAGCTAAAAGGTACTCTAAAATCTTCAATGAAGTAAATTTCCAACACACATTTTATGAAGGGAATAAGTCCATATATTTCATGGCCAACTTGGGTGTGAGTCAAGCTGGATTTTGTGCTTGGTGGGAGAATTTCCCTCAAGGTTTGAAAAGCTTGGGAAATTTTAGGATTTCTAAAAGGGGTATGGAGCATGGATATATGCATTTTATTCTCTTTTATTTAACATAATATTTATTCTTATTGCTTAGAAACAACTCCCAGGAGGAGAGTCTTAGGTTCAGTCCTCTAAGCTTATTACTTTTCATCCTTTATCTCAATTTTTTCCTTATGACTAATCAACTTCTTACAAGGCTTTCTTACTCTAAGAATATAAATTCAAAGCATAATTTGAGAAGGAAATCTAAATCAGAGATGGAATTTTATTGCTTTAGGCTACTACACAATTAGACAAACATTTCAATTAATACATACTTTGGGATTGGGTGGTATAACGAATGAAATATCTACATGGGTAAAATCCCTCTTGTGTGATTTTTATCACAAGTTCTCTCAAATGGGCTCAGGAGAAAAGGAAAAAATTATTGTTAGAATATGGTATGCACTATCAACATGGCTTTAGACATGTGGCACCCTTGTATGTATATCTTACTCTGAATCAGGCCTCTTATCACATCGTCAAGATCAATATGCTTCTATGTGTAATATAGCCCTATCCTGATGATGATAGCTCGAAGATCCATGAAGGGTATAGATCTTGCCCCTGCTATCACACCCTTAAACAAAATAAGAACACTATCATTTATAAATCTAATTTTAGCATTTTTCTATATTGAACAATCAGGATGGGGCAATGTGCAAATGTGTTGATTTTTCCTTGGCATGCTCGAAGATTGTTGAGTGATATTATTTTGTATGAGGCTTTGTGATGGTGCTTTGAGGGGTTGTGTTGCTTCATAATATTTAGAATGTTGTGGAGGATCGAGCGTAGAGCTACTTTCACCATGGGTCCAATTAAGAAGGAGGAGATTATTTTGGAACCCAATAGCTTGGTAGTTGACAATGACTTGAAGAAGATCCTAAAATGTAGAGGTACTCTTAATTACATGTAAAATTTTAATGGGCACCACCTCCTCATGGCTAGGCATGTCACTCTCTCATGGTGAGACATAAAGGTCAAAATTGGTGAAATGGAATTTTCTATTTCTATCCAACTAATTGTTGAAGCTAGTAGTCTCCTTGCCAATGGTGTTTGTCACAACAGGGAAAAACATTCCTTATCCAATGAGATACAAAATTTTCTTAGCATGGATGAGTCCTTGGAAAAGTACCAGAATGACTTCAACAGGGGGTCCCTAAAGGACCCATGGGACCAGATTGCCCTTTTATTCATGAAGTACTTTACACTGGATAAAGATCAAGAGATGTTAAGAAGTTTTCATTTCATGTTTTTGAACTAGTTTCAATGAAAAAGAGCCATGAATGTCCTGGTATTCTTATTCCATTCTTTGGAGCATTTGGTCTTGAGGGTTCAAAAAGGTAAATTAAATAACTCCCTACATCAAGGTTTGATTAAAATATTTTTTTATTATGTGGTGTTAATAAGGAGCCTCTTGAGAGCTGGTATTATGGTCGCCCTATCAGCTAATCTTGTGATTGTGGAATTATTGGACTCTTTGAAGGATTTAGTTTCTTCTTATATGGATTCCACCCTTGAAATATCCTTTAGGGTTCAATTGGATTCACATGTAGAGGTGGCAAATATGTTGTCATTTGGACCTATCAATAATGATATCAATGACTCTTCCAAAGACCTGATCACTCCCTTGATTGGTTCGGTAAGAAGCTTTGAGGCTGAAAATAGGAGGTCACCCCCTATTATGGGTTCCCCTTTGACAAGGACTCAGACTAAACCCAAGTTCCCTATGCTAGGTTTATGAGGAAGTGGGACAAAAATGAGGAAGTATAAGCATCTGATTTCTAATAAAGTGTCTAAAAACTAGGATATGGTCGATGAGTCAAAGGAATATTATATCCTAGCTAAAAATAAAGTCAAATTTATGAACGAGATTGCTGGTAACCCCAAAACTGAATGAAATTCTAAGATGAGGATGTCGCAAGAATCCCCCTATGCTCCTATCAAGACCAAAAAAATGAATTTGTAGAATATTATTTTTGATCTGATGAGGGTGGTTTTTTCTTGCGCTAAAGCTGTCAAGGTATTGCTAAATGGGGACTAGCTCGATTCTTTGATAGACTCGATCAAATCCAAACTGGATGATAATTAAGGTTGTTTGCACTTAGGGTGTTCTTATTTTTGGCTCTATCTTATCTCAAGCTACCCCTACATGGGTTTTTCTTCATTTTTGTTTGGGTCATGTTTGGATTCAGGGTAGTTTAGTAGGTCCCATTTTTGTAAGTCTTCCCCTGGGTGGCTATAGTTTCGGGTCTTTGGGTTTCCTTTGGGTCTCCCCTTGTGGTGGAGGCTTTATCCTTTTTGGTTTTGTTGCATTAAAACCCAACCAAATTCTTATTGGATCATGTTTAGTGCATTGTATCTCTAATATGTAAAATGTTTGGGGACCCTTTCAAAATCTATTCTATCATTTTATCAAAAAACAAATTCTTAATCTTTATCAATATGTTATGTTGTTTTTTTAATTTGAGCATGTTTTAATATAGCACTCAATTTCTTTGATGATATGGTCATAAATGTTGTTTAGGACCCTTGGGTGGAAGGGGGTTATGGGGTTATTTTGGGCATGATATTAGATCCATATTAGTAATCCCTAGAGTCAATTTGTACCCAATCCTAGTTGAGTTGGGATGAGACAATTTAACTAGGTAAATATGAATGATACACCCTAAGAGATGAGGCTTGGGTGGCCCTATCCATGAGGCTTGGGAGGTCCTAGCGGTGAGGCTTGGATAAGTCCTAGCGATGAGGTGTGTATGAATTCATCAGTGGTGAGGCTTAGGTTTCTTAATGGTGGATTGTCATGTGATAATCCACTAGATAATTCACAAGGTAGTATAGTGGTGGTACCTTGATGTGAGGCAAGTGTGACCATTATCATTACCAAGTGAGTGGTAATGGTCTTAGTTAGCTCATGGGGAGATGAAGATAATTAATAACTAAGGCATAATGCCATGATAATCCTACATAGATGGATGTATGTAGGGTTAGGTAATAATTGTCACATTTAAGTATTATGGGCCTTAAAGGGTAATCCCTATGTCATGGTCAAATTATCTCATACAGGTGTGTATGGGAAATGGAGGGACCACTAGTGGTATCTTTTCTAATAGTGAGGTTAGAAAAGTGAACCCCAAGAAAGTATGGGAAGTTGGCCACTCCTGTCCACTTGAGTTTCGTCTGCAATGTCAATGAATTCAAAAGTGGTTATGCCTTAATACTGATAAAAATATTGGGTTTTTTTATGATTTAATTCTTGAAAAAAAAAAATATCTCTCTCCCTTGGGTTGAGTTTATGTATGATTATGCTACCTCCCTCTAATATTTTCCATGCATAGAGGTGATATGCCAACTATATATATCATTATAGCAGGTAAACCACATGCAGTATCTAATAAGCGCCAAGTACCAATAAACACACTCAACATAGTGGGTGGACCAAGAGAATTTAACTTACACCAAGCATTATGCAAGTCTATGTCCCTCAATCCTAAAATAAATAACTAGATAGACAAAAATGAATGATGAGCACCGAAAATGCTCTTTTTTTATGTTTTAATGGGATAATTGTGTGGCATTATTATATATATATTTGAATTTACATGGTGGAATTAGTAGCTACCACGAATCTGGGTAGGTTTTCCAGCTTTTTATGGCCGCCATAGTATTCTATGCTATCTACCCTGAAAGCTGCCACATAGATCTTCGTGCAATCTACCCCTATAACTGCTATGCCACAATCATTTTAAACCTTTTACACCACTAAAATCACTAGGAAAGGGACAAGTGTTCAGTCCAATGAGGCCCGATATTTGAACCTTGGACCTCTGCCCCCCTTATGGGGTTTGGTCAAACCAATTGGTCTACACCTTTGACCTATGGCATTATTATATTAGAAATGTATTTTTTGTGAAATTATTGTATGCATTTAATAGAAAATGATGTATTATGCTTAACGGGTGTTTTTAGTGGAAAATATGTGTAGATGCAGTATTTTATTACTTTTTTGCACCTTTTAGTCGAGGTCCCACATGGACCTGGCATTGAAAAAATTTCTAATGTGATTAAGGAATGATGGGTGGTTCAATGGAGATAGTAGTATGGGAGTAAGGCATCCACATTCGCTAAGGTATGATGCTTGTATCCCAATTGCATGTCACAAGGTGCCTATCTTCTAACGAAATGAAAGCACCTCTCTCCCAATAAATAGGACAAGTGTCTATCTCTCGATAACAAGTCAGAAGACACCTATATTTTTATGACAGAGCAAGTGCCTATCGTCAAGTGACCAAAAAATAACAACTTTTAGTGAATAAAAAGGGCTATATGCAGTTCCTTTATCCCGACGATAGGCTAGAAAGGTGCCTGTATTCTAGTGATAGGCTGATCAATGCTTATATTCGATGGAATAAAGTGCGCGTTGATTGTTTGACTTGAAGACCATGCATAAATTTAGACAAATATTATTGTAAAACATAGGGTGCGCTATAGTTATCTCAAAAGGATTAATTTTAGCATGGTCGCTCTTTTATTAGACGTTTAATTAAATTTATGCATGTGCCCATCATAGCGAATCATGTCAAAGTGATTAATTTTAGCATAGTCTAAATTTGTAACAGGGGATGACCACGTTCTATATAAAATGCAGGCCACCCCTGAAGCGAACGATCCCAAACCTGAACAATAATTTGTACTACATTATTTCAATAAAAAGTCTCGAGTGTTCTTTTAATTTCGTGTTCGGAAGAGTGACCATGTGAATTAGTTGGGCGGATGTATGCAGGAGCTTGGGTCCACTCCAGTCAGTATTCCTCCCCTATTTTCTATTGTCATTATTTATGTTGTTTCTTTCTTGTTCTTTTATTTTTGCAAGTGTGTTTTCTTGCTTTATTTATTTCTGCATAGTGTGTTTATTTCCTGTAATTTCTTGCTTTATTAATTTCTGCAAGTGTTTAATTTCTTGCAATTTCCTTTTAGTTGTGTGCTTACTTTTTTGCAAATTTCCTTTTAGTCATGTGTTTGATAATTTAAATTACTTTTCTTGTAGTTTCCATTAGTGTTTATTTTCTTGCACTTCAATTTTGTTGGTTTGGATGAACTTAAACTACATGAACAACACACCCCCACCAAACCAAAGTGACACATAGGACTCATCTCCCAGTTTACTATAGGCATATATTTTGCACAGGTACTCAGCAAGTTTACGAACTCCTAGATTGATAAAATTAAATGGAAGCAAAATTAACTATTTTCAGAAACATATTTTTTGCTCACCATTTTGGCATCATTGTTGGGGAGTGCCAACTATAGTATTCAAATATATAGGTCAGTCAAACCTAAAACTTATAGTTCAGATTAGCTTACCCATAGATTCTCTACCTGATATTGTATGAGTCCACCATGATTAAGAGGACCGGATGGATGCTTTGTTAGAAAAGGAGAAATCACTTCGTTAATAATTGAACCACCTTCTAAAATACCTTCTGAAGAATCTGAAACACTTCCCAAAGTTGCACCATCATCTCCACCTGAAACACCTTGGCATAGTAATCCAATATTCGGATAAACTTTCTTTAAAATTGATCCAAGGTGGAAATCATTAGGAAAAGAGAAAACATCTGAAGATTTATTGAACACCCAACTATGGAAAGAAGTGGAAGAGGGAACTATTTCAAATTCAGATTTAGGAATATTATTAGAAGACAAGTGAAATGAGTGTAACACTTTGTTAGAAGCTTTGAAAGTAGCCGGTGTAGAACCTACATTATTTGAAAATATGGCTGAGGTGGAAGAGGCTTCAACCAGTTTTGACTTTCCAATTGAGGAATCTAGAGGAGAAACCAAAATGAAACACATATCTCCTACTCATATTCCTACTTTTAGAGGACTACCAACTGAGGACCCTGATCTATTCCTTTTCAAATTTGATGTACTTTGCAGATCAGTGGACTACAAATCTGATGCCCAAAAACTAAAATTATTTCCCTCTACACTAGATGATTCAACATTACACTGGTTCATCAATTTAGGGAACAAACACATTGCTACCTGGGAGGATATGAAAAAAATCTTCCTAGAACAATACCAAGACTTTGGTAGGGCATGAGATGCTAGGGAAGAAGTCCTAGATATGTCCCAAAGAGAGGAAGAGTCATTGGAAGATTATTGGGATAGATTTAACTTCAATCTTCAACGATCACCCCATGCAAAATTGGGTGAGAAATCCTTAAGAAGCATATTCTTAAGGGGTCTCACAAATGAATCCTTAGAAGCTTTAAATTTGTTATTGAGAGGTGATATTTACCAACATCAAATGCTAGATATTCGATAATTGTGTCGAAATTATTCAAGAAGAAAAGGTAAACCCACCAACCGAGTCACAAAAACCATAGCCTCTATAACCAAGGTAGAAATAGGTAATATGTTGGAGGACATGAAGAGTGATATGTTATCATCTCTTGCACTTCAATTAGATACACTCCTACTTCAGAAAAAGAAGCAAGAAACTGAAGAAGCACTAGCCTTATTTTACCCAAGATGTAGAAGAAAACATCCCAAGAATGAGTGTCCAGAAAATAAAGTGAGAGTGTGTACCATTTGTCAAAAGGATCACAAAATGAGGTTGTGCCCACAAATAACAAACATAAAAGAAGAACCTGAAGTAGCAAAAACATATTTTATGGGTAACAGGAGAAACTGGCAATAATTTCCTATAGGAAATAGTATGCCAAGAGGAGGACCACCCTATGGGGGATCCAATTTTATGAACCAAGGGCAAACTCAACCACCCAATATGGGATGGTGGGGTCAAGCACCTTGGATGAATGCCACCCAAGGATCTACTCCTTACACCCCTTATCCATGGATGCCATACCAACAACTTGGACCACAATGGTGGAATTACAATGTGTGGACTTCACCTCCACAAACCACAACTCAAGCCCCACTACAGCCTAGTTTATCTACACCTCCTACTTCTAGGCCAAATCAGCTACCTACACAACCAACTCCAAATCTAAACAATAAGATAAATCAGCCCACCTATCAGGTAGACACGGAGATGTTCCCCATGTATCATATTAGAGTAGATTGCAACCTTGTACAACTTAGATCAGGTAGGCAATTAGGAGTAGATCCAACTCCTCCTGTAGTGGAGGAAGAGGATGTAGAAGTAGAGGTAGAAGAGCAACCACCTTTGGTAGAGGAGGTGGAAGAAAATGAAACTACTAAAAAACACAAAAATGAAGGGGTTCCACCCTTCCCAAAGAGACTACAAGAACCCAGAAAGCCAATGCAACCAAAATTTGACATTATGGAAGGATTAAAAAACCTGACAATCATGATTCCCCTTTATCAAGCCATAAGAGATGTTCCAATCTACACGAAGGCCATTAGAGAGTTATGTCTGAAGAAACTAGGAAGAAAACCATCAAAAGTAGTTAATATGGTAGGTCAATTAGCTGATTTCATGTTAGGAAACACCTACCACCCCAAGTACTCTAATCCAGGAAGCCTAGTGTTAACAGTTCAAATTGAAGGCTTACAATTACCCAACACATTAGTAGATCTAGGAGCTACTATAAATGTCATGCCCCAAGAAACCATGCAAAAATTACAACTCACAAATATGAGGCCAACCAAAATAATTCTCCAATTGGTTGATCGATCTACAGTACTCCCAAAGGGAATATTAGAAGATGTGATTGTAATAGTGGATGCATGGGAGTATTCGATAGATTTTCTAGTCTTACAATCTAGATCTGGATTGGGTGGTTATCCACTTATATTAGGCCATCCTTGGCTAGCCATAACTGATGCTTATATAAGTTGTAGGATAGGACAAATGATAATCTCAGATGGATAGAATATCAAAAACTTAATCATTTATCCACCTGCACAGTCCACTGATATGTTGGGAGAACCAAATTGTGAAGTCTTAAATATTGATGCCTTGCCAATGCTTCAACAAATAATGGCTCTAGATGAGGTAGAGGATGACATCGATGAAGATCAAGTCATAACACACTTTTTCCAAGGAGAATCCTCACATCCTCCTCTAGAATCTCCACTTGTAGGTAGCAAGGAGAATCATGTCAAACAGATAGAGGTAGCACCTGGTAGAATGTTGAACATTGATAATGAGTTGTCAACTATTCAAGAGGACAAGTTGAAAGAAATACTAGTCAACCATCAAACTACTTTTGCATGGGACTACAAAGACATGAGGGGGATTGCACCCAAAGTCTACATGCATAGAATTTATTTGGAAGATAATGTAAGATTGGTAAGATAACCTCAAAGGAGAATGAATCCAACAATGAAGGAAATAGTCAAAGCTGAATTACAAAAAATTTTGTCAGTTGGATTTATTTATCCTATATCGGATAGTCAATGGGTATCACCTTTAGTGGTGGTGCCCAAGAAAAATGGCAAGTGGTAAATTTGTGTTGATTACAAGATGTTAAATAAAGCCACTAGGAAAGACCATTTCCCCCTACCATTTATTGACCAAGTCCTCGACACCTTGGTAGGATGAAAATATTTTTCATTCCTTGATGGGTTTAGTGGATATAATCAAATTCAAATAGGGGATGAAGACCAAGACAAAACCACTTTTACCTATCCGTGGGGTACTTTTGCTTACCGAGTCTTACCATTTGGGTTATGTAATACACCTACCACCTTCCAAAGGGTGGTGCTTAGTATCTTTTCAGACATGGTTGGAGAGACTGTAGAAGTATATATGGATGATTTCACCATTTACGATGAAACTTTTGAAGAAGCTACAACTAATCTGGAGAAAGTACTCCAGTGTTGTCAAGAAATAAACCTGTCCCTTAGTAACGAAAAATATTTTATGTTAATGCAAGAAGGGATAGTGTTAGGACATCATATCTCTACTGAAGGGATCAAGGTAGATAAATAGAAAATTGAAGTGATTAAAAATCTACCTACTCCCCAAACTCAGAGAGATGTCCATAGTTTTCTAGGCTCTACTAGATATTATAGGTGGTTTATCCAAGATTTTAGAAAAACTGCCAAACCTCTGCATACATTGTTGACCAAAAATGTTGAGTTTGTTTGGACTAGTGAGTGTGAGCAAGCATTTCAGATTTTAAAGGAAAAACTGACCACTGCTCCTATGCTGAGAGGTCCAAATTGGAACCTCCCCTTTCATATTTATGTTGATGCATCCAATAATGCTATAGGGGCAGCATTAGGATAGAAGGATGGAGATGAATTTTATGCCATCTATTATGTCAGTAAACATCTTACAGGTGTTGAGTTCAACTATACTATCATGGAGAAAGAGTTCCTTGCAGTAGTTCATGCTATAAATAAATTTTACCACTACATTATAGGTTATAAAAATTTTGTGCACACAGATCATACAACCATCAGATATCTGATGAATAAACCTGTAATGAGTGGTAGAATTATTAGGTGGCTTTTACTTCTATAGGAATTTGATGTAACCATTATTGACAAACTCGGTAGGGATAATGTTGTTGCAGATTTTCTCTCCAAGTTAATATCTCAGGACCACACTACCACTGAAGACCAATTTTTGGATGAGCATCTCTTTGCTCTTGATGAACAGATTCCATGGTACGTAGATATGGCTAATTACTTAGCCATAGATAAAATATCTCCTACACTCTCACCCTGAGAAGCTCAAACTTTGATTGAGAAGAGTGCAACCTTCTCATGGATTGATGGATGCCTATTTAAAATTAGGCCCGATCAAATCATGCATAGGTGTGTTGCAAAAAATGAAATCATAAAAATTCTAAAGGCTTGCCATGATGAACCATGTAGTGGATATTTTGTAGGAAGGAGGACTACATTTAAAGTTCTATAGGCTAGGTATTTTTGGCCTTCTTTATTTAAAGATGCAACCAAACATGTTAGCCAATGTGATCAATATCAATGAATGGGTAGACCAACTCTTCGAGATGAGATGCCACTTCAGCCCCATGTGCATATTGAACCATTCGATAAGTGGGGAATGGATTTTGTTGGGCCAATCAATCCATAGTTAGGGAAAAAAAGGTATATTTTAGTTTGTACTGACTATGTGACTAAATGGGTTGAAGTGCAGGCACTATGGGATGTGAAAGAAAAAATTATAGCCAATTTCTTGTATGAATCAATCTTCACCAGGTTTGGTGTTCCCAGGGAAATTACCACTAACCAAGGGGCCCAATTCACCTCGAAGATGATTCAAGAGTTGATGAAGCAATATCAAATTTGGCATAACAAAACTACCCCCTATCATCCGTAAGCAAATGGGTAAGTGGAGGTCACAAATTGAGAGTTGGAGAACATTCTCACCAAAATGGTACAACAACATAGAAAGGACTAGGAAACTCACCTACCGAAAGCAGTCTAGGCATATCGCACTACCTAGAAAACCACCATGGGATTTACACCATTCCAATTGGTGTACAAAAAAATGCCATGATGCCAATCGAGTTTGAAATTAAAACCTTATAGACTGTTACAGAATTGAACCTAAATCTGGATGTTGTGCAAAAAGAATGTATTCACCAACTTAACCAGTTGGATGAGTACCAGCAAGATGCACTGCAATGCATAGAAATCATGTAAAAATAGAGGGCCAGGTGGCATGACCGCCACATACGACCAAAATAATTCAAAGAGGGAGATTGGGCATTGCTTTATGATTCTTGATTCTAGGAGTGAAAAGGGAAGCTCATGCAGAGGTGGATGGGTCCATATGAAGTGGTCGAGATAATCAACAATGGTGTTGTCCATGTCAGAACCATTGATGGTAGTGACATCATGTTGATAGTCAATGACCATCACTTATGGTCATATCATGCACCTCCAATCCACGTGATCATATCAGAAGCAGGCATGGGGGAGACCCCATTACAATAAAATTTAATTTTTAGTAGTTGATGAATGCGTATGCATTCACAAAAAAAATATTATATATTATTATTTTTAATTAGCATAGGTTTTTTTTTTGTTTTTATTTACTATTTTGTAGGATTACGTGCCCTAAATGCAATCTATAGGTAGCCTGGGTAACCTAGGCCTATCAAGCATAGGCCATAATTCCTTTTTTTCTTTTTATGTGTTTATTTTTGTAGGACATGCGACCCTGAATGCAATCTATAGGCAACTAGGTCAAACTAGGCCTATCAGGCACATGCCCATGGTGCCCTACATTTTTTTACTTTCTAGGAGGATAAACGAATGAAGAAAGTACCAACCTCCTACCAGGAGGATGACACTTAACTAATATGTGTATATAGGTGTTTACTTCCTAACGAAATAAAATACCTATATACGGGTCAATGCAATGGATGTTGACTTTATCACCAAGGGGAAGCGCCTATATTCGAACCAAAGAAAGGTACCTATCTTTGGGTAAATCTAGTGAACACTAAATTTTCATTAGAGAGAAGGCACCTATATCCCAAACACAACAAAGGTGCCTATATCCACAAAATTTTGAAGGTACCTATATTCTACATAAGGTGCCTATCTCCCATATACAATAGGTACCTATATTATTATTATAAAAAATGTATTTCAAAAAAATAATTTCTTTTATAGGTGTCAGTATCCAAAAATTTAGAATAAAGGTGCATGTATTCATAATAACAGATGACACATGTATCCCAAAATTCATAATAACATATGATGCATGTATCCAGTGGGTCAGAGTAAGACACATGTATTCCAGTCAAAAGGGGCACTTGTATCTGCAGAGCAGAGATGAGGTGCCTATATTCCACACAAATAAAGGTGCTTGTATTCCAACATAATGATGACTCCTATCTTTGGCATCAAAGAAGCATTAGAGCCACGATGGTGCCAAAATCCATGCATATTCAAAGTCAAACTTTTTCATAGACCAGAGTATACCTATTTTTATTTTCGATGATAAAATCTATTTGCTTCCCAATTTTTGACCATCGAGTTCACATCTTCCCGTCGATGACCCATGCATACTCCCGAGACACGAATAAATCAACTTCCAAGGGGGACGTGTGTCATCCCATGATAAAATAAAATATTCATGTTTTCTTCAATTTTTGCATGAGATCTCGAGACTAATAAAAATGTAGTACCCGATGATGTTCTTTTGATGTGATTGTCCCGCACGAAAAACATGCACACCATTCATTCATCTCAAAGACACTATTGTCATGCACCGATCAAATCAAATTGCACCACCGACATTTGCATATCATGATTCACAAAAAACCACCCAGGTATGTACTAATTTTTCTATTATGTGTGTGCATGATTATCATAAAGAAAATATTTTTGTGTAATGTGTTGGCACATGCCCCATGAAACTATTGTCCAATCATGCAACCCCCAAATCTACAAACTACCATGTGGTACCAATCAAGTGTAAGGAAGGAGGTTGTAATGGTACCCATCTAAATTTGGCACATGATTTAAGAATTAATTATGGATATTCCATAATTACTACTGATTACGAGAAGATAGGTGCCTTGTATGCATGGATACAATCGCATGCTTTGGCATGTTTAAAAATAGATAATAGTGATTTCTTGCAACATAGAGAAAATCCAATAGAAAAGAGTAGATGACACCATGGGAGGACCTTTGACTAATCATGCCCTCAAGAAGTATGAGCCCAGGGATCTCTCAGGCATAACTGGTGTCATTAGGGACCAGTTTGAGGCTGTCGTATGGATGGACTACTGTCACCTGGTTAGCCAAGATCAAGATCTTGAGGTGGTGCATGAATTTATAGCCTCTATGGATGATGGTGTAGTGAGGATGTATAGACTGGTCATACCAATCATAGAAGAATACATCATAGAAGTTACCAACCTCCCATGCATAGGGGATCGAACATACAAGGATGATAGTGTGGCATGGTGCACTCAATAATTTTTTGGAAGCCCACAACATAGATAACATGATCTGGGTTATCAAAATAGCATATCTTAGACTTATGGAGGTAAGTATTTGAGCAAGTGGTATGATTTTTCACTTGCATCAATAAGTATTCATGGTTGAATTTCAACCACATTTAATTTCTCAATCACCTACTACATGGGGATTACATTAATATCCCCTATTATCTAATGTGTGCCCTGAAGGATGAGGCCAATAGGTACCAAGTAGGAACAATGATGGCATTAGGGCATCATGGGTTGATTTTAGCCCTAATTCGATATGTCGAGGTGCATAGGGTTACACCAACCGTTGAAGAAGATGTTGCTATAGTAGAATCAGCCAGTGAGTGGTAGGAAGATGAAGAGGAAGAAGAAGAAGTGTTTGTCTCCCACCATAGCCAAACTAAAGAAATGACAAAGTAGGAAGGCCCTTCTCAAATAATGCCATCATCTACCTCCCAACATAGCCACTCTACAGGGGAGGTAGAGCAGGTTGCATCAAGCCCATCATGGGCAATGTCATCACCTGTCTTCCAACATTCAAATTGGGAGGTAAAACAGGTTGTTTCAAGCCCATTTCGGGCAATGTCACCACCAGTGACCAAGAGAAGAGCAATGATGGAGTCTTTGGTTGATTATAGTTCATCAGGGGAATATGAAGCACCCATGATAGAAGATGAATTGGCCACCCAGGTGTTGCAAGGCATGGTCCTTTTATTTTTTATAAGTATCACAATTTGCTTATTTTTATTTTCGATGATCACTAGTGTCACAACGTGCATCTATCATTAATGGTTTTAATTTTGGAGTATCACGATATGAATATATCATTATGGACCTTAAATCATTTGTATCATAAGAAACATCTTTCATCATTGGGTTGTTTTCTAATTCTTTATCCTTTCCTTTGTTTCTTATGTTGGAAACATTTAGAGTGATAATTCCCATGTAGATTGTTCTCCATAGACTAATAGGTACAATAACACTATTTTCACAATAATCATTAGCATCATTAAGAACATATTGCATGTATTTTTTAAGCATTAGAAATTCTCCCTATTATGCTTCACTAATAACATCAACAAGCTCATTTTCCAAATCTGCAGTCATTTTCTCTTGCTTTCTATTCTTACCTTTTAGAAATTCATTAGAAAATAATGTCATATACATTATATTTCCTATATCATTAGGTAATGTGAAAATATATTTAGATTCTTTATCTGCTTCATCAAGTTTTGAATTTAGATAGTTTTCTAGTAATGAAAAAAATTTATCTTTGGCTTCTCTCATGATTGATTGCAAGACCCTCTTTTCCTTCATTGATGTATTCTCTTGACTTTCAATTTTGGTTATCATGTTTTGAGTATAACATTTTAATTTTTGCAATATTTTCTTAGTCTCTTCTAGTGAGTCATTTTGAATATATATTTCTTCTTCTTCTTGAAAACACAAGTTTTCTTCTTCAATTGTTTTTAACAACTCATATTTTTGTATTTCAATTTTTTGATCATTTTTCTTTGCTTTTTCTTTGCCATGTTCCTTTGTAGTTGTTAACCTTATAACTCCCTAGGAAAAATAATTTTCAAGTTTCTAAATTTCACTAACCTTTGAAGTAGTATTCCTTTTATCTCCCTAGGTTAGAAACTAAAGAATGAATTTTACAAATTTAAATTATTCTAAGTTTGAATTAGACTTCCTTATAAATAATTTGCAAAAAATTATATATGCCTTTGAATAAAACTTTTCAAATAAATAAATAACTCAAAAATACTCCCCTATTACTACTTATCTCTCCAAAATTTTTATTACTCCACAAACTTTAATAAACTTCTAAATTCACTTCTTACTCCAACTAACTTATCACTCATCGATAAGTCACTTTAATAATACTTTAATAAACCTAAACCTTATCACTCCTAAAATTCAAAATTTTATAAAACCCTAATCCAAGAATTACCTTTAAAAAACTTGTTGCACACTTGTCTTCCTTTTAACATTGTTGATGACATGAAAGTTGTATCAAGTAAGGCTCATGCAGATAGGTCTGCCTATGCATTACTTTCTCCTTGCAAATTACGACTAACCTTCTCTTCCTATGCACTCAATAAAAATCCTTTATTGGGCATTTTTCTATGATTCAACTATAATTTTCATTGGCTCGACTTGGCTCAGAAAGTCAATTTTGAGTCCCTTATAATTATTTTGTCCTTTTTTTTAATTTGTTAACTTCCTCCTTATTCATATAACAACTCTCTGACAGGTGACATATAATTTCAAATATCTTCCAAGGCCTCAGGAGTGCAGTGTATGTCTTATAGACTCCTGAGGTTTGTGTTGCCACCTCAGACTAGGTCACGACATCCATTGCTCTAACAACCATCTTAGAGAAACCTCCCCATTGTGTATTAACCTTACAAAATCAACCTAAAGTGCCAATACATGCATCATATTAGCCTGATATCTCTCACTTGTGTGGGAATTTACACCATACAAAATATTGTTACCCATGTTAACTTCTTTTTGTTTAATTAGATGCCACATCAATTAATATTCCATCCGAAATTTTGCTTGCTTACCGATGAAATCCACCATGCGTCTACTCACCTACTTCAAATATGAAGGAAGCTAGGTTTCAAATACCAAGACATGGACCTTTGACTATTATTCTACGACTACAATTTGACTATTTCTATGAACAATATTATGTGATTCTCGTTCGCTTCTCCATTTATAGCCAGAGCTTGCTCCTTTCTTTCTACCAAATGTATCGTCAACTATAGGTGTTGGTAGATTTTTTTCACCATAAATTGTTTCCACGTTCCTCATCAATGACTATAATGTCTATCAACTACTGCCCCCTTGAAATAATTTTGATTGCATTATTCAAATATTTTTGCCCTCGTAGAGTATAGGAGTATGTCCATGAAGGTGCACCTCATTTTTTGTGTTTCAAATATCCATGGGATCCAAGTCCTCGATGCACCCAAGTAAATGCTCAATGAGGCTAAAATATTATGTTTTTACCATGGAATCAATATATAATATATGATCTTTCATTGTATTTCCTAAAACTCTTAGATTTCCAACAACAATCACCACAAACTCGATTGATGGCATACAAACTAGGTTGTGCTTCCTTCACATCTAAACTCATATCAACTCTCACAACTCCAACCAATTAGGCTTATCATCGAATTGCGATGATTGTCCCAATACTATGCAAAGAACCTAGCTTGTTGGCTTTGATATCACTATTAGATTTGTGAATAGATTAACTCATAGAAAGCTCTATCTAGGATCAAGAATAAATCAAATAATTCTACTAACAATGAAACATAATATTGAAACTACAACAATATCTCATAAATACCAACTCAAATGTACAAAATATCATAATATTACATATATGATTCAAACTAATTACCTTGCATGAAGCTTTGCCTCCAATATATCACTTTTCATGACTTTTCAGTTCTCTAATTGTTGTTCTCCTCTTTCATCTAGGAAATGCAACCTTTCATTTTCCTCTCATAAAGATAAAGCTCTTATCTTGCCACATATCATGTGACTCTGGACACTTTGCACTTTATCTCATATTGATACATACATTATACGAATATAAATCATCTACCAAACTAATATTACAAAGGGATCAAATAATGTAATATCTCCAACATCTAGTTCATGTACTTCTGATTCATGTGCATGAAATTTTTCTTTGTTTTTGACCTTTGGATCATGTGTTTCTTTTATTCTTGTAATTTATGAACATTGGCTTGAAGCATCATAATAATTTCCTAAATTTGAAGTGCTTGGAATATTAGTATTGCATGAAGAAGGAAACGTTGTTTTTATATATGATTCACATGATTCATTTGGATCATGATCAAACATTGTTTTTATTTTTAGAGTTTTAATCAACTCTTTTTGCTTTTTATTTTCATATTTATGAGGTTAAATTGAAATAAATTCCATATACATTATACTACCTATATCAATAGGTATCATAATATCATCCTTAGAATTATCAATTGCTTCAACAAGCTTTGAATATAAATAATATTTGAATGTTTCAAAGCTTTCATTCATAGCTTCTCTATAGATGAATTGCATTGCCATATCTAGCTTACCCTTATATTTTTTAATCAATTTACCAATGCCAAACTTTATAACTTCCATTTTTTTCTTTCTAATTATGAACTTCACATTTGCTTCCATAAAGTGCAATTCAATGATTTAATATCTTTGAAGTTATAATTCTTATATCTCCCAAATTAATAAATTCAAAGAACTTTTCAATAAATAAGAAATTTTAAATTTTTCTAATCCTTTGATGTATAAATCATTATAATTCCCTAATTGAATTAAATTTGTACATTTTCAAGAATTCTTCTAATCTCAAAATTTCAAAATTTTTAAAAACTTTAAATAACTTTGATATCTTCAAAAAAACTCAAGTCTTCTGAAAACTTTGATAACTTCAAATTTGAAACCCATTTTGTTAAAAACTTAAATCTTATTTGAAGTAGAAAACCTTATCACTCCAAACTTTAATAAATATTAAAAACTTAAAAATTAAAACTTTGAAATTTTAAATTTAAACGGAATAGAAAACTTTATAACCCCCATCTTATAATCAAATTTTTAAAACCTTTTAACTCTATCTTAATAATCAAAGTGCCTAAGTTATTAACCTTAGTTCTTTAATCTAATTAGTTTAAGGTAATATCTCTTATCTTTTATTCCTCCTTGCTTGTATAACATCTCTAAAGATTGTAGCAAACTAAATCTTCTTGATACCTCAAATAGCTTTCAATGTCTACATGGCATTTAAATATGATGAGTGTCGTTTAATTCATCATTTGATCATTATTTATCAATCCGGGCAGGTGTCCTAAGGCTGTTTACGATAGTCAATTCAAGCAGGTGTAAGACACTCCATTCAAAAAATGGCTTTATTGGTAGAACAGTTAATGTTTGCTGGGGGTTCTTCTGTCACTCTAAACCCTATAACTTGAAAGGAAACTAAATTATGCTTGCTGAAATAAAACTACAGAAATGAAATGACAGTGAAAGAAACCTATTTACTCTTGTTGAATCTGAAAATGCACTCAAAAACTGAAGTAAAATTGCTGAAATGAAAGTTGCTGAAATTGGAATTGCAGAAAATAAACTTAACTATCTTGCAAAATAAAAGAACAGATCTAGAAATAAACTCAGAAATGAAAATGTAACTACAAATTCTGAAGCTGGAAATAAGTTCAGCAAAATAAGAAAATGCAGAAAAAATGACAGGTTTCCTGCTATTCTGCTGCAGACAGAATTAAACAAGAAAACCTGATATGAACCTTCTTCTGCTCCTGGGAGTGGCCCTTGCTCCCTGGTTCATAAGAAGGTGAAGAAGTAGCTTTGGTGTTCTACCTAATCACTCCTTCAATCATAAAATAAAATTGATAAAAACTGCACTTTTTATTGATTTAAAAACATGCAAAAAAATTCTGCATATTATTGCTACAGAAATCTGATTTCACAATATTCAGAATTACACTAATTGCAATCCTAATTCTTCCTACATAGCTCAACCCAGATGGGAGCCAGTTATTTATATTAAAAACAGCTAAATCAGATGTGGAATGATTCAAATTTAGGCATTTTAGGAATGCTGTTAAAACTGCATTCCTAAAATGCAGAATATGGTTACATATGAAATCTATTCATTGCACACTTGCTAGAGGTCTTCTGCGTTGAAAAAGATGCATAACAGATTTACATAGCTATCCCTATCATTCGCCTGCAATTTGCTGTCTTTCCTGAGCTGTTTTGGTCAAAACTGTGCATTTCCTGTTATTCCGGAGCAGTCCTGTTATTCCGGAGCAGAATCCCTATTTTTTCCAGAGCAGCGCCAGAATGACTGTTTTCAACACTGTTTGCGGTTCTTTGGCCGAGCATTGGGTGGACCAGACTTATAAGTCTTTCAATAACCTGGTCACACGCTTTCCTAAGTTGAATTTGACCAAATCCCAAGCCTTGCAAATCTGGCTGGAATTTGTCCAAGTCAAAACAGTCAAAAACAGTTTTGCACAGCTTGCAGTTTTGACCTGTTTTTAGTGCTATTTTCTGCATTTGACAACTTCAGAGTGCATGATATGAATGATATATATTCCACACGTGATTGCACTTAAAATATTTCACAATAAATCATTATTTATCAACAAAACTTATGCAGAAAATACAGAAAATTAGTAAAAACAGAATATTATGCTTCTAAACAGTCAAATATGTAAATAGTAGTAAATATTGCATTTCATCAGCAAAATTAACATTAAAACATATCAAAAAGGTCTACTAAGGATGTCCAAAATAATAAAAAATGAGGCAATATTTGGCCTCATCATCCCCCCCAACTTATTCTGATGCATGTCCTCATGCATTCTGTGAGGCTACAATAGAACAGAGATCCTTGTCCATAACTCTTTCTTGGTAGCTAAACTTTGGACCAGGAATCTTGTAAAACCCTCTGATTTCTTTTATCTGCTTGAGCCATGCCTGAAACTGATCGTTTGGCTGGGGGTCTTCATCAAAAAACCATGGAACAGGGGTGATTACAATAGGCAATCTGTATCTTAATCCTATCCACTGATGTTGCAACTCTACTGAATAACTTGCATGATACCTTCAGATCTTCTTTTTTACCACTGCAAGTTATTGGAGGAGATAGGTTCTTTCTTCTGCGAGGAAAGAGGTAACTCACCCCAACGATTTCTACAGGCTGCTAAGGCACTATTAAAATGCTGGTGAATAAAATTTTGAACATCAACTAAACATCTCTGAAGATTTGTTTCATAAAGTTTTCTCACCTTTTCTTCTCTCATCATAGTGAAATGTTGATTGGCTGCACCCCTATAATCACCATGCATTGGCCTCAGATACAGTGCTGCATTTGCCTCATTATCCTTAATCATCTGCTTTTGTTGTTCCCAATATTCTTGATTTTGCAGAGTGGACAGGAAAGCTCTTAACTGAATATCCCCTGTAAAAATGTGAGGTAGGAATGTGTCATCCTCAGGCATAAAGAAATTATGTAGGAATAACTCACACAGTAGATTTTTCTGTTTCGTTGAGTCTGTGCGGTAGGTATCCACAAATTCTTCGGGATTTTCCATTTTGTATGGCAAATTAGAGTGGATTCTCATAATTTGCCAACGGATAAATCTTTCCCTAAGGATTAAGGTGTAAAACCTTGCAAGTCTTCTCAGACTTGGACTAAACACTCGCATTCCGACGGAGATCCCGCACTTGGTTTTTCAATTTGGTTATTTCTGCCTCTTTAGCCTCACATTTTTCCTCCAAAGGTTTCAAAGCTAAAACCTTTTCTTCCAACTTTTGGCATTTCATCATCCACTTTGATAAATCTGCATTATATTTCTCAAGTGGAACCATAAGGGGATTGCGAACAGGCTGCTGCATTTGAGGAACAATATGAACCTGTACTTCTTTATCAGTCATGTCAATCCTGACAGAATCTGTTTGTGTTTCCTTTTCTTCTATTTCTGCCATAGGTAATTTAGTTTGAATTCCCATGTCCTGTGTGACTATGAGAGGTTCATATAGTTCTATATCTACAGCAGGAATTGAGGAGATCAGAAGTTGTTCCTGTCCCTGTTCTCCTTCAATATCCATTATAAGTTCTTCCCTGATTGGTGATTCTACTACTCGTGCAATGTTGCTAATTCCAACAAGATGTCAGCCATTTGAGTGTCATGTATACTTTCATCAGGTTGTGGCTCTAAAGATGCAATTTTTGCTTTTAAACCTGCCACTTCCTTTTGCAACATTGCAATCATTTGATCTTTTTCTGAAATAGAAGCTTCACACTTCTCTATCCATCCTGTTTGTGTTTTTACCACACTTCTTGCTGTCAATAGCTGCAGTTGGATATCTTCTTCTTCCTCTGCTTCTTCTTCTGTTTCTGATTTTTCTCCTGTCTCTGACTCTTCTTCTGCCTCTTCCTGAGAATCGAAATCTGAATAATCCACCAAGATCACTGCAGGGCTGGATTTAGGTTCTGTTGATTCTACAGGTTCTGGTGATTCTACAGGTTCTGGCTCTGCTGCTACTGCCTCTTGACCTCCTTGGTCAAATGATGTTGTATCCTTTTGAAGTCTTGCAGACCTTCGTAAGGTTTGAACAGGGAGATTTTATTTTTCCTATTTTGGGCATTTTCTCGAACGCCTTCTTCACGGTTCTCGCATCATCAGAGCTATTGGACTGCAACACAGTTACGTCTGCTGAAAATGACACTTTTCTACGTTTTTTAGCAGAGTCTATTTTAGCATGCTTTTCTCTTTGCCTTCTAGTTCTAGAATAGGGAGGTCCCTGTGGAGAGGATGAACCTGCTTCTTGGACAGACTCTGTTTCAACCACTGGCTCAGACCTAGGGCTTTCAACTTGTTCTCAGGACTTAGGGCTTTCAACTTCTTCTCGCTTCATCTCGCAAATGCAGGGGCTTCTAGTTTCGTCCCATGGAGCAAAGAATCGTCAAAGCTCTGTAAATTACCCCTAAAGTGATGTTTACAAATTATTTTGATCAAACCGTGATGCCTAGGGGTTCCTTTTCCTTCCTGATATTTCTTGGCCATAGTTTTTAAATCTTCATAAAAATAGAGGGGAAAATTAACTTGGAATTCAGGGTTTGTGTGGCCATATCTCAAATAAATTAAAATCTTCATATGATGCCCCGATAAAACAACAGCATATTGACCTTCACAAGTGATAAATCTAATCATCCATTCAGCTACTTCATCCCAAGGAGATTCCAGACTTTCCCTTTTAACTCCTTTACAAACATTTTTGCTCATGACATATTCAATCGGTTTATCGTTTTCTGCCCTAAACTGGTTGGCCAATTCACTTAAGGTATTTCTAGCTATTTTCCCAAGATTAATTCCTTGCAAAGGAAATTCAGTAATTTGGCTCAAAATGTCTGGAGTTACCTGGATTGTCATGCCATTGATGTTGATTCTGTTGTTTCTGAAGGTTCGTGCAAATTCTGCAGCCAACCCTTCGGAGTTCCCATCAAATTTTTGCAGAAACGGCATCAAACCAGCATCGGTGAAAATCTGCAGCAGCATGGAATTTTCTAGTATGAAACTGGCATTTTCTGGTTCGCTCCTGTTCTTCCTACCGCCCATTTTTCCTTGTTCTGTTTGCAACTATGTTTCGAAAGCGCTGGAATGACAGTCTTAGCATGCATGCACTGGAATAATAGTTTGTGCGCCGGAACAGAGCATGTAAAACCGACTTGTTAATTCATTATTTTAAAAACCGGTGGAATATGCTAACAACGCGAAAAAAAACTAATGCCAATGCAGATTTCACGATTACGGTTTTCTGAGTTGGCATTCATGCATTTGATGTGAATTTTTCAAGGCAAACAAAATCTGTTTTCGGTGTGCTTTGAAGCGTGTGCCATGATTACGCGTATCGCGAAATTATGATATCTAAATATCATAAATTTTGAAAATCACGTGTTCCACAATCGTTTGCCATGTGCCCCTGCATGAATTTTTTTAAGAAACGTCAACTTATTCCGATGCACTGCGCACATGTCGTTATTTTGTCGTTCCGGAGCATATCTATCAATTCTCATTCCGGAGCACAACTGTCATTACCCATTCCAGAGCACAACTATTACGGAGCTTTTGCTGTTCTGAAGCAGTGGTTATTCGGAAGCAAACTTCATTCTGAAGCATGTCATTTCGGAGCATATGTCATTCCCCCCCTTTTCATTGACTAATTTAGACATCCCCAATTTAAACCTTATGAATGCTTTAAATGCTAATCAAGTGAATCTATACATTATGTACTTTAACTATTTACAATATTTAAAATGTAAAGAAACACATACCTGTCTTGACTACCTTTCTACATTTCATACAATTGATTAGCTTTGTTGTTTGTCTGTTGACAAGTGCAGTAATGTAATCCTGAAAAACACAAACAAAATGGGTGATGGCAATGACAACAGTGGTGAATGACAATGGCGGAAAATGTATGGTGATGGAATGAATGGCGATGGAATGAATAGTGATGAAATGGATGGTGATGGAATGGGACTTAGTAAACATGCCAGATAACTGGTTTTCATGTAAACTAAATGTTTTTTTTTTTTTTTTTTTTCGACAAAAACTATACTACTGCTGCTTTAGTGGAAGAAGGGAATTCTTCCATTAAATGCACATCCAAGTGCTCTATTTGTTTTAAAAAATCATTTTTAGTTAGTGGCTTATGGTAAATCCGGAGACGATGTCCATTAACCACTAAATTCCTTCACGAATCATCAATTGGTGAGAGACGAACTGCTCCATTCGAGAAAACCTCTTCAATCTGGTATGGTCCAAGCCACCTTGTTTGCAACTTCCCAGGAAAATCTTCATAACGGGAGTCAAACAGTAATGCCCAATCCCCTTGCTGGAATTTTCGTTCTTGGATATGCTTATCATGCCAGATTTTACGTTGTGCTTGAATTATCTCGTTCTGATGCAAAGCGTCTCTTCGTATTTCATCCAATGCATTGAGTTGCAGGATCCGGTCCTTTTGTGCTCGTGACAAATCAATACCAACTTCCAAAGCAATTCGAAGAGTTAGTAATTCAAATTCAATGGGCAAAAGGGGTTTTTTACCATAAACCAATTCAAAAGGGGTAAATCCCGTAGTGGATTTCCAAGTAGTGTTATAAGCCCAAATTGCTTCGGTAACCTTTCTACCCAATTCCTTCTATGAACTCGCTACGCTTTTGGTCAATATTTTCTCTAATTCCCTATTTGTCACTTCAACTTGACCATTGGCCTGTGGATGATAAGGAGAGGACTTCCTGTGCTTGATTTCATATAATTTTACAAAGGCTTCAACAACCTTTGAAATAAACTGAGGTCCTTGATTAGAAGTAATAGACTGTGGGGCTCCAAATCGTAGAAAAATCTATGAATACAGAAAATCAGCTACTTTGTCTTCTCGGGCATGCTTAAAGGCACGGGTTTCTGCCCATTTGGTTACATAATCAACACATACTAGGATGTGCACCTTCCCTTGGGAGGGTGGATCAATAGGTCCTACAAAATCTAACCCCCACCTCTCAAACGGTTCTACACCTAATTGAGGCTGTAAAGGCATTTCATTTTTGAAAGTAGGCTTACCCATTCTTTGACATGCATCACAATTTCTAATATACCTTTTTACATCTTTATGCAATGATGGCCAGTAGTAACCAGTACCCAAAATCTTTCGAATGGTATGTTTTACTGAATAATGCCCTCCTGAAGGTTCATCATGACAGGCTCTCAAAATGTCATATATCTCATCCTTACGAACACACCTGCGTAAAACATGATCAGGACTGCATTTAAACAATATTCCTTTTATCCATTCAAAAGAAGAGCTTTGCTTGATTAACAGTTTTTTTTGTTTTGAGGTAAAATGAAGTGGAATCTTCCCGTAGCTAAATAATTAGCTATATCTGCAAACCATGGAGTTTGAACAGATACAACAAACAATTTTTCATCAGGGAATGCGTCTTCAACTAGTTCTTCAGTTTCTGCATTTGGCAATCTTGACAAGAAATCTGCCACTACATTAGCCTTTCCTGGTCTATTTACTATAGTAATATCAAATTCCTGCAGTAAAATCAACCAGCGAATAATTCGTGCACTAACCAAAGGCTTATTCATCAAATATTTGATAGCAACATGATCTGTATAGATGAATACAGGGTATCCTGTGATATAGTGTCGAAACTTGTTAATGGCATATACTATAGCTAAGAATTCCTTTTCGGTTGTAGTGTAATTCTTTTCAGCTCCTGTCAAGTTTTTGCTAATATAATAAATGGCATAGTGTTGTCCATTTTCAATCTGCCCTAGTGCGGCTCCAATAGCAGTATTGGAGGCATCAGCCTGAATATGAAAGGGCAGCCCCCAGTTAGGTCCTCTTAGTACTGGCGGACTGGTTAGCTTTTCTTTCAAAGCTTCAAAGGACTTGTGGCAATCATCAGACCATACAAATTCAGAATCTTTCATTAATAATGCAAACATTGGATTAGCAATGGTACTGAAATCAGTAATGAATCTGCGATAAAAGCCAATATGTCCTAAGAAACTACGGACATCAGTTTGAGATTTCGAAGGAGGAAGACTCTTGATGACCTCTACTTTCTTAGGATCAACCTTAATACCGTGAGCAGAGATATGATGTCCTAAAACAATTCCTTCCTCCATCATCAAGAAACATTTTTCAGGATTAAGAGATAAATGATATGCTTCACAGCGTATTAGAACCTTTTCAAGTTGCTTTAATGTATACTCAAATGTGTCACCAAACACTATGAAATCATCCATGTAAATCTCTACACTCTCATTGGTTAAATCAGAAAAGATGGCCAAGACAACTCGTTGAAATGTTGCTGGTGCATTACATAATCCAAAGGGTAATACTCTATAAGCAAATGTCCCCCAAGGACATGTGAAAGTTGTTTTTTCCTGGTCTTCTGGTGCCACTTGGATCTGGTTATACCCACTAAAACCATCTAGAAAACAGAAATATTTCTTACCAGCAAGAGTGTCCAGCACTTGGTCTATAAAAGGTAATGGAAAGTGGTCCTTGTGTGTGACTTTGTTTAATTCCCTGTAATCCACGCACACTCGCATATTTCCATTCTTCTTAGGCACAATAACTAATGGAGAAACCCATTGACTGTCTGAAATTGGATAAATGAATCCTACTTCCAACAATTTTTCAATTTCTTCTTTAACAATGTCTTTTAAAGCAGGATTCAGACATCTTTGCGGTTGTCTAACTGGTTTGACATCCTCAGTGTATATCCTATGTGTGCATACATCAGGGTGGATTCCAACCATATCCAGTATAATTCCAAGCAAAAGCTTGAACATGTTTCTGCAAAACAGCAAATAGTTTGGCTTCTTGATCGTCAGTCAACCAACTGTTAACATTTACAGGTTTTCCTGGTTGAATTTCAATTTGCTTGACTCCGGGATAAACAGAGTTAACATGTTCATATTTGCTGATCAAAGCATTTAAAGGACAATGATGTGGTTGCAGATCATGAAATATTCTTGATTCTGGGTTAAATGCAATACCTGATGGAAGCATTGGCATAGGACAGGTGAAAGAAGTCAAAAGATGATGATGCCACCCATGTGGCAATGTAAAGGAACTTTCATGAAGTGGAATAGATGGTAAATGTTCAGCAACTTGTTCATCATCTTTCCATAATAGGCGATTGACCAGAACTTGGTCATCCCTGAGGCCTTCTTCATGCAATGTATTCACCAAGACTGTTTCATGTTCAAAAATTTCTCTCTCTGGTGAATTCAATTCTTCAATGTGTTCCTGTACTACAATGGTGGCAAGGGTAACAAGAGGCTCCTGTTCTTCATCGGACTCAGGATACCATAACTGTCCAGAAAATTTAGATGATGGTTTAGCAGGTGGATACAAAGAAATTTTCTTAAGATCTACTCCATTTGAAATAGTCATTTCTCCTGACCTACAGTCTATGAAAGCGGCTGCAGTAGCAAGCCAGGGTCGTCCCAGGATGATAGGATAGCCATTAGCTGTACTCCTAGGTTGTAATACTAGGAAATCTACAGGGTATTCCCAAGAAGATACTTCAATGGGAACATCCTCCAAAAGTCCTTCTGGTTTGGCAACTGACCTATCTGCCATTTCCAAAACTGTAGCTGTAGGACTCAAATCAGTGAGCTGCAATTTCTGCATAATATCTTTGGTCATGACATTAATTGCAGCTCCTAAATCAATAAGTACATTGGGAATTTGAACCAATCCTACAGTAATGGTGATTACTGGACTTCCTGGATCACCATATTTTGGAGGTACTAATTTCCCAGAGAGAAGATCAGCCAACTTTCCATCCACTTGTACAGTTTGTGGAAAGGCTTTCTTCTTCTTGCCAGGTTTCCTTATGCATAAATCCTGAATGGTTTTCTTAATCAATGGTACATCCTTGATTGCCTGCAACAGAGGAAGTGAGATTGAAATTTGTGATTAACTCTGATTCAGGGGTAGTGATGGGATGATCAAACCTTTCAGGAAATGGTAAATCTGATGTGACATGTTCAAATTTTCTTTGTAAGTTTTCTGCATTCCTTTGCTCTGATTGTATTTTTTTTGGACTTGAAATTTCTAGAATTTCTTCAACTGTAGGTGGAGCAGGGTCAGGTAAGACCTTCCCTGAGCGTAATTGGATGTTACCACAGTCAAGTACATGAACTGCAGTAGTATCTTCAGACTCAGCCTCATAAACAGGGGCTGCTTGTCTGACATTATTGGGGTTAGTCACAGGCTGAGCTGGGAGTGGAGGTTGTCTTACTGGTTGTGCTTGTTGATGTTGTGTTCTTCCTTGAAAATTTGGATTAGGAGCTGGTAGCAAATTTTGAGTTTGGCCTTGATACCTTTGCTGTCCTTGATGGGACTGATATTGCTGGCTTTGATAAGGGTGATATTGTTGTGGTGGAAATGGTTGTCCTTGATATTTTTGTCCCCATCTTTGTCCTTGTTGTGTCCATTGTGGAGGCATGGTATGCCAAGGTGGGTTCATCCATCCATATTGTGACCAATCTGGAGGAGCTGTCCAAGGTTGGTTCCAAGGTTGTGCAGAAGCTTCTGCCTGTCCCCATGGCATATTCATATTCCAAGGAGATTGTCCCCAATTTGGAAATCTAGGAGCATTGGGATATTGTGCATAACCACCACCAGGTCTTTGCCCAATAGCATTGAGTTCTTCTGCTTGGGTGCCCAAAACAGATTTTAGATGAGGCAACAAAGGGCATTTATCTGTTGAATGTTCCTTGGAACAAATTCCACAAATAGAAGTTTTGTTTAGGGGGCAATCCTGCAAGGCATGCTTACTCCTACACCTTAGGCAATAAATTGCTAAAGGTGGTGTAGAATTATTTCTTGTGTTTTTCTCACCTAATGCAGTATTAAGTTGAACAAGGATATCGGTTTTTAAATTGGCCATTTCCTCCATCAACTCTTTCATACCATTATTGCCAAGATTCTTTTTCTTTCTTCGGTGATGTGTACGGGAATAATTTTTGCATAACTCCACAATCTCATCAAGGTCAAGTTGATCTATGTCTCCTTTTCCCATTAAATCTAACACTTCCCTAGATTCATCCTGTAATCCTCTTAAGAGAATAGGCTTTAAGAAATCAGGCTCTACAACACCACACCTCTTTTGGACAAAGGCAAAGCGATCAAGATAATCTTCTAAACTCTCATCCTCTTCTTGTTTGATCCTAAACAACTCATCTTTCCTTTTTCTTACTCTACAATAATCCTGATATTTATTTAAGAATGCAGTCTCCATCTCATCCCAGGTAGTAATTGAGTTAGGTTCAAGATTGCTCATGAACCATCGGAGAGCAGTGTCCTTAAGTGTAGAAGGAAACAACTTCAATTTTTGATTATCATTTATGTAGTCATAAGTCTGACATAACACTTTGAATTCAAACAGAAATTGATCAGGATCTTCTGTAACAGTTCCCCTAAAGATTGGCAATATAGATGGGGATATTGTTTTCATGGGGGCATCTAGAAGTGGATCCAACCGAATAGGATATTCAAAAGTTTTAGGAGCATCATCAGGATCAACATATCCTCCTGCTGCTACTGCTGCAGCCATAGTTGTCTTCTTTCTAAAGGATGCTGGAAATAGTTTAGTCAGAGGGGAGTGTTTAGCAGCTAGTGCTTCAAAAAGCTCTTTTTCTAATTTTGCCAACAATTCTTCTGATGAAGAAGGTATGTCTGGCTTTTCCTCAGTGATGTCAAATGAAGGCAATTCTTCATCAGACCGAGTAGGTCTCTTTGGTGGCTCAGAGCCACTCCGGATAAACCTCCCTCTGTCGTCTCTCAGCCTATGCATTCATGCACATTTACTAAACAGACTGTAGAATTTGCAAGAACTGTTTTCTGTATCCAGCCTACAGTTCTTGACCTACTTAGATTTGACTAACAACACCATGATCCCCGGAAACGGCACCAAAAATGATGAGTGTCGTTTAATTCATCATTTGATCATTATTTATCAATCCGGGCAGGTGTCCTAAGGCTGTTTACGATAGTCAATTCAAGCAGGTGTAAGACACTCCATTCAGAAAATGGCTTTATTGGTAGAACAGTTAATGTTTCTTTGGGGGTTCTTCTGTCACTCTAAACCCTATAACTTGAAAGGAAACTAAATTATGCTTGCTGAAATAAAACTACAGAAATAAAATGACAGTGAAAGAAACCTATTTACTCTTGCTTGAATCGAAAATGCACTCAAAAACTGAAGTAAAATTGCTTGAAATGAAATTTGCTTGAAATTGGAATTGCGAGAAAATAAACTTAACTATCTTGCAAAATAAAAGAACAGATCTAGAAATAAACTCGAAATGAAAATGTAACTACAAATTCTGAAGTTGGAAATAAGTTCAACAAAATAAGAAAATGCAGAAAAAATGATAGGTTTCCTGCTATTCTACGTGCAGACGGAATTAAACAAGAAAACCCGATATGAACCTTCTTCTGCTCCTGGGAGTGGCCCTTGCTCCCTGGTTCAGAAGTAGCTCTGGTGTTCTACCTAATCACTCCTTCAATCATAAAATAAAATTGATAAAAAGCGCACTTTTTATTGATTTAAAAACATGCGAAAAAATTCTACATATTATTGCTACGTAAATCGATTTCACAATATTTAGAATTACACTAATTGCAATCCAAATTCTTCCTACATAGCTCAACCCAGATGGGAGCCAGTTATTTATATTAAAAATAGCTAAATCAGATGTGGAATGATTCAAATTCAGGCATTTTAGGAATGTTGTTAAAACTGCATTCCTAAAATGCAGAATATGGTTACATATGAAATCTATTCATTGCACACTTGCTAGAGGTCTTCTGCGTTGAAAAAGATGCATAACAGATTTACATAGCTATCCCTATCATTCGCCTGCAATTTGTTGTCTTTCCTGAGCTGTTTTGGTCAAAACTGTGCGTTTCCTGTTATTCCGGAGCAGTCCTGTTATTTCGGAGCAGAATCCCTATTTTTTCCAGAGCAGCACCAGAATGACTGTTTTCAACACTGTTTGCAGTTCTTTGGCCGAGCATTGGGTGGACCAGACTTATAAGTCTTTCAATAACCTGGTCACACGCTTTCCTAAGTTGAATTTGACCAAATCCCAAGCCTTGCAAATCTGGCTGGAATTTGTCCAAGTCAAAACAGTCAAAAATAGTTTTGCACAGCTTGCAGTTTTGACATGTTTTTAGTGCTATTTTCTGCATTTGACAACTTCAGAGTGCATGATATGAATGATATATATTCCACACGTGATTGCACTTAACATATTTCACAATAAATCATTATTTATCAACAAAACTTATGCAGAAAATACGAAAAAATTAGTAAAAACAAAATATTATGCTTCTAAACAGTCAAATATGTAAATAGTAGTAAATATTGCATTTCATCAGCAAAATTAACATTAAAACATATCAAAAAGGTCTACTAAGGATGTCCAAAATAATAAAAAAAATGAGGCAATATTTGGCCTCATCAAAATATATGATTAGGAATTAGAAAATATTAGTGCATTGGTCATTTCTTATGCCTATTAATAGTGTTAAATTTCACATAGTAATAACACTTCAATAATTCTTTGATAACACTTGCTTCTATAACGCTTTGATGTTGCTTTGTATGACCTTGATTTCCAAATGATTATACTATGATTTTCTCACTCTTCTCTTTGTTGAAGATTAATCATAGTGAATGAGGATGCTATGTTCAATGGAATCTACCTATGATTATTGTCAATAGAGCTTCCTAAGTGCAAATTAAGCTCTTTATTATTTGTAACCTCTTTGTATGAGTGTTGCTTTCAACCACTTAATTCATCAAGCACTTATTTTCCTTGGGTGGATGCTACTTAAGCACTTCCTCTTTCTATTGGATATCCTTTTGTATGAGTGTTGTGTTGAATTCATCAAACACTTATTTCCTCTATTGTATGTCCTTATTTGTGAGTGTTTTTAGAGATCTTCTTCCTTCGATGGATATCCTTCTATGTGAGCAATATTTAAGCACTTCTTTATTTTTTTGGCTATTTTGTTATGTGAGCATTGCTTGAGTGCTTCACTCCTCTGTTATCTATTATACTATGTGAACACTGCTTGATTTCTTCACTCCTCTACTATCTACTCTATTACGTGAGCACTACTTGAGTGCTTCACTCCTATGCTATCTATTCTACTATTAAAGCATTATTTGAGTGTTTCTCCTTAGTTCCTAATATCCTTTGCTAAAGTGCTTCTTGAGCACTACTCACCATAGTCTAACCTCCCTTGCTTAAGTACCTTGAGCACTTTTTAAGTGTTGCTTGTAGTATATTGATCTCCTTTTCTTAAGTGCATTGAATGCTACTCAAACATTACTCTCAATAGACTAATATCCTTTGATTCAAGCACCTTAAGTGTTATTCTATTACCTACATTCTTTTGTTGTATATTAATCAACCTCGATCGCTTCTCATTCCCTAAATCAACCTCTTATCTTACTATTGCTTGAATGCTTCTCAACTTGGACTCTTCTCTTTATTATGTTTGAATTTTTCCTAACTCAACCACTTCTCTTTCTTATTCTTTACCAATTTCAAGTGCTCTTCTATAATCTACTTCTCTATGATTGGTCTCTTCCAAGCTTGGATACTTCTTTTTTGAGCTACTTCTATATGCTTGGTCTCTCCCGAGCTTGGGTTATTCTTCTCTAATTTACTTATCTATGTTGGTTCTCTTCCAATCTCATATGCTTCTTCTTTGAGTTAGAAATTTATCAAGCTCGAGCGAGTATGCTCTTATGCTTGAGCTTTATCAATCTTGAGCAATTTTGCTCTACTCTTGGACTACTATTATGCTTGGATAATTCTTCTATTAATGGGAATTACTAGGGTTCTTTATTCTTTTTCTTTTACTTTGATCTTTACTGCAACTTGAATGTTATTCCTACTTTGTGCTCTTAGCTATAAAATAATCTTCAATATTAGTAGAAAGTAACTATTTTATTCTTTCTACCATACTTTGGATTCTATCCAAGTTATCTTAAAATCTACTAATATTTGGAAGCTTATATTGCTTCTCAATCCTATGAAAGCTATGATGCTTCTCTATTATCTAGGAGTCTTAATACTCCTTAATTATCTAAGAGCTTTGATGCTTCTCAATCCTATAATGTCTTAGGTCACACCTAAGAACAATATGATTCTCCTCTTTTCTAGAGAATCTAAAATCAATATTAGGGTGACTATAAATGTCCCTTCACATCCAACTATCTCTCAAGTTAGCTTTCTTAATAAATTTAAGTTGAGTCATAGTCTTCACTGGTTTTCCTTTAACCAAAGTGGAAAGACCCTAACATCCAAATCAAGGTGACTATTATTTGTCCCCTCAATATCTACTCAATTAGACCTTTAAAATAGAGTCCAAGTATTCACTACTTTCAAAGTGGACAAACTCTAATATTATGGTGGTTTTGAAATATAACTCTATCAAAAATAGATAGAGTTAAGTGGTAGCTCTAATACCATTATTGGCTTTTAAGCCTTACTATCTCAAAATATCATAGGTTCCAATATAATTAAACCATAACATTATAGGTTAAAATATAAATAATCAAGAGTAAAATTATATATTTGAGCAATCAAATATATATATAGGCCAATACAATATTGAAAAAACATGTAGTTGCAATCTTACTATAGTGGTAAGGGATTTGGCTTCTCTTTGAGAGGTCTAAGCTTCAAATCCCACTCAATCTGAGGGGAATGACCCCTCATAAAAACATATGTAAACTCATTGAAAAAATAATGAAATAAAATTCACTTATTATATCAAATATGAATGTAAAATGGCTAAAAATCATTCATGTACATGCATGAAGAATACTTGCAATAGTAATTTTTCAAAATCTATATACAAGATTTATTATCAATGCTTGCTATGTGGTGATTGTTACAGACCATTTTCCCTTACATTGTGTAGAGTTTTATCTCCATAATATAGCCATAGTAATGTGACTCTTCAATACTTGACTATTACTCTCCATATGACAACTCCCATGACCTTTGGCTTATCATATTGCCACTTGTATACTAGACTCTTCACTCTCTTCTTACATGCATACTTGACTCTATGACACTTGCACACTTCTACATGACTCTTACTCTCCTACATGCACTCCTAATATAAGACACTTGTGCACATCCTCATTTTATATATTTGCACACTTACATACATGACACTTGTGTACATTCTCTCAATATATACTTGCACTCTTACATGACACTTGTGCATTTATTGCACATTGACACTTACATGCAAGGGAAATATAAATCACTCATCGAAACTAAATACTCAACCCTAATCTATTACATATTTATATTTTTACCATTAAAGTACCATGGGGGTACATTTGCATGTACCAAATAATATAATTCTTCATCAATATTTGATAGTAGAATGACTAGTATGGATGAATATAGGGTAGATAGTGATGTACTAGTGGAATTTTTTGATGGAATAAACAACTGCTAGAAACTATTTTTTAGTGATAGTGTAGTTAAGTTCAACTCCAAAAAAAAATTGCTCATAAAATAGATGGCATAGTAGCCAAGGACTATACCCATGATTGTGTTTGATGCATCAGTATGTATGTGAAAGGGTAAGTTCCAATTAGGACTCTAAGAAAATATGTTTTTGTTAAAATTTCTTTTAGTATTTGGAATGCTCGTTGACAAGCATGTGTCCTCTTAAAATTGACATCTTTGGCAAGTAGACTAAATTCTAAATACTTTGATGAACCTGCAGTAGTATCCCATATATCTAAGTAAACTCTATACATCCTTTTGGTTCTTGGGTATGGGGAGGTGTCTAATGAATTCTACTTTTATAAGATCAACTTTGATGTATTTTGGGTATATATAGTGTTCTAGGACTATACCTTTTGTTAGAAACATGTAACATTTTTTGTGGTTGAAGGATAGATTGATTTATTGGCACTTTTTTTAGCACATTTTCAAGGTTACATAAGGCTTCTTTATAAGAACCATCATATACTATAAATTCATCCATGTAGATTTCTACATAGTCGTGGATGAGATCTATAAAACTGTTTAAGACAACCCTTTAGAAGGTTTTTGATGCATTGCATAGTTTGAAGGGAAGCATCCTATATGCAAATATTCCCCATGAATAGGTAAATGTAGTTTTATCTTGGTCCTCTGGTGCAATTCTTATTTGGTTGTAGTTTCGAAAACTATTTAGGAAGAAAAAGTACTTCTTTTCTGCTAATGTGTCAAGGACTTGGTCAATATATGTTAGAGGGAAATAGTATTTTCTAGTGACTCTATTAAGCTCTCTGTAATCTACACATATTCCCCACTTTTTTTTTTTGGATACTATAACAAGAGGAGAAATCCACTAACTATTAGATATTGGGTAGATGGAACCAACATTCAACAACTTTTAAAGTTCTTCCTTTACAACTTCTCATAATACTAGGTTCATCCTTATTTTGGATTATCTTATAGGCTTATAGTCATATTTTATATATATATGGTGTGTGTGAGTGTGGGGATATATCCTTTTCATGTCCTTATATTCCCATGAAAAATCAGTGTTATGATTTTGTAGCACTTTTTGTAGTTGATTTTCCTACTTTATAGTCATCTAGGTGTTGATGTTCAAGGGTTTCCCTAGTATTTTTTTTATTGTCTTAATCTTAGGATCATCTATGTTGATGTTGTGGGTTGGTAGAAATTAATCAAAATAGCATTGTGAGGGAGTATCATTGGTAATGGATAAAATCATGGCTAGGAATGGTAAAGCCTTTTAAAGAGCTTAGGAGGCAAGGATTGTCTTCTTACTTTATGGGCTAGGAAAAATGATCTAGATGTGATGACTGATCATAGGGCCTTTGAAGATATCATAGTAATGTATTCTTATTACTTGGTTCTTTTTCTTATGGTTATGAGTGGTTTCATAAGATCCTCATCTTCTATCCAAGATGTCAAATCATCATCTATAGATGGTTGAGCTAGTTGGTAGACAGTCAACCTTTTAGTGTTATTCTCATTGGATATTGTCATGTCCTCTAATATATAATTAATATAGACATATACTATAGCAATCCAAGGTCTTCCTAAGATGATAATGTATACTCCTAGATTTATTTTCTCATGAGTCAACAAAAATGACAACATCCTCAAGGATACCTTTTGGCTTGACTATTGATTGATCATCCATTTAAAGGACTATGGGAGTTTCTCTAAGACCTTTGAGATGAATGCAATCCATGATCTCTTTGGTAATGACACTAATAGCTTCCCCTAAGTTAATAAGCATATTTTTATTAATTTCCCTCCATGTGAACATCAACTATCAGGATTCATAGATTAGTATACTTAGGAACTATTGTCTTTCTTAGCATAAGATCAACAAGTTGTCACACAACATGAAATATTTGGGGATCCTTGCATATTTGTCTAGGTATATTAAGTCAAATTTCTCAAATATCCTTTGTATAAATTGTAACATATTTTATTGCTTGATATAATACAATTTTCACACACTTTTTTTAATTCTCCTAAAAAATCAAACTCTAGTTTTACCGGTTAATCCTCTTGAGATAGGATGGTATGGGTGAAGAAGTTTGTGCCATTTTTTTTAGTGTTTGGTTGGTTTACTATCATATCTAGAGCTTCTTGTTTAATTTTTTCCATGGATTCATAAATTTTCTTAGGCTCCACTTTGATATTTGTGTCTTGTAAGGTCCTACTTGAGTGAAGTTGTACTATATGCAAGATTTTGGGTCCTATGGTATATATCCCTATAGTGTTATTACCATAGACTTGAGTTTCTTTTTGTTTAGGTTAGGCACATGTTGGTTTAGGATTTGATTTGACCTAGGTGGTTGGGAGTTTGGATTGAGTGGTGGGGGTAATAAATTTTGTTGTTATGACTAAGGGTTTTACCAATTTTGTTGATTTGACCAAGATTGTTGGACTAGCCATGGTTGTTGGATCAACCATAGCTACTAGTTAGGCCATGGATATTGTCATCTCTATTGGTTGGACCATTGGTTATGGGAAGGATGTCATCCCCTAGGTGGTACTAGTTAAGAGGAATCATGTTATCCTCATCAAATAAGAATTTAATAGACTAGGATCATTAGGCATACCTTATGGTTGCACCCTAGGATTCCATGGCCTTCATTATATTATTAATTACACATCCTCTATGTATTACTCCTTCCCTTAGTAGGCCACTTTCAACTTGGGTATTTATGGATAGTCATTTTTGTCATGTTGGAATTTATAGATGCTATAGATTTTGGTCTTATTGAGGGGACACTCATGGAGAGGATGTTTTTTGGTACACTTGGGATATAACTTCTTCTTATTTCTTCTTGGATTATAGTGAATCCAACTATGTGGCCATGGAATACAAGATATCTATCTTTAAATCTTCCAATATTCCCTATCTCTACCTTAGTTATCCCCCACATAACTTGTTATGCTATAGGTGTTATTTTATCACTCTTATTTATCCTTATTTTGACCTTGAGTACTTTTTACATAGCTCACAAATATATTTAAAAAAACTGTGAAACATCTCCTACACCCATGAGGTCTAATGCTTCAAGGCAGTCTTCTTGGATGTCGCTTGATAGCCTCAGAATACATTCCATATTGTCTAGAATTTTGTAGGTTGAACTTAAATTTCTCCATGCAGTCCTCAAGTGACTCATCCTCCATTTGGTACATGCAAAAAATTCCATCCCTCATGTCCTTTGCTTTACACTAATCCTAATACTTCTTCAGGAATTACCCATGCATATGTTCACAAGTGGATATTGTATTTTCCCAACACCATAAAATACCATAGTGTAGCATCCTTTGGAGTGGCTAGAATAACCTTAATTTCTATCCATCACTTTGGTAGTCATAGATTTTACAAAGAACATCAAAATCAAATAAGAATGTGTTAAGATCCTCACTTGCAAACCCATGAAAGTGGGATATTATTGAAGGTGAGATATTCTTCATGTGTGCAACCCATTTAGGAGTGGCTATGGGAAAGTAAAAAATAGTAGATCCCATATTTGAGCTTCCTTCTTCCATGTTGAGTATATGTTCATCCAAAGGAGTCTAAATTATAGTTACTTTACGATTGGTAAATGGATGTTCTCCTTACTAGACGTGTTTTGTTCCATTGTTTCTCTAGGTATTTAATATAGAAGTGGAAGGTTCATGTCATACTAGTGGTGCTCCTATAGCTTTTATAGTATTTCTTGGGATGTTAGAATCAACTACCCCTCTTGATATTTTCTCTTGAGGGATGTTGGCTTGGGTAGTTGATTAAGATTTTCCTATTATGACTTTATGTTTTGTATTTAGAATTATAAATTTAGATTTTACTACTCTTCCTTTTGCTCCCTTGGATGTATTAATTTATGTTCCTACACACTCTTTATAGTTTTTCCACTTGGTATAAGTGTAGATACTCTAACCTTTCCTTATTTGTTGGTTTCTTTGAGAAGTTGACTTCCTTTGCTCTCTCTCCTACATTGCATGCAATGAATGAACTTAAAAAGGCATCAACTACCATGGGTTATATTATCTTGACAACTCCCCAACAATAACACAAAAAAGTGATGTATCACTTCAATATTATCAGTCTAGGATCATAGAGACGTACGAGATGGTGTACACTATATGTGTTGATAATCTTCTTTTTAGGTTGTGAAGCCTATATGTAGTCCTAGTATGACTCAACTACCTATTAGTATTGAACTCTGAGCTTGCACCTTCTAACTTAGGCATTTCATGCTAGGGTGTCAGGAATCCTAGGTCTAGATACAAAGCATCTTCCACAACCTTATCCTTCAATGACAAATTAATTTTACCATTAGGAGGTGTTGTGTAGATCTTTATCATTGTTGATACTTTGGAAGTCCTACTAATTGATTGAAAGTAAATGTTTTAAGGAAATAAAAAAATTTAATTTCTAGAACAGACAAAAAGTAACAAAGTAGCTCCATTAACTAAATGAAACTTAACAAATAAAACAATCAATTTAATTAATATCACACTCAACATAATATATTGAAAAGAAATAGGAGGAAATCAATTGCCTATAATTACTTTAGAACGGGCCCTTGTTTTGGGCAATTGAAGTGTGACTCCCCTTTAATAAGACTCTTTGAAACTTAAATCACCTAACTATATTTCATGAATGAATCAAAAGTACAGACACAAGGTAACAAGTACTATAATACTCTATCCCAGTTACATACCATTGTTGCAACATTTGTAGGATTGCAATAATTTTATTCTTCCTCCTTACACTATCACATACATAAATGATGGACTAACTAATGATATCTACTAACTCTTTGTTTTCTCCCTCAACTTAATAATCAACTACTTCACCCTTATATAGGAAAGGAACAACTAATTTTTTTATAATTAGAATAAGATAAGACAAAACTATCCAACTATTTTCTTGGATGTACTTGATATTAGTCTTGAGCTATTGGTATAGTTGCAATCATTTATGTCTTATCCATAAATAGTACCATATACCAACAACCTTGGGTTTGTCCCTTCAAAATTTGTTAAAACGGATTTTGTGTCTTTTCTATAAAATACAACAAATTGATTCCTAGGAATTAGATCTTCCATTTTGACTAACTCAAGCAATAGAATATCTCCTATCAGCCAATTGAATAATATTGAGTGTTTTATAGATAGTTTGCCCTGCTTCTATCCATTTTACAACTATTTTTATAGCATTTTTGTAGTTGTTATACTTTTTATAGTAACCCTATAGGTTGCACTTTGTATAACTACAACTTACTGCAGTGAACTTGTAGACTATCACTTTCTACAACAATATTGTAGAAACAACTATCTACAGTTGGTATAATCCTTCCCTAGCATTTGCAACCTCATTTGATCTTCTCTTCTTGTCTTGGATGTTCCCTACATCAATAGAATCAAATAGAAGAGGTTTTCTAAGTAGATTGGTTAGTAAATTCATATCTTAAAAGTGGTCTAGAAAGACCTCTAATCATCCATAAATAGTAAGAAATAAGAAATAGCTGGATTAAATGGTAAACATATTTATATTAATGTTTTAGTATCTTTAATACATATATATAGTAAATCCATGTACAAAACCATAATGGGTATGACAATACAAAAGTCAAAAAAATACTAATTTAAACCCTATCAACATTTATCTTACTTATTTTAGCCTTCCTTATATAGGCTTCTTCAACCACAACCAATATATCACTCTTTAGTAAATCCTAAATTTTTTGAAAAAAAATTGTAGAAAATCCATTGAGACTAGGTGCCTTTTCAATATGGAAAGAGAAAATCCCCTCATGTAGCTCCTCCATAAATATCTTCTTCATAAAGCTTTCATTTTGTCCCTATGTGATAATTGATTGAATATTTTACAAAATCTTACCTTGAGCCTTCTTATCTTGTGTAGAATCTATCAAAATATATTTGAAATAATTAATTGTTTTCTTCTTGATATATTCTTCCTCAATCTTTGTTCCATCCAGAGTAAAATATTTTTGATGCAATGAAAAGAAGATTTTATTTTGGTTGTAGAATGAAAATTTTGGTATTTTTGTCTTCTTCCTTGAGACATCTCTCCCTAGATTTTTAGAACCAATATGACTCCTTTTTCAATATATTATGATAATTAGAAAGTAATTGTTTTTCTTGCACATAAGTATCCTAAATCATTCTATTGATTTATACTATCTCTTATTAATTTTTGAGGTTGGATTAAATTTCATCTTTTTCTTTAGATATGTTAACAAAATATTTATCATTCTAAATCTTCATTTTCCCCTTTAGATATTCATATTTTGAACAAAACTATACATATATAATCCTTCAAAATTTGCTTCATTCCACCTAAATATAACCATTTGGAAGAAATCAAAGTCTTGGTACCATATAGACTAGAAGAAAAATGGCGTTGGATGACCATTATTGAGTAAATCATATCTCAATAAAATGGGTTTATGATATGATTTTGCTACCAATAAAATGCCTAAAGATATTATTTACTTTGTTTGCAACCATGTATTGGATAGTAAAAATCTATATAATTTTATTATTATTATTAGGTTGAAGAAGGTGTTTTGAAAGGTTCCTTGAACCTTTTACAAACTAAGATGAAATAAAAATATAGAAGCTCAAAAGAATAACATTAAAAGGCTAACTAGGATCCACAAAAAAAAAGGATCTTAAAGAAGGAACATCAAAAAGCTTAAAAATTGACACCAAAAGAAAACAACATCAAGGAAGAAGACAAATAGAGACCCACACATCACCTTTCCTAAATATCTTCCTCTTCAAGGAATTCCAACACATCATTAGAACCCAAATTCAACATATTTTTCTTGAGATCTCCCAAGAGAAGAGCAACCTCATTATCATAAGTAGCAATCATCTTGTGGATCCTCTACATGAAGCTAATGCAATCATTCAAGCTTAGAAAGTTGTTCCTAAGACTCAAGTGAGAACCTGAGGACCAATAAGAGTTTTCTTCCTAGATGAGGAGTCATTGTGATGCTTCATATTCTTTAGAGGTGAACTACTAGATTTCTCTCTTTGGAGAAGTTGGGATGGTCTCCCAAGAATCCTCTAAATTTTAGATTGAAATAACATGCGGAGGTGTCCCATCCTCTTTTTCTACTCTTAAATTTAGGTGTTTAGAATACCTATGGGTCTTCTCTTGCCTCTAGAACCTACAGCTATCTCAACGCCTGAACTAGATTCCTTTTTTACCAAAATATCACTTTTCTTTGGATTAGTACAACCATAGTTTTTTCCTCTTTCCATCAAGGAGGTTTAGTCTAAGGAATCTATAGAAGCCATATCATCCACCCTATTTCATGTTTCCTGTGAGGACTTGGGCTTCTTATCAGACTTAGAGGGACTCCCATAGTCAAGGCCCAGGATCACCACCCCAACATTATCATATTTCTTAGTTGCATGCAAAAACAACATCTTGAGCAAACCCTGATATAGTAGGATAGAATAATTTTCTTTTTTGGACTTGTTTCATGGTCGTTTCCACTAATTTAAATAGGAATATCAGGATGTTCATCTTCCTTTTACAATGGATATGATTAAGGAAATCTATGTGGAAGCTCCTAACAACAACAAAAATGACTATCTAACGTGAAGAAGTGCATGAGGGTGATGATCACCCTATCCCAAGGATTTGGGAGGGATTCTCAAAGAATACCATTCTAGAACTTATCAAGATTTTCCCCTTTACCTTTAAATTTTTTTAGTTCTTTTGCCAGGGAATGCTTTTTCTTGTTGATACATTCCTCGAAAGAATCCAGGCCAAAAACATCTGCGTGATGAGGGGGATGTTGATGGTGAATTTTATGCCCCTAGATCTAACTTTTATTTCTTCCCATGAGTGAGCTAGCTCCATAGATAGCTATTTATCATGGTCATTGAATTTTTTTAGTAAATTCAAGAAGCCATGTTTTTCAAAAATATACCACACGTCCTTGTTTAGGGTTAAAGTAGTTGGTTCAATCTGTTTCTCCTCATCTCCCATTTTTTTCCTCCATAAATTTCTACAACTGTTAAAGCTCACCCAAGATAGAGTAGAGAGGAGAGAAAACACAAGCAAATGAGACTGGAGTATAAATGAATAATTAATATACATGTAAAAACATCTACCCTCATGCATGCCACATAATTTGTCCCTTTTCATAATATTTTTAGTTGGGTTTTTGAGCATGGAAAGGGATGCATACCGATCCATTATGTTGTCCTAAATTTTCCTTCAAATCTGCCTCAAAGACAACACCAAGGTATAACACAAAGAGATGCTCAAATAAATACTTCCAAAGGTGTTATGAAGAAATGATAGAACAAGTTTCAAAAAAAATAAGACATGATTACAAGGAGGGAGGGACCTAGAAAGATCCAACATGATAGCGGGAGCAAGTTTTAAAACCACAAACCTATGCAAACTCACTAAGGGAAGGCTCAAAAAATGATAACTCAATAGGAACAACATGACCCAATTCCAACAAAACATGAACACATGTCTGAGGGGGTCCAAAAAATGTCAGCTCAATAAATTATAAAATTTATTTCCAATATCATCTAGACAAGATGACCCAAGCAGGGTGGGTCCTAGAAAATACTAGGTGGCAAATCCACACTTCCTAATCCCTTTACCACCTAGACAAGAGAACCTAGGATGTATGGGGTCTAGATAATTCTAACTCATCACTACATAATTTCTTTTGTCTTTACTACCCAAACATGCTAACCCATAAGGGAAGAAAGAGTTAAAAACTCCCTCGTAGAAAGGAACCTCAAAAATGGGATAGGGAAAAACATTCTTCATCCTTAGAACTCTCCCTTGGATATCCTAAGGTGAATTGCAAGAATTAAGGTCCAATGAAAATATCATTTGATTCTCCCAGTAAGATATGAGTGAGATCCTATGGAAACCTTTCCATCCAAATTATAAGGGCTTCCTGGTAGATACCAATATTAGCCATGGAGTCTGTTGCCATATTTCCTTCCCTGGACATATGTTTGATCTGAGAAGCTGGATATTTATTTTTGCTTCCTCCATTAGGTTTTTAAATATTTCAACTAGGAGGTTGAGTGCCTTTTATGGTATTGATAATATCCAGTCTCCTTCTATAATAACCTTCTTGATATTTAGGGTTTCTATAAGTGTTACTCCTTGAAAAAGAGCTCTAGCTTCAAAAAAATGGCTTGATTGAATCCCTAGGTTTTCCATAAATGCAATAAGAATATTATTTTTATCATTTTTGATAACACCACCCACCCCTAAGATCCCAAGATTCTCCTTAGTAGCCCCATCAATATTAAGCTTTATCCACCCTAGAGGTGGGGGGATCCATTTGACCTGGGATCGATCAATCTTTCCTAGATTTGCCATCTAAATTTTCCTCTTTGGGAGGCCAAGATTATCAGTAATTCTAGTCTAAAACATACTTTTCCATTCATTATTTAAGGGTATGACAAAGATATTTTCTATCAATGCATAAAAAATTTTGATCCTATCAACTTAGGATCCTTTTTCACATTCTTGAAATCTCTATTATCATGTTCCTTCTAAACACCCCATAGGAAATGAGGAAGACTCAAAATCCATAGAGTGCACAGCCTCTTGTTGGTGAAAGGAGGGACCCATTGAAAAAAAATATCAAAAATATTATTGGAAGCCACCCAACATACATCAAAGCTCCTCAAGAGAAAATGAAACACCTCCAAGGAAAAGGGGCAATCCAAAAAAATATGATGAATGTATTCCCCTTTGACTTCACAAAGGTAGCATCTATTTGGGATGGCCATTCCTCTTTTCTTAAGGTTATCAGTACTAAAAAATTTATCTTGAAGAGCCAACAAAAATAAGAAATTGATTTTTGGTATGAGATTTTTGAACCAAACCTGTTTACTTTAGAACCATCCCTCACACTCACCCTTAGCCAGGTAGTACGCTAATTTGATTGAGAAAATATCATTTTCCTCCTCCTTTCATATCAGAGAATATTTAGTCACTAAGTTCTTAATGAATTGGGTTCTTAGCATTCTAGAGAGTTCTCTACTAGCTTGAGTCTTTCCATTGTGTCTATTATAGCATGTATATTAAAAACTTGAAGAAATAACACTCCAAAGGCCATTTGAATTGATAAATAAAGCAAATTCTAACATTGATTTAGACCATCCGAGAGTAGGAGTATCACACTTATTTTCTAAAGGAGATAGGACTAGGTTTGATTCCCCCTAATAATCCATAGATCATGATTATTAATCATAATTTTATTTGCCAAAAATATGCTAAGGTCCTTCTAACATCATTTGTGAGGAATAATAATAGTTGGAGAACATACATTTTTAATCTTGACTTTGATGTTTTCCTCCTTCCTATAAATAGACCAATAACCCAATTAATTTTTGCTTCTAGTAGTTGTCCATCCCATTTGTCTTTGCCCCATATTGTCACAATACCTCCAAAATCTCTTATAGAAGAAATTGTTGGACAATCCCCCATCTTCCCAATCTTTGTGAATGTATTATGTCATTCCTAACTACTTAATTTTATTTCTTGTAGGAAATTAAACATAAGACTATAAAAACCTACTAAACCTTTAATAACCTTTTTTTAGGGATCTTATTCATACCCCTAATATTCCATAATACTATTTTTCATCATTATTTTTTATTTTTATTTGTGGGTTTAGCCCCAATTCTTGTTAAAACTTGTAAGTTTTCCAAATTGATATCCCTTTGAGTTTCCTTTTATCTTTATTCTTTCTTTGAGGGTCTTCCTCTCATTTTTCCATTCTCACCAACACTTTCATCTTCATCAATATTCTCTATTTTTTCATACTTTATATAATGATACTTATCTTTAAAAGGTTTATGCTACTCTAAAGAATCTTAAATTCAAGAAATAGATTCACAAACACTTTCTTATTTATATTTCCTTGAAACCCTAAAGTATGAGGATGATCCTCCATAATAATTACTTTTGTATGTTGCTTTGAAAACTTGGCTGATACCCTAAATTAACCTTGACCTCTTTTGTCTCTTTTGCTAAAAATATTCCCTCCCCATTTCTCTTACTACCTTTAGCTCCTAAATTTGAACTTATGTATTATACTTCCTCATCCCCTATGTCATTTTTTCCTTTAATGATTGATTCATGTAAATGGTAATGGCATTTATCATTTGATGATGTAGAGGAGATTTCTTTTCCACTTTCTTAGGAGTGTAAAATCCTTGATTTGACCCAACTTCTACTATGATATAATCTTCTTGCTTCATATTGAAGTTTATCTCATGCCCAAAATTTTCATCTCTTTCTCCATCATTTTCACTTTGCAATCTCTTGCCATGTGTCTACTTTCATAATATTTATAACATACAGATGGAATATTTTTATAATCCACTTCTTGATCCTATTCTATTGATTCAAATTTAATCCCAATGAATTGTAGAAAAGGTTTTGATATATCCATGGAAACACATATTTGGGTGTATACAACATTCCTTTGATCCTTAGTAGTTGGTCCCTCTTGAATGAACTCCCCTAGAGTATTTAAAATATTCTTTAAACCCTCCTCATTGTAAGCTGGTATGGAAGTTCAAAAAGCCTAATCCACACTCGAAGCCTTTTAATAGTATTTGTATCTACATAAAATTTCTCACTTCATGGTCTTAAATATAATGTATATATCCCACTAAACTGTGGGCCATCATCCACTTTTATCCCTAATTTCCAAACTGAAGAATATAATGAGGAAAAATTCCTTCAATAGGAAAGTTATGAAGTAATTTGAATTCAATCCCACTTCCACTTGATCTAATTTTAAACCTCTAAAAAACATTATCATTATTCATGGATCTTTCGTATTAATCCTTTATTTTTAAGAACCATTATGTCATGCTCGATCATCTCATCCATGATGAACTCTTCGAGTGTAATATCTGCTACCTTGATATGATTTGCATAGATTTACTCTTCCTCTTATCCCCACCTAGGGAATCTTTTCTTCCAATTAGGACTCTCAAAAATAACTTTACTGCCATGCTACCTAGGTTTTATTCATTAAAATCCTTTAGTTTTTTAATTTCCCCAAAAATCTAGGATAAGAAAAAGTAAATATCGCTTCTTGCCCACACTTGCTTCTAACTCATACTTGCTTTCTTCTTGCACTGACAACACTTGTTTGGTTTCTAGAATGTAAAGGCTCACTTCCCATGTGCATAAATGTTTTAATAACTTGTTTTATATCTTCTTATAAAACCACTTATTTAAAAAATATATTTTATCATTGTAAAATGCAAGTATAAGAATCAATGTGTTGTTTTTTAAGAAAGAAAAAAACACACAATATTTTTATTATATTAGTAAGCTATGTCTAGTAACAAAAATTGCATTACTCGCATTACATTACTAGCAAGTTAATTAAACCATATCCAACTTGCGTTTTTATCAAATATATTCTTCATTTACCTTTCTATTAAAAATATTCACCTTATTCTTCAATCTGCTACCTTTCTGCAATTAACTCGATACCATTTTTATTAAGAGATAAAATTTCACATATAAAGTTGCCTTCTAAAATTTAAGTTTTGCCAAGATGAAATTTTAACACCACATAGCTAAAATATTTACTAACCATTTTTCATATGTATGAATATGTTGATTGTAACAACTTGTCAATTCCTTAATACGTTTTTCTAGGGGTTTTATTCATGCCCCTAATATTTTAAGATATCATTTTTGTCATCACATTTTATTTTTATTTGTGGGTTTAGCCCCACTTCTTGTTAACACTTGCAATATTTGCTTTTGTTTTCCCATATCAATATCCCTTTAAGTTTATTTTTCTCTTTGTTTTTGCTTCTTGGGTCTTCCTCTTTTTTTCATTTCCACCAACACTTTCATCTTCATTAATCTCTTCAATTATTTTACACTACTCATAGTAGCAAGACTTATCATCTATAGGTTTGTCTTGCTCTAAAGGATTTGGAATGCAAGGAATAACCTCAAAAGCACCTTCTTCTTTATGTTGCCATGGAAAACCTAAAGTGCAAGGATATTCTTCCATAGCAATTACCTTCTTATGCTGTCCTTAAACTTCTAAATTGCTATGAATTTTCTCCATCCTCATTTCTTTATTATCTTGCTCTTAAAACCTAAAGTGTAAGGGATAACCTCTACACTACTTTTGTTTTTATTACAAAGAGAGGATTCTATACTAATTGAGGAAAATAAAGAAGATTTTCCTAAAATAAACTTGACCTCTTATATTATCTTTATTTTAAAATATTTGTCCACATCTTCATTTGCATCATTAATTCCTTTTGATTTGAACTTGCACATTGTACTTTATCATCCTTTATATCCTTATTTCTTTATTCTAACACTTGATCCAAGTGAACTATGGTGGCCTTTACCATATGATGTTGTAGATAGGTTTTTTTTGCCTTTTACTTTAGAGTGGAACATCCTTGATCTAATATAGCCTTTATTAGAATATGATTTCCTTGCTTCATCTTGAAATTTATCTCATGATCAAAATTTTATATCAATTTCTTCATAGTTTTCACTTTGCAATATTTTTGCATGTGTGCATTTTCATAACAATTATGGCATTAAAATACAATGTGTTTATAATCCACTATTTGGTTCCATTCCCTTGATTCAAATTTAATTTTAATAGATTGTAGCAAATATTTTAAAACATCCATAACAACCCATTTATAGGTGTATATATAGGATGCTCACTCCTTCGTAGTCAATGCCTCAATGAATTTCCATATGGTATATTTAATATTGTTCAAAACATCACATTTTAATATTTAATATTGTTCAAAACATCTCGTTGTTCAAAATATGACAAGAAAAAATATTTAGAAAAAACAAATCATAAAAATTTTGAACTCAACTCCTACTTCCATTCAATCCAATTTTAATTTTGATAATGAAACTTACATATTAACCCGCTATAACCAATTGAAAAAATAATATTTTTTTTTAATATTCTACTCATTGTGTATTCTCATTAAGTCCAGTCTAGCTTTGACTCACAAGGTCTTTAATACAGATTTCCCACCACCAAGGAAGTGACACCCTATCACAAGGCTAGGCTATGGAATGATTCATAGGATGCATTCCTTTTAGGGATGATGCAAATATGTGAATTTATTTACAATGAAAGAAAGCAAATGAAAACTAAAAATAGACTTGGAGTGTAGATGGAGTGCTACTATAGTGTTAATGTGGCAATATGTATGTCAGGTGTAATCCACTAGACCTTGCTCACCATCCAAGTGGAATCACTTTTACAAATGAGGGCTATAAGTTAGCCAAAAGCAATGTGGAAAATTTTGTAAGCCACTTATACAAGTACAATGGAGAGGCTAGAAGCTTGTTGTGTTGTAAAAAAACACAATCAATTTACACAAAGGTTGTCAAACTCCATCAAATATGGATTTTGGATATTGTATGGCTGTGTAAAAATGAACATGATCAGTTTACACAGAGGTCGCTGAACTCGATCAGATTTGGATTTTGGATATTGTATGGATGTGTAAAAACAAACATGATCAGTTTACACAAAGGTTGCCAAACTTGATCAAATTTGAATTTTGGATATTGTATGGCTGTGTAAAAATAAACACGATCAGTTTACACAAAGACCATTGAACTCGGTCATATCCAAATTTTAAATACTTGTAAACAAATATACAAGCTAATATCTACAATAAAAAGAAAATCTATGGAGGTTTTATGAAACCTCATGCAATATCTTCATCCTCTCCTTCAACTCAACACATAAGTTTGAGGATGAGGAGAGGAGAGGAATGCAATGCTTCTCCAAGCTTGGTTATGGGAGGGGTAAGCATCCAAACTCTTATACCACTTGTAGCAAGGATCAATGCTATGTGCCCAAGCTTAACCACATGAAACAAAAAAAAAGGAGAATATTTTCGACAGTGGAGAGAATGAAAAATCACATATCTCCATTTGTGTTATGGAATTATATATTGAGAAAAATAATATTAGGGTTAGGGTTCCCAAATTCATATTACATGAAATTCAAATAAACATGAAATGACATTACACATTAAAATAACCTATTCTAATGAGGACTTATTAAAGCCTCATAATAATTAATTAGAAATCTAACTAATAAACATGACCTTGTAGCATTAACATGCCTTCACATCTCTCCCTAGATTTTTAGAACCAATATGACTCCCTTTTTAATATGTTATGATAATTAGAAAGTAATTTTTTTTCTTGCACATAAGTATCCTAAATCATTCCATTGATTTCTACTATCTATTATTAATTTTTGAGGTTGGATTAAATTTCCTCTTTTTCTTTAGATACGTTAAAAAAATATTTAACATTCTAAATCTTCATTTGCCCCTTTAGATATTCATATTCTGAACAAAACTATACATATATAATCCTTCAAAATTTGCTTCATCCCACCATAACATAACCATTTGGAAGAAATCGGAGTCTTGGGACCATATAGACTAGAAGTAAAATGGTGTTGGATGACCATTATTTAGTAAATCACATCTCTAGAAAATGGGTTTGTGATATGATCTTACTTCCAATAAAATGCCTAAAGAGATTGTTTACTCTATTTACAAACATGTATTGGATAGTAAAAATCAATTCAAAAATAACTTTCTTGCCATGCTACCTAGGTTTTCTTCATTAAAATCCTTTAGTTTTTTAATTTCCTCAAATATCCAAAATAAGAAAAAGTAAATCTCACTTCTTGCTCACACTTGCTTCTAACTCACACTTGCTTTCTGCTTGCACTTACAACACTTGTTTGGTTTCTAAAATATAAAGGCTCACTCCCCATGTGCATCAATGTTTTAATAACTTGTTTTATATATTTTTATAAAACCACTTATTTAAAAAAAGTTATTTTATCATTGTAAAAGCAAGTATAAGACTCAATGTGTTGTTCGTTAAGAAAGAAAAAACACACACTACTTTTATTATATTAATAAGTTTTGTGTAGTAAAATAACAAAAAATACATTACTCTCATTACATTAATAGCAAGTTAATTAAACCATATCCAAATTGTATTTTTATCAAAGATAATCTTCATTTTCCTTTCTATTAAAAATATTCACCTTCTTCTTCAATTTGCTACCTTTTTGCAATTAACTCGATACCATTTTTATTAAGAGATAAAATTTCACTCATAAAGTTGCCTCCTAAAATTTAAGTTTTTTCAAGATGAAATTCTAACACTACATAGATAAAATATTTGCTACCCAGTTTTCATATGTATGAATATGTTGATTGTAACAACTTTTCAATTCCTTAATACCTTTTTTTAGGGGTCTTATTCATGCCCCTAATATTTCAAGATATCATTTTCATCATCACATTTTATTTTTATTTGTGGGTTTAGCCCCACTTCTTGTTAACACTTGCAATATTTGCTTTTGTTTTCCCATATCAATATCCCTCTAAGTTTTTTTTTTTTTTGCTTCTTGGATCTTCCTCTATTTTTTTCATTCCTACCAACACTTTCATCTTCATTAATCTCTTCAATATTTTTACACTACTCATAGCAGCAAGACTTATCATCTATAGGTTTGTCTTGCTCTAAAGGATTTGAAGTGCAAGGAATAACCTCAAAATCACTTTCTTCTTTATGTTGCCATCAAAAACCTAAAGTGCAAGGATATTCCTTCATAACAATTACCTTCTTATGCTTCCCTTAAACTCCTAAATTGCTATGAATTTTTTCCATCCTCATTTCTTTATTATCTTGCTCTTAAAATGTAAAGTGCAAGGGATAACCTCTACACTACTTTTTTTTAATTGCAAAGAGATGATTCTATACTAATTGAGGAAAATGAAGAAGATTTACCTAAAATAAATTTGACCTCTTATATCATCTTTATTTTAAAATATTTCTCCACATCTTCATTTGCACCTTTAATTACTTTTGAATTTGAACTTGCACATTGTACTTTCTCATTCTTTATATCCTTATTTCATTGTTTTAATGATTTATCCAAGTGAATTATGGCAGCCTTTGTCGTATGATGTTGTAGATAGGTTTTCTTTACATCTTCTTTTATTGTGGAACATCATTGATCTAATATAGTGTTGAAAATTTTTAGTATAGTGTTGTCATTGATGTCAAAGATTTGATGTCATTGATTGTCATTGATGTCCAAGGTGAAAGGTTGAGTTTTATCTTCAAGTTTGAAATAATAAATGCAAAGGAATTTCCCATGGTTATGAAAGCAAGCAAAGAGAATTTTTAAGAAAAGGATTATAATATTTAAATTATAATATTTAAATATTATTAAGAGAGTTTGAAAGTAACAAGGGCTTCATTTGGAAAGGGAGATTTTAAATTGCAAAGAAAAAACAAGACTTCTCATTGGTGAAAAAAAATACCCAAGGCAAAAGGTTTATTATAATATATTTTTTTAAATATTATAATACCTAAGTATAAAGTCATATGGCGCCAAAGATAATTCAAATTATTTTTAATAAATTTGAAATAGGACCGACATCTAAAACGTGCATGGAAAGAATATAAATACCCTAATACTTTGAAAATAAAATTGTGTGCTTGATATTCGATTTTTGTGCATCGTGCGAAGTGGTGACAACGAATGAGGTAGAGGGGACAACATTGTTTTCAATTCATAGAAGGAGAATGAAATAAGTACATTTTGTTTGCTCCTTGATGTCATCCACCAAGGTGGCCCAATGGTGGCTAGGTTCATGCTAAGTCATTTCCAAGGTGAAGGTTCACAGTTTGATTCTCCCTAGCACCAGTTTTGAAAGATTTAATTTTTGTTCGACGAATGCATCAAGGAAATAAAGGTGGAGGCCTATACGTTAGGTCTCAACCGCTTGGCTAGCACAAGTGGTCACGCATTATGTTAGGAGGTTGAGGTCGGAGGGTCAATTCCCGTCCATGCCAACAATATTATTTTTGGTAAAAGGTATGTGCTAAGGTTGATTAAATTTGCTTTGCATGGAGTTTGAGGGGTGTGCTATGGTGTAAATGTTTTTGGCATATAGGAGGTATAAGGGTAATTTATTTTTGCCAAATATTTTTGAAGATATTACTGTCATTAAATTTTATTTTTATATATGCAAAAGTAGGAGTGATAAGGTGTAAATTATTAATTTAATATTGTAAATCTGTGTTATGGGTTCTTAAGTGATTTGGAAATTATTTTATGAAAGTGGGAGATAAAAGGTGTAAAATGTGTGTTTATTATTTGCATTAATTTTGAAGGACTTGGTTCATGATTTGATGTTTTATTTTGAAAAACCAAGAGAGTTATAGAGCATTGGTTTGGAGTAAATTGTGCACACATTTTGAGAAGGTTTCCCAACATATGAAAAGGTGTTGTGCTAATCTTTTTTAAATTGCAAAAGATATCATTTTGTGAGACATGTTTTAAAGATATATCTCAATAAGAGAAAATTAAGACGTATGGGCACATATTTCCTTATTTAAAATGTTTTTTTGAGTAAATGTATCTCAAACATAAGGTGGAGATAAAAGGGTTGTTTGGTAAGCATTGTTGAAAATATTTGAGTTAGGGTTTGAGACCTACATGTGCATCAATTATTGAGAGAAAGTAGAAACAATTGTATTAGGGCTTGTACTTCATTCTCTATATGTTCCAAAGGTTAAATTAATTCTAGGTAGAATATGTTTGAATTGCCTAGTTGAAGAAAGTATTTTTGAAAGAGATATAAGCATTGTGTTTGTATGCAATATTTGGAAATATTTGAGCAGGTTTTGTGAGCAGTATTGAAGGTAGATTTGAGCAAGTATTTTGAGAAGGCTTGAAGGCATATTTGAGCAAGTCTTTTGAGAAGGCTTGAAGGTATATTTGAGCAAGTATTTTGAGAAGGCTTGAAGGATAGATTTGAGCAAGTCTTGTGAGAAGACTTGGGATAGCCACTTTAAGGAAGATTTGAGCAAGTCTTGTGAGAAGACTTGAAGTAACATTGAGGTAGATTTGAGCAAGCTCTATATTAAGGATTGGTGTAGATTTGAGATAGAGTTGAGAGAATGTTTGGTTGCTGATTTGATCAAGATTTGTGTTAAGGCTTGGTGTAGATTTGAGATAAAATTGAGATTAGGTTTGTTTGTTGATTTGATCAAGCTTTATGTTAAGGCTTTATGCAATTTTGAGACAAAGTTGAGAGAAATTTTGGTTACTGATTTGATCAAGCTTTGCATTAAGGCTTGGTGCAGATTTGAGACATAGTTGATAGCAAGTTTGGTTGTTGATTTGATCAATATTTGTGTTAAGGTTTGGGGCAGATAGGAGCAGATTTAAGTAGAGCAGATGGGATAGATTTCTCCTATGGAGAGAGATCCAAAAACCAGAGTGAAGGGGATATAGTTCTCCTATGGAGAGAGATCCATGAACCAGATCAAAGAGGAAACAAAGTTTCCCTATGGAGAGAGATCCGTGAACCAGAGCTAGGGAGATAGAGTTCTTCTATGGAGAGAGATCCATAAACCATTAGCAAGGAGAAAGAGTTCTCCCTGGAGAGAGATCCATGAACTAGAGAAAGGGAATAGAGTTCTCCTATGGAGAGAGATCCATAAACTAGAGCAAAGGGGAAATAGTTCTCATATGGAGAGAGATCCACGAACCAGAGCAAGGGGATAGAGTTCTCCTATGGAGAGAGATCCACAAATCAGAGTATAGGGGATTGGTGTCTCCTTTGGATAGAGGTCCATAAACATTGTAATAGGGAATTGATTCCCAAGAGATTTGTTGAGAAAATTTAGAAGAAATATTTTCTCCGTGGACGTAACCCACATTGGGTGAACCATATTAAATTTGTGTCTCTCATGTGTGTGATGATTTGTGCATTGATTTGATTACTGCTATTGATATTGCTATTGATAATATTGGATAATATTGTTTGGGAAAGAAAAGTAAAAGTTGATCTTATACTGTTCACCCCCCTCTCAGTATAAGCCTATGTTCTTCAATTGGTATCAGAGTGGGTTCCTTTGAAAAAGTCTAACAACTTGAAGGAAGATATTATAGGAACACAGATGGCATCTCAGAATGGATCCTCATAAAATAAGGCACCATTGTTCGATGGGAACAATTATGCTTTCTGGAGTATAAGAATGAAGACTTACTTGATGGTACAAGGATATGAGACATGGTAATCCATTGAGGATGGGTTCACACCTACAACTACTCCTCCCACAGATAAATATGGTAAGATATTACATGTGAATAATTCTAAGGCTATGAATGGAATCTTAAGTGGATTACGTGAAGCAAAATTTGTGAAAGTTATGCACTATAAATCAGCAAAAGAGATATGGGACAAATTGAAGCAAACATATGAAGGAGATAAAAAGGTCAAAATGGCAAAACTACAAAACCACAAGAAAATGTTTGAAGATTTGAAGATGGAAGATGAGGAAGATATTGCTACATACTTACTTCATGTGGATGAGGTTGTTAATACCATGCGTGGACTTGGATTTGAAATTGAAGACTCCAATGTTGCTCAGAAAGTATTAAGATCACTCCCTATGAGGTATGATGGAAAAGTTTTAGCTATAGAAGAGATGAGAGATATTGAAAAGTTGACTATGGATGAGTTACATGGAATTCTCATAGCTTATGAGATGATAATAGTAAAGGATCCCAACTCCAAGAGAGAGGTAGCTTTCAAAGCTTCAAAGAAGACAAAAGATAAGAAACCAAAATCAAGTGATGAAGAAGCTAACTATGTGAAAATAAACAAGGACTCAAGAAAGCACAAAGGTATGAAGACTATGAAATATTTTAATTATGGTAATTTTGGTCACTATGCATCTAATTGTCCAGAAGTTGAAAGTAGTAGTAGTGAAGAGAAACAAGATCATAAGAAAAAGGAAGGAGGAAAATCTAGGTATGAAAATAAAAATAGGTATGGTCAAAGCAAGCATGAAAATAAGTTCTTTCAAAGGCACAAGAAGAGTTTCTATGTTAACAAGGCAAGCAAGGCTTCAAGTGATAGTGATGAAAGACTCTCAGATAGTGAAGAAGAAGAGATTCTATTTTTGGCAATAGAAGAGGAAGAAGATGCTCCTATTGAAGATAAAGTTGAAAAGTATGAAGATGCTCTTGGAGACCAAGAAGTAGAAAAATATTCAAAAAATGAAGAGGAAGGCATAGTTGATCTAGAAGCAGAACTTATTGTTGCTCTCAGAGAATTGAAAAAGGTTAGAAAGTAGAATTCAAGACTAAAGGCTCAAGTTCAAGAACATGAGGAAGAAAAAGAAAAGCTTCTACAAGACCTAACAAACTCAAAAGCTAAGGCAAGGAGATTTAAAGAGGTCATGGTTGAGAAGTTAGAGGTAAAAGAGTTAGAATGTGAGAGATTAGAACATGAGGTAGTTTCACTAAGGATGGAAGTGAAATATTCTAAGGACAAGCTACATAGGTTTGGGAAAAGTTCAAAGACTTTGGATAAAATTATCAATGCACAAAGATCTTCATCTATCAAAATAAGACTTGGTTTTGAAGAAGGACAAGGGAAACAAGAAGGGTCAAGCTCAAGCTCAAAAGAAGAGGAAGTTTCAGAGGAAGAGAGTGAAGAAGAAATTGAGACTTATGTAGATAAGTTGAAGAATAGAAGCTTCACTAAGAAAGGAAACAATGCACAAACAAGAAACAAGGATCATCACAGAGAAGGAAAAGAAAGGACTAAGAGACCAGAGGGTTCAAGACAAGATTTCTTCAAAGGATGTTATTTTTCATGTAATCGGTTTGGTCACAAGGCTATGCATTGCAGGACTCATGGAAAGAAGGAGTATGGCCTCACTAAAAGGAATTTCAACTCATTCAAATATGGATATTTCTTCCAAGGGTATTGCTACTCTTGTAATCACTTTGGTCATAAAGCAATCCATTACAGGGTTCATGATAGAAATGAGTATGGCTTCACCAAGAGGAACTTCAAGACATTTGCACCTTCCAAGAACTACAACATTAAGTGTTACAAGTGCAATAATCTTGGGCATAAGGCCAAGTGGTGTAGAAAAGTTTCCAGAACTTCCAGAGACAAGCAAGAATAGGGACACTCAAAAGGATCAAAAGGGTATGGCTACAAAAATGTTGAAAAATAAGGTTGACAAAGAAAAAGAGCATTGTATGTTGGGAGTAGAGATACTCCCACCCCAAAATTAATCACCTCAAGGAGAGGAGGTGGGGAGGGGGCTGAGCTAAGAGTCTTATATTTAGCCCCAAAGGAGTCCCTTTGCCATTGATGTCAAAGGGGGAGAGATTTGAGTAAGGGGGAGAGCATTCAGTGGGGAGCAGTTTCTCAGGGGGAGCAAATTTGGAATCCAGTGGTAGGAAAAGGAATTTTTAGAAAGGGTTGCCATCAATGACAAAGGGGGAGATTGTTGGAAATTTTGAGTATAGTGTTGTCATTGATGTCAAAGGTTTGATGTCATTGGTTGTCATTGATGTCAAAGGTGAAAAGGTTGAGTTTTGTCTTCAAGGTTGAAATAATAAATGCAAAGGAATTTTCCATGGTTGTGAAAGCAAGCAAAGAGAATTTTGAAGAAAAGGATTATAATATTTAAATTTTAAATTTAAATATTATTAAGAGAGTTTGAAAGTAACAAGGGCTTCATTTGGTAAATAAAAAACAAAGGGAGATTTTAAATTGCAAAGAAAATATAAGACTTCTCATTGGTGAAAAAAGACCCAAGGCAAAAGGTTTTATTATAATATTTTTTTTAAAATATTATAATACCTAAGTATAAAGTTACATGGTGCCAAAGATAATTCAAATTATTTTAAATAAATTTGAAAGAGGGTCGACATCTAAAAATGTGCATGGAAACATATAAATACCCCTTAAGACTTTGGAAATAAAATGGTGTGCTTGATATTTGATTTTTGTGCATCATGCAAAGTGGTGACAGCGAATGAGGAAGAGGGGACAACATTGATTTTGGAGCGCAGAAGGAGAATGAAATAAATATATTTCATTCACTCCTTGACATCATCCGCTAGGGTGGCCCAGTGGTGGCTAGATTCATGCTAAGTCATTTGTGAGGGAGAGGTTCACGGTTCGATTCTCCCTAGCGCCAGTTTTGAAGGGTTTAATTTTTTTGATGAATGCACCAGAGGGAATAAAGGTGGAGGCCTATACGTTAGGTCTCAACCGCTTGGCTAGCGCAAGCGGTCATGCACTGCATTAGGAGTTTGAGGTCGGAGGGTCGATTCTCATTCATGCCAGTGATAATATTTTTATTAAAAGGTATGTGCTAAGGTTGTTTAATATTTGCTTTGCATGGAGTTTGAGGGGTGTGCTATGGTGTAAAGGTTTTTGGCATATAGGAGGTATAAGGGTAATTTATTTTTGCCAAATATTTTTGAAGATATTGTTGTCATTAAGTTTTATTTTTATATATGCAAAAGTAGGAGTGATAAGGTGTAAATGGTTGATTTAATATTGTAAATATGTGTTATGGGTCATTAAGTGGTTTGGAAATTATTTTATGAAAGTGGGAGATAAAAGGTGTAAAATGTGTTTTTATTGTTTGTAATATTTGCATTAATATTGAAGGACTTGGTTCATGATTTGATGTTTTATTTTGAAAAACCAAGAGAGTTATAGAGCATTGGTTTGGAAAAAAATTGTGCACACATTTTGAGAAGGGTTTTCCAATATATGAAAAGGTGTTGTGCTAATCCTTTTGTAGTTGCAAAAGATATTATTTTGTGAGATAGGTATTTGAGGGCATATCTTCATAAGAGAAAATTAAGAGGTATGGGCACATCATTCCTTATTTAAGGTGTTTGTTGAGTAAATATTTTTAAAAGATAAGGTGGAGATAAAAGGGTTGATTGGTGTGCATTGTTGGAAATATTTGTGTTAGGGTTTGAGACCTACATGTGCATCAATTATTGAGAGAAAGTGAAAAATTGAGTTAGGGATTTGTACTTCATTATTGAATGATTTTAGAAATATTTGGAATAGAGTTTGAGAACAAGTGTGCTTCCATTGTTGAAAGAGATTGAGACATTTGTGCTAGAAATTGTGAACTACTTGTACTAGGTTTGAAGACAAGTTAGTGCATCATTGTGAAACCTTTTGAACATTGGTTTGAGAGATATTGAAAGCAATTGTGAAAGTGTTTGAGATCAATTTTGTGAGGGAAAATTGTGCATTAGTGTGATTGATCTTTGAGAGAAAATTTACAAGAAAGATAGACCAATTTTGTGAAACAAGTTATACATTGTTTTGATTTGATTTGAAAGGGATTTTGCAAGAGATAGAGATTGGATTAATTGAATGCAAGATTTGTGAATGTGAAGAACATATTGAGTTTTTGATAGAGCATATCATTCTCTATATGTTCTAGAGGTTAAACGAATTCTAAGTAGAATATATCTAATTGCCTAGTTGAAGAAAGTATTTCGAAAGAGATATAAGCTTGTTTGTATGCAAGATTTGGAAATATTTGAGCAGGTTTTATGAGAAGATTGAAGGCAGATTTGAGCAAGTCTTTTGAGAAGGCTTGAAGGTAGATTTGAGCAAGTCTTTTGAGAAGACTTGAAGGCAGATTTGAGCAAGTCTTTTGAGAAGACTTGAAGGCAGATTTGAGCAAGTCTTGTGAGAAGACTTGAAACACTTAAGTAGATTTGAGCAAGTCTTTAGATAGAATTGAGATTTGAGTTTTTGAAGGATTGGAGATTTGAGACAGATTTGAGAGTAGGTTTGGTTGTTGATTTGATCAAGCTTTGTGTTAAGGCTTGGTGCATATTTGAGATAGAATTGAGAGTAGGTTTGGTTGTTGATTTGATCAAGCTTTGTATTAAGACTTGGTATATATTTGAGATAAATTTAAGAGTAATTTTTGTTGCTAATTTGATCAAGATTTGTGTTAAGGCTTGGTGCATATTTGAGACAAAGTTGACAGCAGGTTTGGTTGCTGATTTGATCAAGCTTTATGTTAAGGCTTGGGATATATTGGAGCAAAGTTGAGTAAAGTAGAGAGGATAGAGTTCTCCTATGGAGAGAGATCCACAAACTAGAGCAGAGGGGATAGAGTTCTCCTATGGAGAGAGATCCATGAACCAGATTAGAGAGGGAATAGAGTTTCCCTATGGAAAGAGATCCATGAACCAGCTAGGGAGATAGAGTTCTCCTATGGAGAGAGATCCATAAACCAGTAGAGGAGATAGAGTTCTCCTATGATAAAGATCCATGAACCAGAGAGGGGATAGAGTTCTCCTATGGAGAGAGATCCACAAACCAGAGCAAAGGGAAAGAGTTCTCCTATGGAGAGAGATCCATGAACCAGAGCAAGGGGATAGAGTTCTCCTATGGAGAGAGATCCACAAATCAGAGTATAGGGGATTGGTGTCTCCTTTGGATAGAGGTCCATAAACATTGTAATAGGGAATTGATTCCCAAGAGATTTGTTGAGAAAATTTAGAAGAAATATTTTCTCCATGGATGTAACCCACATTGGGTGAACCACGTTAAATTTGTGTCTCTCATGTGTGTGATGATTTATGCATTGCTTTGATTACTACTATTGATATTGCCATTGATAATATTGGATAATATTATTTGGGAAAGAAAAGTAAAAGTTGATATTATACTATTCACCCCCCCTCTCAGTATAAGCCTGTGTTCTTCAATTGGTATCAGAGTGGGTTCCTTCAAAAAAGTCTAACAACTTGAAGGAAGATATTACAGGAACACAGATGGCATCTCAGAATGGATCCTCATCAAATAAGGCACCATTGTTTGATGGGAACAATTATGCTTTCTGGAGTATAAGAATGAAGACTTACTTGATGGCACAAGGATATGAGACATGGCAATCCATTGAGGATGGATTCACACCTACAGCTACTCCTCCCACAGATAAATATGGTAAGATGTTACATGTGAATAATGCCAAGGCTATGAATGGAATCTTAAGTGGATTACATGAAGTAGAATTTGTGAAAGTTATGCACTGCAAATCAACAAAAGAGATATGGGACAAATTGAAGCAAACATATGAAGGAGATAAAAAGGTCAAAATGGCAAAACTACAAAACCACAAGAAAAGGTTTGAAGATTTGAAGATGGAAGATGAGGAAGATATTGCTACATACTTACTTCATGTGGATGAGGTTGTTAATACCATGCATGGACTTGGATTTGAAATTGAAGACTCCAGTGTTGCTCAAAAAGTATTAAGATCACTCCCTATGAGGTATGATGGAAAGGTTTCAGCTATAGAAGAGATGAGAGATATTGATAAGTTGACTATGGATGAGTTACATGGAATTCTCATAGCTTATGAGATGAGAATAGTAAAGGATCCCAACTCCAAGAGAGAGGTAGACTTTCAAAGCTTCAAAGAAGACAAAATATAAGAAACCAGAATCAAGTAGTGATGAAGAAGCTAACTATGCGAAAAGAAACAAGAGACTCAAGAAAGCACAAAGGTATGAAGACTGTGAAATGTTTTAATTGTGGTAATTTTGGTCACTATGCATCTAATTGTCCAGAAGTCGGAAGTAGTAGTAGTGAAGAGAAACAAGATCATAAGAAAAAGGAAGGAGGAAAATCCAGGCATGAAAAGAAAAATAGGTATGGTCAAGGCAAGCATGAAAAGAAGTTCTTTCAAAGGCACAAGAAGAGTTTCTATGTTAACAAGGCAAGCAAGGCTTCAAGTGATAGTGATGAAAGACTCTCAGATAGTGAAGAAGAAGAGATTCTATTTTTGGCAATAGAAGAGGAAGAAGATGCTCCTATTGAAGATAAAGTTGAAAAGTATGAAGATGCTCTTGGAGACCAAGAAGTAGAAAAAGATTCAAAAAATGAAGAGGAAGGCACAATTGATCTAGAAGCAGAACTTATTGTTGCTCTCAGAGAATTGAAAAAGGTTAGAAAGCAGAATTCAAGACTAAAGGCTCAAGTTCAAGAACATGAGGAAGAAAAAGAAAAGCTTCTACAAGACCTAACAAACTCAAAAGCTAAGGCAAGGAGATTTAAAGAGGTCATGGTTGAGAAGTTAGAGGCAAAAGAGTTAGAATGTGAGAGATTAGAACATGAGGTAGTTTCACTAAGGATGGAAGTGAAATATTCTAAGGACAAGCTACACAAGTTTGGGAAAATTTCAAAGACTTTGGATAAAATTATCAATGCACAAAGATCTTCATCTATCAAAACAGGACTTGGTTTTGAAGAAGGACAAGGGAAACAAGAAGGGTCAAGCTCAAGCTCAAAAGAAGAGGAAGTTTCAGAGGAAGAGAGTGAAGAAGAAATTGAGACTTATGAGGATAAGTTGAAGAATAGAAGCTTCACTAAGAAAGGAAACAATGCACAAACAAGAAACAGGGATCATCACAGAGAAGGAAAAGAAAGGACTAAGAGACCAGAGGTTTCAAGACAAGATTTCTTCAAAGGATATTGTTTTTCATGTAATCGGTTTGGTCACAAGGCTATGCATTGCAGGACTCATGGAAAGGAGTATGGCCTCACTAAAAGGAATGTCAACTCTTTCAAATATGGATATTTCTTCCAAGGGTATTGCTACTCTTGTAATCACTTTGGTCATAAAGCAATCCATTGTAGGGTTCATGATAGAAATGAGTATGGCTTCACCAAGAGGAACTTCAAGATATTTGCACCTTCCAAGAACTACAACATTAAGTGTTACAAGTGCAATAATCTTGGGCATAAGGCCAAGTGGTGTAGAACAGAGTTTCCAGAACTTCCAGAGACAAGCAAGAATAGGGACACTCAAAAGGATCAAAAGGGTATGGCTACAAAAATGTTGAAAAAGAAGGTTGACAAAGAAAAAGAGCATTGTATGTTGGGAGTAGAGATACTCCCACCCCAAAATTAATCACCTCAAGGAGAGGAGGTGGGGAGGGGGCTGAGCTAAGAGTCTTATATTTAGCCCCAAAGGAGTCCCTTTGCCATTGATGTCAAAGGGGGAGAGATTTGAGTAAGGGGGGAGCATTCAATCAAGGGGAGCAGTTCTCAGGGGAGCAGATTTGGAATCCAGTGGTAGGAAAAGGAATTTTTAGAAAGGGTTGCCATCAATGACAAAGGGGGAGATTGTTGGAAATTTTGAGTATAGTGTTGTCATTGATGTCAAAGGTTTGATGTCATTGGTTGTCATTGATGTCAAAGGTGAAAAGGTTGAGTTTTGTCTTCAAGGTTGAAATAATAAATGCAAAGGAATTTTCCATGGTTGTGAAAGCAAGCAAAGAGAATTTTGAAGAAAAGGATTATAATATTTAAATATTATTAAGAGAGTTTGAAAGTAACAAGGGCTTCATTTGGTAAAAAAAAGAAAGGGAGATTTTAAATTGCAAAGAAAAGATAAGACTTCTCATTGGTGGAAAAAGACCCAAGGCAAAAGGTTTTATTATAATATTTTTTTAAAATATTATAATACCTAAGTATAAAGTTACATGGTGCCAAAGATAATTCAAATTATTAAAATAAATTTGAAAGAGGGTCGACATCTAAAACGTGCATGGAAACATATAAATACCCCTAAGACTTTGGAAATAAAAGGTGTGCTTGATATTCGATTTTTATGCATCATGCAAAGTGGTGACAACGAATGAGGAAGAGGGGACAACATTGATTAAGGAGCACAGAAGGAGAATGAAATAAATACATTTTGTTCACTCCTTGACATCATCCACCAGGGTAGGCCCAATGGTGGCTAGATTCATGCTAAGTCATTTGTGAGGGAGAGGTTCATGGTTCGATTCTCCCTAGCACCAGTTTTGAAGGGTTTAATTTTTTTTGATGAATGCACCAAGGGAATAAAGGTGGAGGCCTATACGTTAGGTCTCAACCACTTGGCTAGCGCAAGCGGTCACGCGCTGCATTAGGAGGTTGAGGTCGGAGGGTCGATTCCCATCCATACCAGCAATAATATTTTTATTAAAAGGTATGTGCTAAGGTTGATTAATATTTTCTTTGCATGGAGTTTGAGGGGTGTGCTATGGTGTAAAGGTTTTTGGCATATAGGAGGTATAAGGGTAATTTATTTTTGCCAAATATTTTTGAAGATATTGTTGTCATTAAGTTTTATTTTTATATATGCAAAAGTAGGAGTGATAAGGTGTAAATGGTTGATTTAATATTGTAAATCTATGTTATGGGTCATTAAGTGGTTTGGAAATTATTTTATGAAAGTGGGAGATAAAAGGTGTAAAATGTGTTTTTATTGTTTGTAATATTTGCATTAATATTGAAGGACTTGGTTCATGATTTGATGTTTTATTTTGAAAAACCAAGAGAGTTATAGAGCATTGGTTTGGAAAAAAATTGTGCACACATTTTGAGAAGGGTTTTTCAATATATGAAAAGGTGTTATGCTAATCCTTTTTGTAGTTGCAAAAGATATTATTTGTGAGACAGGTTTTTGAAGACATATCTCCATAAGAGCAAATTAAGAGGTATGGGCACATCATTCCTTATTTAAGGTGTTTTTTTGAGTAAATATTTCTGAAACATAAGGTGGAGTTAAAAGGGTTGATTGGTATGCATTGTTGGAAATATTTGAGTTAGGGTTTGAGACCTACATTCAAATAGAAAAAAAAAACTTGTACTTCATTGTTGAATGATTTTGGAAATATTTGGGATAGAGTTTGAGAACAAGTGTGCTTCCATTGTTGAAAGAGATTGAGACATTTGTGCTAGAAATTGTGAACTACTTGTACTAGGTTTGAAGACAAGTTAGTGCATCATTGTGAAACCTTTTGAACATTGGTTTGAGAGATATTGAAAGCAATTGTGAAAGTGTTTGAGATCAATTTTGTGAGGGAAAATTGTGCATTAGTGTGATTGATCTTTGAGAGAAAATTTGCAAGAAAGATAGATCAGTTTTGTGAAACAAGTTATACATTATTTTGATTTGATTTGAAAGGGATTTTGCAAGAGATAGAGATTGGATTAATTGAATGCAAGATTTGTGAATGTGAAGAACATATTGAGTTTTTGATAGAGCATATCATTCTCTATATGTTCCAGAGGTTAAACAAATTCTAGGTAGAATATGTCTGAATTGCCTAGTTGAAGAAAGTATTTCTGAAAGAGATATAAGCTTTGTTTGTATGCAAGATTTGGAAATATTTGAGAAGGTTTTGTGAGCAGTATTGAAGGTAGATTTGAGCAAGTCTTGTGAGAAGGCTTGAAAGCAGATTTGAGCAAGTATTTTGAGAAGGCTTGAAGGTAGATTTGAGCAAGTCTTTTGAGAAGGCTTGAATGTAGATTTGAGCAAGTCTTATGAGAAGACTTGAAGTAGCTTTAAGGTAGATTTGAGTAAGCCTTGTAAGAAGAATTGAGGTAGCATTGAGGCAGATTTGTGCTAGCTTTATGTTAAGGCTTGGTGTAGATTTGAGACAGAGTTGAGAGCAGGTTTGGTTGTTTATTTGATCAAGCTTTGTGTTAAGGCGTAGTGCATATTTAAGACTAAATTGAGAGCAGGTTTGGTTGCTGATATGATCAAGTTTTGTGTTAAGGCTTGGTGCAGATTTGAGATAGAGTTGAGAGTAGGTTTAGTTTTTAATTTGATCAAGCTTTATGTTAAGGCTTGGTGCAGATTTGAGACAAAGTTGAGAACAAGTTTAGTTGTTGATTTGATCAAGCTTTGTGTTAAGGCTTGGGGTAGATTGGAGCAGAGTTGAGTAGAGCAGAGGGGATAGAGTTCTCCTATGGAGAGAGATCCACAAACTAGAGTAGAGGGGATAGAGTTCTCCTATGGAGAGAGATCCATGAACTAGATCAGAGAGGGAATAGAGTTTCCCTATGGAAAGAGATCCATGAACCAACTAGGGAGATAGAGTTCTTCTATGGAGAGAGATCCACGAACCAGTTGAGGAGATAGAGTTCTCCTGGATAGAGATCCACGAACTAGAGCAAGGGGAAAGAGTTCTCCTATGGAGAGAGATCCATGAACCAGAGCAAAGGGGAAAGAGTTCTCCTATGGAGAGAGATCCATGAACCAGAGCAAAGGGGATAGAGTTCTCCTATGGAGAGAGATCCACAAATTAGAGTATAGGGGATTGGTGTCTCCTTTGGATAGAGGTCCATAAACATTGTAATAGGGAATTGATTCCCAAGATATTTGTTGAGAAAATTTAGAAGAAATATTTTCTCCGTGGACGTAACCCACATTGGGTGAACCACGTTAAATTTGTGTCTCTCATGTGTGTGATGATTTGTGCATTGCTTTGATTATTGCTATTGATATTGCCATTGATAATATTGGATAATATTGTTTGGGAAAGAAAAGTAAAAGTTGATCTTATACTGTTCACCCCCCTCTCAGTATAAGCCTGTGTTCTTTAATTGGTTTCAGAGCGGGTTCCTTCGAAAAAGTCTAACAGCTTAGAGGAAGATATTACATGAACACACATGGCATCTCAAAATGGATCCTCATAAAATAAGGCACCATTATTCAATGGGAATAATTATGCTTTCTAAAGTATAAGAATGAAGACTTACCTGATGGCACAAGGATATGAGATATGGCAATCCATTGAGGATGGGTTCACACCTATAGCTACTCCTCCTACAGATAAGATGGTAAGCTATTACATGTGAATAATGCTAAGGCTATGAATGAAATATTAAGTGGATTATGTGAAGCAAAATTTATGAAGGTTATGCATTGCAAATCAACAAAAGAGATATGGGACACATTGAAGCAAACATATGAAGGATATGAAAAGGTAAAAATGGCAATACTGCAAGAAAATATTTGAATATTTGAAGATGGATTATGAGGAAGATATTGCTACATACGTACTTCATGTGGATGAGGTTGTTAATACCATGCATGGATTTGGATTTGAAATTGAAGACTCCAGTGTTGCTTCGAAAGTATTAAGATCACTCCCTATGAGGTATGATGAAAAAGTTTTAGCTATAGAAGAGATGAGAGATATTGAAAAGTTGACTATGGATGAGTTACATGGAATTCTCACAACTTATGAAATGAAAATAGTAAAGGATTCCAACTCCAAGAAAGAGGCAACTTTCAAAGCTTCAAAGAAAATAAAAGATAAGAAACCAAAATCAAGTGATGAAGAAGCTAACTATGCGAAAAGAAATAAGAAGGATTGAAGAAAGCACAAAGGTATGAAGACTGTGAAATGTTTTAATTTTGGTAATTTTGGTCACTATGCGTCTAATTGTCCAAAAGCTGGTAGCAATAGTAGTGAAGAGAAACAAGATCATAAGAAAAAGGAAGGAGGAAAATCCAGGTATGAAAAGAAAAATAGGTATGGTCAAGGCAAGCATGAAAATAAGTTCTTTCAAAGGCACAAGAAGAGTTTCTATGTTAACAATGCAAGCAAGGATTCAAGTGATAGTGATGAAAGACTCTCAGATAGTGAAGAAGAAGAGATTCTATTTTTGGCAATAGAAGAAGAAGAAGATGCTCCTATTGAAGATAAAGTTTAAAAGTATGAAGATGCTCTTGGAGACCAAGAAGTAGAAGAAGATTCAAAAAATGAAGAAGAAGGCACAATTGATCTAGAAGCAAAACTTATTATTGCTCTCAGAGAATTTAAAAATGTTAGAAAGCAGAATTCAAGAATAAAGGCTCAAGTTCAAGAACATGAGGAAGAAAAAGAAAATCTTCTAGAAGACCTAACAAACTCAAAAGCTAAGGCAAGGAGAGTTAAAGAGGTCATGGTTGAGAAGTTAGAGGTAAAATAGTTAGAATGTGAGAGATTAGAACATGAGGAAGTTTTTGTAAGGATGGAAGTGAAAGATTCTAAGGACAAGCTACAGAGGTTTGGGAAAAGTTCAAAGACTTTGGATAAAATTATCAATGCACAAAGATCTTCATCTATCAAAATGGGACTTGATTTTGAAGAAGGACAAGGGAAACAAGAAGAAGGGTCAAGCTCAAGCTCAAAAGAAAAGGAAGGTTCAGAGAAAGAGAGTGAAGAAAGAAATTAAGACTTATGAGGATAAGTTGAAGAATAGAAGCTTCACTAAGAAAGGAAACAAAGCACAAAAAATAAACAAAGATCATCACAAAGAAGGCAAAGAAAGGACTAAGAGACCAGAGGGTTCAAGACAATATTTCTTCAAAGGACGTTGTTTTTCATGTAATCGATTTGGTCATAAGGCTATGCATTGCAGGACTCATGAAAAGGAGTATGGTCTCACTAAAAGGAATTTCAACTCATTCAAAGATGGACATTTCTTTCAAGGGTATTGCTACTCTTGTAATCGCTTTGGTCATAAAGCAATCCATTGCAGGGTTCTTGAAAGAAATGATTATGGCTTCACTAGGAGGAACTTCAAGATATTTGCACCTTCCAAGAACTACAACATTAAGTGTTATGAGTGCAATAATATTGGGCATAAGGCCAAGTGGCGTAGAACAGAGTTTCTAGAACTTCCAGAGACAAGCAAGAACAACGACAATCAAAAGGATAAAAAAGTTATGGCTACAAAAATGTTGAAAAAGAAGGTTGACAAAGAAAAAGAGCATTGTATGTTGGGAGTAGAGATACTCCCACCCCAAAATTAATCACCTCAAGGAGAGGAGGTGGGGAGGGGGCTGAGCTAAGAGTCTTATATTTATCCCCAAAGGAGTCCCTTTGCCATTGATTTCAAAGGGGGAGAGATTTGAGTAAGGGGGAGAGCATTCAATCAGGGGAGCAGTTTCTCAGGGGGAGCAAATTTGAAATCCAGTGGTAGGAAAAATAATTTTTAGAAAGGGTTGCCATAAATGACAAAGGGGGAGATTGTTGAAAATTTTGAGTATAGTTTTGTCATTGATGTCAAAGGTTTGATGTCATTGATTGGCATTGATGTCCAAGGTGAAAAGGTTGAGTTTTGTCTTCAAAGTTGAAATTATAAATGCAAAGGAATTTCCCATGGTTGTGAAAGCAAGCAAAGAGAATTTTGAAGAAAAGGATTATAATATTTAAATATTATTAAGAGAGTTTGAAAGTAACAAGGGCTTCATTTGGAAAGTGAGATTTTTAAATTGCAAAGAAAAAACAAGACTTCTCATTGGTGAAAAAAAAGACCCAAGGCAAAAGGTTTATTATAATATATTTTAAAAAAAATATTATAATACCTAAGTATAAACATCCTTTAAAGTGGAACATCCTTGATCTAATATAGCTTTTATTAGAGTATGATTTCCTTGCTTCATCTTGAAATTTATCTCATGACCAACATTTTGTGTCCTTTTGTTCATAGTTTTCACTTTGCAATTTTTTTACATGTGTACATTTTCATAACAATTATAGCGTTAAAAAGCAATGTGTTTATAATCCACTATTTGGTCCCATTCCCTTGATTAAAATTTAATTTTAATAGATTGTAGCAAAATTTTTAAAACATCCTTAACAACCCATTTATAGGTATATATAAGATGCTCAATTCTTAGTAATCAATGCCTTGATGAATTTCCTTATGATATTTTCAATCTTGTTCAAAACATCCCATTTTAATCTTTAATATTGTTCAAAACATCCAGTTATTCAAAAGATGACAAGAAAAAAATATTTAAAAAAATCAAATCATAAAAGAATTTGAACTCAATTCCTGCTTCTATTCAATCCATTTTTTTTTTTTGGTAATTATTATAATAGATTAACAGTGGGTTTTTATAGAGGATCCCAAAACCTTATATACAAAATCAGCCTTGCTAAATGGTGCTTCGTGCCTCTTGGCTGGATGAATAAACCTGTATGCAGAAAAAACAAAAAGCTGCTAATTGCCCGAGGGCTACAAGGAGGCATTTTTGCCTGATTATCCTGGAAACTATGGCCAATATAAAAACTGGACCATTGGAAAGCAAAAAAAGACAGCCAAGAAAACTACAAAAAATCTCCCTTATCAGGGAAATAACTTTCCACATTTCTGCTTTCTCCGAGGCAGAATTCGAAGCAAACACGATGAATAGGATCCAAGAAAAAATGATGGCTTGGGACTGAAACAAAAAGTTGAAAGTCCTGCTGGAAGATGAAAAGAAGCTGCCCTCAACACTCTCTGGGTCCCAAAGAACCATGAGCCCGCTCGTCGTTCCCACCGCAGGTTCTCACATCCAGGATGACTTTCATCTGTACGGTTTGAGGTTCTTCCTACCTCCCTTTCCCTGCTGGAGGGGAGGTTTTGGGATAAGCGCGTCACCCATCAAAGAATCGGAGTCATCCTGAAACAACAACCGTTGGGTGCCATTTGCGACATCAGCCGCAGTTTCCTTGTCTCTCTTTTCCTTGTTGGGGGGACGGCCCTGCTTCCTATTACCACCAAAATCCACCCCTTGCGTTCGACTCCTCGTAATTCGAGGGCTAATATTACCAGGCTGGTAACCTCTTCTTCCCAGTAGGTAATCTTCCAATATCTTTTGTGCCTCGGGAGAGTGCCGGTCAAAAATTTTGGGCGAATCTGCCAGTGTGGTGATAAGGGGGGGGGCCTGTTCCTTTTCCCCCTGTGGTCCTAGTTGGGAGCGTCCACCGCACAGCTCGGAGTCCGGTTGAATGGTGATTTCCTCATCTGGTAAGGAGGATTCGAGATGGTCTCTGGATGGACCTGGAGATTCATGGTCTTTCGCAACAGGGTGCTTCGTCTGACCTTCACCATGCTCCAGAGGGTTGCAGGGATCCCGCTTCTTCTTCCCCGGCTTTTGAAGAGGACAATTGGACTGAAGATGCCCTTGAGAACTACACTGGGGGCAGAAAGTTGGTCTGTTCTCATAAACAATAGCTTGCTTGTGTAGAAAAGAACCCTCAGACCGCAGAGTAATGGAGGAAGGGAGGTCCATCTCCAAGTCCGCCAAAACACAGAACCGAGCTTGGACAAATCTTGTTCGAGCCCTGGTGGGAGGGTCTATAGTGACCAACTCCCCGATGGATCGAGCAATTCCTCTGATTACATTTTCATGCCAGCTAAAAAGGGGGAGACTCGGGAGCCTAACCCATATTGGAGCAATGTTGATATTCTGGGTATCGGGGTTAAAGTCCAAACCCCACTTCCTTAGAAAGAGACTCTTACGACCCAAGAACCGAGGCCCTCCAGCCAGGATTTTACAGTAGTCCTCCCTGTTGCTCAGTCTAATCGCGAAAAAGCCTCGGGTTAGGGCAACCAGCTCCAAGTGACCAGAGGTCCGCCATTTTCCATACGCCCACTTGCGGATGGTCTCCATGTCGGGACGACCACCAATAAACTTACCGATGAGGGTAAATTTTTTGAATTCCACAAAGCTTGAGAGAATTTCCGTCGGGATGTCCAACTCGTTCCCGGACGGAAATAGCTCCTTGGTGGAGAGCCCACTTAGGGTTTCAGAAGCCGCTGCCAGAGCATACGACTTCCGAGGTCCATCTCCCCGTTTGTCTGGTGGATCCTCGGCGTCCCCAGACTCTGCTTGCCCTCCCTCCACCCTGTCGTGCCCCTGGTTCAACCTGCTGGCACTCCCGTGCTCTCCCAAACCAGCCTTCCCGCCCACCGTCATCCCTCCACCTCCGAAAAAACCCTTCCGCATCGTCCACTATTCAATCCAATTTTACTTTTAATAATGAAACTTACATATTAACCGGATATATAACTAATTGAAAAAATAACATTTTTTTTAATATTCTACTCTTAGTGGGACTGATGATTTCGGAATATGCCTTGCATCATTCTTCGCTGCTTCTTATATCTATAATAATAATACGAATGATTATATTACCATGAGTCAATAGGTGTTACGTACTAGTTTGGATGTTAAATACAGACCAAGGCAGCGTAGCACGTGAAGGCCGGGTTCGGCGCTGCATAGAAACCGCTTCTTTACCCCCTTCCCTTCCACTTGGTTCATGCAGGCGAAGGCCTTAATTCCAGGAATCGTATGAGAGGGTCTGTTACATTTGGGAAAACAGATCCCACTTTTAGATATAGTTCATTTTTCTCGTAAAATTCCCCTTAAAAGTTGCTTTCTGCGGAAAGGAAGGTCTGTGTAGGGAAGACAATTGAAGATGTTTCGAACACAAATGAGATCCCTTCTATTGGGGGCCCTTGCTTTTTCTTTGCTTTCGATCTGTTCAGAAGGTTCTGATGATGGGAAGTCCGTATACGACGTATTGGAATCTTATAATTTCCCGAGGGGAATTCTGCCCACCAATGCCAACGACTATGTTTTAAACCCGGATGGGAGTTTCCAGGTGTTTCTGGATAAGTTGTGCAGTTTTGCGATTGAGGCAGGGTACCAGCTCAGATATGAGAGGAAGATCTCGGGGAACATCAGTCCAGGGTTTCTGAAGAATCTCAGAGGCATCAGCGTCAAGATTGCATTTTTCTGGTTGGATATATCTGAGGTGGAGCTCTCGGATGGGCAGTTGGAGTTCTACGTGGGGCCCTTCTCTGCAGCCTTCCCTCTCTCGAATTTTTTTGTCTGCCCCACATGTGGATGTGGATTGGATTGTGATAGCAGGCCGGAGGGGCTTGTTTCCTCCTATTAGGAATTGCATGGTAATGATTTTGGGGTTTTTTTGCTTCATTTTTAAGAGATGGGTGAAATTGCATGGTAATGATTTTGGGGTTTCTTTGGTTCATTTTTAAGGGATGGGTGTTTGGTGTATTTTCAAATTCTGTATCTTGAATCTTCTCCCTCGATGGGGTGGATGAGTAACGTTTTTTTTTTTTTGTTTCGAATTAAGGAAAGGGAATTGGTGATTCGCATTCCATTGGTGGAAGTTATCACGGGTTCGTCATGTTTTTATTTTGATGTTTGAAAGATAAGCACCATAAGTTTTGAACCTCTATTTATTTATAACTGCAAACCTTTAGCTCAGATCTCAGATTAACTGCAATATGAGTCAATATGATTAATTAGGCCACTTTGGTGAAGAATGTGAACCTGATCTCGCTGCATTTTTTTCTTCTTCTGTTCTTTTACTTGGGTCATGCTTTTTTAAAAACTTAATGTGGAAATCTCAAAAAATTACAATCAATTGTATTTTTAATACTCCAGAAAAGAGTCGAAGATATTCTTCAATTCCGAGACAACCATCCATTACCGTTATATCACCCAAGAAAAAAAAATTGTCATATAACTTCAACAACCATCCATTCCCGTTACATTCCCGAGAGGCGAAAATATTCTTCAATTCCGAGACAACTATCCATCACCGTTATATCACCCAAGAAAAAAAATTGTCATATTACTTCAACAACCATCCATTCCCGTTACATCACCCAAGGAAAAAAATTGTCATATAACTTCAACAACCATCCATTCCCGTTACGTCACCCAAGAAAGAAGTTGTCATATAACTTCAACAATATATAAATGAGCGCCCATAACCATTTTAACTTGAATAGGAAGCAGAGTACCTCCCTGGACCTTCTTCAATCTTTTTTTTAAAGTAAGAGGATGTATAATGGGTGGCCTTTTAACTTGAATAGGAAGCAGAGTACCTCCTGGACCTTCTTCAATCTTTTTTTAAAGTAAGACGAAGTATAATGGGTGGCCTGTTAACTTGAATAGGAAGCAGAGTACCTCCTGGACCTTCTTCAACTTTTTTTTAAAGTAAGATGAAGTATAATGGGTGGCACAACTGGGGTCAGCCTGGATAACAATCCACCAACATACCACTTGGGTGTCCCAACAGTTGGGACACCTTCTTCAATCTTCAAGCATCTAGTGATAGAATATCTCAGCTAAGGCAAAGCCAGTATCACCCAAACCCCCAACTAATCTTGATTTTTGATGTTAATTTTGATTTTCCTTTATTTTTATAGTTTTGCTAGTTTGTTTTCCTCGTTGATCCTGATCCTTGTCTGAGATTTTCCTGTTAGCATTGGGCTAAATATCTAATGAAGATCTTCTAAATGTGGTGCGCCTCATGCTGAAAAGTTCTAATTAAGTGGGGTGCATCTTAACTTATTTGTTCAGTATTTGCAGATATGCCCCAAGGTGTAATACATGCAAATATCGCGCAATCAATGACGATACCCAGAAATTATTTGTCAGCTTACTAAATTGAGATGGCTGTCCAAGTAAATGCTTTGCAACCTCCTGTCAAAAATAAATCCAATCCAAAATGGAGGTTGAATAGGCAGCTTTTTGTTCCCTGTAATCCCTACTTGTGACAAATCTGGTAGCCCCATGTAAGCACAACTTTTGCAAACTAGTATTATTCAAGAAGCTACACACTTCACAGAAAGTTTGCTGTAAAAAGGGAAGATTCTCAACAAGATTCCCTATAGAAAATGTTAAACAAAATATTAATGGACCGGAAACCTGCAATTTAGTCAAAGCTATTTCTCATTCAATTTTTTAAGAACTCTTAAAAATTTAACCCCATATATATGTCTGTTCAACAATGCCTGCTACCTTTATGCTTCAACATTGTTCCTTCTTTAAGAAATGATGATCAACAATACTTCATATCAGATCATAGTATGGATGCAAATCTGAATTTTTAGTTAGCAGTCTTTATTCAATGAATCTAATCTGAGAATTCATGCTTTTACTGGAAATTGTAGTGCTATACTTGTTGCCTTTATCAGACATGAATAGAAGAGCATATGGAAAATGCTTTTAGGCCATACACTCCAAAGTGCAAGCAATTATCATGCTAAACAGCAAAAAATATATATCAAACAACTAGACAGACATTTAATAGTAGTGGGCTAGCCTGAACATCATGTTCTCAGTGAATCCAACTTATTGTAGGAGTTTTTAGCTAGCAGTCTTTATTCAATGAAACTAATTCATGCTTTTACTGGAAATTGTAATGCTATACTTGTTGGCTTTATCAGACATGATTAGAAGATCATGGAAAATACTTTTTGGTCATAAACTCCAAAGTGCAATCAATTTTCATGCTAAACAGCAAAAAATGTATATCAAACAACTAGACAGACATTTGGTGGTACTGGGCTAGCCTGAACATCATGTTCTAAGTGAATCCAAGTTATTGTAGGAGTTCTATGTACAAGAGTAAGGGATGAACATTTGGAGTGGATTTCATTCATAATGTTTTCACTGGTTATGTGATTTGAATTTAGAATTTCTTTAAACATATTGGTTGCTCTTGGACATTTGGCAAACACTTACAGATTGAAGAATTCATTCTTCATTATCCTGCTCATAAAAAAAGCAATTCATGGTTAAAAATTTCAATATCTTTTCAGCTGCAATATTTTTAAGTTTTTGTACATCAAGAGTGTTTTTTTAATTGTAATTGCCATGATGATGCAGAGGATAGTTATATCAGTTTTTCATTTGGAGCCAAATTCCCAATCTAGGAGTCTAAATCTAAAACAGGAATAGCATTTAAGGAAGCCTGCATGTGAACGTAGATGATATAAATCTTTTTAAACTTTCAGTTTCTAGCAGTGATGTTTGTTCTGCATCGCAGACAAGAAATGAATCACAAGTGCAAAGCAGCAAACATGTTTTAGTTAGCACTGTATCTTAATGTAGCCCCATCCAACTCATTATGAGGTGTAAAGTAGCCCCATTAAATCGTTATCTTGCAAAATAATATTTAAGGGTTCTTTTCGAAGTGAGATTGGAGGTAATGTTGAAGTCTTATCATTTCACAAATCTAGAAGGGGAGCTTAACTGTTGGCCATAAATCAGGATTTAGACATCTGGCATAGGAAGAAACTCTCATTTAAAATGCTGCTAATTGTTTTCTTGTCTTGTACTGTTTGCTAAAAAATTCCAGTAATTAGTTTTCATATGCTTCTGCATAAATAATCAGACTACATTAGAACTTGTGATCTGACAGCTGTCTTTTGTCTGGTTTAACACCTTTTTCACACTGTTTTTATATTGCTTCTGTCTTAAATGGTGATATGTTTTTTAGTCCTTCTTATGGCTTTTGTCATTCCAAAACATTAATATTATTACAATTTCAAAATTTCAGTCGATGCTACAGTCTTCAATATTATATTTATTACATAAATTGAACAGCTTTGGGGTTCATCCAAAAAGGATAACTATGTCAATCTATTCCGCACCTTGTACTCTTCACTATTATCAATTACATTTTCATAAACGTTTTCCATAATTATTTATGGGATTTTACTTGGCTAAAGCAAGTAGGATTATCATGGAGGGAACTGAACAGTAAATGGTTTTATTCTATTAGTTGGTCTATACGTACTGCTTGCAATTCACTGTCAATAAAAAGGCAAGGAAAGAAAAATTAAATTTATCTCATAGATTAATATATTCATAATAAAGGCATTAATTGTGGCGTAGAGGATTACAAACTTTATTTGAGTAGAGCCCACCAGGCCTGAAATTTGACCGGACTGTTAAATGTCACACAAAAATCATTCGACATTTAAAAGTTAAAAACTGCTCTTCACATGATGGGTCATTTTGATATTGTACCTCAGTTACAATGTAAACTGTCTCACATTTGAAATTTTTTTAAGACATTTATCCTACAATACCGGTAAAAGAGCCCTCTCCTCAGGCATATGGATGTAGGTATGGCTATATCTGATGTGGGTGTGTTAAACAATTAAGGGAATCTGCCTTGGCTTTCCTTGGCTGTATCTGATGAGGGCGTGTTAAACAATTAAGGGAATCTTCCTTTTCCTCTGTAACACTCTATTTTATAGGACTTCCCGCATGGCTAAATGTAACTTATGTTGGTGCAGGGAAAAGAAAAGAAAAAAAAAGTAAAAAAACAAATATAACCAGATGACACGTAATAGAGTGCAATAATCATAAAAACTTTTGTTCCATAAATGTTTTAATAAAAAATTTTAAAGTAAAAATCAAAATTTGAGCTGAGAAAACTGGTTCCCCAAAATGGATTTGCATCTCATGCAATTCAGACAAATTCACCCCACTTTGAATGACAGATTTTTTGAATCTTCTTCGTATACAGGACCTCAAAAGCACCACAAGAATGGAGGAAAACGACCTGATGGGTATAAAAAAAATTCAAAGGATTTTTAAAAGGAAAAAATGGAAGCTGGTCTAAAACTTTTACCTTGTGACTACTTCGATTACAGATGAAAATTTTTATCTGCATTCAATTAATTTTTTCACTAGTATACATAAATGTATATTTCTTATTATTAAACAAAAATACAGATTGACAAAACTTGTGAAATTTGTACTCTGAAAATAAATATCTTTACTGTTGAATGCTTTTGTTTGACAACATTATTTGATATTTTGATGATTGGAATCTTGCCATGGATGATTGCTACCAGTTAGCATTTTTCCTTTTCTCTGTGTTTGATTTTTTTTTTTTGTTAGGTAACAGAATATATACAGCGGGTTTTTTGACAGGATCCCAAAACCTTAGTTACAACTTCAGCCAAGACTAAACGATCAAACCAAAAAGCGGGGCTGCGCCCAAGGCAGCAAGCCGAGACCCGGGGCCCTGGCCCCGGGCCCTACAAAAAATAGCTAAAAGCCGACAAAACCATGACTAGATGCCGCCAAAACGAAAAACCGTCCCTGACAGATCGCGGAAGAAGGGCACCCGGAACAACTGGGCCCAGCTGTCACCCCGGACCAGACGGGGCCCCACGCCGGTCGAGCTACTCCCTGCCGGGGCCGTCACCCAGCCTGCGCCTGAGCTCGGCCAGGGCAGTGGCAGCGGAGGAGGCTGCTTGGGCAGCCGCGTTCAGAGATCCGATGGCCGCGTCGATGAGGCCTCTGATAGCCAAGCTTTGCAAACTGCTGTCTGCCTCAGAACTGACGTCGACGGGCTCCGGGGTTTCCTGAGTGGCCCTCTTGGCGCTGTCAGCAGCCCTGCTGCTGCCAGGGAAGGGATCCTTGCGGGCGCTCCCAGGAGTCGGGGCCCCACCTGGGCCCTGGGTCGGGGTTCTGCACTTCCGGGTTGGCTCTGCCAACGTGCGGGGGGGAGTCTTTGGCGATGGAAGCCTCAGGGGATGCAGTCGGGGAAGTTGCCGTGCCGGGGGGGGCAGCAGACGGGGGGAATGCGGTGGAGCTGCGGCTGGTTGGCCAGGGCATGCCTGTACAGCACCGCCATGAGGCCTTGGTGGGAGGGCCGGGAATGGTTTTTGCGGGCGCGGTCTATGGAAAGACCCAGAGAGTATAGCAGGAAGCGGGGAGTGTTGACCACCGTGGCCCCCCGGAGGTGATTGAAATAACTCAAATGAAAACTGAAGAGCCTCTGATCCGGGTCGTCACAGGTAATGTATTGCATTACCGGGACGATGGCTTCGTCAAAGGGGGCCAGGAGGTTGGATCGGAAAAGATTTGCCTTGTCCCATTGCTGCTCTGGAAAGCGGGACAACTCCTCCCAATTGTGCTTGTCCCGCCTGACAACGCGACCCTTGTCCTCATGGTGGAGGCCCGTCACGTCTGTAAGAAATTCTTTGTTTACTTTAAAATGCAGCCCCTTAACCTGCACCTCACCGTCGCACCAGGAGTCCAGGAAACATTGAGTGATCTCATCGTCCACTCCAGTGAACTTGCTGAAGAAGGGGGTGAAATGCTTGGCGTTAGAGAACAATTTAGCCGACTCGCTCAGGATGAGCGTGGAGGGCTCGACGTAAACACCTTTGGCAGCCATGGGGCAGGGGAAGGAGGGGAAAATTGGCCAGCAGCGCGGGGACAGGGAGCAGGGAAAAACACAGAGGAAGAATGCAGCGCTAGCCAAATTTAAAAACGCGCAGGGGGCCGAAGGAGGGGGGAGCCGTCGGCGTCGGGAAAGGACGCTCGAAGTCGGGTGCGACACGAGGGGGGGCTGAGGGGGCATGACTGCAGGTTGCCACGCAGGGACAGGGGACGGGGCCACTGCCAGCGCGCCAGGTGGCGCAAGCTGATCGGAGGAGCGCCTTGATGGAGCATCACGGGATAAAGCCGAAGGCGGAATGACGCGGCATGGGAATCCATCCATGAAGCGGCTAACGAGGAGGCGTTCATGGGACTGCCAGATGCGCAACCGGAGCAACACAGGTCCTCATCGGAAACAGCCGAACTGCTAGCTTGGTCTAGAACGCCTGCCACCGCGTGGTAGATCTGGAAAACCATTTGGCGGGCGGGAGACAGGCTGGGGCCAGGCGGCGAGGCGCCATAGGGAAAGAAGACATCGGTCTTTGGGAGACCGCGCCAGAGGAAAGACGGGGCCCCGGCACGGGGCAGGTTTGACACCGGGGTCCTCCACATCGCTCACCTGATCTTTCGAGAGAATGAGAACCAGAGCTTCGGGAAAGTCCGTGGTCCAGGTGGTGAAGGCATCAGTAGGAATGGCTTGGTTCGCCATGAAGTTAGCCGCCCTGTTGCCTTCCCTATACACGTGCTGAAAGCTGTAGTCGGGGAATCCCTGGAGAACAGAGAGGGCTTCCCGGATGTGGTTGTGAATGTGCCAGGAGCAATTACCCGGGCTGCGGGCAGCATTGATGATGACTTGGGAGTCGCCCTCAATGATGACTTGAGAAGGGGCCCCCTTGAGGACGTGCAGCCCACTTAGCAGAGCAGCTGCTTCGGCGAAGTTGTTGGTCTGGATGCCAAGAGGAGCAGCGAACGCCATGACCAGGGCCCCGTGGCAATCGCGGATCACTCCGCCCGCCTCGGAGGGCCCGGGATTGCCTTTGGATGTGCCATCGAAGTTAAGCTTAACCCAGTCGGGGGGGGCAATCCATCTGGTCAGGGAACGATGGGAGGGGGCGGGTGGGGGACCAGGGGGGGAGCTGGATGCCGAGGGAGGAAAGGAGGGCGGCTTCACCCGGCCGCCGGGGCCCCTCGGACAGGGGAATGGATCGAGAGTTTTCAAGGGCAAAGGTCACGGCCTTGGTCGCAATCCACAGGGGGGAATGAGCCAGGGAGGAAAAGGCTCTGCTGTTGCGCTCGAGCCAGATCTGCCAGAGCATATGGGGGAGGCACGAATTCCAGAGGAAGCGGGTGAAGGGATGGGCAAAGGGGTTGGGCCACTGAAGCAGGAGGTTAGAGATGGATCTGGGGCCCGCCCATTGGATGGAGAATTGAGAAAGGATGAGGCCCAAGACCTCAGTTGAGAAGGAACAATTGACAAAGAAGTGGTTGGTGGATTCCCAGGCATCGCAGCAAAGGTAGCATCTATTCGGGATCTGGAAGCCCCTCTTGATGAGATTTTCGATCGTCAGAATCTTGTTTTGGACGGCCGCCCAAACGAAGTGGCTGATTTTGGGGATCAGCTTCTTGGCCCACACCTGCCGGGCTGGGAAGGGAGCCTTGTCGGGGTCTCTCTGGAGGTTGTAGGCAAACTTGACAGAGAAGGCTCCGCTGGGGGTACCATGCCAAACACATCTATCGTCACCTCCAGTGGACGGGAAAACAGTCACCATGAGGAGGCCCTGGAGTCTGGCAGCTTGGAGCGGGTGCTTGGGGTCCCGGATGGGCGCCCAAGACGCACCTCCCAAGCTCTGGGAGAGATAGCCCGCAACCTTGGGGCCTCTGTCCGCCAGGCCTGCCTTGAGAACGAGGAGCTCTCTGTCAGCCGACAGGGCCTCATCCTGAATCCATCTGTCGTCCCAGAAATCAATCTTGGCGCCGTCTCCGAGGATCCATCTGCTTCCTTTCCGGATTATGTCTTTGGTGGATATCAGGGACTTCCAAAAGGCGGATCCATCGCGTGGCTGGGACTCGCTGAGGAAGGGATGGCTATGACAGTATTTCCTGCGCACAATGCTAACCCACTCATCAGGGGAATCGGTGTGAACCTTCCAGGCATGCTTGGCCATGAGAGCCCTGTTCATGGGTACCACCCTCCTGAGCCCAATCCCTCCCTCAGCTTTGGGGCGGCAGACCAGGGGCCAAGATACCAGGGGAATCCTCTTCTTATCTTCACTCCCCGACCAGAGAAAGCGTTTCTGAATTTGTTCAATGTGGACTGCAATGGAGGCCGGGATTCTGAAGACCGACATGAAGTATATCGGGATGCTTTGCAAAACTGCCGTTAAGAGGGTGGCTCTGCCAGCCTGAGAAAGGAGGTGGCTTTTCCAAGGGGCTAGCTTCCTCTTAATCCGATCAATCACCCCACCCCACAGGGCCTTGGAAGACGCTCCTGTGAACAGGGGGAGCCCGAGGTACGAGGAGGGGAGGGAGCCAGGGGAGTAGCCCAAAATCCGCCCAATTTTGATCTGTCTAGCCAAGGGGGTGTGAATGAAGAAAATCGTGCTCTTTCGGAGATTGATTTTCTAGCCGGCCGCCTCCTCGAACAGGGTCAAAATATGCTTGAGGATTTTGGCTTGGGGGATTGAGGCAGAAGTGGCCAGGATGGTGTCATCCACAAACTGCTGGTGTGAAACAGGGGGCAGGCCCGGCGCAGGACTGATGCCTGAAATGAGACCCTGAGAAATAGCGCCTGAGATGGTCCATCCCAGGGCCTCAGCTAAGATGATGAAGAGGATCGGGGACAGGGGGTCTCCTTGGCGAAGGCCTCTGGAGCTAGGGAAAAATCTGGCAGGGGATCCGTTGATGAGGATGGAGAACCACGGGGAAGACACGCAGTTGCTGATGAGCCTGACCCAAGAGGGGTGAAATCCGAACTTGAGAAGGACCTTGGATAGGAAGGCCCAGTTGACTCTGTCAAAGGCCTTGTTCATGTCCAATTTGAGCAGAAAGGAGGCCTTTTTGGATAGGACCGCTGAGTAAATGGCCTCGTGCATGATAATGACCTCGTCAGTGATCAGTCTACCCTTGACCGAACTGCCCTGGTAGGGGGCAATGATCAGGGGAAGGATGTCCTTAAGCCGGGTAGCCATGGATTTGGTGAGGATTTTGTACAGGACATTGCACAGGCTAATGGGGCGGAAATCCGTGAGGGATCGGGCTGCCTGGGACTTGGGGAAAAGAGCTATGAAGGTGGAGTTGATACCTATGGGGATGGATCGGGCATTCTGCAGGTCTCGGATGGCAGCGCACACCTCCGCCCCGACCAGGTCCCAGAATGATTGGAAGAAACGAGGGGGAAACCATCCGGGCCCGGGGCCGCCTCGGCCTTCATGGAAAAGGTGGCTGCATGGATTTCGGAGTCAGACAGAGGTTGCGACAGCATCTGATTTGCCGAGGGAGAAACCAAAGAGGGGATGTGCTCCAGAAGGGAGTCAGCCGCGCCTGGGGACATGGGAGGGCTGTCACCCAGGAGCTCTTGAAAGAAGCGAGTGGTTCCTCTTCTTCCTTAATGATACCGCCGTTGCTGCTCACCAACTCAGCAATTCTGTTGGAGCCCCTATTCTTGAGGGTCGACGCGTGAAAGAACTTGGTATTAGCATCGCCATCTTGGAGCCACAGAGCTCTCGACTTCTGTCTCCAAAAAATTTCCTCCCGGGCCAGGATGTTATGATACTCGCTGAGAACAAGGCGCTCCTCATCCCTGAGCCCCGGGTCTTGGGAGCCAGCTTGAAATCTAGCCTCAAGGGCTTCGAGTTTTTCTTTGAGAACAGCTTTGTTTTCAAAGATGTTGCCGAACACCTCCTTGTTCCAGGCCTTGAGATGGTCCTTCAGGCGCCTAAGCTTATGGTAGATTTGTTCAGCAGGGCGTCCAGGGACTCTGCGTTTGATTTTAATTCTGTAGCATTGAAGAACTTTAGGGGGGAGTCATCCTGACTCGTACACATTTCAATTATGCAACTGTTCTCTTTTTTATAAAAAAAAAAAAGAAGAACTGAGCTCTACTCTCGACCAATAATAAATTTCAAACTAAAAGCCGATTTTGGCTTTTGTGAATCCTTGTTTACCCAGATACTATGCAACAATTGAAAAAATTGAATGAAAGTAGGCAATCTAACTTTATACTATTTTTAATGAGTAGTTACTTCGAATACCACACTATCCGTATAGCACATTATCCATACCTGTAAAAGTTTATGAACGTGCATTTATATGAATGACAAGCATTCAGTAATCACGCAAGTGAATTTGACACTTTCAAATTCTAATTGTGACCCTCTTGCTTGATGGTCATTGAGAAAAAAAGACACTTAATTTGACGTCTAAGTATTCTAATGAATCTCAAGCCTGGAGCCCACAATAACAGCAATCCCATGTTTGCTGCAGATGAAGGGGAGAATCAGGCAATCTCATGTATGGTGCAGATGAAGAGGAGAATCTTTGGTAAGTATACTGTTTTATGGTGCTTTAAACAAAGGATGCAAAAGAGTAGAAGATTCTGAAATTGTAAGGGTTCACTGAAACCAAAACATGATAGGGATTTGGGATTACATGATATCTTTATGTCAAAATTCCACTAGGTTGGATGCAATGGGACCATTGGCACGATTGTCGTCAATCATGCATATTGTAGCCTCATACCCCTTGGTCATCAAGAAGGCTATATCACATGCAAAGGCTGTACCTCATGTCCATTTAGTTCTGAAAGTGCAAAAGAGTTCAGAGTGCTGGAAAGTGTTTGGGTGATTGACTTCAACAAATGCATGTCTAGCCATTTCAATATTGCTCTTTTGTATGTTGTGATTTTTTAATTTCCCAGTAAGCTATTCGCACTGGGTCACTTATGTACATGTCAGTTTTTCTTCCTCTTTTCCAGCCTTAAATTCATTATAAGAGAAAATTGAATCTCAGATGTAGGTTAGAAGATGAAATATGGAGAGAGATTCTTTTTTAATAGTGTTCTAATTTATCATTGAAAACTTAATGTGAAATATTGATATTCAGATATAGTTGCCAATGTCTAGAAAAAATTGGCGTGCTCATCATTGACTCTCAATTCGAACAACTTTAAAGTAGACACAGTGATTTTAAGCTTCATAATGGATAGGATTCATTCTTAGTGTTAGATAGAGCTATCATGTAATTTGAGGAGTGGCTCTCTTGCTTTAGATATTTTAGATGTCTTAAGCTAGTGCTTTGGATTTGGAGGTTACCTAAGCCGTGCAGACAGTAGTATCTGATGGGATTACTCATTAGCATACATCCTACTAGGTATGGTCATGACTACCTGAGGAAGGTTTAAATTGAAGTCCAATTAAATTATAAATGATAACACTGTTGTAGCAGTTACATGGCTAGGAGAAGTTTTTAGAAAAAGGGTGTGTTCGAATGTGAAACCTTCAAAGCAATGTGTGCCATACATACTGCATAGTGTCAATATGTTTTGCGTAAGCCTTGAAATCCAGAAGGTGGAGTATCTTTGATAAGGAAAGCTGTGATCACCACAGCTCTGCTGGTCTTGAACATTTATCTTGTTGGTGATCTGGAACTTTTACCATTGCAATAGTAACATGGCTAAAAGTTTTTAGAAAAAGGGTGTGTTTGAATGTGAAACCTTCAAACTTTCAAAGCAATGTGTGCCAGAAATACTGCATGGTGTCAATCCTTTTTGCCTAAACCTTGAAAATAAGGAGGTGAGGTACCTTTGATAAGCTTAACTGTTATCACCATAACACTGGTGGTGGTCTGGAACATTTATCGTGTTGGTGATCTGGAATTTTTACAGTTGTACTAGTTACATGGCTAAAAGAATTTTTTAGAACAAGGGTGTGTTTGAATGTGAAACCTTCAAAGCCACGTTGCCAGAAAAACTGCATGATTTAATCCTTTTTGTCTAAGCCTTAAAAACTAGAAGGTGGGGGTACCTTTGATAAGTATAACTGTGATAGCCATACCACAGGTGGTCTGGAACATTTATCGTGTTGGTGATCTGGAGTTTTTTCTATAGTCGATACAATCAACATATTTAAATAGAAATTCTGATATGCATATCTACACTGCTTCCATCCTCATCTGAAACACTGCCAATCTTAACCTTCAAACTACCATGCCTAGGCATTATATTTATTTTTAATTTGTTTCATGAAATCCAATATTTGACATGTATATATTCATTATATGGCAATTCATTGCGTTCTCACTGACTGGAAATATTGGCCTGCTGTAATTAGGCAGTGCTTATAAGGCCCCCCTGAGCAGGGCAGGAGTGTACACTAGCAAGTTTCTTTTTGAATTCAGTTTTTAGAAATTTACACTTCCTGCCTTCAAATCTATGATATTCATAGTGACAAGTTGGATTTCAGTTGGTGATCAAAATACCTGGTGCATTATGATCCCTTCGAACAGTAAATGTTAATTTCTTGAGACAAGTAGTTTTAAATGTCTAATGGCATCTAGGAGTACAAACAATCTACATTTTATTTTCTATGAGTTTTAAGTGGCCTCTTCTATGAGTGGCCACCTCCATCAAAATATTAAAGCATTACATTTGCTAGGAAGTCAAGTAGGCCATATCCAAACATAAATTTCATAAACTGTTCCAAGTTAGCTTTTCCATTAAATATTTTTCCTAGTCCCTTCTTTCCCTACTTTTAGGGCTACTACTTTTTGTCTTGTCAATTCCTTTATATCATTTAAACTGAAATAGGATCTCCCTTTACTTGTTACCTTGCAATATTTGAATTTTTTGAAGTGAAATATTGACACCACAATTGGTTAATTTTTTTGTCACTCTATTTTCATCTCTATGGATATGTTGATGTTCCAAACTATTCTATCTATCAATAATTGACAGACATAAAATATATTGCTATTGTTGATCCAATTCCCACTTATTTTTCTTGATTTCATTAATAATAATCATTGTATCCCCTTACAATATACTCCATCATTTTTCAATGGCAATGTTGATTCTTCTACGGATGACTTTGGCTTTTGCCTAGTTTGTTGAAGTTTCCTATTACCAGGTGAAAGGAATAAACTTTCATAAGGTTTCCTTTGGAAGTACCATAAAAAATAAGTTGAAAGGAATTTAGACTAACCAAACCCTTGCACCCCCTTGGAAGTACCATCAAAATTAGGTTTGATAGACCCAAGTCTCAAACATTTCAATTTTACCATCAATAAATTTGGGTCCTTTATGCTAACTCCATTATTACGGATCATTGTTGTTGCATATTCAAAACTTAACTAGGAGGACTAACGTCTTTTTTCTACACGCATGCGTTGGAGGACAATCCGCACGATAAGATACTCACCCAAAAAGAAGCAATAACTTAGTGGTAGGGTGACCAAAATGCTTGCTAGTCCATTTATTCAACATGGTATTCTCAAGTCTATGTGTGGCTTGAGGGGGCTGTTGAAGGTCAATTCACACTCTAAAAAATACTCACCCTGAAAAGGGTTGATAGCTTAATGGTAGAGCATTTAGAGTAATTGAAGTCCTAGATTTTACCCCAATTTGATCCTTTTTTTCAACATAAAGACTCCTCATGATGAGCATCATGCAAGAGAAATTGCAATACAAATCCAAGTTCAAACACTTACAAAAGAAACATCAATGCAAATCCAAACTTTGAAGATAGTGTGATTTGTTTTGAATATTTTATTGCTCCTTTCAAGTTAGAGATTCCAATAGACAATAGCAAGGCAAATCCTCCTCATAATACCTAATGGTTTTGCTTTGAAACAAACAATCCAACATTTTTCCAATATGTTGATGGAGCAACATATCTTCATTTTGTTGGGAAAAAAATTGGAAAGTCTAAAAGTAGTTTAAAAATTCTAGTGAGGCCATATGGGATGATCCTCATGAAGGTTGTGTTTATCTAACCAAAAGCAACCATTAATAGCGAAAGCAAAGGAACAATTAAGAAGTAGATGATCCGACGTTTCTAACTTCTCATGCAAAGCACACATAGAAGGTCCATGATGCTCCTTTTTATACAAATTGTCATCCATAAGAATTTTGCTCAATGTTACTAACCAAATGAATGTAGAGGCTTCAAGAGGGTCTAATGTGACCAAATCTTCTTTTGAGATAAATCCTTACGAGCAAGAAATCCATATGCTCCAAAGTCTTATATTCCATCTTGGCAAGGTATTCATCATCTCTTGGTAGATTTTAGACCAACTCATTCTTCTATGAGAAAATATGTAAATATAACTCTAACGTTAACTTTTAGAGATCCTATGGTTTGAAATCCTCCCAACCATCAAATTGTTGATAAAAATTTAAGTTTTGTAGTTTTTGCTTCACTAGAATAAAATCCTTAAATTTCAAACCTCTACGAGGCAAAGATGCTTAGACCAATAGATGTTATTTTAGATCAATATAAAAGGAGAAGGTTTCAACTAAGCATTGGACTAGAAGTTTGCGTAATGTCTCTCATTGATAAAATTCCTAATATGCTTTTTGATTAATTGCAAACTTTATTGTATGAAGCTCCATGTGGTAGATCCCCTAGGAAGAGCTTATTTTTTGAACAATCTGTGTCTATAAAATCTATGTGCTACTAAATTAATGGTGTTGCCCAACTCTTTCATTGCATCTTTTAATTATTGCCAACCAATTTGACCCTAATGCAAAATTGATAATTCTACAATTTCACTAGCATACCCTTTCCATTTTTCTTTTTCTCTACAAAACCCTATCCCACTTGCAAAGTGGAAAGCTAACTTCTTTTGACGTCCTTTCTAAAAAAATCTCTCTTTGAATTTGTCAAATTTAGAGGCTATACCTATTGGTAATTTCATAAGTAACATCATGTAAATTAGGATAAATTGTAATGTAGCCTCAATAAGTAGGAGTCTTCCATTTCTGGTTAAGAGCTTATCTTTCCAACCATCCAAACAAGGTTTATTCTATTTGAAATTGGATCTTAAAGCTCTTTTTATTTTACTAGCAAAGGGGAGAATCTAGATATTTTGATGGTAGTTTTACCGCTTTAAATTGCAAAGTCTATGAAATAATGTATAGCAAATTAAGGACAATGTTGATAAAAAATATCCTAGATTATGTTGTACTTACCAATTCTCCACTTGTATTCTTATAGTAGGACAAGAATGATTTAAATTCTATGGCCTCATTGATCAAGAGATGGTCCAAATATGATTGTCTATAACAAATTGGGATCATTTCTAGCAAATTGAATACCTTCGATTTTGTTTTTCCTTTTTTTCTTTTGATAAATCTTTACCTAATGCATCAACAAAAATATTAAAGAGGAGATATTGGGTCATCTTAGCAAATTCCAGAGAACTAAGAGTATACAACGACTGATCTATTAATAAATAATAATAATTTGGTGTACTATAATAATAGCTAAATATCAACCTTGATTAAAACTACTTTTTATCAAAATATCTTATAAATAATCTAGACAATTATCATATATTTTATTCATGACTAGTTTACATGCATATGTTGTTTTTCATGGTCCAAAGAGAACATATGGCCTCTAGGGCAATGAAACTATTTTCAAAATCAAAACATCATGTAAATAATCTATAAAACTCTCATATATTTTGTTCATGACTAGTTTACATGCATGTGTGGTTTTTCATGGTCCAAAGAGAACATACGACCTCTAGGGCAATGATTATACTATCAACCTTGATTAAAACTACTTTTTATCAAAATATCTTATAAATAATCTAGACAATTATCATATATTTTATTCATGACTAGTTTACATGCATATGTTGTTTTTCATGGTCCAAAGAGAACATATGGCCTCTAGGGCAATGAAACTATTTTCAAAATCAAAACATCATGTAAATAATCTATAAAACTCTCATATATTTTGTTCATGACTAGTTTACATGCATGTGTGGTTTTTCATGGTCCAAAGAGAACATACGACCTCTAGGGCAATGATTATACTATCAATGATTTGCTTACCATAAAGTAAAATAACCTTATTATCCTTGGACACGCATAGGACTAACCTCGCTTAGAGATTTTCTTCATCTTCCCTTCATTTCATTTACCACTTGGATTTTTCTATAATTCTATACCATATGGCCTATAGGGCAATGATTATACTATCAATGATTTGCCTACCATGAAGTAAAATAACCTTTATTATCCTTGGACACTTTTAGAACTAACCCCACATCGAGCTTTTCTTCATCTTCCCTTCATTTCATATGCCACTCTTTTCTATAATTCTATACCATATTTTTCTATTCTTGTAATTTTGAGCAATAATGTCACCTATTAGCTTCAATGGTATCATACCAAAATTATCAATTAAAGCTAGGTAAAACACTTATTTTTCTTCCTTTTGGACCATTTTTTCCTTTTCCATCCTTTCTTGCTTATTACTTTTCTTTGGACAATGATAATGCTACTTGTCTCTAGTAATAGTCAAGTTAAAGATAAAATGTGATTATTTAAACGAATCTTTGTCCTTATTCTAATCATCTTCTAATCATTCTATCATGAAATGCTAGATGATTTGCGCTTGCAATAATTCTTCCATGCTTCCTCTCTTTTGCAAGTCGCTCAAAGTACTTATCTTCTTTTGCATCACCTGAGGAGAACACTAAGAAGAAGCATCTTAAATATTAACAAGGAGATTATTCAAGTGCAACATCAGTGAGTTTCAAGCATCATAGATTAGACTCTTGTCAAGCACAAACATCTTCTAAAAGGGTAGGTCTTCTCATATATTTTATCTTGCAAATTTTTCATTTACTTAAACTTTACTTTCATTACTTTATTTCACATATCCTATACTGGTTTTTGTGGGCGCCATTTTATCTACTTATCCACTTTTTTTAAATCATGCCCTTTGAAATGCTTCTTTTGAGTGTCAATTTAATCTTTTCAACTTTTACTAATTTTTGTTGCATTTACTTGACTTTGGCTTATACTAGTGTTGCTTACATTCAAAGGTGTAATGCCTTAATAAATGTCTAAATTTTGGTAAAACATCCTAATAGACTTGATGTAAACTATTACTTGTGATTGGATAATCCTTGTCTTGGTAAAACTTTTAGGATTTTACCCAATATTCATGCATTACAAAGAGAATTACACCAACTTATTTTCTAATGACCAAGAGACTCAAGAATACCCTAGCCTAGGTTTTTATATTGTTGGAGGAAGGACTAGGGACTATTTGTGGGGAAAAAGAATATCTAATATAATTATTCAAATTAATACCAGATAAACCAAGATGCTAAAACTAAGATATCAAAGTAGTAAATTAACAGTAAATGCCAAAAGCTACCCTAATTCAAGCTTAAATAAATGTAAAGTATTCAATAATAATTGCACTAAAATTATTTACAAAATGCTAGCAAGCTAGGGTTAATCCTAATATAGTAAAAATAATTACTTGACACCTAGGGCATCAAGGACCAACTCATGACATAATTAGCATGATACAATTCTCACTCCTATTTTCACTTGTTTACAATGTCACCACAATAAATAAGAAGAGATCACATTTGATATGTTTGTAGAGGGTTTGAACTACCTTGGAGTCTGGTCCTCGAACATTAATAAGTGACCTTTGTCTATAAATCCTAGTAAAGCATCCTATCGTCCATGGAAGGCAATAAACCAGTGGTCGATGGATTTGGTTTTACCTACAAGGACGAGAGAGAGAGAGTCTTATCCCTTTTAGGATCAAAATCATAACCATCTGTCCAAACAATGTGCCATTGGAACCCCAAGTATAAAAACATGCTAGCATCATGACCATGCATAAAAAACCCTAAAATTAACTGGACGACCAATCTACCCATTTAAAGTTGCGATCTTGGCACCATCTATTTTTAGGATGTGTGTTTTGGGAGATGCATGTCAAAATATCCTTTAATTGTGACTCTATCCTTATTTTTGGGTTTTGAGAAAGTTAAAAGCTAAAAACGTCATTAAATATGATAAAAAGTGGCAATTGGGTGAAGAAAGGGAACCAAAACCATTGCCCAACATGGCTCGTTGTAGTCCTACCCAAGGACTAACAAAGTTACTCCACCCCTATCTCATAAATAGGATGGGACTCTTCACCACTTGCAAAGTTAGTTGTTAGTGCTCTTTTTAGAAATACATATTGCCTCTTCCTAAGGATCGTGGGTGACATTGCAAGGGATAGGTACGCAAGAGTCCTTAGGAAAAAGAAAAAATAAAAAGAACAATATAATTCAATGCTATAGAACAATTTTTTTTTTTTGTAATTTATTATTTTGTTGTCTATGCAAACATGCATTTTTTAAAAAATAAGTAGTAGAAAAAATACAAAAAATTAGCCAAAAATGCGAGAGTACAAGAAGACATTGATACTTACTTGTACATGCCTTCAAAAATTTTGTCTACAAGATTTTGATTTTTACTTTCCCCATGTGACTTGAAGTGAATATACCTATAAAAATGCCTAAAGCGCTAAACAATGCTAGTTGGATGCAAAATGAGCAAATATGGAGTGTGTAGACAAGTTTGAAGCATACCAAAATCCTTAGAAGCATTGTCTTCTTGCTATACTTGCAAAACTTGTCAAAAAGTTAATTTTATATAGTTAAATATTCAAAAATATAAATAGGGGCGACCCATGAGGGATACCGTAGTGGTATGCATTTTGGTTTTCATTTAGGAGACTCAAGTTCAACCCTATTACAAGAGGACAAGGACCCCTTTCAAAAACCCATGCTTTACCCTAAAATTTATCAAATGACATTAGCTCAACTAGTTATATGCCTAAACCAGGACCCCTTTCAAGAACCCATGCCTTACCCTAAAATTTATCAAATGGCATTAGCTCAACTAGTTATATTCCTAAACATTCAAGGAGGAGACCATGGTTCGAATCTTGCCAAGAGATACATGGATAATATCCAAGATTTGTTGTAATACCACTATGTGGTGATATGATGTAATATGGGTGGGGTCCATTTCAATCCTGTATGACCAATTGAAAAAATATATAAATAAGGGGGTACATTTTTTTATTTTCACGTGCACTCTAAGGCCTCCTATGATTACTACACATTTGCATGACATTTGATTTGAGCAAAGATAGCCAATGACGAGCTAACATGGGGGTGGTGTGGGAGAGGTAGTTTTTTTACCCTTCATGATTTTGCTCAATGTTTTGTCTAACATAAGCAAAAACTAAGAATATGGCCAAAATGAATGGTCACATAGTTAGGCTAGCTAGGACAATGTGGAAAACATGAACAAGGGGCCATGTCACCTAGGTGGTGGGGACCATATGGAGCAATCAAAAATGGCCTTCTAGATGCCCTAAAAAGCACAAAACCCTACAACTATAATTGTCAATTTTGAAAACTAATGATTGTAGTCAAACGAGGTAGCTTAGAAAAACCTTGAAAAATGATGATCATCATGCAAAGTTGCAGTTGTGAGAAAATGAGATGATCATGGTCATCACTCCAAAAAAGGAAGTGATCGTGGTCAAAACCAATGATCATGAAAAAAGGTGAAAATCGAGGCACATGTTGAAAGAGGGCAATGACGAGCATGGCAAGCTAATGATGATCATGGCCTTGACTGGTGATCACAATCAAAGTTGATGATTGTGGTCAGACCCTAATTTTGATATTTTTATTGACTGATTGATTGAAATATCCTATCATGGCAAAGGCCAGGGGTAAGGCTGAGGGCACCACAATGTTGAGGCAACCATTAGTGGCATAGTTGGAGTTGAGGCTGGACGATGGCCACTTATGGAGACACCAATAGCCCTCTTCTATGTAGGAGTGGACGACATAGGGGATTGTAGATTCAAAACCTAAAACATGCATGGGGGGATCCGGTAGGACCCCTGCTTCCTTGCAAGGGACATATTTCCATAGGAGGCCTTGAAGAATTGACTCTTCATGCGAGTAGGCTCTACCTCATGTCTTATAAAATTTGTTGTTGCGTTGATGTCTAAGCTTGTGCGATGTTTTATGGGTTAATTCAACAAAACACCTAAGTTTTGATCTCTAATATGATCCTTTTTAGATTTTTATCAAGATAAAATTTATTTGAACTTAAATAGAATATCACCTAAGATTGTATGCTAAGTGCAATCAAACAACAATGCAAGAAAACAAGTTGTCTAGCCTAGTATACCTTTTGGATTTTGAATGATGACTATGCTAGAAGAGATTTTTATTTCAAGGAAAAACAAAGAGATTATGCATCAAAAAATCTAGCCTAGAATGCAACTATATGTATTTTTTATTCCTTGCCTATTTTATGTTTTGTAAAAGAAGTTTTGACTATCCTAGAGGGTTCCTTGATTTTCCAAATTAAATGTGATTTTAAGCAAAGAAGCTTCAAAACAAAAACAAAAAAGAAGGAAATAATAGAAAAACAGTGAACAAAGGGTGCCAAGTGGTAGAGTTACCTGTTTTGAAGCCTAAAAAAAAGCGCCATAAGTTGACAAAAGCACCATTGGTGCTTTTGTAGTTGATTGACACTATAGTAATCTACAAAACTTAAAGGCAAAAAAGTTATTAGATAATTTGGTTTTTGGGGTTTGTCTAATTGCAATGAGGTGATAGACTATCTTCCCAGCTGATTAGACCCCCTTTTGTGAAACAAAATTGAGTATGAGCCTTGGATTTGGAAGCAGATCATACTGTGACAAAAGCACCACAAATTGACAAAAGCATCTCTAGCACTAGAGTTGAAAGCACCAACTCTTGTAGGTTGTGGAAAATTTGTTTAGTGATAGAAGCTGAGTGACTTTTGAAGTAAATTTTTGGGTCAATTGGGTCAAATTGCTATGAAATTAGAGAAAAGGGTTGAAAACCCCAATCCCAAGGCCTACTACTTGGGGATTTACAAAAATCCATCAAATGAGTTGTAAATCTCTCAAAACTTGTGAAGTAAGTTTGATATGCCCGAGAGGAACTGTAAGTGATGATTGGATACCCAAAATGCCTAAAGTTAGGACCTATGAATGCCAAAATATCCTTAAAATATCTTGTAAATACCTATAGAAGGAGATGGATGGATTACAAAATCATTTAAGGTTATGCTTATGATAGAAAGGATGCTATGCAATGAATACTAAGTGTAAAATGGGAGTATATATTGCTATCAATTTGGAAAATCTACAACAAAGATTTAAAGGTTGTCTAAAGCCAAATGAAGAGCATAAAAATCATGTAGCATGGCATGAAAATGCTATGAAACTGAGTTAGATTTGCAATAATGCTAATATGATATTAGAAAACATGAAACATGTAAATGAAACTTATTTAAAAGTGCATGAATGTAAACAATATGCGATTAAATAATGAAAATGAGTATGAAAATTTGTAAATAGAATGGAAATGAGCATATAAGATGATATGAATGCAAAGTATGCCTGTAAATAAAACAAAGCTAGATGAAATAAAGACAAAATTCCTACAAGTGAGAAGTATTAGTGATTATGATGCATAAATGAGAGAAAATATGAAGACTAGTATGCCAAAATGAAAGGAAAATGCTTTTAAATAACTAGATTTTAGGAAAATGAAGAATGCTTGATGTAAATGGAGTAATGCAAACACAAAGTGACCATAAAAAGACTATAAATACGTGTTGAAAAGCAAAATAAGCAGGAAAGTAAGATTAGTAGCTGTAAATATGGAATCCAAGTTAGCAAGGCCAAAATAAAAGGAGAAAATGCACCAAATAAGAGCAAGAAAAATGGAAGGAAAGAGAAGCTAAGAATTATGCAGCCTAGTAAGACATCCTCCTTGATCCAAGATGATCTCCTTGCCCCAATTCCCCTTTGCCTTGCTTGACTTGCTCAAATGCTTGATGAAGGATGCTCCAAATGAGAAAATGAGAGAATAGAAAATGAGAGAAGCTAGAGAGAATTTTGGGCAGAGTAATGCTAATGCAAATTGTGTTATGGAATGCTCACCCCAAGGGTAGCATTTAAAGGTTTTTGGGAAGCAATTGAGGGAACATTAGGTCCAAGATACCATTAGGGCACAAGACCAATTTTGAATTTTGCAGGCCTAGTTCATGGTTGAAGTATATGTTGTCAAAGAAGGTAGTGAGATGAGGGAATGCACATGCCTCTGATTCGTGCCATAGAGGTTCCACTTGTGCTGACAAAAGCACTATATTTAAACAAAAGCTCACTGACAATTCTGTAAATGTTGACAACCTTGATTAACAACTAGGTTGATCGATCAAATGACCAAAATTGAGTGAAAGCACCACACTTGAACAAAAGTGCCACTAACGCTTTTGTTAGCTTGTGGTATTTTTGTAAATGGCTTGATCTAATGTTTAGATTGCTTGGGTTGAGATGCTTGATTGTTGGTATGATGCCCATTGTTTTTGCTTAGGGTTAATGTTGTTAGGCGTGTATATATTTTATCCCATTTTAATGTGATTTTTGTGAAATCACATAAAAAATAAGTTGTAGGACTCCAATTTTGACACTATGATGTTTGTTGATGTCTTGAAATGCTATTCTAAAGAATTGGTTGCAATTGGAGTTGATTTAGAAAATTGATGATTTATCAGTGTCATTGCTACATGTATGCCTTGAAATTGATGATTTATGCTTTGAAAATGATGTCCCATATGTGCCCCCTCGAGAATTTTTACCAAATGTAATTTGGGGAGAAATATCGATGTTTTGTGGTATTGGGTTGGACATAGAAGGTTTGAATAATTGTTTTAGAGGGAAAGTTATGTAGCGTGGGTTGGGTAGGTAAAAGGAGGAAATGGGGTGAAAATAGATTCATTTTCATTGTGCAAGGTTGAGAATTGAGGAGAGCTTGTGTGCGAGTGTCCAAAATTTAATGGCGAATAACAAGTGATATTTACATCGCATGGACTTGGTTTGAGGGACACCATTGAAACTAGAGAAGGTTTTATAGGTATGCCCTAAAACCAGGATTTTAAATTTTGATGGGGGCTATTTTTTTGCTATTTTATATAAATGTGGCATTTTTTTCACTTGTGGTGCTTTTATCAATGATGCTTTTTTTCAAGTGAGAAAAAGCGGTTGAAATATGCTGAGGAGGGTTTATGATTTTATTTTTTCAAGGATTAGGCGTTTTGGTAAGCCGAGAATGATGTACAAATGTATTGGATAGCATAATGATTTTGCTTGATGATCATGATGTGGTATTACTAGTTGTGATGTACTTGGATCATGGGGCACATATGTTGAAGTTAGAGTTTGATCAATCACTCTTGACAACACTAGTTGAGAGATGGTATTTGGAGATGAATACCTTTCAACTATCCACTAGAGAGATGACTATGATATTGGAGGATGTGTGGAAGATTCTTCGATTTTTTGTGTGAGGAGTTTCAATCCATCTAGGAAATAATGACACAGTTGGTATGAAGGCAATGACAGGATTGGATAGATATCCAAATATATTGTTGGGGTTATACTTTAATAATGCATATAATGGGAACAACATAGATTGTCCTCCAACATTGTTGTGTGAAATAATATTAGAATTTTTTATGGTAGATATGAGTTGTCAGGTGCTTCCTTGGGGATGGGGAAGGATGATTGCTAACATGTGGGATCACATGACTATATATGCATGGGCCCCAACTGTATTGGCTTGGTTGTAAAGATATTGTATTGGGTAACTTACCATAGTAGTAAGAGCTTGGTTGGTTGCACCCTCCTATAGGTATGAGCATGGGAGTTGTAGTGAAAATTCACTACAATTCTATTAGAGTGCATCCAAAAAGATGTAGGGCCCAAGGTAGAAGTAGGAGTTTTACAATCATTACCAACTTTTAGAACCTCCATCTCAAAATTCACCAAGAAGACATCTCCAAAGGATGAATATGGGTGTAAAACCCTCATATTAAGTGGCCATGACTATAAATGAATCATTCATGTGCAAGGCACAAAATAGTCTTGTTGAGCCCATTTGGTGATATCTAAGATAAACCTACCAATGAATGGTAGTTGAAAAGCCTTTTCGGTGATAACTAAAAAAATCCCATCATTGGTGGAGTTTCAACCCAAAGGAAAATTGTGGATGAGTCAAAAATATTGACCCTCATCCACATTTGACTGGGCATGCATCCTGTTGCATCCTATATGTTATCTCTCTACCACACTCTTAAGGTGATACCTAGTGGAGAGGGATGACTTAAGGGGACTCAAAATTTGAGGAAAGAAGATAAGGACTCACAAGAGCTTTGCATAAAGAGATCTCATGAGACATATACTTCTTCACATTCAACAAAAGGGGCACCAAGGTGGAACTTCTCTACATCGACCGCTTATCTAGTAGAAGGATCAGGGTAAGATGATAGTAGAGTTGTTTACATGAAAATATACTTAAAAATAATATCATAGACTAAAATGTCATCTATAGTTCACACTATGTGGGACTCCAATGGCCTTTGCCTTAAATAATATTAAGGAGAATATTCGATCACAAGGAAAAATTTGGTAAGCTTTGAGGGCAAAAGGCACGAGCAAAGGATGATCATAAGTTTTTGGGCAAACTGACCAAAGTAGAAGATAAAAGTTCGATGAGATTACCTCTCGGGACTTGTGAATGCTTTAAGTGCTAGAAGGATGAAAAGCTTGATTAGCAGATGTTGTCAAAAAAAACAACTAAAAAGGGAAAAATAAAATTTTCAAGAGGACAACTAAATGCTCCAACAAATAAGAACTATTTTGAACAAAAATAGGAGATATGAGTAATGGCGCATAGACTCCTAGATAAAGTGGTTGAGCCAAAACGGTGCACCATTACTAAGAAAGGATAGGATCATCTATCAGAGATACTTCAACCTGATAATGTAGAGATAGGTAGGTGAAATAATAAAAATGAAGAGACAACACCTGCAATAATGACAGCTCTAGACTGATACAGGATATGGCAAAGGATATTTGAATTTAATTTTCAAAATTTCCAAAAAAGGTAGTTGAGAGAATCAAAGTCACTTGCATTTTTGGAGGGAAATCTTCCCTATTGTAATCTATAAATAGTAGTATTCTAGAGTATAAAAGTATCAACAAGTTTGCATTTTTTTCTTTTGTAAGCTTTCCTTTTATTTCTTTTTGTAGAGCAGTCGGTTGTTGAGTGGTTTGTGGGAAAATCAAACCCCCACTTCTGGCACAATATTTGTATAAAATTACTTGCATATATATATATATATGTATATGGAGGCCTACATTAATTTTTGGACTAGCCATCTATAGTTCTCTGCTAACCCATTTTTGTATGTGTGTCTGTAGTTTGTAACTATTTTTTGAAGTTTTTCTTATATATATGTATGTGGGAGGCTTGTGTCAAGTTTTAGACTAGCCATCCATGGTTCTCTACTAACCCATTTATTTATGCAAATATATGTTAGTAAATATTATTTGTGCTAAAATGTGTCGAGGAGAGGAAGTCTTCACCGCTAGCACATAATATTTAGGTCTATTATGTAGAAAAATATTACCGAATCTTTTGACGCATCACCATATTTTTTTTCCCTTTTATTGAGTTATTTTATTTTTCTCGCATCCCTTTCCCTCCCCCTTGAGTTTAAGTGCACCTAAAGATCACATCATAATAAGGAGTCAACCTTGTAAAAAACTCTCGAAGACCATCAATTGAGCCAAATCCCACGCTCTCGACTATGACTCTGTTGTGTCGCTCCTTACAAGATGCGATTGTTTAGATTGAGACAATCAAAGACAACAATAGGAGCATATTGCTATGAGGAGATTGATGATAGATGAGTCAAGGTGACATAGTGTTGAGAGACCTATAGTGTATCAATGGGCAGGGAGGACTGGGATTGCTTGATGGTCCTTGATGCAGACTCATAATGCGATTGATGATTTGAGAGCTACACATATAACATGATACCTATGGAAGGGTTGATACAAGGGAGATGAAGATGGTGATAAACTATATTGGATCAAAAGGATTAGATGGTTGGATGATGGAGGTAGATGCTATGAGCTTTATTGGTATTACATGGTGATTCGCTAGTTTGGGTAGGTTTAGGAGATACCTAAGATAAGAGTGATGTGGGTTTGATGGATTTATTGAAAGAGGTTATTTGCCCCTCATGATATGTACACTTTTATTGAGGATAATTAGGATGATAGTGAGATGCTAGATCTAGATAGGGATGATCTTGGAGTGGCAGAAGGTTATATGAGATGGTATGCCAATTTTCATCAAGATCGATTGACATCGGTGGAGCCAAGCATGGAATGAGCTACTATAGTGGAGGGGATATCTAGGATTTTGAGGGGTATATGATGGAGGTTAGGTAAGGATGGGTTGTTAGGAGGGATGTGAGGCAAGCGGCTAGAGGAGAGGCTCAAGGTGAGAGTAGGGCAAAGGATGCTCCGTTGGATGTGGATCCATTGGCTATGATACCCCTAATACCAAGAGTACTTAGAGGAGATGATACTAGTCAATTAGTCGAGAAGGCCACATGATTTGAGCTAGAGGCTTTGATGAGGAGTTTTTAGGTGGTGAGAGAGTAGCTAGTGATAGTGGAGGCAGTGTGAGAGGAGGTATCCATAGCTTGAGAGAAGCTAGATAGGGTGGAGCGAGTGTGGGATGCTCATGATGCAACTATTGTGGAGTTGTAGGCTGATCTAGAGCAGGCTATTTGAGAGAAGGATGAGGCTCTTTCTAGAGTGGGTGGAGGATTAGTTGTGGATGTTTTAGCTGTACTAGTCGATTCTTTAGAGTGATGAGTAGAGCGATTGGAGGGGGAGCTTGATATGTAGAGAGTAGAGACAAATAGATCGGGGGTAGATATTGATAGAGTGAGGGAGGAGCTACAATTAGCACAAGTGGAGACTGAGAGAGGACTCACATTGTATACTACCAATATTTATATCATGCGATAGTCCCTATATTGGATAGGGAGGTGTCATCAATGCATGAGGTTGAGGGCTTAATTTGTGAGTCACTATTCATAGAGATCAATGGACTTCAACATGAATTGCAGATCCATTTGAGCACTTCATGGAGGTAGAGAAATGACAAATTATTTGCACCATTCAAGAGCATGAGGCTAAGGTTGAGCACACTGATTAATATCTAAATTTGGAGACAACCTATGTGGGTAGAGAAAGGAGAAAAGGTAGAGTTCTCACACTTCAAAGTGGGGCAATGAAGTAATTAGAAGGCAGTGCACGTTTTGTTCCAAGTGGGCAGCTAGCCCATGTGGAAGCCTTGCTTGGGCTAGGACGTAGGCTAGTGAAAGGTTATAGGTTCGATCTACGATGGCAGCACTTGAGGCAAGTAAAATTTTTGATAATAATATAGTATGCATAGTGCCTGACCTAGGGAGACATAAGGGTTAATTTTTGTATTAGTTGATGTGCATGTTGTTTGATTTAGGGAGATATAAGGTTGAGGTTTTTCATGTTTAATTTAGATCCAAAATACTGTGCGCATTGTGATATCTCAGATTATGTGTGTGGTTAAAATAATTTAGATACATTGGAGGTATAAGGTGTATGGTAGTGAAATTAAAGTTGTGATATGCATTTAGAGTTTTTGGGTTGCCATTATTGAAAATTAATTGTGGCTTTCATAAGTAGGAGTTATAAGGTGTTAAATGGTTTAATAATTGTGTGTATTCCTGCATGGTGAAAGAAAGTGTTTGAAGGGTGATGTTTATTGATTAAAAATCTTTGCCTTGTGAAATTAAAAGAAGTGGTAAAACAATATCTCTATGCATATGTTTTGAGGAAAGGTGTTTCATGTGAATGGTTGAAAAAGTGTTATGCTATCTAACCCTTGAAGTGGCACAAGAAATATGAGTTGTTTTTGAGACAGGTATTTGAGGGCACATCTTCATCAAGCATTTTAAGGTATGGTGGTTCAACTCTTTATCTAGGTGGTTGTGCTTTGAGAAAGTAATTTTAAGGTGGAGTTAAAAGGGTTGATTAGTGTGCATTGTTGGATATATTTGAGCTAGGGTTTGTGAAACAAATTGTGCATTATTGATTGTTGAAATTGGAAACACTTCTGTTAAGAACAAATTGTGCATTCATTGTTTGAATGAATTTGTGAAGTTTTCTTTTGGCATTGGTTTGAGTGACATTGAATGTGGATGAGCAAGTGTTAAGAAATCAATTTTATGAAGCAAGTATTATGAGCAGTATTGAGCATGTGTTATGAACAATTTTGAGCATGTGTTAGAGCAGAGTTGAGCAAAGACAGTGAGCAAATTAGAATAGGATTGTGAGCTGTTTTGAATAGGGTTTTTGAGAAGGCTTGTAGGTAGTTCTAAGTAGGATTTGTGAGCAGGTGTGATTATTTGTGCATTGTTTTGTTATTGCTATTGATATTGCAATTGATAACATTGGATAAAATTGTTTGAGAAAGACAAGTAAAAGTTTATCTTATACTGTTCACCCCCCCTCTCAGTATAAGCTTGTGTTCTTAAATTGGTATCAGAGTAGGTTCCTTTGGAAAAATTCTAACAAATTGAAGGAAGATATTACATGAACACATATGGCATCTCAAAATGGATCTTCAACAAATAAGGCTCCATTGTTTGATGGGAACAATTATGCTTTCTAGAGTATGAGGATGAAGACTTATTTGATGGCACAAGGATATGAAACATGGCAATATGTTGAGGATGGGTTCACACCTACAACTACTCCTTCCACAAATAAGGATGGTAAGAAATTACATGTGAATAATTCCAAGGCTATGAATAGAATCTTAAGTGGATTATGTGAATACAAATTTGTGAATGTTATGTAATGCAAATCAGAAAAAGATATATGGGACAAATTGAAGCAAACATATGGAGATAGTAAGGTCAAGTTAGCAAAACTGTAAACTCACAGGAGGAGGTTTGAAGAGTTGAATATGGAAGATGAGTAAGATATTGCTAAATACTTACTTCGTATTGATGAAGTTGTTAATATCATACGTGGACGGGTTCAAAACTGAGGACTCCAGTGTTGCTCAAAAAGTATTAAGATCACTCCCTATAATATATGATGCAAAGGTTTCAGCTATAGAAGAGATGAAGGATATTGATAAGTTGACTATGGATGAATTACATGGAATTCTCACAGCTTATGAGATGAGAACAGAAAAAGATCACAATTTCAAGAAAGAGACAATTTTCAAAGCTTCAAAGAAGACAAAATAAAAGAAACCAGAATCAAGTGATGAGTCAAGCAGTAATGAAGAAGCTAGCTATATGAGAAGAATATGGACTCAGGAAAACACAAAGATATAAAGACTATGAAATGTTTTAATTGTGGTGAATTTGGTCACTATGCATCTAATTGTCCACAAGCTGGAAGCAGTAGCAGTGAAGAGAAACATGATTATAAGAAAAAGGAAGAAAGAAAATTCAGGCATGAAAAGAAAAACAAGTATGGTCAAGGCAAGCATGAAAATAATTTCTTTCAAAGGTACAAGAAGAGATTCTATGTTAAAAATGTAAGCATTGCTTCAAGTGACAATGATGAAAGTTTCTCAAGCAGTGAGAAAGAAGAGATTCTATTTTTGGTAATAGAAGAGGAAGAGGACACTCCTATTGAAGATCAAGTAGAAGAGTATGAAGATGCTCTTGAAGACCAAGAAGAAGAGAAAGATTCAGAAATAGAAGAAGCCACAATTGACCTAGAAGAGGAACTTATTATTGCTCTCAGAGAATTGAAAAAAGTTAGAAAGCAAAACTCAAGTCTGAAGGCTCAAGTTCAAGAGGATGAGAAAACAAAAGCAAATATTATACAAGATCTCAATGACTTGAAAGTTAAAGTTGAAGAGGCAAAAAGAGTTGAAGAAGTTATGATTGAATAGTTAAAAGCAAAAGAGCTAAAATGTGAAAGACTAGAAGATGAAGTTCAGAAGGGTCTTGGAACATATCTGAATGCATTATCATGATTCAAGGAAGGCTCAAAAACTTTGGATGATATTCTCAAGGCACAAAGATCTCCATTTGTGAAAGCTAGATTTGTTTTTGGACAAGGTCAAGAGGTACAAAAAGGGGAGTCAAGATCCAAAGGAAAGGAAGTTTCAAAGGAAGATATTGAAGAAGAACCTAAGACATATGTTGGTGAGTTAGGAAGTGGAAGCATCATTAAGGAAGAAGACAATGCACAAACAAGAAACATGGATCATCACAGAGAAGGCAAAGAAAGAACTAAGAGACTAAATGTTTCAAGATAAGATGAATAGTTATTCAAAGGACATTATTTTCATGTAATCATTATGGTCACAAAGCTATGCATTGCAGGGTTCATTGAAAGGAGTATGGCTTCACTAAGAGGAACTTCAACTCATTCAAATATGGATATTTATTTTAAGGTTATCACTACTCATGTAATCACTTTGGTCATAAAGCGATCCACTATAGGGTTCATGATAGAAATGATTATGGCTTCACCAAGAGGAACTTCATGTCATTTGCACCTTCCAAGAATTACAACATCAGGTGTAACAATTGCAATAATATTAGGCATAAGGCCAAGTGGTGTATAATAGAGTTTCCAGAACTTCCAAAGTCAAGCAAGAACAGGGATACTCAAAAGGATCAAAAGGGTATGATTATAAAGGTGTTGAAAAAGAAGGTTGAAAAAGAAAAAGAGCATTGTATGTTGGGAGTAGATTTACTCCCACCCCAAAATTAATTACCTCAAGGAGAGGAGGTGGTGAGGGGGCTGAGCTAAAAATATTATTTTTTAGCCCCAAAGGATTCCTTTTGTCATTTATGTCAAAGGGGGAGAGTTTCAGTAAGAGGGAAAGAAATCAGTAAGGGGGAGCAACTTCTCAAGAGGAGCATATTTGGAATTCAATGGTTGGAAAAGGAATTTTTAGAAAGGGTTTCCATCAATGACAAAGGGGGAGATTGTTGGAAATATTGAGTACATTGGTTGTCATTGATGTCAAAGGAAAGATAGGTGAAAATGATCTTCAAGGTTGAAATATCAAAGTGCAAGTGAGGCAATAATTGTTAAGATAAAAGCATTCTCCATGGTTGCATTTGCAAAGAAAAAGCAAAGGTTTAATTAGTTCTCCATGGTTGCATTAGTTCTCCATGATGGCATTTGCAAAGAAATGACAAGACTTAATTTTGTGAGAAAGAAGCCCAAAGGTTTAAAATGTAAATTATAATATTTAAATATGTTAAGATTTAAAATATTATAATTAATTTAAAGGTTTAAAATATTGGTGCCAAAAAGGTTTTAAATTTGAAAATATATTACTCCAAGCGCAACACCGACGTCAAAGTTCCAAAGGTAATAAAATGTATATATAAAGGTTAATATTTGCTTGGCCTAAGGAGGCAAAAAAAGCACGTTTCGGATATCCGCTCGAGCATATAGTGGAGGCAGAAGAAAGTCAAATCGATTTCACCATTCGAGGATAGAGAGGCCAAGGTTGGAAGCACGAATTGCAGATCAGTTCGAGCACTTTGTGGAGGCAGAGAAAAGATGAATTTTTTGCACCATTCAAGAGTGTGAGGCTAAGGTTGAGCACACTGATTAATATCCAAATTTGGAGATAGCCTGCATGGGCAGAAAAAGGAGAAAAGGCATAGTTCACACACTTCAAGGCGGGGTAGTGAAGTAATTAGGAAGCAACACACATTTTGTTCCAAGTGGGCAGCTAGCCCACATGGAAACCTACCTTGGGCTAGGACATAGACCAACAAAAGGTTGCAAGTTTGATCTACGACAACAACACTTGAGGCAAGTAATTTTTTTGATAATAATATAGTATGCATAGCGCCTGACCTAGGGAGACATAAGGGTTAATTTTTGTATTAGTTGATGTGCATGTTGTTTGATTTAGGGAGATATAAGGTTGAGGTTTTTCATGTTTAATTCATATCCAAAATACTGTGCGTATTATGATATCTCATATTCTATGTGTGATTAAAATAATTTAGATACATTGGAGGTATAAGGTATATGGTAGTGAAATTAAAGTTGTGATATGCATTTAGAGTTTTTGGGTTGCCATTATTGAAACTTAATTGTGGATTTCATAAGTAGGAGTTATAAGGTGTTAAATGGTTTAATAATTATGTGTATTCATGCATGGTGAAAGAAAGTGTTTGAAGGGTGATGTTTATTAATTAAAAAGCTTTGCCTTGTGAAATTAAAAGAAGTGGTAAAACAATATCTCTATGCATATGTTTTGAGGAAAGGTGTTTCATGTGAATGGTTGAAAAAGTGTTATGCTATCTAACCCTTGAAGTGGCACAAGAAAGATGAGTTGTTTTTTAGATAGGTATTTGAGGGCACATCTTCATCAAACATTTTGAGGTATGGTGGTTCAACTCTTTATCTAGGTGGTTGTGCTTTGAGAAAGTAAATTTAATATGGAGTTAAAAGGGTTGATTGGTGTGCATTGTTAGAAACATTTGAACTAGGGTTTGTGAAACAAATTGTGCATTATTGATTGGTGAAATTGGAAACACTTGTGTTAAGAACAAATTGTGCATTCATTTTTTGAATGAATTTGTGAAGTTTTTCTTTGGGCATTGGTTTGAGTGACATTAAATGTGGATAAGCAAGTTTTAAGAAATCAGTTTTAAGAAGCAAGTATTATGAGCAGTATTGAGCATGTATTATGAACAATTTTGAGCATGTGTTAGAGCAGAGTTGAGTAGAGACATTGACTAGATTAGAACAAGATTGTGAGTTGTTTTGAACAGGGCTTTTGAGAAGGCTTGTAGGCAGTTCTAAGTAGGATTTGTGAGTAGGTGTAAGACAGACTTGTGAGCAGGTGTGATGATTTGTGCATTGTTTTGCTATTGCTATTGATATTGCAATTGATAACATTGGATAAAATTGTTTGAGAAAGAAAAGTAAAAGTTTATATTATACTGTTCACCCTCCCCTCTCAGTATAAGCTTGTGTTCTTCATAGTTGTAGTTAAGTCTAGTCTTATGGGGATGAGTGCATCAATTTTGTCATGTGGTGAATCTCTTTTGGATGATGGGGCTGAGTGTGCCAATATTTGATATTGTGGTACACCAGACTTATAGGCATTTATGATTTTCAAGTTTTTACGCAGTTATGACACTATACTTATATTTTGATTTTATGTTATCTTTTAATGTGAGGATCAGGTGATTTGAATTTGATTGTTGATTTGACTTGATTCTTATGATTAAGAGAAAACAAACAAAATATGAGAAAGGTAGTAGACATCAAAAACAAAAAGTAAGCTTTTGCAAAATATGTCATTTTAGTGGTGGTCTAGGAAACCAGATAATGAACAAGTGCTAAATATGAGTGGGTCTTGTTAATGAGTGGTGTCCTAAAATTTTGATAATAGACAAGTACTCAGAAGTATAATTTTATTTAATGAGTGGTGGTCTCTGAACCTGATAAAAGACAAGTTTCCATTATGATTCCATGTTATGTTTTGACCTTTGAGTCCATAAAACACTTATGGGATGAGTATGTAGCTTAAGTATTGGCCTTAGAGCCATGATGATGGACCAACACTTAAAGGATGCAGTGAAAGATCATCATGCTTAAATAGTGGCCTAAACTATCGCATAAAGACAAGAACTTAAGATATGATGAGGTACCTATAATATGTACAAGAGATATGTGTAATGTGGTTAGTAGAGTTGTGTTAGTAAATGTTAGTGATGCTTTCTTGAAGGACTTTATGCAATATATTATGTTGTGAAAAACATAAGGGAAGTTTAAGTGTAATATGCCATAAGGGGCATAAATATTTGTGAAAGAAGAATGGTTTGTATGTTTGCTTTGATATATGACCCTAAGCAGGGAAGAAAATGTATGAATGCATATAGCGATGGGAAGAAAACTGTCCCCAAAGAGGTGTACTTGTGATTTTTGGACATGAAAGATGCCAAAATATTCATGACATTCTTTTGAGATTAAATATGTGTAAAAATGCATAATTATTGTGTCAAAGAAGAATATTTTATGTCAAGTTTACAAGATGCCCCAAACGAGGGAAAGTGTAGAGGTAGTTTAAAGCAAGTTTCCCCCAAGCAAATGCATATTGATTTTGATGGTGATGCTAAATATAAGTTGGTGAATAATAATGGTGTCATGAAGGTGTCTAAGATTTCTCAATACATCAACGAGAGCTTTGAAGCTTGGTGACCACTACCTAATGCATATGCAAAGATTTATAGACATGTGAGATGTTGGTCATGAGGGTTTGATTCTCCCATTGATATACGAGATATTAAAACCTTTTATGAGAATAATATTGTCGAGTATGCCTCCCAAGGAATTATAGAACCTACCTCCAATGACTAGAACATGCATAAATGATTATGAACATGCAAGGAATTGGTAACAAGGTAAGTACTTTCTTGGATGGAAATCTGGATCTCACAGATAGTCACAAATACAAATTATGAGATATGTTTGATAAAATATGATTTGTCTCCTTCTTATCTAATAGACCAATCTATAAATTTTGATACCATTGATCTTGTGATTGGTAGGCATACAAGTAATTGCATTTTTGCAAGTCATAAGATCAATAGGGTCAACCCCCCAAAATGATCTAATAGATAGGCTAGAGCATTGATGATGTTATTAAATGTGACAAAATGCTTTCAGTCATTACATCAGGTTATTTCCTGGATATTCGAGGAAAGATGAATACCTTCACCTTTGCTCGACATATGTACAATAAATTGTATATTTGTAGGACATTGGTAAAATAAGTCATCTTTTCGTAGAGGTCCTATGCTCTACCCTAACGTAGGGCTGAAGACTTGTTGCTAACATGAAATATTGATAGCGTTAGGATATATTAACAATTTTGCAAGTTTTGTGACATGGTATTACATGGAAATATTAGGAAAGATGAAACCCTTCACCTTTGCCCAACAAATGTATAAAAAATTGTATAAGCGTAGAACAAGGGTAAAAGAAATCTCGTATTTTCCCAGAGAAAATACAATTGGTGGGGTATGACAACTGTTGTTTATTATCATTATATTGATGAATGGGGGTACCCCTAACCGATTGATAGACCATTAATAAATATAGAGATTTAATGATCTACAACCTGACACACTCATAAGCTATTATAGGTATGCAAAGTGTTGATAACTAAGTTTCAATGTCCCTTAGAGTTTATAGATAGGAAAGATAAGTTTGTATTCTTATAATTTTGATTGCTTGAATTTATTCCCAATCAATACATAGACCAACAAGGAGCATTGGTACTACATGATCTACTTCCCAGTGCACATACAAATTATTGTATGCACGCAAGGTGCTAATTGTGTCGTATTGATGCTCTTATGGGTCTATGAATAGACGAGGCTATTGATGTATGAGAGGGTGTATTAGGTTAATATCATAGGAAAGAAACTTGATAGTAATTATTGTTCCTCAAATTTCTTATCATATCAACAAGTGGATTGGGCTCGCCGTTTCATTGCCTAGCACACATACAATTATATATATATATATATGTGAAGTACAAAAATTAGGAACCTAATTTTTCCTGATGATATATAAGGTAATTTGAAAATGTTGTAGCAAGTATGTTGCATAGTATGTTGATCATGGTGGTAGGGATGATTTATTTAGTATATGCCCACTCATAAGGAAATTCAAATATAGTGAATAAAAGGTCCTTCCTACTGGAATGGAACCTTAGGCCTCATAACCAACTACATGATGAGGTAAGAGTTTTGTGATAGTGATAGTGTCCCGATTTACCTAATATATCTTTGATGTCTTCGGTCACTCTTGTCCCTCATATAACATATATATATATAATTTACAAACATGCGAGGTGAACTATGAAGGATATGGGTCGTCGAGTGCTTCAATGATATATAATAAAATTAGGATCTTTTGTGATGTAAGTTTTGCTAAATGTGTCAATCATGGCATAAGAAGTTTTCTATCCATTAATTAGCATGTTAGATTGCACAAACAGGTAGAGAATATTAGCCCATCTAGGTGGCTCATGGGGCCGCACTATACAATCATATAAATGATGATATGATTTGGGTTTGATTGCATGCTTGTTTAATAAACCAAGTGGGGAAGCATAGCTATATTAATCTAGTGCCTGGTTAGGCTTTCAAATAATTGTAGGTCTATAAGATATTGAATTAACATGGCCTTACAACCTGAGTGGTCTATCAAACAAGTAGCCTTTGATGATATAATTTAGGTTTGATTGCATGCTTATTTAGTAAACCAAGTAGAAAAGAGGATCTTATTAATCCAGTGCCTGGTAAGGCTTATAAAGAATTATAGGCCTACAACATATTGGATTAATAAGACTTATTAGCTTGAGTGGCCTATTAAACAAGCATATTTTGATTAATGTGATGAATGGATGTCATGATTATTTGATAGGTCGTGAGAAGATACTAAAATATTTATTTGTTTTATGACATCCGCAAAAATTATAGAATTACAATATGTCAAAGGAAGAAATTAATGCCCTAGAAGAGCTTGTTAAATGATCATGAGAATTGATGATAAGTAAGGTTTGTTGATGAAATGGTGTTGATATTGGAGTTGTTGGTGAGAAAGAGTGTGATGTGAGGATTGTGTGAATTGAATGTGATAATTCTATTGGGATGGAAGAAAGGGATAAGTCTAGGTCATCAAGACCATAAATGATCACATCATACATCACTTAACCCAATAGAGGGAGAAGAAGAGAAGAAAAGGTGATAGAAAGATGTAGGAAAAGTAGTAGAGTAGAAGTAATTGATTTGCTAGTGTTAGGTCATTAGGGCCACAAATGATCATGGCATACATCACTTAAGGTTAGGTCATTAAGGCCAATATTGAGACAAAATAAATAGATAAGGTCAGGTTATTAGGACCACATATGATCATGTCATACATCACTTAACCCAATAGAGGGAGAATAAGAGAAGTGTGATAGATGAGAAATGATAAAATAGAAGAAAATATGATAGAAAGAGACAAAGCAAAATTATTTTTTGGATTGGAAATAATAATGTAAGGGACTACTTTGATAGGTAGTATTACCATTTCTTCATAGCAGATCCTACTGATTTGATGGTATTATCAAAAAAACCCAGACAACCATGCAATCAAGCACGTGATTATGGGAAAATATGAATTAAAGCAACTTATGAAAGCAAGCAATCATGCAATTAGTCATATGAACAAGCAAGTCATACAATTTTAGGCATAATATAATTTAAGATGCATTATGTTGATTGGTTATTTATATTTTTTGTTGTCTAAATTGGCTAGGCGGTAGGCTCCTGAGCCAAAATTTGGCTATGATGATGACGAAACCTAACCAATTAGGCTCAAATTTTCCTTTGAGCTTATCTTTAGCATTGGTATTCTTTTGATTTTCTTTGAGGACTAGAACCCCAATTTCAAAGGACCTTGGACATACTTTCTTGTGTTAGGCACACCAAAGTCTGTTATGATAAGTTCTTAAGTGTTCTAAAGCATTAATACTATTTTCTTCTAAAATCTCTAATTTATGAAGGTGGCCTAGACGATAATCATCACCAACTAAAAAGTATTGTAACAAGACTCTCAAAGAGGGGATTTTGAATTTAAGAGGAAAAACTACTTCAGTGTTGTTGATTAAAGCATAAGGTATAGCACATGCAAGGGTTTGTATACTAGTATGATATGCCCATAAGGCAAAATATAGTTGCAAATACCAATCTCAACCATTCTCATTGACTAGTTTCTTATAAATTTTGATTAATGTCTTGTTGGAAGATTTTGCTTGGCTATTGCCTTGAGGATAATAAGGTGTTAACCATTTTTGTTGAATTTTATATTTGGCACACACCTTATAGATTTCATTATTTTTAAATTGTGTACAATTATCTGCAATTAAAATAGATGATATTCCATAGTGGACATGATCTTAATGATAATGAATTTGGAAATTTGAATTCCTATTGCAAAGGATAAAGACATGGCCTCAACCCACTTGGTAACATACCCAATGGTAGTGATAATGAATTTATGTCCATCTAATGATTGAGGATTAATTTTACCTATTATGTCTAGTCCCCAAGTGGAGAAAGGCCAAGTTGATGTAATCGGTTGCAGTTCTTATGAGGGAGCATAAACAAGGTTATTGTTGGCTTTTAAGCCTTACTATCTCAAAACACCACACATCTCAATATAAATAAGCCATAATATTAAAAGTCGAAATATAAATAATCAAGAGTAGAATTATATATGTGAGCAATCAAATATATATCTAGGCCAATATAATAATGAAATAACATTCACTTATAATATCAAATATGAATGTAAAATGACCAATATCATTCATGTACATACATGAAGAAAAATTACAATATAAATTGCTTAAAAATATGTATACAAGCTTTATTGTCAATGTTTATTATATGGTTATCTTTACAGACCATTTTCCCTTTCTCTCATGTTATTTCATTGTATAGAACTTTGTATCCATAATATAGACATAGTAACGTGACTCTTCACATCCTTGACTATTACTCTCCATATGACAACTTCCATGACCTTTGGCTTATCATCTTGCCACTTGTATACTAGACTCTTTGTTCTCTTCTTACATGCATACTTAACTCTATGACACTTGCACACTTCTACATGAATCTTACTCTCCTACATGCACTCCTAATACAAGACACTTGTGCACATTCTCACATTACATATTTTTACAATTACATACATGATACTTGTGCACATTCTCTCAATACACACTTGCACTCTTTCTTACATGACACTTGTGCATTTATTGCACATTGCACTCTTACATAACACTTGTGCATTTATTGCACATTGACACTTACATAAAGAGAAAATATAAATCACTCATATAAACTATAGACTCAACCCTAATCTATTACATATTTACATTTGTACCATGAAGGTACCATGGGGGTACATTTGCATGTACTAAATATAATATTCTTCAACACCCCCTGAATTACATTATTTGGTTATTGAAGACTCTAGTATTCAATATTCATATGAATTTACATTATTCATGAACCTTTGCTTGATATTCATCTTCAGCTTCATTCTTGAGTCATGCTTTTAGTTTTTCTTCATCTCCATTCTTTGGTTCTTCAAACTTTGTATCTTCATTATTTGGTTCACGAACTGCTTGAGCTTCTTCTTTGGTGCATGGTTCTGATTATTGGTCATGAATAGCTTGAACTTCTTCTTTATCTTCAACCTTTGGATCATGTTCTTCTTTCCTGTAATCTTGATATTGTCCTATAGCATCATAAAATTAACTTAGAGCATCATAATATTTTTCTGAATTAGATGGACTTGGAATGTCAATATTGTAAGAAAAATGAAACACTTTTTATACATGATTCACTTGATTCAATTGTATCAATCTCTGCTTTCCTTTTTAGAGTTTCAATCAACTCTTTTTGTTTTATATTTTCATATTTATGAAGTTCAAGTGAAAGCAATGCCATATACATTATACTACCTATATCAATAGGTATTATAATATCATCCTTTGAATTATCAATTGCTTTAAAAATATTTGAATGTAAATAATATTAGAATGTTTCAAATATTTCATTCATAACTTCTCTATAGATGAATTGTATTTTCATATCTAGATTACCCTTAGACTTATCAATCATTTTACCATACCAAAATTTATAACTTCTAATATTTTCTTTCTGAATATGGACTCCTTATTTTATTCCATAATAACCAAAGTTTGCAATTCAATTCCTTTGATGTTGTAAACCTTATATCTCCCAAAGTCTGAGTAATAATTCAAATAATAAATTTGCAAATTTGATTCTAAACCTTTGAAGTAGAAGTCCTTTTAACTCCCTACTGAATTAAATTTGCAAAATTTCAAATTCTAAATATTTACAAAAAAATTAATTTTTCAAATCTTCAAAAAACTTTAAAATAGCTTCAAATCTAAATTTCTTCAAATCTTAAAACCTTTTAACTCCCCAAAACTTAAAAACCAAAACTTCAATTCTTCAAAAATTAAATATTTAAGGTTTTAAAAGAAATATTAAACTTTCAAACCTTAAAAATTAAAACCCTAGTAGCAATCCTTATCACTCCATAACTTAAAAAATAAATTCAAACTTTAATCAAGGTGCATGCTTAAATTTCAATAACCTTATAACTCCACTTTATAAATTTAAATTTCTTTCCCTCTAAAAACTTTAAATGATGTACCAATGTTAGAAATGTAACATAGAAAGTTACTTGTGGAGGTTGGTGATATAAGCATTGCATTTTTAATGTTGGTCAGCGTGCTAGGCATTCTAATCTTTCAAGGTGGTTAGCGTGCCAAGCTAACGTTTCATTTTTCCAAGTCTAATACTTGAAATTCCTTATGCTCTTTCATCTATTCGCTCTCATATGTGAATGCTTGTCTTTGGTCTCGGTTCTGAATGCACTTGCATGTCTTGGTTCTGGATACACTTGCACATCTTGGTTCTAAATGCACTTCTTCGTTCTCGATGCACTTGCATGTCTTGGGTCTAGATGTACTTGCACGTCTTAATTTTGAATCACTTCTTAGTTTTGGATGTACTTTCACGTCTCGGGTCTAAATGTATTTCTTAGCTTTGGATGTGAGTAGCACTTTAGAATAGCATTCGAGTCTTGGCACTCAGGGACTCCTACTTATGGTGCTTTTAGAATAATGCTCAGGTCCTCATGGTGATGATGCTCTAGAATAGAGCTTAGGTTCTCCTAGTAATGGCACTCTATAATAGAGATTAGGTCCTCCTGGTGATGGTTCTCTAGAATAACACTTAGTTTCTCCTAATGATGGTGCTCTAAAATAGCTCTCAGGTCCTCCTGGTTATGGTGCTTTAGAATATCATTTAGGTTCTCTTGGTGATGGCACTATAGAATAGCACTTAGGTCCTCATAGTGAGGGAAATTTAGCTCAAGTTCTCTTGGTGATTGCGGTTTAGAATAATACTCAAGTTCTCTCAGTTATGGTGCTTTAGAATAATGCTCAGGTTCTCCCAGTTATGGCACTTTAGAATAGCGCTTAGAATCCTTCTAGTTATGGTAGCTTCTAGAATAAAAATAGTGATAATGATTTCTCGATAGCACCAATTTTTCTCTGATAGCTTGCTTTTATGATGATAGTGCCCCTTGATAGCGCTTATAGTTATTTGTTTTCTTAATGTATATTTTAATAGCTGAATGTCTTCTTTCTCAATATTGATCCTAAGACCAACACTAAAATATTTGTATAATTTTCATCCAGCCTTATCTTTCTCGTTTATATCTTTGAATGATCAAAATGTCAACTGCTCTATATGCCTATTTTCTTTTGGAGGCTTCTTCTTAGTACTTCTCAGTACAATGTTTATCTATTCTTAGGAAGCTTATACTACTTCTCAATATCAAAAAGCTTTGATGCTTCTCAATATTTTGGAAGATTTAATTCTTATCAATATTTTGGAATTTATGTCTAATGTTTGAACTTTTTGCAATGTCTTAGGTCGCACCTAAGAAAAAATATGGTTCTCCTCTTTTCTAGAGAACCCGAAATCAATATCAAGATGAATTTAAATATCCCTGAATTTCCAACTATCTTCTAAGTTGGATCTCTTAACCACTTCTAGCTAAGTCATGCCCAACTATCTTCTGAGTTGGTCCTTAATAAAATTAGTTGCATCCTAGTCTTCATTAGTTTTTTTGAACCAAGTGGAAAGACCCTAGCATCCAAATTATAATGACTTTTCCTTAACCCCTCAATCTCTACTAAATCAAACCTTTATAAAATAGAGTTGAAGTCTTCACTGCTTTCAAAGTGGATAGACTCTAATATAATTCTATCAAAATGGACAAAGTTAAGTGGTGGATTTAATACCACTGTTGGCTTTTAAGCCTTATTATCTCAAAATATCATAGGTCTCAATATAAATAATCTACAATATTAAAGGTCAAAATATTAATAATCAAGAGTAAAATTATATATGTGAGAGATCAGATATATATCTAGGCTAGTATAATGAAATATCATTCACTTATAATATCAAATATGAATGTAAAATGGCCAATATCATTCATGTACATGCATGAAGAAAACTTACAATATGAATTGCTCAAAAATTTGTATACAAGTTTTATTATCAATGCTTGCTATGTGGTGATTGTTACAAATCGTTTTCCTTTTCTCTCATGTTATTTCATCGTATTGAGCTTTATCTCCATAATATAGACATAGTAATGTGACTCTTCACATACTTGACTATTGCTCTCCATATGACAACTCCCATGACCTTTGGCTTATCATCTTGCCACTTGTATACTAGACTCTTCACTCTCTTATTACATGCATACTTGACTCTATGACACTTGCACACTTCTACATGACTCTTACTCTCCTATATGCACTCTTAATACAAGAAACTTGTGCACATCCTCACATTACATATTTGCACACTTACATACATGAAACTTGTGCACATTCTCTCAATACACACTTGCACTCTTACATGACACTTGTGCATTTCCTGCACATTGCACTCTTACATGACACTTGTATATTTCTTGCACATGGACACTTACATAAAGAGGAAATATAAATCACTCATCTAAACTATAGAATCAACTCTAATCTATTACATATTTACATTTATACCATGAAGGTACCATGGAGGTACATTTGCATGTATCAAATAATGTAATATTCTTCAACAATTACTGTCATTGGCATGTCACATTTCTTGACACAGTTGCAAGTGTCCTTTTCAATGGATGGCCAATAATAACCCATCATGAGGAGTTTTTTTAGCTATGGCTGATCCACTAAAGTGTCCATCACATGATACATCATGGGCTTCTTTAGTAATTATTTGGGCTTCTTATGAGTTTATGCATCTGTAACGACCCTCATAATTGCTTAAGTTGATAACTATTAATTTATAGTATTTTAAGTTTTGATGCTTTGGACATGGTACTATTGATGTATTTGGTGGATGCAGGTACATGTCTTCTTAAAGATAAAAATAAATTGGGAAATGATGGCGATGAAGATTTTCACCTATGATGAAATGTGTTACCAATGACCCATGAAAAATTAAAGCACTCATGTAGATACATTCATATAGATTCACTGCAAATGTTTATTGGATGCATTTGCTTGCAAATGAATTACCTTGATTTTAAGTTTTTTTTTTATTATACTAGAGGAATTGGTAACATGTTACAATTTTCTATGTCTCTTCGTGGGTTTGAATCTCACTCCTTGTCGTCATTATAACCTCTAGTTGCAGTAGGGTAAACCTTTTACGTAGCCGATGATAGTGACACGACTCACCCACCAGTACTACAGGGCCCGAGGGATTGGAACCCTAGTCTTCGTGCTCTTACAAAAGTGTTTTGACCGTTGAACCAAGACCTCGAACTTAACCTTGATTTTAAGTTATTAGTAGGAATTATTATAATTAAATATACATTAAAATAAATAAATGAATAAATAAATAAAATACATTTTATTTTAAATAAATTTAAAAGTTGAAATTCAACACATACATTATTGTGTAGTTTAAGAAACTATAGGAGATAATAAATTGGCCACCTGATGAGGAAAGACAAGAGATAAGTTGACCATGTGTATGCGATCCACTTGTTTGGTAATCCTCCCTTAAAACTTCTATAAAGGAAATTCAAATGGAAAAATGGGAAAAGGAGTGATAAGAGAGAAAGGAAAAAAAATAGCATGGATCCATTGCTCGGGTGACTAAGAGGAAAATGAGATTAAGAAAAGTACCAACAAATCAAGTTGGCCAAATCCCTAAATGTGTTGTATTATTTTGATTTTTTTTGTAATGAATGTGTTTCAATTATTTTTCATAACTATTTTAATTGAAAGATGCAAAACACATTAAGTTGCTTCTGGAAATGGTTGATTGATAAATAGGTTTAAAACAATTGTATTTTTTTGGATTGATAATTGGGTTTTGAAAGGTCCCCAAAACCTTAAACAAATGGGTCAGGGAGATGATCTCCATAGGGATAGGGTCTCCACAAAGTGAACATAGAATATGAGACAGTCCCAATGAAATAATCTCATAAAATCGAAAAGCGGGACCATCCCGCGCAACACAAGCTAGGAAGACTGGATTATGGGATCCCGGGACAAAGATTAACAACAAGATTAAAACATGGCTAAAGGGAGCCTAGGACAAATAGAAAAAATAGCTTAAAAAAACTTGGCTAGTGGTATCCTGGGACAAACAACAAGAGGAGACACCCATCCAAAACAGGAGAAACTGACAACAAACTTAAAATTTAAAATTTAAAAATCAAAACCGCACCCAAAAAGGCCCGGGGAAGAGAGACCAGCTAGGATAGTTTGAAATTGGGCATTTCACCCAAAAGAAAACATCCCAACACAAAATTAGACCCCAGTATCCTGCCTGGGAAAAAATTGTAGAAAATGAAAAACCCATCTAGGAAGGCATGGGAACAACCAGCGAATGAAGAACCTATCCAGGAAGGCACAGAGAAATCCTGTAAATGAAAAACTCATCCAGGAAGGCATGGGGAAAGCCTATAAATGAAAAACCCATGCAGGAAGGCATGGGACTAGCTTGGAAAAAGAACAAGCAACCAGGAGAGATATCTTCAGGCACCAAGGTCTCTTCTTAGCTATGTTTTTCATCTGTTTTGAGTACTTAAAAGTTAGAATAGTTTCCCTAAAATTTTAGCTTCACCATCCGTTCATCGTCTGGACATCTCTATTTTTAGACTAGATTTGTTTTATACTTTCCACCATCCGTTCACCACTTGGACATATTTATTTTCATATATATAATTTATATAGTTAATAAAAAGGTGTCGTGGATTGGTGCTATTATGTATTCTCTACCTAAGCGTCTTTATTTTCATATCTATAATTTATATAGTTAATAAAATGGTGTTGTGGACTAATGTCGGTATGTATTAATATAATTCATATAGTTAATAAAATAGTGTTGTGGATCGGTGTCGTTATGTATTCCCTACTTGGACATCTTTCTTTTCATATATAATTTATATAGTTAATAAAATGTTTTGGATCGGTGCTATTATGCATTCCTACTTGGACATCTTTCTTTTCATATATATAATTTATATAGTTAATAAAATATTTTTGTGGACTAGTGTTGTTATGTATTCATTTCCTAGACACCCTTCTTTTAAAATATGTAATTATATGTATCTATTATCTCCTATTCATCGCATGGATGTATCCATTAAATGTTGAATTGACCTGGTAATGTTATCATTGTCTGAATGTTGCTTAGACATACTCTCGATGTACAATTAAACTAAACTGGCTTAGTATACTTGGATGTCCTCATTTGAAGGTAGCCAGACCGAATAACATTTACCCTGCTTGTTGTGTTTCTTTGTGTATAGAGTTGTTATAGCTTAGTATATATATATATATATATATATATATATATATATATATATATATATATATATCATTTTAATAAATTTAAATTTATCCCGGTAGGGATGCCACTATTGTCTAGGTTATTGTATATTGTTCACTTGCAATAATAAAGAGATAAATAATCTCAATTAATATGTTACTCATTTCATGAGTTCACTAATGAGTGAGACATTGAAATAAAAGAGTTTTATTGGCTTACCATCTTGCCAACTGAATATATCAATAAATATTTTATTCAAGTTTATTTTTTGATTTTTGCCCTTTACCAACTGATTGATTATGCAAAATTTGGTAATATATTCTAAACTTGGATCGATGCATTCATTTTAGCATTGCATTACACATTCTCCATGGGTTATTTTTGATCCCGAAGAACTAATTTCACACATTGTGCAATGGCCAAGAGGAAGGAAAGACTATGGTTTTGGGGTTGGTTGTTACAATAGCAACTCGTTAGAGAAAACTCTCATCATTCATATATTCATCTGGAAATATTGATGATTCAATCAAGATGTCCTTGAGAAGGATTAAGCTTGGGTTGTTGAGGCCTAGGATATCTTATTAAATCAACTATTTTTATTCCAAAGATATTAATCATTCAAGCTTATGTAACAACTAAATGGATAATTTAGATTGGAAAAGATATATAAATAAATGTATTACCCTTAGAGTTATGGTGGGTTATGGAAAAATGAATTCTAGAGACAAATGTACTTTCTTTCTTATTGCATTAACGATTTTGGTTCTAGAACTATAGAAAATGAAAATGCATGGTAAACGAAAGGTTTTTTATTGAATTTATTAGATTACTTCTGAATGACGAATGACTTCACAGTTTTATTCGATTATTTATTTGAATGAAAGTTAATGCTTTTATTATATAGTTAGATTGTTTTATTTTCCAAGGAATTAATGTTACTTTATAATTTTTTTTGTACATAAAATATAACATTTGTAACACTGAATTAGTAATCATTGATTTATTTTAAGGAATACTTTTTTTTAACTTTTAAAAGAATAAGTTTTTATCTCTTTAGAAAACAATTAATTACATTTGATAATATTTTATTTCTTAATTAGATAATATTTTTATACAAGTTTTTATTTGATTGTGTAGTGCAATTGGTGAATGTCCTAGGTGCTAGTAGAGGCAGACGCAGGCTCCATTCCCCCTACATTTACCCTACGGATACGTGGTACATTTGGTGAATGTATTAGGTATTTCTAGAGGTAGACCTAGGATCCATTCCCCCTACCTCCACCCTATGGATACGTGGTGCAATTGGTGAATGTCTTGTGTGCTACTAGAGGTTGACACGAGCTCCATTTTCTCTGTGCCCCACCCTATGGATACTCAAATAATAATCCCTTATGATTGATACCACATGGTGATGAGCCATAGAATTGCTCATTTTTTGTACTCTTTTCTCATAATGTGTGGCATATATTATTGTAGATATAAATATTTTATGGAAATTATATATATATATATATATATATATATATATATATATAATTAACAATTTATTTTGTATGTTCTCTAATATTTGTCTTTAAGTGTAATTTGTGTAGATTTAGTGAAAATTGTTGCATTTTGGCATGTTTTCGTCGAGGTCTCACTCGAACCTGACACTTACAAATTAATGAAGGAAAAACATCTACGAAATATCGGTAAAGAGGTATGAAGTTAGACACCCAAGTTATTTGAAGCACCTGACTTTCGTTCGACACCTAATTGTTAGGCGCTTGATTTTCGTTAGGTGCCTACTTCCCGTTGTATAGTGAAAGACACCTGCTTCCCATTGTATGGTGGAAGGTGCCTGATTCCCATTGTACAGTGGAAGGTGCCTGCTTCCCATTGTACATTGGAAGGTGCCTGCTTCTTGTTATGTGATAAAAGGTACCTGCAACCGACTTCTATATACAAGATGCCTGCTTCTTGACTTCTTCAATCGTGGTGCCTACTTTTTGTTAACACCAAACTTCAGCATGACTCTGTGGTCAGCATAAAAGAGTGAAAAATTTGGCAACCAGTGTAAAGGGATTTCCAGCATTACAACCGAACATGAGACAATGTCAAAGGTGACTCATCACCCATTTTTCAACTGATACATAAATTAATTCTGTAAGTCGAACAAATCAAATATCAACGTATTTTGGAAACAGAATGCGCTGAAATATCATGATATTTTGCTTGATTCCTCTAATCAAGTAAATAATTGTAACATCAAATCATGTGCTGATTCATCCTAAAAATTATAATAGGGCTGGCTGCATACCTTATAAATATGCAGGCCATCCTGAAGAAGACCCCCTAAACTTTTTATGTAATTTTATCTATTGCAAACTGTTAATAAAATCTCTACATTATTCCTATAAAAACATGTTGTGGCTGATCCACAACACACCCCAAAATTGGGGACCCACATTTTTTGCATGCTTTCAAAGAAGATCTCAGTGACCCAGATGCTAAAAATCAAGAAAAAGGCAAAATTGCACAAAAATGAAAAAGTGTCGCGATATCGCGACATGTTGCTCCGTCGCGGCCGAAAATGAAAAAGTGTCACGATATCGCGACATGTTGCTCCGTCACGGCCGAAAATGAAAAAGTGTCGCGATATCGTGACATGTTGCTCCGTCGCGGCCGAAAATGAAAAAGTGTCGCGATATCGCGACATGTTGCTCCGTCGCGGCCGAAAATGAAAAAGTGTCGCGATATCGCGACATGTTGCTCCGTCGCGACCGAAAATGAAAAAGTGTCGCGATATCGCGACATGTTGCTCCATCGCGGTCCAGAGAGGAGAGAGAAAGGTAGAATGGAAAATTGTCGCGAAATCGCGACATGTCACAAAATCGTGGTCAAACCAGTCAAACAGGGCAAGGCACTAAAAGCGTCGCGATTTCGTGACAAAAAGCAGCAAAGGGGCACGAAGGAAAAACGTCGCGATATCCGATAGGAAGCAGCAAAGGGGCATGAAGCAAAAAAACGTCGCGATATCACGACAGTCATGTTTTCGCGGCTCCAAGCAACGAAGTGGTACGAAAGGAAAATATGTCGCGATTTCGTGACATGTCGCGTTTTCGTGGCCAAATACAGCAAGAGCAACCCGAAATAGAAAAGCGTCACGATTTCACGATGGAAAGCTGGCAAAGTGGTACGGAATGGAGAAGCGTAGCGATTTCGCGACAGAAAGCCGCAAGATAGCTCCAAATGAAAAAGCATCGCGATTTCACGATAGGAAGCCGCAAGATAGCTCCAAATGAAAAATGTCACGATTTCATGATAGAAGTAGCCAAGGCATATGGAGATGAAAAACGTCACGATTTCGCGATAGGAAGCAGTCGAGGCGTACGAAGATGAAAAAGCATTGCAATTTCACGACAAGAAGCAGCCAAGGCATACGAAGATGAAAAGCGTCATGATTTCACGACAGGTTGCAGCCTCACAGCTCGAAACAGAAAAATGTCACGATTTCGCGACAGGTTGCATTTGCAAGGTTGTTGGCAGGAAAATGTCGCGATATCGCGACATGTCGCGTTTTCATGATGAAAGTAAAGGAGCAAAGCTGCATGCATAAAAACGTCGCGATATCGTGACATGCTATTTTTTGTCATGATTTACATGGGGCCATTACAGAACATGCAGAAAAGTGTGGAACACGTGGCGTACATGTGTAAAGGCTGCAAAGGCGTTACAGTTCACAGAGAAGATCAAGCATCTCAATGTCGAGCATAAAGTCAAAAGCAATTCGAAAGGCGGGGAAGGTGAAACGAAGCAATCTGGAAGATGAAACGAACCGTCGTGGAAGGAGAAGCAATTTACCAGAACTTTAAAAGCGGAAGCATAGATTGGTACGAGGGTCGAAAACCGCTACGGGCAGAGTTGCAGTGCCGAAGGCGAGAAGCCATTCTGGGCCTGCTTGGGAGTGTTTTTCTTCCCCTTTTTTTGGTTTTGAGAAAACCAGAGATTCTACTATTGTAACATGATTTATTTTTAATGCAGGAGTGTTCAGAAATTTGCATCTTGTGGGCAAGAAAGAAGGAGATTTTCTGTGCATGCTATAGATTTAATGTTTATTCTTTCATTTTTCAGATTTTGGATTTATAGATAATGTTAAATGCCACTTTTGTGGGTTGCATTAGGCGAATATTCAAAATTTGAATTTTATTTCAAAACCCTTTGAATCAGCACTTAGCTTATCGGGATTGTGCGTGTTTGCAGGTCCAATAGGTTAGGTTGCATGCATGGAAACCTCACATCTTCGGTTTTTCCAGGACGGGATAGCATCAAATTGAATGCAATTTTAATTTCTTTTTCTTTTGCATTTTATTTTCTTTTTGCTGCACTTTATTTTTCAGAAGTTCCAATTTTAATTTTTCAAGCATTAAAATAAAATAAAAAAATTAAAAAACTTCAAAATCCATAAATAATTCCTTCATGTTATGGCATTTCATTAAATTTTATTTTGAAGTTACAACGATGGTCATATAGAGACCAAATCACATTTGCTTTATTAGGGTTCAATGAACAATCATTAAAGTTTCACGATAAAATAAACCACGAGTGCCCCTTGTTTTCGGTTACTTGCAACCACTAAGGTGTTCCAAGCATTTTAATTGAATATCTTTATTTGAGATTATTAATACATCGATGCAAAATGCTAACATAACAGGAACCTTGGAGAAGTTACTTGTTTAATTTCTTTGCAAGCAGAGGATTTAGAACCCAAATCCTATCGGAGAGTGTGTTTTCACAATCGGGTGAAAATACCACTCAACAGATTGGCGCTAGAAGGAGGGCCTGATGGGTTTATTTTAGTGAGATTTAAAATTTTTGTATATTTCATGCCCTACTGATTGTTATCTTTAGCCTCTAACACCACTCAACAGATTGGTGCTAGGAGGGCCGAATGGGTTTATTTTAGTGTTATTTAAATTTAAATTTTTTATGCTTTAGTCCTCTAACACTCAACGGATTGTAAAAAGGACGGCCTGAATTTATTTACGTGTTCTATTTTAAGCAATTCAGGTATGTTGTATATTATTCTAACACTTTTTTGATTGTTCATACAGAAATATGTGATTTGATTTAATTTTGAAAATTTTGGTCTCATGCAATTACTTGACATTTGATTTTAATAAGTACATCTCTTAGTTGATGCTAACTTGATTTTTTTTTTACATTGCAGGTTGAATATTCAAAGATTTGGTTCTAAAATTACATTTTAAGTTTCACTAATGGCAACACTTGAGGAGCAAATGGTATCCCTGAGAGCTGAAATAGTGTCTCTAAGAGAGAGAATGGTATCAATGATAGAGGATCATTATAAGGGTTTATCTATACCTGTGGTACCCTATCAAATTCCTAAAATGTTATTGGATTTTTTACGGTGTTTTAATCAAGAGGTGCCACTAGGATACTTGCAAAAACTGCATGTCTACAAGGATACATTATGTCAATTCCAGATTTTCTATGAGGAGGTAGCTTGTAAGTTATTTGCATACATTTTGGATGATAAACCATTCTTTTGGTACAGCCAACTACCCATGGAGGTTAGGACTTCTTGGATACAACTAGAAGCAGCCTATCTTTACCATTTTGGTAATCAGGTTGACTTAGAAATCCTGAAAAATCAGTTTACCTCCATATGTAAGGAGCCTAATGAATCCTTGAGTCAATTCAATGGAAGATTTCGTGAGTTGCACTCCCAAATGTGGGAAAATTTTAACACATTAGAAGAGGAAGCCATGGAAGTATACCTAGGAGCCATACACCCCACACTTGCTTCACTCATTGAGGAAAAACTGAGTGGTTTGTCTCTAGAGAAAATCCATGAGGTCTTAGAAGAGATAGAACGACAAGGTCTTGAAGAAGAAAAGGCACAACATGTTCACATGAGAGATTGTCCTTCTAAATATCTTGATGCCAACCTACACCAACCATCAAACATAGCACCCTCCACTCCAATGATATCTAAGGTGAATGATCAAGGGGATGAATTTGAATATCCAAATCTTACAACCACCTTAGATGTAGTCCACGAGGAGGTGCAAATTGATAAGCCAACATCCACTAGTGAGGATTATGCAGAAATGAGCTCATTCATAGAGATACACGATTATTTGGATGAAGGGGTTCTAAATTCAACAATGTTTGAAATATGTGATAGGATGGAACCCACCATAGAATTGAATGAAGTGGTTGAAAGTGAAATTGGGAGAAAACCAATAAATGAATTTGAAGACATGATAGAGTTTCACCACTTGTTCTTGGAAGATACTATTGATGAGATGTGTAAAATTAAGGATCAAGAAATTCTTCACCCTCCAAATTATGATAAAATTGAATCATGGGTTACTAATTTGGACGATGATAGCCTTATAAATTTGAATTCAAGAAATAACCCACTTTTGGAAATAATTGAACCATCTAAGGAAGGTGAAGATGAATTTGATGAGAAGCACATTGATGAATTGGAAGATGTTGAAGAAGTAGTTGAACGTCACCACTTGATTTTGAAAGATGATTATTATGATGCTTGGAAGAAGTGGGAAGATTTCACTCATTCCAAAACTACTAATGAAACTTGTGTGCCCATTGATATACGAGGACAACATAATCGCCTACTCAAAGGAAGACTTTACAACTCCTGTACAATTTGAGGATGTTTTGGAAGAAAGTTTCAAATCTCATCAAATTTTGAAAGATCATGATGATTCTATTACCAAGGACAAAGAAGAAAAAGAATTGACGAATGAATCAAGAGATCATGTCACAAACATCATGGAATTTCATTCTATGGATTTGGATGACGATTTTTACAATGGTTGGGGGAGATATGATGATGCATTCTTTTCTCACATCTCTATAGATGAAACTCATATCTCACTTGATATGCAAGATATGGAAACTTCCACATCACATGAAGAGATACCATGGATAGTGAACAAAGAATTAGAACCAAATGACAAAGAGATTGATCAATTGGAAGCAACTCAAATGAAGGATCATCAAGATGAGTCATGGGACATACACTTTGACCAAAAACATTTGAGGGTTGAGAATTTGCATGACCATGTTTTGAATTTGAATGATGAAATGTCATTAAAGGTAAATGAAAAACAAGGTATAATTTTTAATCACACCTTTAATAACATTGTTTCAATGAATGGAAAAGAAGTTGATGCACTTGAATTGTTAAATCAAATTCATCAACAATTACTAATTGAATCTAGGATAAAAACTTTTAATGATCCTAATTTAGTAAATATCCTAGATGCTTGTAAATTGTTACACAAATTTGATTGGCCTACAAATTTGGAAAATGATTTGGCTTTGAAATTTGTAGAAATAGGCTCCTACTTACAAAATTGCATATTTGAAAAGGATAGCCTAATTCTAAATCAAGGAGGGAATTATGAAGTTTACATTTTAAAGAATAGACATGATAAAATTGAAAATCATTTATTGTCTAATCATTTTAGTAATTTGATGCTCACCTATGGGAGTATTATTGGAACTAAATCAAATTGGTATGGTGAGCATGGCAAGTGGAAATTTGTTGCATTGTTTGGTCTAGTCTTGTTTTTGTGGGATTCCCACAACATTTGGCATGCATATCACGTTATATTTTTGTTGAAATGTTCTAATCATGTTTGGGATCCAGGAAAGTGATAGTCCAAGCTTTGCATCATCTTGTATTATATTGTACATTTGTATATAGATTTTGGTTTTTTGGGTTTTGGTTTGTGTTTTCAAATTTTCATTTTTGGGATTGCAATTTGGTTTTGGATTGAATAAGTTTTAATTTAAAGTTGTGTGTTTATTTGACATGTTTTGTTTGTCTATATAAAAAAAAAAAAAAAAATGATGAAAAAGTTGCCTTGAGATGCTAACTTATGTTCTAGATCGGGGAAATATGGAACATTGGAATTATGTGGTAGAAAGCTCCACAAGAAATACAAACAATTTAATAATATCGTTTGAAACTTGTGATGCATGAAGTAGTCAGTTTTATATGGCAATATTTCATCTCGCATTTCAAAAGACAATGCATTCATATTACATCTCACTTTGCACATACATGCCATCTTAGTTGCAAATGCATTTCAAATACAAATCATTAAAGTGTGTCAAATCCTCTTAAGGTTATGCTATCACATAAATAAGAAGAAGATCCTAAGGTTGGGAACTGAGTCTTGAGATATCTAGAACCAAGCACATTTTATACACATTAAAAAGGATCTTGAGCAAAATGATCAAAACCTTGCTTGGAAGAAAAGGTTGGGCGAAAGAAGTATTTCATGTCTATCCTATTATGCAACATGATCCTTAAAACAGTGGTTTTGACCACTTCCATAAAGCTTAAAGCCTAAAATCAGAGTAGTAAGGATAGGGCTAAATCCTCATCGAACTTAGGTTGAGGATCCAACTCCCCAAAGCTTTGATTTGACCTACATGGAGTAGTAAGGATAGGGCATAAATTCTCATCTCGCTTAGGTTGAGAATCCGATTCCCCAAAGCTCCTATGTCTCATTTCATGATAAATCTTGGATTGGAAGGATCGTACTACTTGTCCCTAGCAAAGGATGGGTAGTCATCCCCAAGGTCCAAGCAATAAAATTAATATTCTCCATTTACATCTAAAGCTTGGATTGGAAGGATCGTACTACATGTCCCTAGCAAGGATGGGTAGTCATCCCCAAGGTTCAAGAAGTAAAAAATTAATTTTTCCCATCTCATATTTATATTGGATTGGAAGGATCGTACTACTTGTCCTCTGCAAAGGATGGGTAGTCATCCCCAAGGTCCAAAGAAATGAAGCTAAGTCATGGATTATGGGGTTAAGTATGCCCATGCATGGCAGCATGTCTTGTCTAAAAAACAAGACCACTGACTGTTCAAAGGGTTAGACTAGCATGACCATTTCTTCCATAATTGGTTAAATTATTTTGCTCAAAGTGAGGTAATGAATTCCAAATCAGAGTAGTAAGAATAGGGTTAAACTCCCATCTCGATTAGGTTGGGAGTCTGATTTCCCAAAGCTCCGATTTCACTTTCACTTACACATGGGTTCAAGATAGTAGGGACTCATAACCAACTTTGGGATCTAATAAAGCAATTCATTATACATATAGTTGATCCTAAGAGGGTTTGATAATCTTGAATGTTTGTGTATGATACTAGAAGAAAGACTATGCCTTTTATAAAAGCAAAATCTCTTAGCATATTTATTAGGTTACACAAATCATTCACAATCTCACATATGCATTCATGTAAAACTGACGATGGAATGTTGATCAATTTCAAACGATAGGGAATGAAAACACATTGCACACACCGAGCTGATACTTAACAATTATGATGATTCATGTATTTTTGATCTATGGGCATTTGTTTATATTTCTTATGTGCTAATGCATGGTTTCCAAGTTTGTATACTTCCAGGTTGGGTTCTCACCAAAATGCTCAAGAGCATTTGACAACAGAGTCGCCATTTGTTGTGGCTGATCCACAACACACCCCAAAATTGGGGACCCACCTTTTTTGCATGCTTTCAAAGAAGATCTCAGTGACCCAGATGCTAAAAATCAAGAAAAAGGCAAAATTGCACAAAAATGAAAAAGTGTCGCGATATCGCGACATGTTGCTCCGTCACGGCCAAAAATGAAAAAGTGTCGCGATATCGCGACATGTTGCTCCGTCGTGGCCGAAAATGAAAAAGTGTCGCGATATCGCGACATGTTGCTCCGTCGCGGTCTAGAGAGGAGAGAGAAAGGCAGAATGGAAAATTGTCACGAAATCGTGACATGTCACAAAATCGTGGTCAAACCAGTCAAACAGGGCAAGGCACTAAAAGCGTCGCGATTTCATGACAAAAAGCAACAACGATCGCGACAAAGAGAAAGGGCACAAGAAAAACGTCGCGATATCGCGACAAGTCGCATTTTCACGGCTCCAAGCAGCAAAATGGTACGAAAGGAAAATATGTCACAATTTCATGACATGTCACATTTTCGCGGCCAAATACAGCAAGAGCAGCCCGAAATAGAAAAGCGTCACGATTTCGCGATAAAAAGCTGGCAAAGTGGTACGAAACGGAGAAGCGTAGCGATTTCACGACAGAAAGCCGCAAGATAGCTCCAAATGAAAAATGTCACGATTTCCGATAGGAAGCCGCAAGATAGCTCCAAATGAAAAACATCATGATTTCACGACAGGAATGCAGCCGAGGCATACGAAGATGAAAAACATCATGATTTCACGACAGGAAGCAATCGAGGCGTACAAAAATGAAAAACGTCACGATTTTGCAACAGGAAGCAGCCGAGGCGTACGGAGATGAAAAGCGTCACGATTTCGTGATAGGTTGCATCCTCACAGCTCGAAACAGAAAAATGTCATGATTTCGTGACAGGTTGCATTTGCAAGGCTATTGGCAGAAAAATGTCGCGATATCGCGACATGTCGCGTTTTCGCGGTGAAAGTAAAGGAGCAAAGCTGCATGCATAAAAACGTCGTGATATCGCGACATGCTATTTTTTGTCGTGATTTACATGGGGCCGTTACAGAACATGCAAAAAAGTGTGGAACACGTGGCGTACATGTGTAAAGGCTGTAGGGGCATTACAGTTCACAGAGAAGATCAAGCATCTCAATGTCGAGCATAAAGTCAAAAGCAATTCGAAAGGCGGGGAAGGTGAAACGAGGCAATCTGGAAGACGAAACGAACCGTCGTGGAAGGAGAAGCAATTTACCAAAACTTTAAAAGTGGAAGCACAGATTGGTACAAGGGTCAGAAATCGCTGTGGGCAGAGTTGTAGTTCCAAAGGCGAGAAGCCATTCTGGGCCTGCTTGGGAGTGTTTTTCTTCCCCTTTTCTGGTTTTGAGAAAACCAGAGATTCTGCTATTGTAACATGATTTATTTTTAATGCAGGAGTGTTCAAAAATTTGCATCTTGTGGGCAAGAAAGAAGGAGATTTTCTATGCATGCTATAGATTTAATGTTTATTCTTTCATTTTTCAGATTTCGGATTTATAGATAATGTTAAATGCCACTTTTGTGGGTTGCATTAGGCGAATATTCAAAATTTGAATTTTATTTCAAAACCCTTTGAATCAGCACTTAGCTTATCGAGATTGTGCGTGTTTGCAGGTCCAATAGGTTAGGTTGCATGCATGGAAACCTCACATCTTCGGTTTTGCCAGGACGGGATAGCATCAAACTGAATGCAATTTTAATTTCTTTTTCTTTTGCATTTTATTTTCTTTTTGCTGCACTTTATTTTTAGAAGTTCCAATTTTAATTTTTCAAGCATTAAAATAAAATAAAAAAATTAAAAAACTTCAAAATCCATAAATAATTCCTTCATGTTATGGCATTTCATTAAATTTTATTTTGAAGTTACGACATGGTCATATAGAGACCAAATCACATTTGCTTTATTAGGGTTCAATGAACAATCATTAAAGTTTCACAGTAAAATAAACCACAGTGCCCCTTGTTTTCGTTACTTGCAACCACTAAGGTGTTCCAAGCATTTTAATTGAATATCTTTATTTGAGATTATTAATACATCGATGCAAAATGCTAACATAACAGGAACCTTGGAGAAGTTACTTGTTTAATTTCTTTGCAAGCAGAGGATTTAGAACCCAAATCCTATCGGAGAGTGTGTTTTCACAATCGGGTGAAAATACCACTCAACAAAACATATTTTAAGCGTTCACTGATAATTCTACCATGGGAAAAACCTACTAGAAGCATAGGCCCACTTAAAACAGAGTTCTTCCCTATTTTTCTATTTTTTGTAATTGTTTTAATAGATTAATTTATTTTCAATTATTTGCCCTGTATTCTATAATTTCCAGTAAGGTAATTATTTAGATTTTAAATATTTTCAGTCTTGTTTTTTAAACTTAGCATGAGATTATTGGTTTGAACATAAACTCCAACGAATACCAAACACCCCCCAAACCATAATACAAGGGAATAATCTCTAAAGGAGAAATCACAAGCATAGATTTTGCACAACTGCTCACAAGACTACGAGCTACCTCGGGTTAACAATTAAATGGAGGTAATTAATTGAACCATAGAAAAACTAACAAATGTTTTTCCCAACATTTTGGTGTCGTTGCCGAGGAGTAGCCATTGTAATTTATTGTTCTGAAGAAAGCATAGTTACAGTAGTTTAGAGTGTTTTCTCTAGAAACCTTCATCTAAAACTTTGTATGAGTCCACCTAAGAACAAGGAACCAAACGATCATTTTGTCAAAAACAAAGAAGTTTTTTTTTTAAATATTTCTACTTTAGTAGAACCTCAACCTGAGACTGAACTCTCACCTTCTCAATATCCACCTGTGCATTGGTGGGAACACCCACTATTTGCATAGGATCCTTCTGAAACAATCCAACATAATATTAGAATAGGATGAAAGATAAGTAGATTTCAATATGAGGAGGATCTACTGAATACTGAATGTTGGCAAGCAATGTTAGATGGAACGATCTCAAATGTTGACTTATCCATCCTTCTGAAAGATAAAATAAATGAACTAGAAGTATTGATAGCTGCTTTGAACGAAATAGGGGTAGAAACACCAGTAGTAGGTAGAATGGTAGAAAATACAGAGGAAACATCCACTAGTTTTAGTTTTCCAATAGGAGAGGTAAGGAGAGATCATAAGATGAAACACATCACCTTCCAACTTTTAGAGGACTACCAACAAAAGATCCAAACCTGTTTTCGTTCAAATTTGATGTTTTATGTAGATCTATGGATTACACCATAGATCCTCAGAAAATGAAATTATTCCCTTCCATCCTTGACGATTTAGCTTTGCGTTGGTTCATCAGCTTGGAAGATAAATGAATAACTACCTGGGAATAGTTGAAGAAAATTTTCCTGGATCAGTATCAACATTTTGGTAGACCAAGATATGCAAGAGAGGAAGTCCTAGATATGACCCAAAAGGAAGGGGAATCTATGTAAGAATACTAGGATGGGTTCAACATTAATTTACAAAGATCACCCATACAAAACTAGGAGATAGGTCCCTAAGAAGTATTTTTTTGAAAGAACTGACAAATGAATCCTTGGAAGCTTTAACATGATCTCTAGGGGAGAAATTTACCAACACCAAATGGACAATATTTAGCAGTTGTGTCACAATTTCTTAAGAATAAAGGGCAAGTTAACCCTTAGAAATTTTAAGCAGTCAACGACTGTCACTAAAACAGAAATAGGTATTATTCTAAAAGACCTTAAGAATGAGATGTTATCATATCTTGCTCTTCAAATGTATACTCTTCTGCTTCAGATAAGGAAGCAGGATAATGAGGCAGCATTGGCCTACTTCTATCCTAAATGCAAAGGAAAACACCCCAAAAATGAGTGCCCAAAAAACAATTTTTGTGCATGTGCTATTTGTAAGAAGGATTATAAAACAAATTTGTGTCCACAATTAATGAAATCTAAAGAGGAACCTAAAGTAGCAGAGGCATACTTCATGGGTAATAGGAGGAACTAGAAACAGTCTCCTATGGGTAACAATATGCAATCAGGAATGTCATGCTATGGGGGCAGCAATTACTAGAATCAAGGTCAAGTCCAACCACCCAACATGGGTTGGAATGGTCAACAACCTTGGAATCCATTTTCCCAAGGAGAAAATCCTTACAACCCTTATCCTTGGAACCAATATCAGTAACCTAGGTAGTAGTGGAGAAATCTGAATGCTTGGAATTAGTATCCATAACACACTACTCTAGCTCCACTAAAACCAAGTCTGCTAACCTTACCTACTCCAAGGAATCCTTAGTTACCAGCATAACCAACAAAAATCCAAACAACAAGCAACCAACCTATCATATGGAAAATGAGATGTACCCTATGTACAATATTAAGGTAGATTACGATCCTATCCAGTTAAGGTCAGGAAAGTAAGTAGGTGTAGAAGTCACTCCTCTTGTAGAAGAAGAGGAACCAATAGAAATAGAGAAAGGGGAATCACCCCTTATATTGGAGGTAGAAGAAGAATAAAAACTTGTACATAACAAAGAGGAGGTTCCACCTTTTTCACAAAGGTTGCAAGAATCCAAAAAACCAATACAAATAGAGTTTGATATCCTCTCCATTTTAAATAATTTAATAGTCACAATCCCTCTCTTTCAGGACATTAGAGACATACCTATTTATGGGAAGGCTATAAGAGAGCTATCCCCCAAGAAAATAGGGAGGAAACCAGCTAAATCAATCAGTTTGGTAGGTTAGTTAGCTGAACTTATGTTAGGGAATACTTACAGCTAGAAGTATTCTGATCTAGGAAGTCCTATGCTAACTGTAAAAATAGAAGGCTATGTTTTACCCAACACACTAGTAGATTTTGGGACTGCCATCAATGTCATGCCCTAGGAGACCATGAAAAAACTAAAATTAACCAAATTGAAAACCACTAAAACTATGCTATAGTTGGCATACAAGTCTACAGTACTTCCTGATGGAATACTAGAAGATATCACTATTATAGTAGATGCATAGGAGTATCCAAAAGATTTCTTAGTGTTGCAATCTATGTCTGGACTAGGTGGATACCCATTAATCTTAGGTAGACCTTAGCTGGAAATAGCTAATGTATACATAGGCTATAGATATGGGAAAATGACCATTTCATATGGTCGTAATATAAAGAAATTAATCATACATCCACCTGCATAGTCTGCAAATTTGTTGGGATAACTTGAGGATGAAAATCAAAATATTGATGGTCTATCAATGATCCAACCTGTGATGATACTTGAGGAGTTGGAAGATGAAAGTGATGAGGAAAGATGATCTCCCATTTTTTTCAGGGAGAACCTTCCTATCCTCCTCCTGAGTTGCCATTAGTAGGAGGAAAAGACCACCATATTCAAAAAATAGAAGTTGCACCTGGTAGAATGCTGAACATAGATAACAAGTTGATAATTGAACATCTGACCAAACTAAAACAAATATTGGAAAAACTTCAATATGCCTTTGCTTGGGAGTATTATGACATGATATGACTAGCTCCCGAGACATGTACACATAGAATATATCTAGAATATTAGGTCAAACCAGTAAGACAACCACAAAGAAGAATGAACCCAACCATGAAAGAAATTATCAAAACAAAGTTACACAAGATCATCATAATTGGATTCATCTACCCCATTTTAGATAGTGAGTGGGTATCACCATTAGTGGTGGTGCCCAAGAAAAATGGAAAGTGGAGAATTTGTGTTGATTACAGGTTGCTGAATAAAGCAACCAAAAAGGACCACTTCCCCTTACCATTTATAGGTAATGTCCTTGACACCATAGCAGGAAAGAAGTACTTTTCTTTCCTGGATGGGTTCAGTGGATACAATCAAATCCAAATAGGGGAGGAAGATCAAGACAAAACCACCTTCACTTATCCATGGGGGACATTTGCTTACTAAGTTTTACCATTTTGCCTATGCAATGCACCTGCCACCTTTTAGAGGGTAGTTCTTAGCATTTTTTTAGATATGATTGGAGATACTATGGAAGTATACATGGATGATTTCACTGTATATGGTGAGACTTTTGAAACTACCACAAAAAATTTGGAAAAGATACTTAAATGTTGTGAGGAAACTAACCTATCCTTAAGCAATGAGAAATGCTATATGTTGATGCAGGAAGGGATAGTTTTAGGACATCACCATTCTACAGAAGGGATCAAAGTAGATAGAAATAAAATTGAAGTCATCCAAACCCTACCTACTCCCAAAAAACAAAAGGACATTCATAGTTTTCTAGGATCAACTGGTTATTATAGGAGGTTTATATTAGACTTTAGCAAAACTGCTAAACATATTACCACATTATTAACAAAAGATGCAGAGTTTGTCTAGACTGAAGAATGTGAACAAGCATTCAACATCCTGAAGAAAAAAATGATTACTGCTCCAGTGCTGAGAGGTCCCAATTGGACCATACCTTTTCACATATATGCTGATGCATCTAACAATGCAATAGGCTCAGTATTGGGATAGAAAGATGGTGATGATTTTTATGCCATCTATTATGTTAGTAGAAACCTCATAGGTGCTGAACTAAATTATACTATCACAGAGAAATAATTTTTTGCAGTAATACACGCTCTTAATAAATTTCGTCATTATATTACAAGTTATTAGGTATTTGTACACACTAACCACTCAACAATAAGAAACTTGACAAACAAACATGGGATTAGTGGCAAAATTATAATATGGCTATTGCTCTTGCAGGAATTTGATGTGACAATAGTGGACAAGCCAGGAAAGGACAATGTGGTAACTGATTTCCTATCTAGATTGACACCTCTAGACTATGCAACTACGAAAGACCAATTTATAGATGAGCATTTATTTTCTCTAAATAATCAGATACCTTGGTACGTAGATATGGCTAATTATTTAGCCACTGGTAGAGTACCGCTTGCACTTTTACCTCGTGAAAAATAGAATTTAATGGAGAAATGTAGATTTCTCATGGATTGATGGGTGCATGTTCAAAACAAGACCTAATCAAATCATGAGAAGATGTGTTGTTGGAGAATAAATATTTGAAATACTAAAGGCTTTCCATGATGAACCTTGTGGTGGCCATTTTGCAAGAAAAAAGACTACATATAAAGTGTTGTAGGCTAGTTATTACTGGCCTTCACTATTCAAATATGCAACCAAGCATGTGAGCCAGTGTGATCAATTTCAGAGGATGGGAAGACCTACTCTTAGATATGAGATGCCACTCCAACCATATGTTCACATTGAACCATTTGATAAATGGAGGATGGACTTTGTAGGACCTATTAATTCCTTAGTCAGGAGGTAAGAGATATATCCTAGTTTGTACTGACTATGTGGCAAAGTGGGTTGAAGTACAGGATTTGCATGTTTCAAAGGAAAATACTGTAGCAAATTTCTTGTATTTAGTAATTTTTACAAGATTTAGGTTCCCAAGGGAGATCACAACAGATCAAGGACCTTAGTTTACTTCAAGTATGATCCAATAACTCATGAAAAAATACAAAATTAGGCATAATAAAACCACTCCCTACCATCCACAGGAAAATGGGCAAGTTGAGGTGACCAACAGAGAATTGGAGAATATCCTAACAAAGATAGTGCAGCAACACAGGAAGGACTGGGCTACTAGATTACCAAAAGTAGTGTGGGCCTACATGACCACTTGGAAGACTACTACGGGTTTCACACCATTTTAATTAGTCTATGGGAAAACAACCATGATGCCTATAGAGTTTAAAGTTAAAACACTTAGGACTACTGTAGAATTGAATATCAATCTAGATGATGTACAAAAAGATAGAATTCAACAACTTAATCAACTATATGAATACCGCCTTGAGGCTCTGTTGGAAAATAGAGATCATTAAAAAAAAAGGGCCAAGTGGCATGACCACCACACCAGGCCAAAGAAACTTAAAGTGGGAGAACGAACATTAATCTATGATTATCAGTTATAGGAAAGGAAGGGTAAGCTCATGCAACATTGGATGGGGCCATATGAAGTGACTACAATCATCAACAATGGGGCTGTAAGAGTTAGAACAATAGATGGTAGCAACATTACCTTAAAAGTCAATGACCATCACTTGTGTCCATACTATGTGTCTGAAGCATACATGATTGAGTCTAGATTAGGCATGGGGGAGACCCCAATTGATTCTAATTTTATCTTGAGTCGATGAGATGTGGACCTAGTCCACATAGCCCCAAAGTCAATTATTATTTCAAAAATTTTCTTTTTTTTTAGTTGTGTTTTTGTTTTATAGGAACAATGCTCTATGTGCAACTGTTAGACAACCTGGGAGACATAGGCCTAACAAGAACATGATCAATGAATTTGCAGTTTCCAAGATTTATAAGAGAATTTTCTTGTAGTAGGAGTAGTTGGTCCCCATTTAGAGAGGGGAATACTAAACCTGAACCTGCACAAGAGTGTTTGGATTGGTATTTTTGGACAATAAAACACTCAACTACTAGTTTAGGGGCAGATATTGATTTTGTACCTATTTTTCAATTAGAAGCACTGAAAGACCTGATCAACCTGATAATGCATATATAAGGACAAGTCAACATCCATTGAATAAAAGAAAAGCACCATGTTTTTGTATTTGATGGGGAGGCACTTGCTTCCCATTATTAGAGAAGGTACTTGCTTCCCATTATACGGTGGAAGGTGCTTGCTTCCTGTTGTATGATGGAAGGCGCCTACTTCCCATTGTACGGTGGAAGGTGCTTGCTTCCCGTTATACGCTTCATGGTGCCTAACTCCTAGTATGTTCCAAATATGGTGCCTACGTCCCATTTTCTGGAAGCTCAACGCCTGAATCCCGATATTTTAGGAGAACGACTGACTTCTAGTTTTTGGAAAACTAACACCAAATATTCTTAGCATATATATATATAAAATAAAGTTTGTATAAAGTTTATTTTATAAGTATGACATCTAAAATTTAGCAAAAAGGTGCCTGATTCTCATGTTAGGCATAAGTGAATGATTTCTAAGGCGTTTGTTTCTCGTGTTAAGTAGAGTGCCTGACTGCTAAGGTGCGTGATTCCCATGTTAAGTAGAGTACTTGAATACTAAGGCACCTACTTACCATGTAAGCAAAGCACCTGATTCCTATGGTACTTGTTTTTAGTTTTCAAAGCATCTACATGCCATAATACAAAAAAGGTGCCTGATTTTTGTTTACTGCGGTTGTTTTCTACCTTGACAAAAAACACGTCAGCATTGAGATGTGGCCCGAGCCACATCAACACCCCATGCACATGCAAATTCAAATCCATTGCAGATAAAATTAAAAGTTGACATCAACCAAATTCCAAGGAGGGGACGTTTGTCGTCCCAAGGTGATACATTTTTCTAATTTTTGTTTTTAATTTTTGCAAGATTTCTTGAATAACCCACAGTGCAACTACCAAGAACCAATCACATCGAAGAAAATTCATTGCATGGGAACCATGGCCATCATTGTCCACTGCAGTTTACCCCATCATTAAATGCCAGCCAATAGTGATGCACCACAGATGTTTGCATATATGCACCCACGAAACGAATTTAGGTGGATGTTTAAATTTTTTGTTTCTTGTCTATATTGTTTTCATGAACATGTGTGTCTATGGAAATATGCCAGCACAACCCCCCATTATTACCCTAACCACTTGAACAAATCCACTTGGCATGGTGTTGCGTGACATACCTCTAATAGGTCAACAGTTTATGGTTATCATCTCCATACAATCGGGCACATGCTTGAAGGAAATTTACTACGGATAACCATAATCACTATTGATTACGATAATTAATCACATGCGTGCATGAATGTAATTATTTTAAAAATTTGTTTACCAGCTACTATGCAACCAAATTCAACAAAAAAATAGAGTAGCGAGGTACAATAGTAATTCGAATGTGAGGTAGTAACATTATTGCGTGAATTGTGAACTAGAGGCAAAGCATGGGGGGAAGACAAAAAATCATGACCTTAAGAAGAGCGAGTTGATCAATTACTCAAGTATTTATGTAGATTTCCAAACACAGTTGGATGCTATAGAATGTATGGACTACTGTCGATTGGTCAATCAGGGCCAAGATGTGGCAGCAGCAAACAAATTTATAGTGTCGATGAGTGATGGGATCGTGCACATGTGGGGGTTGGATATCCTAGTCACTGAGGACTATATCACCAGAGTTATGGGTCTCCCTCTTACAGGGGAGTGCACGTACAAGGAGGATAATCTTACCCTTTATGTGTAGATATTTTTTGGGGCACCAACTGAGTACCTGACGTGTGCTGGCTTACCGAAATGGCACATTCCTAAGCTCTGGAGGGCCGTTTTTGAACAGATCATCCATTTTTTCACATGCTCTGGTAGGTACTTCCACTTGAATGCCAACTACTTCCTTTTCCTCAATCATATTCTACATGGGGATAAAATCAACGTCCTCAATTACCTTGCATGCACCTTGAAAGATGAGGCCAGATGATTCTAGGCAGGCACCACCTTTGCCTTGGCTCACCATGGCCTAATTTTTTCCTTGGTGAGATATGCAGTCACATAGAAATATGACAATTGAGGAAGCTATGGGTACTAGTTCAGTGACAAGGTCACAAGTAGAGGAGGTGCCAATTCAAAATGAATAGTCGGCCCAGGAGGCAACAAAATGAGAAGAGATGGCGCCTGCATCCTAGCCTGCAGGAAATACAAGGGAAGTAGGATAGGCCTCATCCTCTGATTTTCCCTAATTTGGGGAGGAAGCAGGGCAAGATATGTCCCCTTCTACACCAAAATTTTAAGTTGAGGTAGAGCAAGATTTTATGTCTATCTCCACCAGGACGTGAAGCAGAAGAATGATGGCATCAAGGGTGGTTTTGAGCTCATTCGACAAGGAGACACCAATCGATGAGCTCATCAAGGAGGAGTATTTGACCCACATTTTATAGGACATTTCCTATGGGCCAAATCCTCAATAGGAGACGACCATGGTAGATGTACCACCAAAAGGCCAAGCAGAGGATTTACAATAGTAGCTATAGGTTTTGAATGAATATTCTTCCACTTGGGAAGCCAAATTTAAAGAAGAACGGGCTCTATTTGAAGAGTTCAGAAAGGAGTCCACCTTAAAAATGCATGAATTGTATCAAACAATTTGGTAACTATGGATACAATTACAGTTGTAGGACAGACCGAGAGGAGTTGAGTAGCCGACCTGGGTTGATGCAGTAGTGCAGACCGATGGGGTAATAGAAGTACCTTGACACAAAAATAGAACAAGGAGACGTTGCTGTAATGGAAGTAGAGCAACCCTATTCTACGTCCTCCTCTACATAGTAGGTAATTCAAGAGGATGATGTTGAAGTGGAATAACCTCAAAATGTAGAGTAGCATGCAAAGGAGGGAGAAGAAAAGGAAAAGAAGATGGAGGTCAAAGAGCCTCAAATTATAGGTAAAGAGGGAGAGTCAGAGCATTTTCCAATTGATGCAAGGGCAGAAAAACCTCAAGAAGAAGAAGTAATCCCTGATGTGCAACAAGTAGCTGTAGAACAAAAAGAGGCCCAATAGTTTGAATCCCCTATACCTCAAGAGGCTCAAAAAACTGAATCTCCTGTACACAAGGAAACAACAATTACACCAATATACCCTTGGGTACAAAGTATCAAGCTGAGATCAAAATAAAAAGCTATAAGGTCATATCAATGATGACCTAGAACCAAAGTCAGAGTTTAAGATTTGAAGGCCTTGGGCATTGAATCTAACAAGAAATCTGAGTTGGATTTTGATGAGGAATAGGAGGCAACAAATAATTTGTTTTCCGCCCAAAAACAAAAATTTGAGGAGCTTGAGGAAATTAAGGCAAACAAGAAGAACTGGAAGAAGGTCTCCAAGAAAGCCCTTAAAAAATCTGAAAAAGAGGTAAGAAAATAATCTGGTAGACCTCATAGGAAGATTCTAGTTTCTCAACTTAAGCAGTTTTGGTATTTGTATGGATCATAGGATGGAAAGACTTCAAGGATGAAAGCATATTTTATGTGGATGGGATTTCTAGGCCTTGTGTAGAAGGAAGATCTGGCATCAAGTAACATAAATCCCCTTGTGGCAAAAATAGATATCAAAGCTAAACTTGAGCTTGACCCAACAAGGGTAAATTTACCCACAACCAAGGTTGCTAAGGAATCTAGCATCCCATTTGGAGATAAGGAATCAGTTCCTATGGGTGAGAAGTTGCCACCTCACCACGAGTACTGTAAAAATGGTCGAGTCTTCATTCCAAAAGGATGCCATAAGCTTCTCTGGTTTTTATCTAAATGTTGATAAGGGCAAAGTGGCCTGGACCAAAGAACCACCCAAGAAGAGAGCAGGGCCAAGTGAACCACTTCGGTGTAGCAAACACTAGAAGCAGCAGGGTTAGGAGACAACCGCTCCTAAGGAATCGAAGGGGTGAAAGCCTCAGAACAAAGAGAAATCCAAGGCTGCTAAGAGGAAGAGGACATAGACCAACCGAGCCTATTGGGATGAAGTAAACAAAACTGGTAATTACCAGTTCAAAGTGGCACAAGGACATGCCGTCCCTTAAGCATAGGGGGATGATGAGCCACATAATTGCTTATTTTTTGTACTCTTTTCTCCATAATGTGCGACATATATTCTTGTAGATATAAATGTTTTATGGAAATTATATATATATATATATATAATTAACATTTTATTTTGCATGTTCTCTAATATTTATCTTAAAGTGTAATTTGTGTAGATTTAGTGGAAATTATTGTATTTTGGCATGTTTTCATCGAGGTCCCACTTGAACATGGCACTTAAAAATTAATGAAGGAAAAATATTTGTGGAATATCATTAAAGAGGTATGAAGTCAGGCACCCAAGTTCTTTGAAGTGCTTGACTTTTGTTTGACACCTAATTGTTAGGTACCTGATTTTCGTTAGGTGCCTGCTTCCCATTGTACGATGAAAGGTGCCTGCTTCTCGTTGTACGATGGAAGGCGTATGCTTTCCATTGTACGACAGAAGGCACATGTTTCCCATTGTATGGCGGAAGGCACCTACTTCTCGTTATGTGATGGAAGGTGCCTGCTTCTTGACTTTTGCATACAAGGTGCCTGCTTCCTGACTTCTTCAACCGTGGCACCTGATTTTTGTTAACGCTAAACTTCAGCATGACTCTATGATCGGTAGAACAAGGTGAAAACTTTAGCAACCAACGTTAAGGGATTTCTAGCATTAAAACTGAAAATGTGACAATGTCAAAGGTGACTCGTCACCCATTTTTCAACTGATACATAAATAAATTCTCTAAGTCGGGCAAATCAAATATCAACATATTCTAAAAGCTGAATACGCTGAAATATTATGATATTTTGTTCGATTCCTCTAATCAAGCAAACAATTGTAACAACAAATAATGTGTTGATTCATCCTCAAAATTGTAACAGGGCTGGTCGTATACCTTATAAATATGTAGGCCACCCCTGAAGAAGACCCCTGAACTTTTTATGTAATTTTCTCTGCTGCAAACTATTAATAAAATCTTTGCATTGTTCCTGTAAAAACATATTTTAAGCATCCGATGATCATCCTACCATGGGAAGAATGTGCTGGAAGCATGAGACCACTTACAATAAATTTCTTCCCTATTTTTTGTAATTGTTTTAATAGATTAAATTATTTCTAGTTATTTCCTATGTTTTCTGTAATTTCCAACAAGGTAATTATAAAAATTTTAAATGTTTTTAGTCCTATTTCTTAAACTTAGCATGAGATTATTGGTTTAAACATAAACTCCAATGAATACCCAAAACCCCCCAAACCATAATCTAAGGGACTCATCTCTAAAGGAGAAATTACAAGCATAGATTTTGCACGACTGCTCACAAGACTACAAGCTACCTCGGGTTGACAATAAAATGGAGGTAATTAATTGAACCATAGAAAAACTAACCAATATTTTACCCAACACATGGTATACCTGGATGGGACAACTAATACTGGCCAGAGAGCTAGGTTCTTGGGGTTTCTTTTTCACCTATTTATTTTTTCTCTTTGAGAGGTCCAAGGTTCAAACCCCACTCAGTATGAGGGGACCATGACCCCTCATAAACACCTATGTAAACTCATTCAAGACCCCTGATAATATCTCGTGTAAAATTAAAATTTTCAAGCTGCAAGATTTATGTAGTGGTAAGGGCTTTTACCTCTCTTTGAGAGGTCCAAGGTTCAAATCCCACTCAATATGAGGGGACCAAGACCCCTCATAAAAACCTATGTAAACTCATTGAAATTTTGAGCTGCCAGCTTATTGTAGTGGTAAGGGCTTTGACATCTCTATGAGAAGTCCAAGGTTCAAAACCCACTCAATATGAGGGAACTAGAACCCCTCTTAAAAACTTGTGTAAAATCATTGAAAAACTTAAAATCATGAGGGTCTACTGCATCGTCTAGTGTGCAAGCACTAAGAAATTTCATCCACTCAACCTAAGTTCAATTTCTATCGACTTCTAGAAATAAAGGTGCAAGAAATTTTGTCTTAGGGGGACAATGCAATGTTTTGGGCTTTGGATATTCTTGGGGAGGTCCAAGGTTTAAACTGCAACATGGGTGAGTGTGTGAGGGGGTGGGTGTGTATGGCTATGTGTTTGACCCCTATAGATAAGCTCAACTCTCACCCTTATGAGATGTCATGGTGGGATGGGGATGCCCAACCTTGAGCGTCGATCGTAGGGGTTTCTCGCACTAACCAAATCTTAAAAAATAAGCTTTGGGCTCGTGAAGGATACTATAGTGGTAAGTCCTTGGGTTTTCATCTAGGAGACCCAAGTTCAAGCCTCGGTAAGAGGGGATCAAGGCCCCTCATAAAAACCCATGTAAAATCATTTTTAAACTGCAAGCTTACCGTAGTGGTAAAGTCCTTGGGTCTTAATTTAGGAGATACAAGTTCAAAATCCGATTGATATGAGGGTACCGAGACCCCTCATAAAAACCCACGTAAACTCAATTTTCTAGCCATAATCTTACTACAATGGTAACAATTTTGGCATCTCTTTGGGGAGGTCCAAGTTTCAAACCCCACTTAGTACAAGGGGATATGGATCCCTTATAAAAACCTGTGCTTAAAGAAGAGCAGATATAGTAGACTGACTATTTTTTGTTAACTATTTTCTAGCTTGAGGTCGATGGTTCCAATCCTAAGCCCCTCTAGGCCCTCCTCAATGGAGTAAATACTTACTAAGATGGGCTAGTAGAAAAAATTCTTATAGTCCCAAGGGTTGTGTGGATTGGTAAGTTTTGGTGCTTACCAAGAGGAGACCCAGGTTCAAACCTTGGAGGTAAGCCTTGTTTGGGGTAGAGGTAGTAGGTTGTTTTACTTCACCGAGTGCTTGCTAGCCTAACAACAGACTAAGGTTCAAAATCCACTTAGTATGAGGGACCATGACCCCTCATAAAAAATTGTGTAAAATCATATATTTTTAGCTATAATATCACTACAGTGGTAAGGGATTTGGCCTCTCTTTGGGAGGTCCAAGGTTCAAACCCCAATCAGTATGAAGGGACCAAGATCCCTCATAAAAATATGTGTAAAAATTTTCATCTTTAAGGGTAGAGGTTGTAGACCGACTAGTTTTTCTTGAGTGTTTGCCAACTTGAGATTGGCAGTTCCAATATTGAGCCCTCTAGGTCCCCCTCACTCAAAGTAAACATTTAAAGAGGTGGGATAGGGGGTTATTACCCTATAAAAGAAAGTCCCTAGGGACTAGGTGGATTGGTAAGTTCTAGATCTTACCAAGAAGAGACCTAGTTTCAAACCCTAGGGGTATGCCTATTTGCAAAGGTACTAGTCTAACCTGAATTTGTTGAGTGCGCACTAGCTCGATGACAATGGTACCAACCCTGAATGATCGGTGGTACCCTTCATGCTAGGTCAATAAAAATAAGGTGGAATAGGGGTTACATGGGGTAACCTTAAGACTTAAACCTTTATTTGTAGTAGAAAAGGATTGTGGATGTAACCGATTCCCATATTTATATAAAAAAGCCTATAAAAGATTTTAACTTTTCTTGGATTGATAATAAAGTAATTTTTATTAGTTTAATGACTTTTAACTTGGTTAAGCTAAAATAAACATAGTTAAAGGAATCCTTGTAAAGAAAAACTTGGGATTAGAATAGAAGCGAAACCTGGATAAAGATGCCCTGGTTACTCTAAAACTTACCTAAATATGGTTGGGTCATGAGAAAGTGATCAATAGAAAAGAACAACATACCCAATACAAATTGAATTATGAGAAGACAATCAACTATGATTTGAGAATGACCGCTTCTAGTGAGAAAGGTCAGTATGAGTAGGTAAAATAGGATGGTATGGGATATTCCACTAGGCCATTGTGTGAGAAATATAGTGGTGGCTTTTTGAGCAAATTTATAAATAAGAAAAGTCTAGACAAAAAAGGGCTAGGGCAATTCCACAATGGTTGGTATGGGATAATTCATCGTAGTATTCATATATTTGGCAATGAGACCATGAAAAGTACCAGGGTAATGGCATGGCATTAATTGATTTTATGAGAAGGAAGAAAACATATTCCGTGAGAATATGGAAAACAATTAAGCAGTAAGGTTTATGTTATGAAATCCTACATGTTATCTTAGCAAAAGATTAAATAACTACAATATATCGATAAAAGTATTAAAAAATATTACAAGGGGATTAGTAATAATCTTAACTAGAAACCAAGACATTATATCATATTTTATAATGATATCATGTTTGGATTGGGGAAAGACATCCCCCATCTAAGTTTTATATGCCTTGGAGGATAACCTCTACAGTGTGGTCCTATTGCATCATGTTGGGTAAGAGGGTGAGAAAGAAGGGACCACTAAAACATTTTTATGGGAATTGACCATTCCTACCCATTATGGGTTGACTGTAGTGACCACAACTTAAAAGTGGCTATCTATACCTTGTATTGATTAAATATTGGGTGATCACTAATTAAAAAAAATTCCTCCCTCCTTAAACCAAATTAGTCAAGATTTTTGGGTTGTTACAGTTGGTATTAGATCCTAAGTTGTAGGACTCAAAGCTTCCGTAGTAAAAAATCAAACCTAAAAACATCAAATCTAACATAGATCTTGCCGTGGTAAGAAAGAAAATGATTTTTAAAACAATTTACTTCCATAGTTAAGTTGCTAGTAGAAAAAATGGATCTACAACAAAAAATGATAGAATTACTTGGTAAATAAAATAAAGGAAAGTAAGGAAAAGAACAAGGTTCATAAAAGGAAAGAAAAAACCAAATAAAAGGATTAAAGGTAACAAAATATATCCATAGAAGAATGATCAGAAACCTACTTCACAAGAGATAAGTAATTAAAAAAAACAAAGAAGAAAAATACCAAGCACCAAAGATAGGTTGCTTCATCTGTTGAGGGTCGCATTATGCTAATAACTATTCCTGAGGATAGATCAAAGGAAGGAACCTAAAGGACAACCTCACCTAGTTCATGCAATCATAGGGAATTCAAGCTTAGAAGAAAAAAATACTCCCATGGTCTTAAAGAAAATCTTCCTACTTTAGCCCTATACATGCCTATGATATCATTTTGGAATTGCTATTGATTCTAAGAAAATTGAAGCTATAGTCAATTGGCCCACACCTACTAACATAGTAGAAGTGAAAAAATTCATGGGACTGGAAAAGTTACTCAAAGAAAAAGAAGGGAATTCAAATGGACGGATAAGTATGAGGTAACTTTTAATACCTTGAAAGAAAGACTGACATCAGCTTCCATTCTTAAATACCTGATTCATAAAGGAAATTACAGTTTGTACAGATACCTCTATAGAAGGTTTGGGGGGAGTGTTGTCTCTGAATGAGGTAACCATAGCATATGAATCTAAAAAAATCAAGAAACATGAGTTGAATTATGCTACTCACAACTTAGAATTAGTAGTATATGTCAATGCTCTTAAATTTTGGAGACACTACCTATTGGGAAAACCTTTCAAATTGAAAATAGTTCACTAGAGACTAAGATACATTTTTACCCAACCATTTCTTAATACAAGATAAAGAGGGTGGATGGAATTTTTAGCTGAATTGACTTGGTATTGAGTATATTAAGGGCCATGAAAATAAGGTTGTTGATGCCTTGAGTAGAATGCACATAACCGCAATATCTAAATATCATATAGACTTGATTGATAGAATCAAGAAATGACAACGGGATGACTATTGCATCAATTGTTGAGCTAGGATTGAGATAAAACTCGATAAAAGTAGGGATTTTATAATAAAATATGGCTTGTTTTGGTTTAATGATAGGGTGGTTATACCAAAAATTGGTAGTTTAAGAGGTATCATGGTAGGAACCAAGTTCCTATCAGTTGGAAATCAATGGAGGAAATGGAAAATGAATGCAAGTAAGTTAAATAATAATCGCCTTTTATTAAATCGTTGTTTCAATTGGAGGTCACCCTACCAAATGCTCACAAGGAGATATATTAATTTATGTTCTTCGATGCCTTAATGACACCATCTATGAATGCATATATAAACCTATATAATGGTTATGATGTGAAAGGACACGATGGTCCATAACCAAATGAGTGATATTAATTATATAATATAAGTTAGGATTAGGATCCTAACAAGCCACCCCTCTTAAAAAGAGCTTTGTCCTCAAAGCAAAAATTGGGAAATTTATTTCTATATGTGATTAAGTATTTTCCATGTAGCATATTCAGAAGATATACCTTTATATTGAATCAAAATCTTTGTGATGGTACGATGACAAAGTTTTCGAGTACGATAATCTAGGATAGCTTCAGGTTCGACCATGAGTGCTCCATATTCTGTGAACTTGGGAAGTTGAGTTTGTGTAGTAATGTGGTTGCCAAGTATTGCTTTAAGACAAGAAACATGGAAGACATGATGAATTTTTGAAGAATCAAGTTTATAACCAACAAACCCAATATATTGGAGGACTTTATGAGGACCGTAGAATTTAAGAGCTATTTTTTTAGATCCTTTGATTTTGAGTGAGGTTTGACGATAGGGTTGAAGACGAAGGAATACCATATCACCTTATTGAAAGACTCTCTCGGTTCAATGTTGGTCCTTTTTTTGCTTCATACGATGTTGAGCGATGATTAAATTATCTTTGAGAAGGTGAAGAATGTCATCTCTAGTAGAAAGGTGAGAATCTACTGCTGGCACATTTGAGCTTCCTGGAATATAAGAGGTAATGGAAGGTGGTGTTTGGCCATATAATGCTTCATATGGTGTCATCTTAATGGTGGAGTGGTATGAGGTATTATACCACCATTAAACTAAAGGAAGCCATTTAACCCAATGAAGAGGTTACGTAGAAATAAAAAAATGTAGGTAAGTCTCCAAATATTTGTTAACTTTGGTTTGACCGTCAGTTTGTGGATGATAAGTAGAACTCATATGAAGTTGCATTCCATGGAGTTTGAATAATTCTCTCCAAAAGTTACTAGTAAATGTAGGATCACGATCACTGATTATGGTAGAAGGCATGCCATGAAGTTTGAAAATATTATCAAGAAATATTTGGGCTATAGTACTAGCCGTGTAAGGATGAGCTACGGGACAAAAATGAGCATATTTAGATAAGCGATCTACTACAACTAGAATAGTGGTTTTTCCTACAGATTTTGGAAGACCTTCAATAAAATCCATGGAAATATCAACCCAAGTTTTAGTTGGAATAGGAAGAGGTTGTAGAAGGCCAGGAGGATTTATTGTTTCACCTTTTTGTCTTTGACATGTCTCACATTCATCCACAAATTTCTTAATATCTTGTTTCATGCCTACCCAATAAAAATATCTAATCACTCTTCTATAAGTCTTGAGGAATCCTGAGTGTCCTACCGTGGGTGTGGCATGTAACTCATGGAGAAGTTTGGTACGATATGAGGATGTAGGAGATAGAACAATACACCCTTTGTACCTAAGTATGTTATCTTTCCAAGAGTAGTGGGGTTTACTAGAGGAGTCATGTTGAAGTTGTTGAATTAATGTGTACGTGGTAGGATCATTAAACCATTCCTCATTGATTTGGTCTATCCATTTGGGAATAGGAGAGGAGAAACCAGTAAGGGCGTTAAAGGAGATTTTAGGTGCATCCTCTATGTTACTTTCTGGAGTTTCTGTCACTACTTCCACCTCAATAGCATCTTCTTCTTTTGAATCTCCTTGGTCAAGCATGTTTAAAACATAGAGTTTGGGGGTAATGCATTTATGGTTGGGGACGAATTTCTCATCACAGTGGAAACAAAGGCCCTTTTCTCATATTTCCTTTATTTCTTCAGGGCTAATTCTTTTAATTGGTAAAACTCTATTTAGCTTTGGGGTGGTATAGGAATTTTGAGATTTTCCCATTGGTATTATCCCAAGTCGATGTTGGTTAGTGATTTTTTCTTTTGCCATTTGAGCTAATGCAATAGTGTGCAACATGTCGGTAGGATTGAGCATTTGCACTTCTAATCGAATCTCTTCTTTTAAACCACTGATAAAGCAACTTTGGAAGAATGATGCATCTAGTCTTGATGTAAAATTTGCCAATTTCTTGAATTGAGCTTGGTACTCTCGTACTGTAGTGGTTTGGCGGAGTTTGGTGAGGGCTCCTATGAAGTCTTCAAATTTGCTTGGGTCGAATTGTACCATTATATTTTTTGTAAATTCTATCCATGTAGGGGTGCCATTTGTCTTTTCGTACCATTGGTACCATTGAGTAGCGATACTCTCCAAGTGGAAGGATGCTATATGAACCTTTTGGACCTTAGGCATTTGATAGAGGGAGAAATATTGGTCCGCTTGATAGATCCAATTTGTGGGATTGCCTCCCTTAAATTTTGGAAAATCCAATTTAGTATTTCGAGGTAAGATTTCTGCTTGTGGTCCTTCGGGTAAAGCTTGTTGTGTCGGTACTATGATAGGTTTACCGATTTGGATTAATGCCAAGTTTTATTGTACCATATCGATGGAGTGGTTGGTGGCACCAATTTTCAAGTCTAATTTTGTAATCTTGTTTTCATGGTCTTCCTTCCATAGGTGAAAATCCTCTTTTGTCATTATTTTCTTTTCAATTTCATCCTTCCATGTATTGAATGCCTGCATGACTTCCTTCACAGGGTCTTGTGATCGCCTTCCATCAGCCATTTTGGTGTGGTTTTGGGAATGGTGAGTTTCCTTTTATCTCTAATTTTATGGCACTTAGTAGTTGATTTGGTCAAAATTTACCAAATGTTGACAATATTTTTAAAATATTTTTATCCAAAGAAAGTGTGCAAGTTGAAAATCTTTCAACATATACTAAACCATTTTCATGATGGCTCTATTTTTGCATTTAACAACATCATTTTGTTGTGGTGTGTAGAGAATTGTCAAATATCAACAAATGTCATGTTTCCTCAAAAATACTAAAAATTCATTATTTTTAAACTCCTCCCTTGATTTGAGCGGAGGATATGGATCCAGTGTCTTACGAAAGTCTCAACTTGAGACTTAAATTTTTTAAAGTAGAAGGTTTCATATTTTTTTTGAAAAAAGAATACCCACCGAGTTTCCTTTTATCTCTAATTTTATGGCACTTAGTAGTTGATTTGGTCAAAATTTGCCAAATGTTGACAAAAAATAAAAAATTGCAATATTTTTATCAATAATTGATAAAATTATCAATTTGGCTTGATAAAAATTAAAAATTATTGCAAAAATTAAAAATTTGTTTTAAAATATCTCCTTCACTGTTTTTCCACTTGATAGAATGGTCAAATCAATTTTAAATATTTGAAATATCTTTTTGGTGGCAATTTTTTTGAAATTTTGAAAATTTTTGTGTTCAACGACTATGAGCGGTAGTAACGGCTATGAGCAAGCGACAACAGTGGTCGACGGTTTAGAGTAGGCAGAGTGGAAGTGGTTTAGAGTAGGTGGAGCGGAGGTGGCTCAATATTCAAGGCAGTAGTCGATGATCACGAAGAACCACCTAAACTATGATAAGTGGCAATCAACCGAGGTCCAAGTCAATGAGTAGGTGAGGCTTTGCGTACATGAGAGTGTAAGGGAGTGTGGCTAGATACCACGTGAAATAATTTGGGCCATAAATTATTTAAACTTGTGAAGTGCCCTCATATATTGGATGTGGGACTAAAGTCCCCTCCAATATCCTCCTCGACGCTTTCCAACATTGGAGTTCATCACCGATCATTAGAAAGTTTTTTTAAAATTTAGTTTAAAACTTTAAAATTTATAATATTTCACCGGTATTCTTGTTGTCATCGAAAAATGTCTCAAAGTGCCCAAATTGAGTTTTTTGATGCGATATTCAAGGTTTCCTTCGATCTGATGCCTGGTTCGAGGATAAAATAGTTTTTGATGATCCTTTGAAGGTTTAGAGTTTAATTTTAACACTATTTCCACTCTGTAATATCTCTGCAACTGCTTTTGACCTATGCTGTATTTGTCTGCTGGCAATTGCTTGTATACGTTGCTAGCTAATGAAACTTATGTGATATATGTTTGAAATGTGATGGAGAACTTTTGTTGGTTGAATGGTGGTGATATAGTTGTTTTACAATTGTGATACACTTGTGATAAGTGGTGTAGTTGAGCATCCAGGAATAGTGGTGAATGCAATGGAATATTTATTTTTGTGAATATGTGAGTGAAATGGCTCTACGGATCTGGCTCTAATACCAGTTGGTAGGAACCAAGTTCCTATTAGTTGGAAATCAATGGAGGAAATGGAAAATGAATGCAAGTAAGTTAAATAATAATCACCTTTTATTAAATCATTATTTCAATTGGAGGTTACCCTGCCAACTACTCACAAGGAGATATATTAATTTATGTTCTTCGATGCCTTAATGACACCTTCTATGAATGCATATATAAACCTATCTAATGGTTATGATGTGAAAGGACACTATGGTCCATAACCAAATGAGTGATATTAATTATATAATATAAGTTAGGATTAGGATCCTAATTTATCATGTTACAAGGGGCACATTGTACTCCATATTCTATACACTTGGGAGGAGCAAAAATAAAGGAAAACATACAGAAAAAAAACTTCTATTGGCCTAGGATGAAACATAACATCAATAATCTTATGGCTAGATGTCTTAAATGTCATAGGTGAAAGCCGAACATTAGTATCCAATTGGGAAGTGAAATAATAGCAAAAAAATAGATTTTTATTGTGGGCTTACCTAGAACCAAGTTTCACCATGATACAATACTTGTAGTGATAGACAAGTTGATAAAGGAAACACATTTTACACCTGGAAACATTAAGGATGATGCACCAATAAATAGCTAAATTTTTTTCCAAATAAATAATTCGGTTGCATGGATTTCCTAAAATAATCATATTTGATAGAGACTCTAGATTCACATCAGAGTTTTGGTAAGCTTTACATCAAGCCTTGGGTACTAAATTAAATATTAGTTTTACCTATCATCCAGAGACATGGAAAATCAGAGAGGGTTGACCAAGACATACTTTGCATATATTACATGGATTAGAGGACCATATGAGAATATTGGGTAAGGATCAGACCATATATTATCAAGAAGATAGAGGAGTAACTCAAGACAATTCAACACAGACTCAAGGAAGTAGTTAATTGCTAGAAGAACTATACAAATCTAAAAATATCATAGAGAGAATTCTTTGTGGAGAGGCAAAGTCTTCGTAAGGGTGAAATTCAAGAAGAGTGTGAAATTATGAGATAGTTGATCAGGTCTTTTGAGGACATGCTTCACATGTATTGTGTGGACCAAAAGTCTAAATCGAAGATTACCTATATCTGGTAGAGTTTACCTATAATAATAGTTATCATGCTTCATTGGGAATGATTCTATCCAAAGCCCTATATGGGAGAAGATGCATACCACCTCTATCTTGGGGATAATTTGGAAGACCAAAGGAGAATCAAATTGACACTGTCAAGGAGATAGAGGATCAGTTAAAAATAATCTATCAAGACTCAAGAAGTATCTAATCAACAAAAGAGCTATGCTAATCTAAGAAGGTCATCGAGAGAATTCTATATGGGAAAACAAAGTCTTCGTAAAGGTAATACCTAATAAAAATATCATTAAACCAACCAAACCAATCCCAAATTTATTGGATCTTTGAAAACCATAAACAAGATCAGTCCTTTAGCCTATAAGGTTACCTTACCACCTAATTTATCAAAGATCCATGACATCTTCCACATACCCCTACTTAGAACATATGTTGTTGACCCTTCTTATGTTTGGAATGTGTCAAAATTGCATATGATAGACACTTTGGCCATTTAGGTGCGTCCAATTTGGATTTTAGGATTTCGAAGTAGTAAATTAAGGAGATAGAATTTGGAACAATGTAAGGTCTGATGGGACCAATATTAAAAAAAATGCTACTTGAGAAGATCAAATATTATGAAAGAAAAATTTCCTTTTATGTTTGAATAGATGTATATATTTAAGATGTAACATGTAATAACCCAAGTCAACCCACTTGGTTTCAAGGCACATAAAAGTGAAATTTTTAAAATTTTATCCAACTTTGTCTAGTACAAGCATGCCCAATCTTCATGGATGCCATCTCGCTGCAGTCAAAATATCCGTGAGATCGAGATTGGCCAAATCTCGGTAAAATCGCCTTTCTAACTACTTCCTCTCCTTGCCCGAGAATCCAAGTATAGGCAGGGGTTTTTACTTCCAGGGCCCATTTCACCTAGAAGTCGTATGCTTTACTCCTCGTATCTTGTCATAAGATACTAGCGTATGCATGCCAGAGCTGATGTACATTCACTTCCCTGAAGTACATCAAGGAACTACCACTACCTTGGTAGAAATCCAGAAGTCTTATTTGCATGATGCCCATTTCATTATGCAAGTACCCCTTCGGGTTATAAGATCTTCTGCTCATGTACTAGTAGGGTTTGCCTAGGTGTGATGCCCATATCATCACCCCTATACCTCCCGCTCTATATTATAGAGTCCGACAAACCTTGTCAGGATGAAGGCTACCCCACAACATCCTGGTGGTTGGAAAAGTGAATGTCTACCCACATTCCTTATAACTTAGGTTGTCTTACCACAACCATAAGTATATTATGTCCTTATGTAAAGGATTTATGGTTTAATGTCAAAGTTATGAAGGCTTTGTTCCAATTGCTTTGTAAAATGGTATGGGTTCCTTTTAAAATATTACCCCTTTGCATTATCTTACTTGCACAAAGAATACTAATATAACTTAATAGCAACTTCTATAAAAATTAAAACATCATCTATACAAAAGTTAATTCAAACTATAAAAATTAACAATACTCTATATATTTTAAGGAAACAAAGCTACACTTATTCTATTAAATAACAACTCCTATAATATTAAAAACAAAATATAATTCAAAACTTCAGTTAAATAACAACTCCTATAATATTAAAAACAAAATATAATTCAAAACTTCATCTATAAAGATCATCAATACTCTTAATAATTAAAGGAAACAATCATACTTTTAAACTATGGTTTCCCTTGCCAAGAATGAAAAACTATATAAATAAAACTTAACTAAAATAAAAGTGCTTTACCTATCTAATCAAAGCAAATAATTTAACATTTAATAATAATTATGTGCCTATAAAAGTAACACTATATTATAATTTTAATACCATAGTTCATTTGTTACTTAAGTAATGTCCGATTCCCTAAAGACAACACTGTGATTTAATTTATTTTATGCACGCTTTCCTAAAGATAGTCCTTTTCTAAATGGTCCCATAACATAAGGTTACCCACCTTTGTATTAACTCAATCGAACCACGATTATTGAATGGAAGTTTCCATGGAATTCACAGAACAAAATCATAGATAAATATGTAGTCATAGCATTACATCTCTCTAAGCAAAAATAGACGCAACTACTTAATTATACAGCACTCAAATCAATACACTCACCATGAAAACTAGGGACATTGAGCTCCATATATGCACTGGTTTTATGAAACAGAAGCGTCCATACAAGACAACATATGTCATGTCTATAAACATGTTTTTACCCTCAAATAAGATCTAAAACTTTTCTCGAATTAGAAAGTGCTCATTCACGGAATTACCCAGTTGAATACGTATTTTTCCCCAACTCAATCTCCTTATGCACCCTATTGGTTTTATTCCGAAGGCGACAATGCCCAATATTAAGGCATTCTAGTTTAAACAACCAACTCATTACTAAATTATCATCAAGTTGGGCTTTCTTCTATGGTTTTCACCTTATGACTGTCTCTTTAAACCAATATACATTTTGGATACAGTATAACACATTTCAGATTTAGATGTACATAAACTTCTAGCGGAGCTATATTTTTTTTTAATATCTTCCTTCTCCATACTTAATATTAAGACTAAGATATACGTCATATCGCTGTTTCTTCAACATAAAAATATAAAAGATTTTTCCCTATCAAAGATTTCTTCTCAACGTCATTCAAATCAAGAGATTCATGCTGTTCCTTTTAAAAAAAAAAAAAAAAGTATTCTATAATTCCACCGCACAGGAAAACAAGCTATGCACCCATAACATCCTTATCAAATTATTTTCAGTGTTTATCATAACCAGACATTATTCTTTCAACAATCGGAAGAAAACAATCCGGTTTATTTTAAAAACCTAATTTACAATCTGAAATAAATGCAAAGAAAGCTCTATGTTAAAAGATGTAAAATACCATTGTTTTTTTTTTTTAAAAAGCGAAAAACCCTTGCAAGCGTCTTGGTCTAAGAGACCACGAACAGGGGTTCTACACCGTCAAAGTCGGGGGTCGCACCCAGCCCTGGCCGCACCAACATTATCAATTAGATTTTGGATACTCAATTCAGCTTTTTGGTAGGTGGAGATTCGAACCTGGGACCTCCCTTGAGGATTGCCCTCTCCTCTCCAACTCACCTACAACACCTGGATGTAAAATACCATTGTTTAATCTGGGTAAAAATAACTCCAATTATTGTAAGATAGATAATATCATATGATTTTACATAAGGTTCTCGCTATCTTATATTTCATTGCGGACGTTTTAACATAAAATTCACATTCTTTAGGTATTTTTTTTACTGGTTCAATAGAGAGCTGAGCTGACCAACATTCCTCATTATAAAATCTGAATTATACATTATTTCACCACTGGTTTTCTCCTTCTAATTCGAAGACAGAGTTCCTATTATGTGAACCATAAAGTTTCCCCGACATTTCCAGATATCAGAGCGACCGAACTATCAATGACAATGCAATTCTATAATCTATATGCACAACATTTACTTACAAATGCACAACGTATTCAACTACTCACCATATCAAAATTTTCCTTTTTAATATGTAAAATCAATCCAAACAGATTTAAATTTTCAACTAAAGCCTTCAAATTTCTTTTCCCATTAAATACATGCTTACATTTAATTTTAATCTCAGGAAAGAAGTGAATTCACAATATATCAGTTTGGACCTTTCACCTGCTAACGCTGCCCTCCCTTAATTTTTCTTTCCCCGACTTTTCCTCTTACCACCACCCTTGAAGGTATTCGTTGCTCTTTCTTTTATAGAGTGATATCAAACTTTTACGAATAACATCTGTTAATTTTACATGCCATTTCTCATCGGAGTCTTGCCAATTAGTAAGAGGAAGCCAGATCATCGCTTTAAAAATATTACGAATTGATATTGATCCTTAAAAACTTCTTAATTATATTGCATAAATTATTTTATTTTATTATTATTTATTTATTATATTTTATTTATTCCATTTACATTTACATTGTAATGACATATATTTATTTCAACATTTCATTTAACCCTTTTTATAATAATAATAATTTCTATACCTATATTTATTTATTATTATATCTTTTTATTAAGTATTTTGGTTATGTTTGTTATAATGTTTTTTTTTATATTTATGAGAATATATATATATATATATTTTAGTCAAGCAACCTAGAGATGCATCTACATGAAATGCAACTACATGGACCGTTGGTGGATGCATTACCTCTAGGATTTTTAGATCCAAATTATGGTGAATACTCCACCGCTCATCATTTCTCTGGACTTACCTTAAGCTGAATAACCTTTTCCAATATCTGAAGGAAGACATTCCAGCTCCGAGCTGCTCTTCCACAGATAACACCTATTCCTGCATCCACAAATACATTAGCAGTATCTCATCCTTACAGCTAATATAAGCGAAACAATAATCACAAGTGTGGGGTTGTTACATAACACAAGGGATTGTGTTAAAATTAGGAGGGAGAATATATCGACCCTCCTAATAGGACCACTAATTCCTGAATGTTATGTTCAATTGCTTGCTTAAGTTGATAACTGTTAATTTATAGTATTTTAAGTTTTGGTGCTTTGGATATGGTACTACTAATGTATTTGATGTATGTAGGTACAAGTCTTCTTAAAGATAAACATAAATTGAGAAATAATGATGGTGAAGATTTTCACCTATGGTGAAATTTATCACCAATGACCCGTGGATAATTAAAGCACTCATGTAGATGCATTCATATAGATTCACTGCAAATGTTTGTTGGATGCCTTTGCTTGCAAAAAAATTACCTTGATTTTAAGTTATTAGTAGGAATTATTATAATTAAATATATATTAAAATAAATAAATAAATAAAATAACTTATTTTAAATAAAATTTAAAGGTGAAATTCAATACATACATTACTGTGTGCATTAAGAAACTATAAGATATAATAAATTGACCACCTGACAAGGAAAGACAAGAGATAAGTAGGCCATGTACATGCTATCCACCTATTTGGAAAGATTTGATTGATGCAAAACACATTTAGTTACTTCTAGAAATGTTTGATTGATAGATTTAAAACAATTGTATGATTCCCTTCTTAGCCGTGTTTTTTTGTTTGTTTTGAGTACTTAAAACATGGAATAGTTTCTCTACCATTTTAGCTTCACCATCTATTCACTGCATGGATATCTCTATTTTTAGACTAGTTTTGTTATATACTTTCCACTATTCATTCACTGTCTAAATGTCTTTCTTGTCAAATATATAATTTATATAGTTAATAAAATGGTGTTGTGGATTAGTGCTTTTATGTATTCCCTGCTTGGACATCTTTATATTCATATATATAATTTATATAGTTAATAAAATGGTGTTGTGGATGGGTGCTGTTATGTATTCCCTGCTTGGACGTCTTTATTTTCATATAAATAATTTTTATAGTTAATAAAATGATGTTGTGGGCTGGTGTTGTTATGTATTCCCTGCTTGGGCGCATTTATTTTCATATATATATTTTATATAGTTAATAAAATGGTGTTGTGGACCGGTGCTATAATGTATTCCCTACCTGGACATCTTTCTTTTCATATATATAATTTATATAGTTAATAAAATGGTGTTGTGCACCGGTGTTGTTATGTATACCTTGCTTGGACATATTTCTTTTCATATAGTTAATAAAATGGTGTTGTGGGCCAATGTTGTTTTGTATTCCCTGCCTAGATGTCTTTCTTGCCAAATATATATTTTATATAGTTAATAAAATGGTGTTGGGACCGATGTTGTTATGTATTCTCTACTTGAAGGTATTTATTTTCATATATAGTTTATATAGTTACTAAAATGGTGTTGTGGACCAATATTGTTATGTATCCATTGCTTAGATATCCCTCTTTTAAAATATGTAATTATACGTATCTATTATTGCCTATTCATTGCATGGATGTATCCATTAAATGATAAATTGACCTGATAATTTTATCACTGTCTGAATAATTCTTTAAACATCCTCTCATGTAAAATTAAACTAAACTGGCTTAATGTACTTGGATGTCCTCATTTAAAGGTAGCCAGGGTGGATAACATTTACCCTACTTGTTGCGTTGCTTTGTGTATAGATTCATTATAGCTTATTATATATATAAATCATTTTAATAAAGTTAAATGTATTCGGGTAGGGATGCCACTATTGTCTAGGTTATTGTATATTGTTCACTTGCAATAATAAAGAGATAAATATCAATTAATATGTTACTCCTTTCATGAGTTCACTTATGAGTGAGATATTGCAATACAAGAGTTTTATTGGCTTACCATCTTGCCAACTAAATATGTCAATAAATATTTCATTCAAGTTTGTTTATTTTTACCCTTTACCAACCGATTAATTATGCAAAATTTGGTAATATATTCTAAACTTTGGATGATGCATTTATTTTAGCATTACATTACATATTCTCCATGAGCCATTTTTTATCCTGAAGAACTAATTTCACACAGTGTGCGATGGCCAAGAGGAAGGAAATACTATGGTTTTGGGGCTGCTTGTTACAATAGTGATGCAGGAGCATCCAATGGTGTAAGAGTGATCTTGCATCATCCAAAATTTGTATTAATTTTATTCTATTCTAAAACTAGTTAGTTTGAATCCTGCCAAAATGGTGAAAATCCTACCACTAAAACTTAAGGGTGAATTTTGAAGGCCTTAGAGGCCTCGTAGAGGGGTGAAAATTGGTCGTAGTCCCCTTGGGGCACTATATTGTTGTAGCTCTTTTCGAGAGCTTTCCGAAAATATGCACTAATAGTCAATCCGAGCAACGAGCGAGGAGTTATGACCCCGAGAAGTTTTACCCCCAAAATTCAAATTTCAAATGAATTGTCCTAGGCGGGAAAAGGGAAAATAGGGTATTATAGGGGAATTTCAAAATTGTAAAGGGGTGGTCTCTATAACTGCATTTTTTTGGAATAGTAATACAATAAAGCTCTAGTTCCTATTGCCATTTCTCTATTTTCAGCAGATTGTTTGTGAGTTGTTTTACCAGTTCTACGCTAAGTGGTATCAGAGTGGGAGTTCCTGAGTGTGTAGATAGATCATCAAATGTGAGGTAGTTTACACTAGGATTTGTGGTTAGGGTTTGTGAGAAACATGATCAGAATACCTCCACAAAGAAACTATGGTGGTGGGAGAAATGTTGTGGTACCAGAAGAGGATTTTAGAGCCTTGTAGAGGCAAGTTCAAGTGTTGCAAGAGGAGCTGCATAGAGGGTTTGAGCCAAGAAGAGAATATGGGAGTGAAGATGAAGCTGAAGAAGAAGAGGCCCAGTTCGAGGAAGAAGAAGAGGTAGTAGATCCTGCGCAAGCTAGATTGTATAAAGCCATATCCCAAATTGGGAAGAGATCAAAGTTTGATGTTTCTACGTATTCTAGAAATCTTAACCAAAAGATCGATGGGGCAAAAAGGATCAGAAGGAAGAAACGGGGGGGGGGAGGGGGATGAAGGGTCATGCTAGTATCTGGTGGAAGGGAGTACAACTAGATAGAAATAGAAGAGGAAAAGAAAGGATAACAAGGTGGGAGTGGATGGTGGAGAAGTTAAAGAGATAGTTCATTCTAGCTGATTACGAGTTGGATTTATTGAAGAAAATGTAGGGTTTGAGGTAGTCAGGCAAGTCTGTCAAAGAGTACACAGAGGAGTTCTACAAGATTTTAATCATAATAGGCCATTCTGAGGCCAACAAGGAGAAGGTAGCCCATTATATAAATGGGTTGAGAGAAAGTATCCAAGAGGAGCTAAGTCTAGTCAGGATGACCACCATAGAAGATGCTTACCAGTTTGCCTTGAAGGTAGAAGAGAAGCTGAATAGAATATTTGAAAGCAAGCAGAGAGGAAGAGGTCATGGTGGAAGAACTAGTGGGAGAACAAATGGAGGATGAAATGAGGACCAAAAGAAGAATGGAGAAGCTAGAAATAGTCAGGACTAGAAAGGGGATAATGCTTACCACCCCTATGAGAAAAATAATGGTTACCAAAGAGGAAGAGGAAGGTCTGGACGAGGACCTAGAAGAGGAGGATTTTGTGGAACCTATTTCCAATGTGGGGAAGAAGGACATCGAGCATACGAGTGTCCACAACACCAAGGGAGGATGAATACAAGGCCTGAAGGTAATGCCCGAGCTATTATTGTAGATGAAGGTGTTGAATATGAGCACTCTAAAGAAGTAGAAAGAGGAGAAGTTATGGTCACAAGGAGAGCCTTGCTGAATGAGGAGAAAGATCCAGATTAGAGGAAGAGTTTATTCCACACAAGGTGTAAATGTGTAGGTAAGGTTTGTAATGTTATCATTGATAATGGTAGCACTGATAATCTAGTTTTAGAAGGGATGGTTACCAAATTATAGTTAGAGAGAAGGAGACACCCGCATCCATATCAGATTACGTGGTTGTAGAAGGACCATAGGGCTTTGGTCAACGAGCAATGTTTAGTAAAGTTCCATATTGGGAATTACCATGATGAGGTCCTATGTGACATCCTACCTATGGATGCTTACCATTTGCTATTGGGAAGGCCATGGTAGTTTGATCGGCATGCAATACATGATGGACATGCCAACACTTACTCCCTGAAAAAGGATGGAGTGCGCCACAAGCTAAAGCCCCTGAAGGAGGTGGAAGAAAAGGTATGTAGCAGTGCCAAAATTTGTTTAGTTGATGGTAGAAATTTTTTGGATGGTCTGAAGCATGAGCATATGTGCTATGCGTTAATTCCTAGAGTTAGGGAAGAACAATGCGAAGATATCCTAGTAGAAGTCTCAGGTCTATTGGAAGAATTCCCAGATATTGTATCAGATAATGTACCTGAGGGTTTGCCACCAATGAGGAAGATCAGTCACCAGATAGATTTGGTACTAGGAGCTAGTTTACCAAATAAGGCAACCCATAGAATGACTCCTATAGAAAATGAGGAGCTAAATAGACAAGTTCAAGAGCTACTAAGGAAAGGGCTGATTCGGGAGAGCTTGAGTCCATGTGCAGTACCTGTAGTACTAGCACCAAAGAAATATGGGGAGTGGAGAATGTGTACAGATTCTTGAGCTATTAACAATATTACCATAAAATATAGATTTCCATTGCCAAGGATGGATGACATTATGGACTGTTTGAGTGGAGCCAAGTACTTCACAAAGATTGACCTGAAGAGTGGGTATCATCAGATCCATATCAGAGAAGGAGATGAGTGGAAGACAACCTTCAAGACCAAAGAGGGTTTGTATGAGTGGTTGGTCATGCCATTTGGGCTAACCAATGCACCAAGCACATTCATGTGGCTTATGAATGAGGTATTGAAGGAATTTTTAGGAAAATTTGTCATTGTCTATTTGGATGACATTTTAATTTTTAGTAAGACCTTGGAGGAGCACCTGATGCATATTCGATGAGTTTTTGAGAAGTTGAGGGAGGAGAAGTTGTTGATTAATTTGAAGAAGTGTAGTTTTGTGAAGGAGTTGGTGTATCTAGGATTTGTCATCTCAAATGAAGGTCTTAAAATAGACCCAAAAAAGGTGAGGGCTATCATTGAATGGCCTACCCCAAGGAGCATTATAGAGGTAAGATCATTCCATGGTCTAGCAAGTTTTTACAAAAAAATTATTAAGAATTTTAGTAGTATTTGTGCACCCCTAACGGAGACAATGAGAGGGGATAAGAAGGAGTTTAAGTGGACTTCAGGAGTAGATAGGAGTTTTGATATGTTGAAGAAGAAAGTCATAGAGCAACCTATTTTGGCACTTCTAGATTTCAATAAGGTATTTTAGGTAGATTGTGATGCTAGTGGTAGCACCATAGGAGTTGTATTGAGTCAAGAAGGTAAGCATGTTGCCTATTTTAGTGAGAAGCTTAATGAGGCTAGGAAGAAGTATTCTATCTATGATCAAGAGTTTTATGCTATAGTTCAAGCTTTGAAGAAATGGAGACACTATTTGTTTCCAAAAGAGTTTGTTTTATATACTGATCATCAGGCCTTGTAGTATATTAATAGCCAAGGGAAGCTAAATTAGAGGCACTTAAAATGGGTTGAGTTTTTGTAGAGTTATACCTTTGTGTTGAAGCATAGGAGTGGGAAGTCAAATAGAGTTGCAGATGCCTTAAGTAGAAGGTAGAACTTGTTGATAGAAATGAAGGTGGAGGTTGTAGGGTTTGATGAACTTAAGAGTTTGTACCCTAAAGATCCAGATTTTGTAGAGGCTTGGAGAGCTTGCTTGGCACCAGTTACTTTGGATAGAACTAAATGGTTGGATTTCCTAATCCAATATGGAATGTTGTTTAGAGGAAACCAATTGTGCATTCCAAGGAGTTCGATGAGAGAGAATCTGGTCAAGGAGAAGCATAGTGGAGGGTTGGTTGGACACTTTGGTCGAGATAAGACCATTGCCCTCATTAGTGAGAACTACTATTGGCCATAGTTATAGCAAGATGTGAAGATATTTGTACAAAGTTGTAGAGTATGCCAGATGGCCAAGGGTGTGAGGCAGAACACCAGATTATATCAGCCATTACCTATACCAGAGAAACCATGGGAAGACATCAACATGGATTTTGTTCTTGGTCTACCAAGGACATAGAGGGGGAATGACTCCATATTTGTGGTGGTTGATAGGTTTTCAAAGATGGCACATTTCATTCCCTACCAGAAAACTAATGATGCAGTTCATGTTGCAGGGTTGTTTTTCAAAGAGGTGGTATGACTACATGGTCTACCAAAGAGTATCATTTTAGATAGAGATACCAAATTCATCGGGTATTTCTGGAGGACCTTATGGAAGAAGTTGAATATGGATTTGAAATTCAGTTCTGCATACCACCCATAGACTGATGGACAAATAGAGGTGGTGAATAGGAGTTTGGGTAACCTGATGAGATGCTTAGTAGGAGATAAGCCCAAGGGATGGGATTTGGTTTTACCATAGGCAAAATTTTCTTACAACAATTTTATCAATAGGAGTACTAATAAATCCCCATTCCAGATTGTATATGGGAGCAGCCCAAGGAATGCTTCTGAGTTGAGGAAGATGGACAGAGGGGAAAAGAGTAGTGCTGAGGCTGAGGACTTTGCAGAGCACCTAAAGAACTTGCATGAAGAAGTAAAGAAGCATATTAATAATATGAACACTCAGTACAAGACAAAGGTAGACCAGAAGCAACGGTTTAAAGAATTCCAAGTGGGAGATGAAGTTATGGTTCACCTGAGAAAAGAAAGGTTTCCTGCTAAAACTTATAACAAGCTAAAAATGAAGAAGTTTGGACCATGCAAGATCATAAAGAAACAGGATTCAGGAAATGCATATGAAGTAGAATTGCCGAGTGGGCTTAACATATCACCTGTGTTCAACATTTTTGATTTGGTAGAGTATCATGAAGGAGACAATGATGATGGACCAGCAACAAAATTTTGGAATATTCCAGCATCTACTCTAGAGAAGGAAGAAATAGAAGAAATCCTGGATACCCGCATCGGTAGAAGTACAAGAAATAGGCAGTATGAAGAATATCTAGTTAAGTGGAAGGGTAGGCCTATTGAAGATTCATCTTGGTTGTCGAAGACAGAGGTTGACCACCTTGGTTTTCCTCCAACACCAGAGAAGTGAAGGTCACTTCTCAATTTACCCTGGGTGTCTGATGCAGGAGCATCCAATGGTGTAAGAGTGATCTTGCATCATCCAAAATTTGTATTAATTTTATTATGTTCTAAAACTAGTTAGTTTGAATCCTACCAAAATGGTGAAAATCCTACCACTAAAACTTAAGGGTGAATTTTGAAGGCCTTAGAGGCCTCGTAGAGGGATGAAAATTGGTCGTAGTCCCCTTTAGGGCACTACGTTGTTGTAGATATTTTTGAGAGCTTTTCAAAAATATGCACTAATAGTCAATCCGAGCAACGAGCGAGGAGTTATGACCCCAGGAAGTTTTACCCCCAAAATTCAAATTTCAAATGAATTGTCCCAAGTAGGAAAAGGAAAAACATGGTATTATGGGGGAATTTCGAAATTGTAAAGGGGGGGTCTTTGTAACTGCATTTTTTTGGAAAAGTAATACAAGAAAGCTTTGGTTTCTATTGCCATTTATCTATTTTCTACATATTATTTGTGAGTTGTTATATCGGTTCTACGTCAAATAGAAACTCGTTAGAGAAAACTCTCATCATTCATCTATTAATTCAGCAAATATTGATGATTTAGTTAAGATGTCCTTGAGAATGATTAAGCTTAGGTTATTCAGGCCCAAGATATCATTCAAAGAAATTAATCATTCAAGCTTATGTAACAATTAAATGGATAGTTTAGATTATCATTGATATATAAATAAATGTATTATCCTTAGAGTTACGATGGGTTATGGAAAACTAAATTCTAGAGATGATTGTACTTCCTTTCTTATTGCATTAATGATTTTGGTTCTGAAACTGTAGAAAATGAAAATGAATGGTAAATGAAAGGTTTTTTATTGACTTTATTAGATTATTTCTGAATGACAATGACTTCACAATTTTATTTGGTTATTTGTTTGCATGAAAGTTAATGCTTTCATTATATAGTTAGATTGTTTTCTTTCCAAGGAATTAATATTACTTTATAATTTTTTTTGTCCATATAATATAACATTTGTAATACATGATTTGTAATCGTTGATTTATTTTAAGGAATACATTTTTCCTTAATTTAAAAAAAATAAGATTTTATCTCTTGAGAGATAAATAATTACATTTGATAATATTTTATTTCTTAATTAGATAAGTTTTTTATACAAGATTTTATCCTTTTAAGGAAAGAAATAACTTATAATGGATATGTTATTATCCTTTTAGATAAGCTTTTATCTTTTTGAAAAAGTAAATGAAACCTTGTTTTAGAAAATGTATAAATAAAGGGTAGTGATCCATGTTCTTTATTTTAATTTTATGAAAATTATTTTAAATTTTCGTTGATTGAAAATAAAGTAACTTTTGTTAGTTACTTTATGAAAGAATTTAACTATTCTTGGATTGATAATAAAGTAGTTTTTCTTAACTTAATGACTTTTAACTTGGTTAAGCTAAAATAAACATACTTAAAGGAATCCTTATTGTAAAGAAAAACCTGGGATTAGAATAAAAGTCACACCTGGATAAATATGCCCTAATTACTCTAAAACATAGCTAAATATGGTTGGGTCATGAAAAAGTGATCAACCAAAAAGAACAAAGTACCCAATACTGGTTGAATTGCAATAAGGCAATCAATTGTGATTCAAGAATGACCCCTCCTAGCAAGAAAGGTCAGGACTAGTAGGTAAAGTGGTATGGTATGGGATGTTCCACTAGGCCATTGTGTGAGCAGTATAGTGATGGCTCCTTGAGAAATTTTATGAATAGGAAAAGTCTGATAAAAAAAGGGCTAGGACAATTCCATAATGGTTAGTATGGGAGAATTTATTGCATTATTCATATCTTTGGTAATGAGACAATGAAAAATGCTAGGGTAATGATATGACCTTAATTGATTTAATAAGAAGGTAAAAAACATATTCCGTGAGAAGATGGAAAACAATTAAGCACTAAGGCATTACGCCATGAAATCCTACATGTTATCTCAGCAAACTATTAAATAACTATAATATATCGGGAAAAGTATTAAAAAATACTACTAGGGGAGTGGTAATAATCTTAACTAGAAACCAATGTATTATATCACATTTTATAATAATATGTTTGGATTTGGAAAAGGCATCCCCATCTAAGTGTTATGGGCCTTAGAGGATAACCCCTATGTTGTGGTCCTATTACCTCATTTCAGGTAAGAGGATGAGAAAGAAGGGACCACTTGAGAATTTATATAGAAACTGGTCATTCTTGTCCACTTGAGGGTTTATTGCAGTGACCAAAACTCAAAAGTGGCTATCCATACCTTGTACTAATTAAATATTGGGTGATCACTAAAAAAAAATTCTCCACCCTTAAACTAGTTAGTCAAGATTGTTGGATTTTAGCATCTAAGGAGTATGCTTTCAAAGGAGCATCAATATAAAATATCTCCTATGATGACATATTTGCAAGCTCTTTGTTTAAAATATTTATAGTTTAGTCAGTTTAATCCTTCAAGTAATGTGCCATCCTTTAAGTAATTGAAAATATCTTGATACTAAGGTTCTTATGGTGAAGTTGATTCGATAGCACAAACATATAAGGGCTCTTGACCTGATTTTATTATTGTAGGTTCTTTTATTGATTGTATAACAATGAAGGCTTGCTCATCCTCAAATTCCAAGGGTATGAGAGATGCTATTGTAACCATAGCATTTGCATGGCAATTACTAGATTGTGAGGGGGATTCTATTGTGGTTTTGTCAAAATAAACCATTAATTTATCTATAATATCTTTGTAAGGATTTAATTTGTCATATTTAGTTTGGTAAATATTATTGATTTGGTTAATCACTAATTGTGAATCACCATACATTGTTAAGTTTTTCATTTTTAGATTTAATGTGGCTCAAAGACCTAGGATGAGTGCTTCATATTCCGCTATGTTATTGGTATATGAAAATTTAAGTTTAAAGGATAATGGCATGAGATGTTGTTATGGTATAACTAGGAAAATTCTTGCCTTTGCACTTTTGATGCATCAAGCTCTATCAAAGTATAAAAGCTAAGATTCAAACTCTTCAGCTTCTATAGTCAGAATTGTTTCATTAGGGAAGATTATGTCCAAAGGATGCTTTGATCCAAAGGTGTTTGATCTGCTATAACTTGCCCTTTTAATTACTTTTGGTTAAAAAATTCAAGATAAAATTCATTAAGGGCAATGACCCATTTTGCAGTCTACCCTGAAAGGTAAGGCTTTGACATTAGATACCTTAATAGATCTACTCTTTCTATGACATGTCTTTTGACTAAGCATGTAATGTCTTTATTTGAGTGAGGAAAAGACAACTACTAAACATAGCTTTTCTAGTGGTGTATAGTGAGTTTCATAACTCACCAATGTTCTACTTATATAGTAGATAACCCTTTCTCAATGTTGATTATCATACTAAGCTAACATAATTTCGAGGGAATGATCAGTAGAAACTATGTATAGCAATAATTATTGGGTTGGATTAGGCAGTATTAAGATAGGTGGTGTCAAAAGATAAGTTTTTAAGGCTTCAAAATCCTTTTAGCACTCATTCTTCCAATCAAATTTGGTATCTTTCTTAAGTAATTTAGAAAGGGTTGATATTTGTAAGCTAATTGTAAGATAAATATCCAAATGACTTGTAATTTGCCTTAGAGACTTGTTGAGTGATATATTTACCCAGTTGCAAACATACACCAACGGCTAGGATAAGATGTCCTCTCTTGAAAGGAAATGTAAGGTTCTGGTAAGGTTGGTCTAACTTGGTTGGTTTATTTCAATTTATAGAAAAGAAATTACAAAGAATAATGTTGGAATGTTTAGGGCCATACGTAACTATTACAAGGATGAGTAATTAATTTTATTTAAAAGGTCTGAATTCAAAACTAATCTGCCATAATTATCAATTCCATTGTCCTATTCTTGACAGATTTTACGGTAAAATGCATATAAAAGCAAGATTCTAGGCTTGCTACCCTTTGATTATAATCTTTAAATTCATTAAACAGATATTTTGAAACTTAAAAAAAATAGTACAGTGCATATTCATGAAGGGAAAGCTTCAAAATATCAAACTAAACTACTCCTAATCTAAGCAGTTCTAAAAAAAATTCAAAAGTATAGGGTTAAAGAAAAAGAAAACAAGCCATCATAATTGAAGCCTTATGTTGAATCTATAGAAGCAAGAACTTTGATCTTAACTAGCTTTGACTCAACCATCCTTTGCACAATTTGAGACCAAAGTGGTACTATATTCAAATGGAATAGACAAATACTAGAATTATCTATGATGTAAACACCATCAACATGCATAGAATACACTAAGAAATTCCAGAATTTTGTATTGATGAAAATATTCAATGATCACACCTCTCAAAAATTACTTGCATCAAATGATTGCAAGACATAAAACTCTCCAATTATAACAACAGGGGCACAGATGCTCATCAACTATCAAAGAATTTTTTTTTCTAAAATATTTATTGCTAAAATGGCATCCGATCCTTTGGAATCGGCTCTCAATGGCTATTTATAACCTTACAATTTAGATATTTTCAATGATTTCTAGTAGTTTCTAGCCAGCTGGCTTAGCTTGATGTGGCATTCTATACATCCTCCTGATTTTGATCTGTAATTTTAGCCATTGATCTCTAAAATTATTTGTATAGCCAGGCTATCAATCTCCAATTATTGAGCTAATATATCTGTCATGCACCATAGGATTTCAAATCCTATCTAGGTTTAGTGAATGTGGTCCCGACTCTTCAACTTTCGATGTCTTTCACAACCTGGTTCATTCATCTTAACTTCTTCGTCCTCGGGATTTCACTGTTTCTCCCCTGCCTGTAAAACATAAGAAGTCAAAATTGGCATTTTGGTAGTAGAAGAAAATTTACACTTGACATTACCATTATTAATATTCCTAAGATTGATTATTTTTTTTTGATGAAAGGCCATTTTAATTATAAAAATAGAAGTCCTTTACAACAAAAAAAAAATGGTGGGTGGAGAAAAAATCACACCCCGAATGCTACTAACTTATCCTAATAGCGGATAAAGAAAAAAAAATGGCATTATACGAGCACCACGACCATCAACAACAAACTAAAAACATTTAAGATTGACATTATCCTAAGATTGATTATTATTAAATAATTTTCTAAATATTGAGATTATGTTTCATTTTAATTTTTTATTATTATTTTATATTATGTTATGTGTTAAAGTATTAAATTTCACTTTATATTATTATTATTATTATTATAATATTTATAATTTTCATGTATTACTAAATATTTTAATATTTGGAGTATTAATACTAAGGTTTAGTGTTTTAATTTTAAGTCCAAAGTATTAATATTAACACTAAGGTTTAATGGTCAAAATTTTAAATTTGACATTAGAATTCCATTTTGATTTTCCATACCAAAGTACTAACATTAATATTTCATTTTAATTTTCAACATCAAAGTATTAACATTAATATCAAAATTTTTATTATTTATCAAAAGCCAAATCCTTAGGACTATGTGAAGAGATATAAATAGAATTTAAAATGTTATCTTAAGATTTCGAGAAGAATTATGTTGGCTCGGCTTTCATGCACACCCTATGAAGAGTAAATAGAAAACACAAGTAACATTTAATGGGAATAAATTCCCTCTCACTTTAGGATCTCTGCTGGTTATCCAAGGTGTGAGTTATAGATTTGGGTCGAATGCTCTCACTCTTTTCCACTTCTGGAATAGTTTCAAGTGGACTATCTATATACCTCCAAGGGGGTTCAACCTCCATTCATTATTGTATGAAGGTGATTTGTTAAATTCAGTTATCAGGTTTGCATTAGTGGATTGATTTGGCTCTTCAGATTTTAGTAGATTAAAAGAATAATTTTTTTTAAAGAACATAAAAGCGGGATCTTTCAGAAATAAAACAGAGAGAGTAGGGTAGAGTAGAAAAGAGAGGATATCTAATCTAATTGCAAATTACAACCATTAAATTCAATTAGACTGCTCGACTTCACAACAAAACAAAATCAAATGAAGAAAGTGTCCAACTTTCTAAGATCACCTTCTACCTTGAGCATGGGACAAAGCAACGGAGGATGAAAGAAAATTACAAACAGAAGGGAGGCAAGCATCAATTGGTATTTCTCACCAACAATCAAGCTCGCATAGTGAGAATAGAGCAATTAAAATACAAATCCAAACCCTAAGCCTTTAATTTCCTTTATGCACATAAAACAAAATGAAGCTTAACATCATAATATAATCTTAATAGTCATAGGTTTACAATCAAACTAAATAAATCCTAAGCAAGACGAAAATAAAAGATAGTGCACTTAGGCACCTAGACACGCTATTCTGGAATATTTCGCACACTAGCCTTAGGTACAAAATAAAGGATTTGAAGCAAGTTTTGCTAAAAATTGCAAGAAGTCTTTTATTTCCAAGTTTTTGCATCTGAACTTTACATTCAAAAGAAGTATATATAGACTTAGGACATGCCCTAATATTTTTAAAAATATCTTGCTTACATGATAAAACATATTTTAATAGCTTCATTCAATTCCAACTACTTTTGAAAATCTTTTTGGGTGCCTTGCCATAAATGGTGAAGAAATAATTTGATCTTATCCTCATCAAACCATGACTGTATGCAGATGCTTTTATTTTCCAGCTAGTTGTAGCTACACTTCATTAAATGGGTACTCCCTCGACCATGCCTCATCAAGTATTTGTTTGTGGTGGGCTCTGCAAAATCTGGGTGGATTATTAACTTCCCGTGTCTTCTACCTTTGCACAACTGCATTCACCCACTTTTGTATTAAAGTTTTATATCTGCCATCATATATTCCATTAACCCTGCCACTAGAAAATTTTCTTTTATTCTGTTGATATAGGTTCCATTCTGGAGGATATCTCTTGTAAAACCCTGCAGATGAGAACACACTCTATCCCACTCTACATTCTTTCTATTTTTTAGCGGTGTAGAACAAGCTTGTTCTAGGCTGCTTGGAAGTTTGCATTATAAAGTGTCTTGTCAATTTAATTAAGTGGGGTAGGACATACTTAGTTTAATTTATAAGTCGTGCACTTAATAAGCTAATTGTTGTAGGACACAATATTTCTTTATGCTCCATCCTATGGACTTATATTGCAATTAAGTCCATGATATATCTCCTTGCTCTATTCTGCTCTCACTACACATTGGTGCGTGTGCCCTGGATAAGAAGTGAGTAGAATACAACACTGCTTCATTCCACTCTTCCCTTCATGATAAATAGAGTGACTCACATTTTTTAGTGGCCTGCTGACTTGCTTTGTGTTCCAGAAGCAAATTACTTCCATGCTCCGAAACAAAGCATGCACCAGCCCACACACGCCGCATTCGCCCACTTTTGTATTGAAGTTTTATATATGCCATCACATATTCCATTACTCCTACCACTAGCAAATTTATTGCAAAAATAGAAATAAAATGGCAAAGATTAGACAATTAATAGAATAATTAATTAATTAATTTCATTTTTCTAAGGTTTAAAGATTTTGATTTTAATTAATTAATTAATTTTTTAATTATCCCTAAGGTTTAAGATTTTAATTTTAGGGCAAAAATATAATTAAAAAATTAAATTCTAATATCTTCTTCTTTTATCGCAAAATAGGGTAATGAGTGGAATAAAGCATGGGCTTTGATGAAAATTTGGTTATAGCCCACGATGATTAAAGAGCAATTGGGAGCGACATAGAATATGAAATTAAATTAAACTAAATTTGAAATCTGCACTTTGCAAGGAAGATGTTCTAGTCCGCTATGATTAAAGAGCAATTGAGAGTGGAATAGAACATGAGATGAAATTAATTTTCCTTTGAAATCTGTAATTTGCCAATGGAGATGTTATCGTCCGCTTGATGAGCCACATAATTGCTAATATTTTTGTACTATTTTCTCCATAATGTGCGACATTTTATTATAGATATAAATATTTTATGGAAATTATATATAATTAGATATAATTTTTTTATGGAATATCTTCTCTAATATTTATCTTTAAGTGTAATTTGTGTAGACTGAATGGAAATTTTTGCGTTTTGGTATGTTTTCGTCGAGGTCCCACTCGGACCTGGCACTTGCAATTTTAATGAATGAAAAAAATCTTCAAAGTATCGATGAAGAGGTATGAAGTTAGGCACCCAAATGCCTTTGAAATTTCTAACTTCCATTCGACACTTAACTGGTAGGTGCCTGCTTTCCGTTTAGGCCTGCTTCTTGTTAGGTGCTTGCTTCCTGTAAAGTGCCTATTCCCATTAGGTGCCTGCTTTTCATTAGGCGTCTGCTTCCAAAATTTTGCATACAAGGTGCCTGCTTCCCAAATTCTTCAAATGTGACGCCCAGGTCCCACTCGGACCTGGCACTTGCAATTTTATGAAGGAAAAACATCTACGGAATATCGATGAAGAGGTACGAAGTCAGGCACCCAAATTCCTTTGAAGCGCCTGACTTCCATTCGACACTTAACTGTTAGGCGCCTGCTTTCCGTTAGGCGCCTGCTTCCCGTTAGGTGCTTGCTTCTTATAAAGTGCCTATTCCCATTAGGTGCCTACTTCCTGTTAGGCATCTGCTTCCCAAATTCTGCATACAAGGTGCCTGCTTCCCAACTTCTTCAAACGTGATGCCTGATTTCCACTAACGCCAAACTACAACACGACTCTATGGTCGGCAGAATAGAGCGAAACTTCAACAACCAACATGAAAGGAATTCTAACATTGAAACCGGACATGGGACAATGTCAAAGATGACTCATCACCCATATTCCAACTGATACATAAATGATTTATGTAAATCGAGCAAATAAATATCAGACGTATTCTAGAAATAGAATACGCTGAAATATCATGATATTTTACCCGATTCCTTCAATTAAGCAAATAGTTGTAACAGCGAATCATTTTATGATTCATTCTAAGAATTGTAATAGGGTTGGCCGCATATCTTATAAATATGTAGGCCACCCCTGAAGAAGACCCCTAGACTTTTCTTGTAATTTTCTTCTGCTACAACTGTTAATAAAATATCTGAGTATTTTCCTATAAAAATCTTCTAAAGCATCCAGTGATAGTCTACCATGGGCAGAACCTACTAGAAGCGTGGGCCCACTTACAACAGAGTTCTTCCCTATTTCCCTTATTTTTTATATTTATTTTCATAGATTAATTTATTTCTCTATTATTTCCCCTATTTTTTGTGATTTCCAGCAAGGTAGTAATTTAGTTTTTGAACGCTTTCAATCCTGTTTTCTTAGACGTGGCATGAGATTATTGGTTTAAATAAAAACTTCAATGAATACCAAATAACCCCCAAACCATAATCTAAGGGACTCATCTCCGAAGGAGAAATTATAAGCATATATTTTGCACGACTGCTCACAAGACTACGAGCTACCCCGAGTTGACAATTAAATGGAGGCAATTAATTGAACCATAGAAAAACTAACCAATATTTTGCCCAACATTTTGGCACCATTGTTGGGGAGTAGCCATTATAATTTCTTATTCTAAAGGAAGCATAGTTACAGTAGTTTAGAGTGTTTTCTTCAGAAACCTTCATCTAAAACTTTGTATGAGTCCACCTAAGAATAGGGGACCAGACAATCATTTTGTCAAAAACAAAGAAGTTATTTCTCAAAATCCTTCTGCTTCAATAGAACCTGAACCTGAGACTGAACTCTCACCATCACAATATCCACCTATGCATTGGTGGGAACACCCACTATTTGCACAGGACCCTTCTAAAACAATCCAACAGAATCTTAGAGTAGGATCAAAGATAAGTAGAGTTCAATATGAGGAAGATCTACTGAATGTTGAATGTTGGCAAGCAGTATTAGATGGAACTATCTCAAATTTTGACTTATCCATCCTTCTGAAGGATAAAAGAAATGAACTAGAAGCATTGACAGCTACTTTGAATGAAGTAGGGGTAGAAACTCCAGTAGTGGGTAGAATGGCAGAAAATCCAGAGGAAACATCCACTAGTTTTAGTTTTCCAATAGGAGAGGCAGGGGGAGATCACAAGATGAAACATATCTCTCCTACCCACCTTCCAACCTTTAGAGGACTACCAACAGAAGATCCAGACCTATTCCTATTTAAATTTGATGTTTTATGTAGATCTGTGGATTACACCACAGATGCTCAGAAACTAAAATTATTCCCTTCCACCCTTGATGATTCAACTTTGCGTTGGTTCATCAGCTTGGGGGATAAATGGATAACTACCTGGGAACAGTTGAAGAAAATTTTCCTAGATCAGTATCAAGATTTTGGCAGAGCAAGAGATGCAAGAGAGGAAGTCCTAGACATGACACAAAAGGAAGGGGAATCTATGGAAGAATACTGGGATAGGTTTAGCTTCAATTTGCAAAGATCACCCCATTCAAAACTAGGAGATAGGTCCCTAAGAAGCATTTTTCTGAAAGGATTGACAAATGAATCCTTGGAAGCTTTAAACATGATCTCTGGGGGAGACATTTACCAACACCAAATGGATGATATTCGATAGTTGTGTTAAAACTTTTCAAGAAGAAAAGGTAAGTTGACCCCTAGAAATGTTAAGCAGTCAACCACTATCACTAAAATAGAAATAGGCAACATGCTAGAGGACCTTAAGAGCGAGATGTTATCATATCTAGCTCTTCAAATGGATACTCTTCTACTTCAGAGAAATAAGTAGGAGAATGAGGTAGCATTGGCCTACTTCTATCCTAAATGTAGAGGCAAACACCCCAGAAATGAGTGCCCAGAAAATAAAGTTTGTGTATGTGTTATCTGTAAGAAGGATCATAAAATGAAGTTGTGTCCATAGTTAATGAAATCTAAAGAGGAACCTGAAGTAGCAGAGGCATACTTCATGGGTAATAGGAGGAACTGGCAACAGTCTCCTATGGGTAATAATATGCAATCAGGAATGTCATCCTATGGGGGCAGCAATTACCAAAACCAAGGTCAAGCCCAACCACCCAACATGGGTTGGTATGGTCAACAACCTTGGAATCCATTTCCCCAAGGAGCAAATCCTTACAACCCTTACCCTTGGAACCAATACCAGTAGCCTGGGTAGTAGTGGAGAAATCAGAATGCTTGGAATCAGTATCCACAACATACTGCTCCAGCTCCACTACAACCAAGTCTACCTACTCTTCCTGCTCCAAGGACTCCTCAATTACCAACACAACCAACAACAAACCCAAACAACAAGCAACAACCAACCTATCAGATGGAAAATGAGATGTACCCTATGTATAATATTAAGGTAGATTGTGATCCTATCTAGTTAAGGTCAGGAAAGCAAGTAGGTGTAGAAGTCACTCCTCTTGTAGAAGAAGAGGAACCAATAGAAATAGAGAAAGGGGAATCACCCCTTATAGAAGAGGTAGAAGAAGAATCAACACTTGTACATAACAAAGAGGAGGTTCCACCTTTTCCACAAAGGTTGCAGGAACCCAAGAAACCAATACAAATAGAGTTTGATATCCTCTCTAGTTTAAAAAACTTAACAATCACAATCCCTCTCTTTCAGGCCATCAGAGACATACCTATTTATGGGAAGGCCATAAGAGAGTTGTGCCTCAAGAAACCAGGGAGGAAACCAGCTAAATCAATCAGTTTGGTAGGTCAGTTAGCTGACCTTATGTTAGGGAATACCTACAACTAGAAGTACTCAGATCCAGGAAGCCTTGTGCTGATTGTAAAAATAGAAGGTTGTGTTTTACCCAACACACTAGTAGATTTGGGGGCTGCCATCAATGTCATGCCCCAGGAGACCATGCAAAAACTAAAATTGACTAATCTGAAGCCCACTAAAACTATGCTGCAGTTGGTAGATAGATCTACAGTACTCCCTGAAGGAATACTAGAAGATATCACTATTACAGTAGATGCATGGGAGTATCCAATAGATTTCTTAGTGTTGCAATCTAAGTCTGGACTAGGTGGATACCCATTAATCTTAGGTAGACCTTGGCTGGCAATAGTTGATGCTTACATAAGTTGTAGAGATGGGAAAATGACCATTTTAGATGGTCAGAATATAAAGAAACTGATCATACATCCACCTACACAGTCTACAGATTTGTTGGGAGAACTTGAGGATGAGAATCAAAATATTGGTGGTCTATCAATGATCCAACCTGTCATGACACTTGAGGAGTTGGAAGATGAAAGTGATGAGGATAAGATGATATCTCACTTTTTTCAAGGAGAACCCTCTTATCCTCCTCCTGAGTTGCCATTAGTAGGAGGAAAAGACCACCATATTCAGCAAATAGAAGTTGCACCTGGTAGAATGTTGAATATAGATAACAAGTTGATAGTTGAACAACAAACCAAACTGAAACAAACATTGGAAAAACATCAAGATGCCTTTGCTTGGGAGTATTCTGACATGAGAGGAATAGCTCCTGAGACCTGTACTCATAGGATATATCTGGAAGACCAGGTTAAACTAGTAAGACAACCACAGAGGAGAATGAACCCAACCATGAAAGAAATTGTCAAAATAGAGTTACAAAAACTCCTCACAGTTGGATTCATCTACCCCATTTCAGATAGTGAGTGGGTATCACCATTAGTGGTGGTGCCCAAGAAGAATGGAAAGTGGAGAATTTGTGTTGATTACAGGTTGCTGAATAAAGCAACTAAGAAGGACCACTTCCCTTTACCCTTTATAGATCAGGTCCTTGACACCTTAGCAGGCAAGAAGTACTTTTCTTTCCTGGATGGGTTCAGTGGATACAATCAGATCCAAATAGGGGAGGAAGATCAAGATAAAACCACCTTCACTTGTCCATGGGGGACATTTGCTTACCGAGTTTTACCATTTGGTCTATGCAATGCACCTACCACCTTTCAGAGGGTAGTTCTTAGCATTTTTTCAGATATGATTGGAGAGACTATGGAGGTATACATGGATGATTTCACTGTATATGGTGAAACTTTTGAAACTACCACAGAAAATCTGGAAAAGACACTTAAACATTGTGAGGAAACTAACCTATCCTTAAGCAATGAGAAATGCTATATGTTGATGCAGGAAGGGATAGTTTTAGGACATCACCTTTCTGCAGATGGGATCAAAGTAGATAGAAAGAAAATAGAAGTCATCCAAACCCTGCCTACTCCCAAAACACAAAAGGATATCCATAGTTTCCTAGGATCAACCGGTTACTATAGGAGGTTTATATCAGACTTTAGAAAAACTGCTAAACCTCTTACCACATTGTTAACTAAAGATGTAGAGTTTATCTAGACTGAAGAATGTGAACAAGCATTCAACACCTTAAAGGAAAAACTAATTACTACTCCAATGCTGAGAGGTCCAAATTGGACCATACCTTTTCACATATATGTTGATGCATCTAACAATGCAATAGGCTCAATACTGGGACAGAAATATGGTGATGATTTTTATGCCATCTATTATGTTAGTAAAAACCTCATAGGTGTTGAACTAAATTATACTATCATAGAGAAGGAGTTTCTTGTAGTAATACATGCTCTTAACAAATTTCATCATTACATTACAGGTTATCAGGTATTTGTACACACTGACCACTCAACGATCAGATACTTGACAAACAAACCTGGGATTAGTGGTAGAATTATCATATGGTTATTGCTCTTGTAGGAATTTGATGTGACAATAGTGGACAAGCCAGGAAAGGACAATGTGGTAGCTGATTTCTTATCCAGATTGACACCTCCAGACTATGCAGCTATAGAGGACCAATTTCCAGATGAGCATTTGTTTGCTCTGAATGATCAGATACCTTGGTACATAGATATGGCTAATTATTTAGCCATTAGTAAAGTATCCCCTACACTTTTACCTCATGAAAAATAGACTTTAATTGAGAAAAGTGTAGATTTCTCATGGATTGATGGGTGCTTATTCAAAATAGGACCTGATCAAATCATGAGAAGATGTGTTGTTGGGGATGAAATAATTGAAATACTGAAGGCTTGCCATGATGAACCTTGTGGTGGCCATTTTGCAGGAAAAAGGACTGCATATAAAGTGTTGCAGGTTGGTTATTATTAGCCTTCACTATTCAAGGATGCAACCAAGCATGTGAGCCAGTGTGATCAATGTCAGAGGATGGGCAAACCTACTCTCAGAGATGAGATGCCACTCCAACCACATGTTCACATTGAACCATTTGATAAATGGGGGATGGACTTCATAGGACCTATTAATCCATAGTCAGGAGGTAAGAGGTATATCCTAGTTTGTATTGACTATGTGACAAAGTGGGTTGAAGTACAGGCTTTGCATGATTCAAAGGAGAAAATTGTAGTAGATTTCTTGTATTCATCAATTTTTACAAGATTTGGGGTCCCAAGGGAGATCACAACTAATCAAGGACCTCAGTTTACTTCAAGGATGATCCAAGAACTCATGCAACAATACAAAATCAGGCATAACAAAACCACTCCCTACCATCCACAGGTGAATGGGCAAGTTGAGGTGACCAACCGAGAGTTGGAAAATATCCTGACAAAGATAGTGCAACAACATAGGAAGGATTGGGCTACTAGATTACTAGAAGCAGTGTGGGCCTACAGGACCACCTGGAAGACTACTACTAGTTTCACACCATTTCAGTTAGTCTATGGGAAAAGTGCCATGATGCCTATAGAGTTTGAAGTCAAAACACTTAGGACTACTGTAGAATTGAATATAAACCTGGATGATGCACAAAAAGAAAGAATTCAGTAGCTTAATCAGCTGGATGAATACCACCTTGAGGCTCTACAGAAAATAGAGATCATTCAAAAACAAAGGGCCAAGTGGCATGACCGCCACACCAGGCCAAAGCAACTTAAAGTGGGAGAATGGGCATTACTCTATGATTCTCGATTCCAAGAAAGGAAGGGCAAGCTCATGCAACGTTGGATGGGGCCATATGAAGTGACTGAAGTCATCAATAATGGGGCTGTAAGGGTCAGAACAATAGATGGTAGCAACATTACCTTAACAGTCAATGGCCACCGCCTGCGTCCATACCATGTGTCTGAAGCATACATGATTGAGTCTAGATTAGGCATGGGGGAGACCCCAGTTGATTCTGATTTTATCTTGAGTCAGTAAGATGTGGACCTAGTCCACATAGTCCCAAAGACAATTATTCTTTCAAAGTTTTCTTTTTTAGTTGTGTTTTTGTTTTGCAGGAACAATGCCCTTTGTGCAGCTGTTAGGCAGCCTGGGAAACCTAGGCCTAACAAGCACAAGATCCATGAACCTACACCTTCCAAGATTTCTAGGAGAATTTGCTTGTAGTAGGAGTAGCTAGTCCCCATTCAGAGAGGGGAATACTAAACCTGAACCTGCACAAGAGTGTTTGGATTGGTCTCTTTGGACAATAAAACACTCAACTACTGGTTTAAGGGTGGATGTTGATTTTATTCCTATTTTTCAATCAGAAGCACTGAAGGGCCTGATCAACCTGACAACGCATATACAAGGACAAGTCAACACCCATTGAATAAAAGAGAAGCACCAATTTTTTATATTTTATGGGAAGGCACCTACTTCCCATTATGATAAAAGGTGCCTACTTCCCATTGTACGATAGAAGGTGCCTACTTCCCATTGTACGATAGAAGGCACCTACTTCTCATTATATACTTTATGGTGCCTGACTCCCAATATGTTACGAAGATGGTACCTGCATCCCATTTTATGGTAGATCAATGCCTGAATCCTGGTTTCTCCAAGAGAATGACCGACTTCCAATTTTTGGGAAACTGACACCAAATCTTCTTAGCATATGTAAAAAAAATGAGTTTGTATAAAGTTTATTTTATAAGTACGACACCCGATAGTTAGCAAAAGGTGCCTGCTTCCCATGTTAGGCATAAGCACTTGATTGCTAAGGCACCTACTTCCCATGTTAAGCAAAGCGCCTGATTCCTAAGGTGCCTATTTTCAATTTCCAAGGCACCTATGCGCCATAATTCGAAAAGAAGGTGCCTAATTTCCATACGAAAAAGGTCATGATTTCCATCTATTACGACCATTTTCTGCCTTGAAAGAATAACATGTCAACATTGGGATGTGGCTCGAGCCACGTCACCATGCACGTGCAAAGTCAAATATACCATGGACAAAATTAAAATTTGACATCAACCAACTTCCAAGGAGGGGATGTTTGTCATCCCAAGGAGATACATTTTTTCTAATTTTTATTTTGAATTTTGTAGGATTTCTTGAATAAATCACATTGCAACTACCAAGAACCAATCACATCGAAGAAAATTCATTGCATGGGAACCATGGCCATCATTATCCATTGTAGTTTGCCCAATCATCAAACGCCAGCCAATAGCGATGCACCATGGATATCTATACATATGCACCCACGAAACGAATTTAGGTGCATGTTTAAATTTTCTATTTTTTGTCTATATTATTTTCATGAACATGTGTGTCTATGGAAATGTGTCGACACAACCCCCCATTATTACCTTAACCACTTGAACAAATCCACTTGGCATGGTGTTGCATGGCATACCTCTGATTGGTCAACAATTTATGGTTATCATCTCCACACAATCAGGCACATGCTCGAAGGAAATTTACTATGGATAACCATAATCACTATTGATTACGGTAATTAACCACCTACATGCATGAAAGTAGTTATTTTAAAAAGTTTCTTACCAGCTACTATGAAGCCACCTTCAGAGAAAGAAAAAATAGAGAAGTGAAGCACAATAGCAATTCAAAGAGGAATTAGAAGCATCCCTAAGTGAATTGTGAACTAAAGGAAAAGCATGGGGGGAAATCGAAGAATCATGACCTCAAGAAGAGTGAGTCGACCGACTACTCGAGCATTTTTATAGATATCCAAACATAGTTGGATACTACAGAATGGATGGACTATTATCGATTGGTCAATTAGGGCTAGGATGCGGTAGTGGCAAATGAATTTGTGGCATCAATGAGAGATGGGGTCATGCACATGCGGGGGCTAGAGATTCCAATCATTGAGGACTATATCACCAGAGTTACGGGCCTCCCTCTAATAGGGGAGTGCACGTACAAGGAGGATAACCTTACCCTCTATGCACAGAGATTTTTTGGAGCACCAACCGAGCACCTGATGCATTGGCTTGCCAAAATGGCACATTCTTGAGCTCTAGAGGGTAGTTTTTGAGCAGATCACCTGCTTCTTCACATGTTCTAGTAGGTACTCTACACTGAACGCCAATCACTTCTATTTTCTCAATCACATCCTACATGGGGATAAAATCAATATCCCACATTACCTTACATGCACCCTGAGAGATGAGGCCAGGTGATACCAGGTAGGCACAACCTCTGCCCTAGCTCACCATGGCCTGATTTTAGCCTTGGTGTGATATGTGGAGTCACATAGAAATGTGACAATTGAGGAAATTATGGGCACTAGTGCAATGACAGGGGCACAAGAAGAGGGGAGGTGCCAATTCAGAATGAATAGCCCCAAGGGGTGACAGAACGAGAAGAGACGATGCCTGCATCCCAACCTACAGAAACTACAAGGGAAGCAGGACAAGCCTCATCCCCTATTTTTCCCCAATTTGAAGAGGAAGTAGGATAGGCTCTATCTCCTTCTACACCTCAATTCGAAGATGAGGTAGAGCAGGATTTCATGCCCATTTCCACCAGGATGCAAAGCAGAAGAACAAAAGCATCAAGGGTGGTTTCAAGCTCATCCGATGAGGATACACCAATCGATGAGCTCAACAAGGAGGAGTACTTGGCCCACATTTTATAGGATATTTCCAGTGGGCCAACTCCTCAATAAGAGGTGGCCATGGAAGATTTACCACCAGAAGGCTAGGCAGAGGATTTGTAGCAACAACTATAGGTTTTAAGAGAACAAGCTTCCACTTGGGAAGCCAAATTTAAAGAAGAACGAGCTCTATTTGAGGAGTCCCAAAAGGAGGCTGCATTAAAAATGCATGAATTGTATCAAACAATTCAGCAACTACAGAGACAATTGTAGTTGTAGGGTAGACCAATAGGAGTCGAGCAACCGACCAAAGTTGATGCAATAGTGCAGACCGATGGGGCAACAGAAGTACCCCCTATTGATACAGAAATAGAATAGGGAGATGTTACTACAATGGAAGTAGAGCAGCCCTATTCTACGTCTCCCTCTATAGAACAGATACTTCAGGAGGATGAAGTTGAGGTTGAGGAGCCTCAAAATTTAGAACAATCTACAGAGAAAGGAGATGAGGAGGAAAAGGATATGGAGGTCAAAGAGCCTCAAATTTTAGGCAAGGAGGGAGAGACAGAGCACTCTCCAATTGATGCAGGGTGAGACAACCTCAAGAGGAAGAAGTAGTCCCTATTGAGCAACAATTTACTATAGAGGAAAAAGAGGCTCAACAACCTAAATCTCTTATACACTAGGAAATAACAGTTGCACCAACACACCCTAGGGTACAACAAATCAAGCTGAGATCAAAACAAAAAGCCACAAGGCCATCTCAACGATGACCCAAAACCAGAGCGAGAGTTATCGAGTTGAAGGTATTGGGCATCAAATATGATAAGGAATCAGAGTTAGATTCTGATGAGGAATGGGAGGCAACAAAGAATTTGTTTGCTGCCCAAAAATAAAAATTTGAAAAGCTCAAAGAGGACATGGTAGTAGACAAGAAGAATTAGAAGAAGGCTTCTAAGAGGGCCCATAAAGAATCAGAAAAAGAGGCCAGGGAGCAATCTAGTAGGCCTCACAAGAAAATTCTAGTTGCCCAACCTGAGCAGTTCTGGTACTTGTATGGGTCGGAGGATGGAAAGCCTTCAAGGATGAAGGCATATTTTATGAGGATGGGATTTCTAGGCCCTATGCAACAGGAAGATCTGGTATCAAGCAACAAAACTCCCCTAGTGGCAAAAATAGAGGTCAAAGCTGAACCTGAGCTTGACCCAATAGGGGTAGATTTACCCATAGCCAAGGTTGCTAAGAAGTCTAGCATCCCATTTGGTGATGAAGAATCAATGCCTATGGGTGAAAAGTTACCCCTTCACCATGAGTACTAGAAAATGGTTGAGCCTACATTCCAGAAGGATGCCACTAGTTTCTCTAGTTATTATCTGAACATTGAAAAAGGCAAGGTGGCCTAGACCAGAGAACCACCCAAGAAGAGAGTAGGGCCAAGTGAACCAGTTCGGCGCAACAAACGCCAGAAGTAGTAGGGTCAAGAGACAACCGCTCCCAAGGCACCAAAGGGGTGAAAGCCCTAAGACAAAGAAAAAGCCAAGGCCACTAAGAAGAAGAGGACATAGACCAATAGGGCTTACTAGGATGCTATAAATAGAACTGGTAATTACCAGTTCAAAGTGGCATAGGGACGTGCCACCCCTTAAGCATGGGGGGATGATGAGCCACAAAATTGCTCATTTTTTGTACTCTTTTCCCCATAATGTGTGGCATATTTTCTTGTAGATATAAATATTTTATGGAAATTATATATATAATTAATAGTTTATTTTGCATGTTCTCTAATATTTGTCTTTAAGTGTAATTTGTGTAGATTTAGTGGAAATTGTTGCATTTTGGCATGTTTTCATCGAGGTCCCACTCGGACCTAGCACTTGCAATTTTATGAAGGAAAAACATCTATAGAATATCAGTGAAGAGGTACGAAGTCAGGCGCCCAAATTCCTTTGAAGTGCCTGACTTCCATTCGACACTTAACTGTTAGGCTACTTTCCGTTAGGCCCTACTTCCCACTTTTATGCCTCTTCCCATAAATTGCCTATTCCTATTAGGTGCCTACTTCCCGTTAGATGCCTACTTCCCAACTTATGCATACAAGGCACCTGCTTCCTGACTTCTTCAAACATGGCATCTGATTTCCACTAACGCCAAACTACAACATGACTCTATGGTCGGTAGAACAGAGCGAAACTTCAGCAACCAGCATGAAAGGAATTCTAGCATTGAAACTGGACATGGGACAATGTCAAAGATGACTCATCACCCATTTTCTAGCTGCTACATAAATGATTTATGTAAATCAGGAAAATAAATATCAGACATATTCTAGAAATAGAATACGCTGAAATATCATGATATTTTACCCGATTCCTTCAATTAAGCAAGCAGTTGTAACAATGAATCATTTTATGATTCATTCTAAGAATTGTAATAGGGTTGGCCACATATCTTATAAATATGTAGGCCACCCCTGAAGAAGACCCCTAGACTTTTCTTGTAATTTTCTTCTACTGCAACTGTTAATAAAATCTCTGAGTATTTTCCTGTAAAAATCTTCTAAAGCGTCCGGTGATAGTCTACCGTGGGCAGAACCTGCTGGAAGCGTGGGCCCACTTACAATAGAGTTCTTCCCTATTTCCCCTATTTTCTGTATTTATTTTCATAGATTAATTTATTTCTCTATTATTTCCCCTATTTTTTGTGATTTCCAGCAAGGTAGTAATTTAGTTTTTGAATGCTTTTAGTCCTGTTTTCTTAGACATAGCATGAGATTATTGGTTTAAATAAAAACTTCAATGAATACCAAATACCCCCCAAACCATAATCTAAGGGACTCATCTCCGAAGGAGAAATTATAAGCATATATTTTGCACGGCTGCTCACAAGACTACGAGCTACCCCGGGTTGACAATTAAATGGAGGCAATTAATTGAACCATAGAAAAACTAACCAATGTTTTTCCCAACATTGCTCATTTGAATTTGGACTTCTAATGTTGACCATTTCAATGAGTAGAATAGAGCGATAATTTATTTTTTAATTAATTATTATTTTTTTTTTTGAATTTACATGGTGGAATCGGTGGTCGCCATGAATCCGACCAGGCTGTCCAACTTTTTATGGCTGCCACAGTATTCTGCACTGTTTACACCAGAAGCCACCCCTATAACCACCATGCCACAATCATTTTAAACCTTTTACGTCGCTGAAAGCACTAGGAAAGGGACAAGCGTTCAGTTCAGCGAGGCCCGAGATTTGAACCTTGGACCTCTGCCCCCTTATGGGGTTTGGATGAACCAATTGGTCTACACCTAGGACCTTTTTTTTAATTAATTAAAAGACTTAACTCTTGCAGAATTTCGGAGATGATTAAATTGGATAAATTGGCAATTGAAATCCAACAAGCTTTCACTAGCGGAATAGAACATGAAATGAAATTAAATTTCTTTTGAAATTCGTAACTTTACCAATGAATATGGTTCTATCCCACTCATTTGACTTTGAACTTCTAATGTTGACCATTTTGATGAGCGAAATGGAGCAATGAGCGGAATGGAGCAAGATTTTATTTCAAGGAAGATGTTTCTAGCCCGCTATGATTAAAGAGCAATTGAGAGCGGCATAGAACATAAAATGAAATTAAATCTCTTTTGAAATCCATAACTTTGCCAATGAATATGGTTCTATCCCACTATGATTAAAGAACATTTAGGAGTGGGATAGAACATGCCTTACCCAGGCCACAACTTTACTCTCGAACCCTAATAGTGCAAAATAGGTGAAAAATCAAAGTTCTCATATTTAGATGAAATTTTTCACACTTGTAAAAAAACCAAATGGGTATCCAAATATGCAAATAAAACACAAAAATTCATTTTTTATCAAGAGATATTGCATTAATAAGATCACAACCTGCAACAAGAAACTGCTATTTTTGGAAATGAAATTACGTCTAACTTCTAGTAAATTTGGTACCATTGGAAAGAGGAGATCAAGATATTCCACCCAGAATTTGAATCACTTCAAACGGATTTCCCAATCAAAAGATATGTTGATTTCAAATTTGATGTGAATTTAGGGTAAGATGAAGAATTGAAGAAAACCCTAAAATTCGATTTTAATAATTTAGACCTTAGGAAAACTATTGAAGATTAAATTTTCTGAAATTAATAATCTGAAATAATATCATTGAAGTGCAAATATCCAGAGAAATTCAATTGAGATCAATGCTTTTAGGCAAGCAATTGTGACACCTTGATGCGGGCAAAATTTAAAACCTTGACGAAAGCAAAATTTGGAAATAAAATCAAAATACTTCAAGAGGGTCCCCTCGGAGAATAAAATTTAATTATCATAAGATCAAAATTTTATGATCAGTGGGGTGTGTTGCTTCTCAAAAAATGGCGATGTCTACGGGGAAATAGTAGCACTATTTGGAACCCAAAACTCTAGTTTTAAAACAACTTAAATCATGCACCATACCTTACCACAAAGATTTTCAAAATATTTTAATTGTTATCTACCAGTCTGTAGAAATTTCTCAAGAACATACTAGGTTGAATCACTCAAGAAAAACTCTGGTGTGTGATTGCAAGTGTATAAATTCTTCCTCTTAAGATGACCATGGCATAGAATTCTTACTGAGGATTAACCAGACTGTTTGGATTGCATGGGATTATTTGAGTAGAGCTCTGATTCTAGTTTAGCCTTTTATAGCCCCGACAAAGTTACTCTTAACTTTCTTTTTAAGACCTTGGTTCACAGCCATGGAGCATCTATAGCCCTGGTGAACATGTCTAAGATTTCTCTTTCAAAAATCTCAGCTATCTCTCTTTTATTATGGAACTCTTTTTTTTGTAGAACTCTTTTTCTCTTTTCTTCTCTTTTTTTTTTTGATAAAGACTAGATAACCGAGAAATCTTACTGAAGGTTCGAAAGTTGTATTTGCCTTGATATTTCATTAACCAAATAGTTGATCAACTAACCATTTCAGTTTTCAGACACCAATAGCCTCTTAAAAGTCATTAAAATTATTTTTGTGAATCAGAGTCCTCTCATAACTAACTTTTCTTGGATTTCCTAGGAGTTCTTCAGCTAGACAACATAATAGCTCCTTTTATAATTAAAATAATTATGGCAAGCAAGGTACAAAATCTAAACTGCCTCTCTACTATCATCCTAGATAACAAGCATTACCACTTCCTTCCCACTTAGAATATCCTTTTGCCAAAATCACCCCACTTTCACTCATGAAATCGAGACAAAGACCCAAAAGAAGAAAGAAGATGAAAATTTGGAAAACCAAAACCAACTTAATGTCGGTAAAACAAAATAAACAAAAGCACTACTCTATTTTATCCCTTTTTACTATATACATATGTACAAAGGCTTCTATGATTACTCAAATGATGTAGCAGATGGAAAAGCAGAGAAATAATGCTTCAAATATTGACCATTGATAGGTAAGTTTAGGAAATTACCTTCTAGGTCCTATAGACGAAATGCATTATTACCTAGAATTTCTACGATTTGGTATGGCCCTATCCACAGAGGCTGCAACTTGGTGTGTTTACCTTTCTTTTCATGGGCTTTGTCCCATAGAAGCACTAGGTCTGCAAGTCTAAATACCTTCACTTTTGCTCTTTTATCGAACCAACACTTGACTATCTCTTGATGTCGACTAAAATGCTCTAGGGTCTGAAGCCTTTCATCCTGCAGATTAATCAAGTCTAATATGTGGGCTTCTGCATCTGCACTATCATTAAAATAATCCAAAGCAAACTGATATGTGGGCAATTTTAAAGAGATGGGGACAATAGGTTGAGTACCATACAATAAAGTAAATGGAGAAGTTTTAAGAGCCTCTTTGTGTCTTATCCTATCAGCCCAAAGTGCGTACTTCAGTAATGTATGCCATTGTCTAGGTTTGTCCATAGCAAACTTCTTAATGGCATTTATCAAATTCTTATTCGTGGATTTAGCTAGTCCATTTCCTTGGGGATAATAGTTGGATGAAAATTTGAGGACTATCCCCTTTTGGTACGCCCACTCTGCAAATTCCAATGATTGAAAAGTTGGCCCATTATCGCAAACCAAATTTAAAGGAACTCCAAACCTGGTTATGATATTTGATTCCAAAAATTCAATTACCTCATGGGTTGTACTCCTCATCATGGCTGCTGCTTCAACCCATCATGTACAATAATCAGTGGTTGTTAATACATACTTATGCCCTACTGATGAATTTGGGTTTATCACTCCCACAAAATCAAGTCCCCACTGCATGAAAGGTTTATCTATTATAACAAGTTGCAATGGTAGAGCTCGGTTAGCCTACTTGGCTGCAAATATTTGACACTGATGACAAGTTCTCACATGATGATGCACATATTTAAATAATGTAGGCCAGTAATAGCCTGCTCTTAATATGCTATGTGTAGTAGTTGAACCTAAAGAATGTCCTGCTCCTAACTTCTCATGAAAACTAGACATTACTTCATCCACCTCATCCTGAGCAATACATCTTAAGAATATGTCAACATAATTTTCTCTATATAATTTATCCCCTTTGAGTAGAAAATGAGCAGATTTTAACTTTAGTGCTCTTCTCTGAGTCCTATTCAAATGAGGTGGGCAATTCCCAGATCTCAATAAATACATGATATCCCCATACCAATCATCCAACTTGGAGTCTATTTGGTTGATTTCTATCCTTGTAGGTATCTCAACAATATGTTGGGATAGACCAAGTCCTCTAATCAATTTAGTAGGCCGAATCTCTAAGTCAAACTCCTATAATTTCGTAACCCAATTACCTCTTAGTTCTCCCAGTTCATTTTGACTTAACAAATACTTCATAACTGGATCAGGAACTATGGCATGGACCTTACTCCTCAAAATATAATACCTGAACTACTTAACTACTTTCACTAAGGCATAGGCTTGCTTATCCAAATGAGAGTACTTCAATTTAGCACCCTTTAGATTGGTACTTTTGAAAGCAATAGGGTGCTCCCCTGTTTCCCTTCGTTGAGTTAAAACTGCAACAAGTGTATGCTCAAAAGCAAAAGAGTACAAGTAAAAATCTGCACTAAAATCTGGACTTACCAAAATTGGGGCTTGTTGGATAGCAGATTTAATCTCTTGAAATGCTACCTTGGCTTCTGTAGACCAAGAAATCTGAGAAGTCTCCTTTAACATATCATTGAGTGGCTTGACTATTTCAGCAAAGCTAGAAATAAATTTCCTAACAAAGTTAATCTTCCCAAAAAATGATTTCAACTCTTTCTTAGAATTGGGAAAGGGTATCTTTGATATGGCTTCAGCTCTCTCGGGATCCATAAAAATGCCATCTCTGGTTATTAAGTGACCAAGGAGTTTACCCTCAGTTACACCAAAGACACATTTCTTTGGATTCAAAGAAATGCCAAATTCTCTACACTTGTCAAAAACAGACTCCAAATGTTTGACATGATCAAATCAAGATTTAGAAAATACTATCAAGTCATCCATGTATACCACAATACACTTACCCATGAGACCTTTAAAGGTATGATCCATTGCACGTTGGAATGTGGCTCCAACATTTATCAATCCAAATGACATTCTTTTGTAAGAAAAGGTCCCCCATTTGGTTGTGAAGGCAATTTTCATTCTATCTTCCCTATCCACCAATATCTGGTTGTACCCAGAAAATCCATCCAAGAAAGACATCATCTCTGAACCATTTACAATTTGCAATACATCATCCATGGAAGGCAAAGGATAATTGTCCTTTTTAGAAGCCTTGTTCAAGTTTCTAAAATCTATGCAAAGGTGAATTTCCCCATTCTTCTTTCTAACTGGCACTAAATTAGCTACCCAGGTAGAATGTCTAATAGGAAAAATGATGGCAACACTCAATAATTTTTCTACCTCCTTCAAAATAATAGGTTCCAATAAGGCGTTAACATGCCTCTATTTCTACCTGAAGGGTTTACAAAACTCTTTCAAGGGTATAGTATGTGTAAAAACTTTTGGATTGAAAATATTCAAGTCTTTATATGACCATGCCATAACATCTTTAGACCTATGAAGCAACTTAGTAAGATTTTATTTTATTATGGGGTCACAAGCTTTAGCTAATTGAATAGAGTAATTAAAATACAAACCCAAACCCTAAGCCTTTAATTTCCTTTATACACACATAAAATAGAATGAAGCTTAACAACATAATATAATCTTAACAACCATAGGTTTACAATCAAACTAAATAAATCCTAAGCAAGGTTATGCATAGTGGTGAATATTCACCAATTGGGCGAATATTAGGATTTCCAAAATTGGAAATTGGTGAATATGAGGACCCTTGACGTCGGCCCATTCACCTAAAATTTTTAGGACCAATTTTTTCTTAGGGTCAATTTGCCACAATATATATCCAAACATAGGCATATTTGTACTCGTTGGAAAGACCTTTTAGAGCCAGATCTAATAGTGGTGTTTTTATGAAGTTATAAGGTCATTTAAAACGTCAAAATGTTCTCCAAATATGAACTTACATTTTATGGCTTCAAATACCCCAAATTTGGTGTGAAGATAATTGATTTGATTTGATTAGGATTTGCCATGATTCACCTTGGATTCGGTTCGAATTCATCATTTTTTCACAAGTACATTTTGAGTCCAACCCCTTATGCATAACCCTAATCCTAAGCGAGACAAAAACAAAATATAGTGCACTTATCATAACCCAAAAAAGATTAGGCACCTGGCCATGCTATTCTAGAAGATTTCACACACTAGCATTAGGTACAGAATAAAGGATTCAAAGCAAGTTTTGCTAAAAATTACAAGTACTTTATTTCCAAGTTTTTGCATCCCAAGCTCACATTTAAAAGAAGTATATATAGACTCAAGACATGCCCTGATATTTTCAAAAATATCTTGCTTCCAAATATTTAAATCCTATTATAAAAATCCCACCGTCGGGGCCTTACATGATAAAACATATTTTAATAGCTTCATTTAATTCCAACTACTTTTGAAAATTTGTTTGGATACCTTGCCATAAATGGCGAAGAAAGAATTTGATATTATCCTCCTCAAACTGTGACTGTATGCAAATACTTTCATTTTCTAGCTAGTTGCAGCCGCAGTTCATTAAATGGGTACTCCCTCGACCATACCTCATCAAGTCTTTGTTTGCGGCAGGCTCTACAAAATCCAGGTGGATTATTAACTTCCCATATCTTTTACCTTTGCATAGCTGTATTCATCCACATTTGTATTAAAGTTTTATGTTTTCCATCACATATTCCATTACCCTTACCATTAGAAAATTTCCTTTTATTCAGTTGATGTATGTTCCATTTCATTGGAGATCTCTTGTAAAACCCTGCGGATGAGAACGTGCTCTATCCCACTCTACATTCTTTGTATTTTTGAGCGACGTAGAACAAGATTGTTCTAGCTTGCTCGACAATTTGCATTATAAAGTGTCTTGTCAATTTAATTGAGCGGGGTAGGACACACTTTGTTTATTTTATAAGCCACAAGCTTAATAAGCTAATTGTCGCGGGATGCGACATTTCTTTATGCTTCATCCTACGTACTTATATTACAATTAAATCCGCAATATATCTCCTTGCTCTATTATGCTCTCACTATGCATTGGTGCTTGTGCCCTAGATTAGAAGCGAGTGGAATACAACACTACGTCATTCCACTCTTCCCTCCGTGTTAAATAGAGAGGCTCACATTTTTCAGTGGGCTCGTTGACTTGCTTTGTGTTCCAGAAGCGGATTACTTTCGTGCTTTGGACCGAAGCGTGCGCCATCCCACGTGTTGCACATTCACCCACTTTTGTATTGAAGTTTTATGTCTACCATCACATCTTCCATTACTCCTGCCACTAGCAAATTTCTTGCAAAAAATAAATAAAATGACAAATATTAGACAGTTAATAGAATAATTAATTAATTAATTTCATTTTTCTAAGGTTTAAAGCTTTTGATTTTAATTAATTAATTAATTTTTTAATTATCCCTAAGGTTTAAGCTTTTAATTTTAGGGCAAAAATATAATTAAAAAATTAAATTCTAATGTTTTCTTCTTTTATCGCAAAATAGGGTAATGAGCGGAATAGAGCAAGGGCTTTGATGAAAATTTGGTTCCAGCCCATGATGATTAAAGAGCAATTGGGAGCGGCATAGAAAATGAAATGAAATGAAATTTCCTTTGAAATATGCACTTTGCAAGGAATATGTTCTAGTCTACTATGATTAAAGAGAAATTGAGAGCGAAATAGAGTGATCTTTAATTTTTTAATTAATAAAAAGATTTAGCTCTTGCGGAATTTTAGAGATGATTAAATTGGATAAATTGGCAATTGAAATCCAACAAGCTTTCACTAGCGGAATAGAACATGAAATTAAATTAAATTTCTTTTGAAATCCACAACTTTGCAAGGAAGATGTTGCAATCTGCTTATTTTACTTTGAACTTCTAATGTTGACCATTTCAATGAGCGGAATGGAGCAATAATTTTATTTCATGGAAGATGTTTCTAGCCCGCTATGATTAAACAAAAATTGAGAGCGGAATAGAACATTATTTTGGCAAAGGGTTTGGTTCTATCCCACAATGATTAAAGAACATTTAGGATCAGGATAGAACATGCTTTTTCCAAGCTACAACTTTATTCCCGAACCCTAATAGTGCAAAATAGGTGAAAAACAAAGTTCTCAGATTTATATTAAATTTTGCACACTTGTAAAACAGCCAAAAGGGTATCCAAAAATACAAAAAACAACACAAAAATTCATTTTTTATTAAGAGATATTGCATTAATAAGATCATGAACTACAACAAGAAACTACTATTTTTGGAAATGAAATTATATCTAACTTTTGGTACATTTGGTACCATTGGAAAGAGGAGATCAAGGTCTACCACCCAGAATTTGAATCACTCCAAACAGATTTCCCAATCAAAAGATATATGTGAATTTAGGGTAAACCCTAAACTTCGATTTTAATAATTTAGAAGTTAGGAAAACTATTGAAGATTAAATTTTCTGAAATTAATAATCTGAAATAATATCATTGAAGCGCAAAATATTTAGAGAAATTCAATTGAGACCAATGCTTTTAGGCAAACAATTGTGATACCTTGATGCGAGCAAAATTTAAAACCACGACGAAAACATAATTTGGAAATAAAATCAAAATACTTCAAGAGGGTCCCCTCAGAGAATAAAATTTAATTTATTATAAGATCAAAATTTTATGTTTCAATGGGGTGTGTTGTTTCTCAACAAATTAAATGTAACTTTAATATTTATTTATCCTTTATTAAAGCCAAATTCTTAGGGTTATGTAGAAATATTAATCAAATTAAGTCATCGTCTTAAATTTTTGAGAAATATTAAAACCTTTTCATGTCCCCAATACAATGTTTGAAAAAAAATTAATCATCGTGCTTGTCAAAAAATTATTATTCCCTTTGAAAAATAAAATCTTTCCACCAATCGCCAGTTGTGGCTGACCAATAAGAACTATGCTTTTTTTTTTTATGGTATATCTTTTATTTCCTCTTCTTCCTTGCATGGTACAACTTATTACCGTTTGGGACATCAAATTTGTGCGCATATTTAATGTTTCTTCACCATTTATAAAAATGTAAAACCTTAGGATTATGTAAAAAAATATATTAATCAATTTTAATGTTTGCATACCCAAGTCTTGTGTTGAAGTAAAGACTTTTAATCAAAATTTGTTTGCTTTGTCATATTCTGTCGCCCATCGTCAATTGGCGGATAAATCTTGATCCTCCGTCTTTTTATGGAAGATCATATTTAGGCCTTAAAATTTTGGCCAATCGTCAGGTAGTGCCAATTTATGGGGGACCAATCACCAGGTTGCACCATTCCTTGGTGGACCAATAGAATAATTTTCTTTTTAATGCGGACGTAAAAAAAATTTAAAATTAGTTTTTTCGTGATTACTTTAATTCCCACATCTCAATGATTTTTTTATTAATCTTATTCGCTTCTTTTGGCCAATCGCCATTCAAATTATCTTTGGCAGATGAATCAAATTCATCGAAGAATTTTCACCAATCACCCCCGTCCAGTTTTAACAACCAATCCCATTCAAATTATCTTTGGCGGATGATTCAAATTTATGCATATTAAAATAAACATTGAAAATTTCGATGCCCTAAGTCTTGGGTCAAAAATTAATTAATTTTTCATTTCTTTTCATCCAATCACCATCGAGCAGGGCATTGGTGGACCAATAAGAAGCATTCGAATCTCGACCATCTTGTATCATCCCCAAGGCTATAGCGGAGCATGGTGGACCGTCCATCTCCTATGGTGTAGTGTTCACATTATCCAACCAATAGCCGAGTAGCATCAAACCTCTTGGACCAATCACCATTAGCTTAATGGTTTAAATGTTTCTATTACTTTTCGTTCATGGTCCATTTTTTTTATTTTTATTGTTTTGGCCAATTGCGGTTGAGTTTGAGTGGGTTGGACCAATTGGATTTATGCATATTAAAATCAACATTAAAAATTTAGTATACTAAGTCTTGGGTCAAAATTTAATTAATTTTTCTTTTCCTTTCATCCAATCGCCATCGAGTAGGGGCATTGGCGGACCAATGAGAAGCATTCTCAAAGGGCTATTTTGTTTACGTATTTTATTTTAATGATAAACCCCTTTTTCCTTTTATTTTGGAAAATTGTGCATCTGGGTTTGGTGGATAAATGAAAATTGAGCATTGCATTTTAAAAGTGCCTTAAAAAAATAAAATAAAATTTTATTTTTCCTATACCATCGGATTGGGTACGAAAATAGGGCAAAATTAAAAATACCCATAATGTCATGAAAATTTACACACTTCTAAATACACAAAATGGGTATCCAAAAAATTACAAGAACTCAAAAATTCATCACGGACCAAGAGATATATCAATTAGAAATTCACAGACAGATTTAAAAAACTGTTATTTCTAGAAATATTTTTCATCTAAAATTCTGCCAAATTGGTTCCATTGTAGAGAGGAGATCAATATATTTCTATCAAGCTTCAAATCAGCTCAAAGGAAGTTGTCTAGCTCAAGTGATGTTCATTTTAATTTTGTATTTATTGTAGGGCAAAAGTGACGAAATTGGAATAACCCTAAAATAATTTTTTTTTTTAAAACCTTTGAAAAACCTTTAAACATTAAGTTTATAAAATTTTTTATTTGAAGAAATGCAATTACAATGCAAGTGTTCAAAAATATTCAATTCGAGTCATTGCAACTAAATCCAAGTATTCAAGATGCAAAAAATGTCAACAATTTTAAAACCTCAATGTAATCAAAATTTTCAAATATCTTGATGTAAGCAAAAATTTCAAATTAAAAATCCAAAGTTTCAAGTGGGTCCCCAAGTTGGGGTGAGTTGTGCAATGACAACAAGACTATAAAGTTCAATTAGATTTTGTTGATGGTGGCATGTTTGTTATTGCTTCAATTTTGGTAGCATCCATCTCAATTCCATGACAGGATACGATAATTCCTTTTAGTTTTCCCAAACTTTGTATTCTTGCAATCTGTTAAAGATGAATTTTTGATCTCGAATATGATCTCTTTTTTGAGATCAGCCTAAGAAGTCATCTACATAGTCTTCGATGGATTTTGAAGCCTTAATATTAATATAAACTCATAGGATAAATTTCATAGGATCAAATATTAGATAGCCACAATATAGTAAGATCAAGATAATGATGTAAGCAAAATAATATGAGCAAACTAATATGTATATCAAGGCTTATAATATATCAACTAACATTCATTAATATGCATAAATATGAATGTAAATAGCTTGAATCATACATGTACAAAGCATGTAACACAACTTATAATATTAGTTGCTCAAATGTATGCAAACTTTATTACTTCTTTTTTCTTACAAATTTAGCACTTATCTCTCTACACTCAATGATATTGATAACTTCTTCTATATCACTAATGATCCTCCATGGAGTAATATATAACCATTGTAGAATAACTCTTTGGATACTTGACTATTCTTTTCCTTATGCCAAGTCTCATGACTCTTGGCTTCTCTACTTGACACTTGCATACACACGACTCTTTATTGTATGCACACCCTAATATAAACACACATGTGCACACTTACATATAAGGCACTTGTGCACATAGACTCACATTATACTTGCACACTTACTTATATGGTACTTGTACATTTCATGCACATTTAGACTTACATAACACTTGTGCATTTCCTGCACAATATTATATTACATAAAATATTACTCATATTCTAAACTAAGACTCAACCCTAGTCTAATATTTACAAGATGTACCATGAAGGTATTGTGGAGGTACATTAGCATGTACCAAATAATGTAATATACTCCAACAATATTCTACAATGTCATGCATGATATCATGAAAACTATGTCATAACTCTTTAATATGTTTCTCCTACATTCTTTAGCCTATAAGGCATAACTTGATAGCAAAATATACCCTAAGGGATTGTGAAGGATGTTTTAGATTGGTCTTCAGGGGCAATTTTTATTTAATTATATCTTGAAAAACCATCCATTAGAGACAATATTTTAGAGTCTATGATGAATTCTATTATCATTTCTATATTTGGAAAAGGGAAGTAATCCTTGTGACATGATTTTTTATGTCTCTAAAATCTATGTAAATTCAAATGGATCCTTCTTTCTTGGTGATAGGCATGATGCTGAAGATCCAAACCAAATAATCTATGGCTTTTATGAAGCCAACATTGAATAGTTTTTGAATCTCATCTTTGATTAGGAGAGCGACCTTAGGGTGCATTTTTCTTAGTTTTATTTTAATTGGTTTGGCACTTGGATGCACAACAAGATGATGCACAACTAGTGAGGGATCAAGCCTAGGCATATCTGTGTAGGTCCAAGCAAAAATATCATTTAAATATTTTAAAAGGTTTATGTATTGTATTTGTTCATATTGTGTCAATACTTTTCCTAATTTCAGGATTCAAGGATTTCCCTCAGTGCTAATAGTGATGTCTATTGTTTCTTTGATTAATATTTATGATTTATCTTCAAATTGAGGAGGAGCAACTAATACTCCTAAGTCCTCAAATTCTCGTGTATCTAATGTCTTTTTTTTTTATTTGGGTAGTTGAGTAGAATCTAGGCTGAATATTTACTTAAAGGATTATTCAATGTGATCTTAATCACAAGAATATTTAACATTGTTTTCTTCTTTATTATATATGAGTTCACGATGAGAAATTATCAAAATGTTGATGCAAGAAAAATATAAGGTATCTTATTGAGAAGAGACCATAGTTATTTCTCATCTTCATTGGCCCATTGGAAGCCATTCAGATATTTGGTATAATTATTTTCATCTTCTTCTAGTAAAGGTAATGGATCATTCTCATTGGAATATATCCTATCCCAGATCATCCTAGCCAAGGCTCGACTTCTAAAGATTCATTGATGCCTTGTTTGAATTATCCTAAGCCTTCACCTTGATAACCCATATTGACTAGCATTTGTTTGGATATAAAAAATACAAGCGACATGTAACATGATGCATATATTCATTGATTAGACATGAAGTTACCTTGAATTTTATTATCAAAAGTGGTTCCTTGATAAATAAAGGCACAAGTTCCTATTTTAACTTTTAAGCCTATTCTATTAGGTAGACCTGAGACACGAGGGGAAAGGAAAGGCTAACCAAATATGCAAAAGGATCTGGATTTGGATGAATTAATTTGATTTGCTCTTTTGAAGAAGATTGAGGGTCTTATCCTATGTTTATTAGGGGTTCTTCTAATACATATTTACCTTTATTTGGCTTAGAATAAGTTGATGGTAATGTTGATTGAAGAGAGGGACAAAGGTTGTATTCCAATTGCTAAATGTATAAGAAGTTACATAAGGAAAAAGGTTCTGGATCTCCAGGGATATGGAAGAGCCTTCCTTAAAATTCATATTTTAAACACTTATGTATGGTAGCTAGTACTGCCTTCATGGCATGTATCCAAGGTATACCAAGCAACATGTTATATGTTACATCACATGATATAACATAAAAAAGGGTGTTAAGGACACATGGTCCTACTTTTAAAGGTAAAGTTATGGTGCCTATGACCTCTCTTTATTCATTATCAAAATCTCTAATGATGAGGTCAAATTTTTGCAAGTCTTTTATACTTAAGCAAAATTTTTGTTAAAATTTAATATTGAAAATATTAAGGGCTAACCCATTGTAAACTAAACTCTCTTAATATGTTTATCCCCTCTTTGGACTATTATATAAAGAGGTGAATCTATTGATATGGTTTTAAGAGGTGTATCTATCTCATGAAATGTTGAGATAGCACCGTTGAATCCAATGAATCATACTATACTGGAAATATCATCAAGAGATATGTATTGAAGGACTTCTTCCTTAAAAAATTAAGAAATATTTCCTTATGAGTAGGTGATGTTTTTAGTATTTCTAGAAGAAATTTTAGCAGGTATATTTTCCAACTGTTGTTGTAGATAAAAATAATGTAGGTTATTTTTAGAATGTACAAAGAGTAAAGGTGATTTATTAGGAACATTCACATTAGAATTGCAAGGAATGACTAAGGGTGGTTGTGTAGATGGTTTTGAAGATTGATTTTTAGCTTATTATCTAGTCATTGCATAGGAAGGTTTTGACAAATGAATTATACTGATAAATTTGGCAACATTTTGGTCATAGGTTGGTAAAGAATTTTGAAAATTTTCTAAATTTTATCAGGAGTATTTTGCTGATTCAAAAATATATTTCCTTATTCTATGTAATCTTGAATGAGATCTCTCAAAGTGATACACTTATTAGTTTTGTGACCATTCACTCAATGATAGTCACAATATTCATCATATTTGTATCAATTAGGTAACTCCTTTGTAGTATCCCATGGTTGAATGGGTGGGAGACTTTGTTGGATTTTTAAGCCTTACTACCACAAAATATCATAGGTCTTAATACAAAGAAACCACAATATTAAAGGTCAAAATATCAATAATAATGAGTAAAATAATATATGAGAAATTTAATATGTATATCAAGGCCAATATAATACTGAAATAAAAATTCACTTATATAATAAAATATGAATGTAAATGGCCTAAGTCATTCATGAACTATGCATGAAGAAAACTTATAATATTAATTGCTCAAAATCCGTATACAAGATTTATTCCTTTTCTTCCTCTTACAAACAAATAATATGATATTAAGATTCTTAATTATCATGGAGCATTGTCTCCATAATATAGCCATAGTAATATGACACTTCAAGTAATTGACCATTGCTCTCCATATGACAAGTCTCATGACTTTTGGCTTATCATCTTGCCACTTGCATACTAGACTCTTCACTTTCTTCTTGCATGCACACTTGACTCTATGATACTTGCACACATCTACATGACTCTTACACTTCTACATGCACTCCTAATCTAAGATACTTGTGCACATCCTCATTTTACATATTTGCACACTTACATACATGACACTTGTGCACATTATTTCAATCTATATTTGCACTCTAACTTACATGACACTTATGCATTTCCTGCACAACAACACTTACATGAAAGGGTAAATATAATTCACTCACCTAAACTATAGAATCAACCCTAATCTATTGCATATTTATAATTGTACCATGAAGGCACCATGGAGGTACATTAACATGTACCAAATAATGTAATATTACTCAACACCCCTCTGTATTACATTATTTAGTTATTGAAGACTTTAGTCTTCAATATTGGTCTTCATATTTATCTTCAATCTTCATGTGACCTTGCATTGTTCATGAACCTCTATTTGAGATTCATCTTCAACTTCTTGTTTGAGTTCTGCTCTAAGTTCACCTTTACCTTCATTCTTTGAATCTTCATTGTTTGGATCATGAATTGCTTAAACTTATTTAATCTCTGATATATATGGTTCATTCATGATTACTCTATAAGATAAATTTGGACCATATTTTATCCATTTCTCTTTTCCTTGTTTTCTAAACATTTTATCATAAAATGTTTTACCTTCAATTTTGTCCTACATTTAAAAAATTGAACACTTTGCTCTATTGTTAGAAGTTGCTTTAGAAATAAGTTTTTGAAAAAAATTGTCTAATCTAAATAATAACATCCTTTCAAATCTTCCACAATATTTTCCTTTGTACCAACAAAATACTGGAGAATAATATTTTCTTCCACAAAATTTGCATGGATAAATATTCCAACAATTAGATTTTCATAACCAATTATGTTGCAATAACTACACTTCAACTAAATGTAATATATTTTATTTGATTTATACTTCCTTGCTAGTACTTCGAGTTCTTCTATCTTCATAAGAAAACAACATAACCATTGATTCATTATTAAGGCTATTCTTATTTTATTTTTCTTATAAATGAGTTGCATGTTTATGCAATCTATGACAATCTGAGTAGTTATAGGTTCTGCTATAGAATTTGGTTTTGTTAAACTACCAAATTGTGATCTTGTAGTGATAAGATATAGTTTTGAATTCTTAAGTATATTTATGAGCCACGAGCCATTCTAGTATATTCTTGTTTTCATCAAGATCATCTATCAAGTTTTGAGAATAAAACTTTAATTTGTTCACCATTTCTTCACTATCTTCATTGAATGCATTTCTAATAATTTATTCTATGATATGAATCAATTCTATGATTTATTTCCTTTGAAATAGTAAACCTTTGATGTAGAAACCCTTTTAACTCCCTAATATATTAGATTTACAAAATTTCAAAAAAACTTCTAATCTCAAAAAATGACTTCAAGTATAAGTCTTCTAGTTTTAAATTTTGTAAAATATCTTCAAATATTAAAAACATCAAAAAAATTAAATCAACTAAACTATATAAAGTAGAAAACCTTATCACTCCATGCTTTAATTATACAACTCAAATAAATTTCAACTTTATAAACTTAAATCTTCTTATAACTTCTAGATTTTCCTCCATCTAATTAACTTATAATTTCCTTATAACTCCTTCTATATTAACTTCAACTAACTAAACTTATAATCTCCTTATAACTCAAATCAAATTAAAGAATTTAAATCATTGAAAGGTAATAAATATAACCTTGATTATCACCTTAGTCTATTTGCATTTAAATCTTTCTCCACTCACTTGTTGGATACATTAATATTTTATCACCTTAGTCAACCTTCTTCTTTTCCTTGGTGGATGCGCTAACGGTTTGTCACTTTAGTCAACTTTCTCCTCTTGATCATTGGATGCACTAATGGCTTTGCACTCAAATTTAAATAACCCATATTCAAATGTACTAGATTTAAAACCTAATTACATGTGGAACTCTACATGCTATCCAAGCATTAGTAGAGAACATTACTTCTAGTTTCTTTCTATGTTAAAAAAATCAAGTATTCACCTTTAGGATACATTTTGTTAGATAAATGCAATCAATTTTATTTACCTGATGCTTGATGTTACGTCTGAAATGCATTATACAAACATTATTCTCCTCACAATGTTATTCTACTCATAATTTATCTTCTTGTCTTCTTCTCTATGAAAGAGAAACCTTGGTATCTTCACTATGTTGGTCTCCTCATCGAATAATTTAGATAATGAACCAACGATGGCTGCTAATAAATGCTTTGGATTTTATGTATACTATGGTATTCCACATTCTCATTGAGTTGATGCTATATTTTTCTTTTGAAGAAGCTTTAACAATACTATCCTTTTGCTATTTTTAATCTTATGGAGATATTGTATGCTAGAGATGCTATATAATTCTCTCCTTTTGTTGTCTCTAATTTTTTGGAGATCCTATATAGTTCTATCCTTTTGATGTCTCTAAACTGCTGGATACAATGTATAGTGCAATCTCTTTCTAATATTTTGATCTTATGTGTTGATATTATGTTCTTATAATGCATTGTTATTTATAAAGCTTTATGCTAGCTCCTTAACCAATTATTTATGTTATCTCACTATGCTCTTCTTGTAGGGAAGCTCTAGATGATGCTTAGCACAAATAGCAATTTGCCTACCGAGCTTGACTCTGACCATATTTTGATGAATGTAGTACTTCGACCATCTTCTGATGGTGATAGTGCTTCGTCTGTCTCTTTCTTTTCTTATCAACTTAACTCTTGTCCTCTTATATTTGTTCCATAGGACAATATCACTTATACCTTAATTAACTTTTTTAATTGATAATCTTGGGACAATTCTAGTATATCTACCCAATATTCTTCTAATGATAATGCCACTTAGGATAGTGCTCAAATGCTTGTCTAGTCTAGCCTAATCTTCTCCTTATGATGCTTTCTATATTTGGTGTGAATAAATGACTTGTATATTTATAGCTTAATATTTAATATCTTACTAGTTCTTACTAAATCAAAGGCCAAGACTTTGTATTGTTCTTAGTCAACCTTTCTTTAGCCAAAATTCTTTCTCTATGTTTGTACTTCTCGATACTATATTTATCTATACTCTTCTTTCTGTGTACTATATTTCTTTGTACTCTGCTTCTCAAATCTAGTAGGAAGCTTTTGAAATATTAACTACTCCTATATATCTAGAAACTATAATTCTTATCTATATCTATAGGAATATTATCAACTTCTAAAATCTATCTTCAATGTCTTAGGTCACACCTAAGAATAAAATATAATTCTTTTCTTTCTAGAGAATTCAATATCAATGTCAAGGTGACTATGAATGTCCTTGAATGACCAAATTTTCTTCTAATTTGGTTCTTTTTAATATTCAATAGTGATTCTCCTCTTTTCTCTAGATAATCTAAAATATTATTAGGGTGAATTTGTATGTCCCCAAATTTCCAACTAACTTTTAAATTGAATTCCTCTATTAAATGTCCAATGTTTCTTCTAAGTTGACCCTTTCTATCATTATAGTTGAATCCTAGTCTTCACTGGTTTTCCTTCAACCAAGTGGAAAGACCCTAACATCCAAATAGGATGAATATTCATTGGACCCCCAATATCTACTCAATAAGACCTTTAAAAATAGAGTCCAAGTCTACACTGCCTTCAAAGTGGACAGACTCTAAATTAACTTTATAAAAAATGGATAAAGTTAAATATTGATAATGGTGGCTAATAAAATGAACTCTATCAAAATGGATAGATTCAGGTGGTATATTTGATACCACTATTGGATTTTTAAGCCTTACTACCACAAAATATCACAGGTCCTAATATAAACAAGCCACAATATTAAAGGTCAAAATATCAATAATGGTGAGTAGAATAATATATGAGCAATTTTATATATATATCTAGGTCAATATAATACTAAAATAAAAATTCACTTATATAATTAAATATGAATGTAAATGGCCTAAGTCATTCATGAACTATGCATGAATAAAATTTATAATATTAATTGCTCAAATTTTTTATACAAGCTTTATTCCTTTTCTTCCTCTTATAAATAGATAATAGGATATTCAGATTCTTAATTCTCATGGATCATTGTCTCCATAATATATCCATAGTAATGTGAATCTTGAAGTACTTGACTATTTCTCTCCATATTATAAGTCTCACGATCTTTGGCTTATCATCTTGCAATTTGCATACTAGACTCTTCACTTTCTTGTTGCGTGCACACTTGACTCTATGACACTTGCACATATCTACATGACTTGTACACTTCTACACATACTCCTAATCTAAGACACTTGTACACATCTTCACATTATATAGTTGCACACTTACATACATAAAACTTATGCACATTCTTGCTATCTACACTTGCCCTCTAACTTACATGACACTTGTGCATTTCCTACGCTTTGGCACTTACATGAAAGGGTAAATATAAATCAGTCACCTAAACTATAGAATCAACCCTAATTTATTACATATTTACAATTGTACCATAAAGGTGCATTAGCATGTCCAAACAATTAATATTCCTCAACAAACTTATCATCTTTGAGTCAAGAAGCATTTTCAACATATCAATTTGGGTTTGTCCAATATTTGTAAATTGCCATCAGGATTTGATACTACCAACTTTTGAGGAGTATTTTGAGTTGTATTTATATTGTTGTTTTAATGGGAATCGGTCACACCATCCCCTACAACATGTTTGTTTTTATATTATCCTTTATTAGAATATTCTTCTTCTTCTTTATTATAACTAAAATTTTCCCTTCTTATGAGGATGACTTCTACCCTTTTGGCCATGTCCATGGCTTCTTCAAAAGAGACAATAATGGTCTTTTCTAAGGGGTTAGATAGTTGTTCATGAAGGTTCCTAATAAATATATGCAAGATTTCCTTATGGGAAGGAATATACTGAAGTCTTCCTACCAAGGTTGGCTAAGAAATCTAAGATTTGTTTAGTATTGGATTGTTTTGTTGAGCAAGGTGCAGCGACAGTATTGTCATTGTTGTCAACACACTCAGATGGACAGGTTGATGCAGTGGACAGTTGTTCGAAGGTTGTTCGGAGTATGTACAGTGGTGTTCAATGCTTATGAGGATGTTTTTGATGTTCGGGTGAAGTTGTTACAGGTTGTTCGTGCAAATTTGCAAAAGTTGCAAAAATCGTCAGGAAGTTGTCAAAGTAGCAAAAGTTGTCAAAAAGGTGCGCTCCTTGCTTGCAGTGCATGGTCGGACAGGTCGGAGCATGTTGGCATGCTGGGAAACATGTTAGAATAGTGTTGGAGGTGTCAGCTCGATGTTTGGATTGATCGTTTGCATCGTCGGTACTTGGTTGGACAATTTTGCACTTAGTTGGACAGTTGTAAAATCTGCGTTAGAGGCCACTTTGCAGGAGGAATATTAAGAAATCCATGAGGAGTTAGACCTTGAAATTTTTACTGGAGGTAGTATGATGTACAGAGAGCTTATGTTTTAAATTTCAGCCCGAACGGAGACCCGAGGAAGAAACGAAAGTAGTTGCAAAATGCCTCCGCAACACTTTTTCCAGTTTATGTGACGTGTAAAATCTGCGTCAGAGGTCACTTTGTGGGAGGAATATTAAGCAATCCGTGAGGAATTGGACCTCAAAGTTTTTACTGGAGGTATCTGGATATACTGAGAGCTTAAGTTTTAAATTTCAGCCCAAACGGAGTCCGGAAGAAGAAACGGTGAGCGTTGCAAAATGGCTCTGGAGCACTTTTTCAGTTTATGTGACAGGTGTAAAATCAGCGTCAGAGGCCACTTTGTCGGAGGTACTGCGAATAATCCGTGAAGAGTTAAAATCTGAAATTTAAACTGAAGGTAGTCGGTTTATCCAAGAATATATGTTTCAATTTTTAGCCCATTTGGAAATTTGAGGAGGAAGTTATGACTGTTACAAAAAGCCCTATCAACTCTTTTTGGCAATTTTGGCAGTTTCTAAGAATATAACGGTTGAGTGGTACTTTTGTGTAACTGAAAAAAAGAGTTGTGTTTTTTAATGTGAAGCATATATATGTTTTAAAAGAAAAGGGAGAAGGGGTTTTTTGAAGAAAGGACTATCGGTGCATGTTGTGAAGAATTTTTTCTTTGGCATTTTGATTGAAAAAATGTGCAAGGTGTGAGATAATCAATGTGCAGAGTTGAGAAGATTGAAAAGGTTAGACAGAAGATTTTAGAGGAGAATATTTGTGAGCTAGACCACTCAGGGTCTTTTGATGAGATTTAATACTTTTATCAGAGCTTTTTAAATTTGTCGGGTCGGTGCTTGGCAACAGGGGTCGGTGCTCCTTGCAGTTGGTGCTGCTAAAGTTCGGGTTGGTTGGTGCCATTCCCTAGTTGGTGCTACAAAAATATTGTAAAGACCAAACATTTTTGAGGTTGGATTTGGATGGGAGTCCAAACAGTCCATTGGCACAATGGTTTTCCCACATCGGGTTTCCACTATAAATCTGGTGTTATGTGATGCATGTTTGTGTGATTGCTTGTTTTGATTTGATTTCGTAGTTGGATTAAATTTTTAATATACATTGATTCACCCCCTCTCAGTGTCACGCTTAGTTCAACAATTGGTATCAGAGCGAGGTTCCTGAATAGGCTTAACCGGTTAGGGTGATCTTGGAAGTGACACAATGGCAGGTGGTGAAGGCTTCTCATCAAACAAAGCACCATTGTTTGATGGAACTAATTACGCATTTTGGAGACTCAAGATGCAGACATATCTTTGTGCTTTGGGATACGACATTTGGGATTCAATAAATAGTGGATACACAATACCCACCACTTCTCCAACCGATGTTGCTGGTAAGAAACTATTTGAGAATGACTCAAAAGCAAAGAATGCTATCATGTGTGGATTAGTGGACAACGAACTGGTAAAGATTATGGGTTGTAAAATGGCAAAGGAAATATGGGACAAATTGAAGAGCATTCATGAAGGAGACGTTAAGATCAAGGAGGCCAAGTTACAAACACATCGAGCTCAGTTCGAAGGATTAAAGATGAATGAGGATGAGAATATAGAGGCATATATGTTGAGAGTTAATGAAGTCATTAATGCGATTAGAGGACTCGATGAGGAAATCGAAGATTCTATCATCATGAAAAAGGTATTAAGGTCCCTTCCCCAAAGATTTGATTCTAAAGTTTCAGCTATAGAAGAAGCTAAAGATCTAAATTCTTTTAGTATGGATGAGATGCATGGTTCTTTGACTGCATATGAGATGAGAATAGGAAAATCTAAACCCACAGACAGAGAAGTTGCTTTTAAAGCCCAGAAAAATATGAAAGCAAAACAAGAATCCGAGGAAGAAGAGACATCAGATGAAATGGAAGCAAACTTTGTTCGAAAACTAAAAAGGGGAAAAGGAAAATACAGAGGAAAGTTACCGTTTAAATGTTTCAACTATGGAGGCATTGGGCATTTCATAGCTAAATGTCCACTTAATGAGAAGAACAGAAGTGATGAAGGATCGCACGGAGAAAGAAGTGACTGGAAGAAAAAATCAAATTTCAAAAAAGGCAACTTCAAGAAGAAAAGTTTCATCTCCAAGAAGGTCAGTTCATCAGAAGACAACTCTAGTGAGGATTCTGAAAAAGAAATAGGTGAAGCTCTTTTCATGGCATTCAAAGAAGAAAAACCAGAAAAAGAACAGGAATGTGATGAAGAAGAAATTGATGCAGAAGTGAATTTGGAAGAGGAACTAATTGCAGCTCTGGATGAATTGAAGACAGAAAGAAAAAGGAATAAGAAAATTTCAAGAAAGCTTGAGGATGCAAATGAAATCATAACAAGTTTGAAAGTGTAGATAGAAGAATCCAAGAAGATCTCCGAAGATCTCGAAGTGCAAATAACCATGAAAATAGATTATTGCAACAAGTTAGAAGAAGAGATTGTTGGTTTAAGGATGCAACTAGAAGAGATGAATCAAAAAATTAGCTTTTATCACAAACGTGAAGAGAGTTCTATGAAGTTGGATAAGATCATAAAGAACCAGAAGACTACAGGCATCAAATTTGGTTTGGGTTTTGATGAAGGAGAATCATCAAATGGATCAAAGGCCACAAATGAAGAATCCACAAAGAATGAAGAAAAGAAATAGGTTAATCAAGCAAAAATGAATCATGCAAAGGAAAGCAATAATGCAAGGCACGAAAGGAGAATTGACAATGATGGTTTCACCAATGTCACACATCAAAGAAGAAGAAGATTTATGGCTCCTACAACAACATGGCAAAGACCACCACCCAGGTTCAATCATCCCTTTTACGGTTACTATTTTAAATGCAATGGTTATGGACATAAGATTTCAGATTGCAAGTATAATGTAGGACCAAGGAATTTTGCCAGTAGAAATGCTTTTTCACCTTTGATGGATTATGCAGTAGAATGTTATAACTGTCATAACTTTGGGCATATTGCAAGAAATTGTAGAAGTACATTTGCATCAAATCAATTTTAGGGAAGAAAATTTCAGCCAAATGGAATAAGACAAAATAGAAAATTTCCCGAAAAACATGCACAAGCTACTGAAAAAGAAAAGCCAAAACAAGAGCCCAAAACTGTAATCAAACCAGAGTGGAAAGAAAAAGAGCAACCTAAGGAAGAAAAGGAATCCTTGATCGTACAGACGACATTTAAAGCGCAGAATAAATCTGCACCATGGATACTTGATAGTGGATGCTCCAGTCATATGACAGGTGACAAACAAAAATTTGAGAAGTTGCAGCAATATGAAGGTGGTTCAGTGAAATTCGAAAACAATGATGGAGCTAAGATAGTTGGTAGAGGTTCAGTTAAGATCAGTGATGAAAAATTAGGTCAGAAGAAGTCTTGTTTGTGGTTGGTCTGAAGCATAACTTGTTGAGCGTAAGTCAGATTTGTGATAGAGGTCATGATGTGATCTTTAAGAAGCAGGGTTGTGAAATCAGAAAGGCAAACAATGGGAAGTTGATAATAGCTAGATCAAGGACATATAGCAACCTGTACACTCTCTCGGAGACTTCAGAAGGAGCTTGCTTGATTGGACAGGAAGAAGAGAATTGGTTGTGGCACAAGAGGCTCGGTCATATCAGTTTTGACAATCTAGTAAAAATTAGTTCAAAGAAAGCAGTGAGAGATATTCCCACCATTGGCAAACCATCAAATAGCATTTGTGCTTCATGTCAAAAAGGGAAGCAAACTAGAGTCTCATTTAAAACAAAAGAGTACTACACGAGCAAACCTTTGGAACTAGTACATACTGATTTATGTGGACCCATGAGAACGCAAAGCATAAACGGTGACAAATATTTCATGTTGTGTATAGATGACTATTCCAGGATGACATGGGTATTGTTTTTGAAGCATAAATCAGAAGCTTTTGAGATGTTCAAGGTTTTCAAAAACCAAGTTGAGAATCAAACAAGAAAAAGGATTAAATTTTTAAGGTCAGACAGAGGAGGAGAGTTCATTTCAGAGGATTTCATAGAGTATTGTGAAAAATATGGCATCAGGAGACAATTTTCAGCAGCCAGGACACCTCAGTAGAATGGTGTGGTAGAAAGAAAGAACAGGACAGTGCAGGAAATGGCATGGACTATGTTGACTGAGAGCAAAGTAGTAGATAGATTTTGGAAAGAGGCAGTCCATACTGCGGTATACATCCAAAATAGGTGCATGTTGAGGATGCATGAAAGCAAAACTCCTTATGAGTTGTGGTTCGGTAAAAAGGCAACAACAAGATATTTTAAAGTTTTTGGCAGCAAGTGTTACATCAAAAGAACTGAAGAAAACCTTGGTAAGTTTGAAGATAGAGCGGATGAAGGTATTTTTCTTGGCTATTCATCAAAAAGCAAAGCTTACAAATGTTACAACAAGAGGCTCAAAAAAATTGTGGAAAGTGTCGATGTTAAAGTTGATGAAGGAAGGGAACGAGTAATTAGCTATGAAGAGAACTACCCAATTTATGAAGAGGTCATTGAAGGAGATGAGGAAGAGGAAACGGAAAAGAAACCAAGAATTGACTCAGAGGATTCGAAAAGTGATTCAGAATTGGAAGAAAACAAGAAATTCAAAACAGGTAGCTAGCAGAAAGATCATCCTAGAGAGCAAATAATTGGAGACCCCATAGTTGGTGTTCAGACAAGAAGAAGATTAGTAAGTAACTACTCTTTACTATCCAACATTGAGCCCAAAAATGTTGTCGAAGCAAGCAAAGATGAAAGTTGGGTAAAGGCAATAAATGAAGAATTAGATCAGATCGAGAAAAACAAGACTTGGGAGTTAGTACCAAGACCCGCAAATAAAAATGTAATCGGTACTAAATGGGTCTTTCGAAACAAATTGAATGAAGATGGACAGGTAGTCAGGAACAAAGCAAGATTGGTATGCAAAGGGTATGCGCAAGTTGAAGGTATTGACTTCGAGGAAACCTTTGCACCTGTGGCTAGACTAGAGGCAATTAGAATGTTTCTTGCTTTAGCAGTTTACAAGAATTTCAAAGTTTATCAAATGGATGTGAAATCAACATTTTTGAATGGGAAACTTGAAGAAGAGGTTTATATTGAGCAGCCAGATGGTTTTTAGCTTGGTGATGATCCCAACTTGGTTTGCAAGTTGAAGAAAGTGTTATATGGCTTAAAACAGGCACCTCGGGCATGGTATGCAAGGCTAGACAATTATCTTACTCAACAAGGGTTCAAGAAAGGTATGGTGGATAGTAATTTGTATGTCAAAATAGAAAATGGTCATCATATTGTTGTTGTATACATAGATGATATCATATTTGGCAGCAACAAAGATGAGTTGTGTAAATATTTAGCAAATAAGATGCAGAAAGAGTTTGAAATGTCAATGATTGGTGAACTTTCGTATTTTCTCGGATTGCAAGTTAATCAAAAGGAGAAGGGCATATTTATTTCTCAAATTAAATATGTGAAAGAGATGCTAAAAAAGTTCACAATGGAGGATTGCAAGCCAGTTAGCACTCCCATGACGACAAGTTGCAAGTTGAGCAAGGATGACAAATCTCCACCTGTTGATCAAACTATGTACAGATCCATGATTGGGAGCTTACTGTACTTGACAACTACTAGACCGGATATTTTGTAGGTAGTATGCATGGTAGCACGATTTCAGGCTAGTCCCAAGGAGACTCATGTGACAATAGTGAAGAGGATTTTTTGGTACCTCAAGGGTACTATGGAGTATGGGTTATGGTATCCGAAAGGTAAGGACTTCACCCTTATTGCGTATTCAGATGCAGATTGGGCAGGATGTGTAGATGATAGGAAGAGTACCAATGGAGGTGCATTCTATCTTGGTGATAATCTTGTTGCGTGGCATAGCAAAAAGTAGGAGTCAGTCTCATTATCCACAATAGAGGTAGAGTATATTGCAACGACATCATGTTGTACACAGGTACTTTGGATGAAACAAACTTTGAAGGATCTTGGAATAAATTTTAGTGAGCCCATATCGATCATGTGTGACAATACAAGTGCAATCAATATCTCAAAGAATCTGGTTATGCATTCTCACACAAAACATATTGCTATCCGGTACCATTTTTTGAAGGAGAAAGTTGCGGAAGGTGAGGTTAAGTTGGATTTTGTTCCAACAATAGAGCAAGTAGCGGATATCTTCACCAAACCATTGCCCAAGGAAGTCTTTGAGTACCTTCACAAGAAATTGGGAGTGGTCACACTTCCCAAGCATTGACTAGCTATCGGGGCCACATTCTCAGGGGGAGCATTTGTGTCTTTGTTTATCTTTTTGCTCATGTTTGTGATTCTTGCTAAGTGTAATAATTTTTGCCTGAGAATGTTGTGCATGGACTCAGGGGGAGTTTGCAGTAACCCTTTGGTCTTGTTGTCAAAGGGGGAGAAGAGTTACAGGAAATTGTGCATGTGTTGCCAACAATTCCAAAGGGGGAGATTGTTGAGCAAGGTGCAACGACAATATTGTCATTGTTGTCAACACACTCAGATGGACAAGTTGATGTAGTGGATAGTTGTTCGAAGGTTGTTCGGAGTATGTACAATGGTGTTCAATGCTTATGAGGATGTTTTTGATGTTCGGGTGAAGTTGTTACAGGTTGTTCGTGCAAATTTGCAAAAGTTGCAAAAATCATCAGAAGTTGTCAAAGTAGCAAAAGTTGTCAAAAAGGTGCGCTCCTTGCTTGGGGGGGGGGGGGGGTTGGAATGCAATAATGTCATAATTTTAGAATAGTGTTGAATTTTGGATTGATCGTTTGCATCGACTTGGTTGGAATTTGTGATTTTTTGTGACAGTTGTAAAATCTACGTTAGAGGTCACTTTACAGGAGGAATATTAAGAAATTCATGAGGAATTGGACCTCAAATTTTTACTGGAGGTATCTGGATATACTGAGAGCTTAATTTTTAAATTTCAGCCCAAACGGAGTCCGGAAGAAGAAACGGTGAGCGTTGCAAAATGGCTCTGGAGCACTTTTTCAGTTTATGTGACAGGTGTAAAATCAGCGTTAGAGGCCACTTTGTCGGAGGTACTACGAATAATCCATGAAGAGTTAAAATATGAAATTTAAACTGAAGGTAGTCGGTTTATCCAAGAATATATGTTTCAATTTTTAGCCCGTTTGGAAATTTGAGGAGGAAGTTATGACTGTTACAAAAAGCCCTATCAGCTCTTTTTGGCATTTTTGGCAATTTCTAAGAATATAACGGTTGAGTGGTACTTTTGTGTAACTGAAAAAAAGAGCTACATTTTTTAATGTGAAGCATATATATGTTTTAAAATAAAAGGGAGAAGGGGGTTTTTTGGAGAAAGGATTGTCGGTGCATGTTGTGAAGAATTTTTTTCTTTGGCATTTTGATTGAAAAAATGTGCAAGGTGTGAGATAATCAATGTGCAGAGTTGAGAAGATTGAAAAGGTTAGACAAAATATTTTAGAGGAGAATATTTGTGAGCTAGACCACTCAGGGTCTTTTGATGAGATTTAATACTTTTATCAGAGCTTTTTAAATTTGTCGGGTCGGTGCTTGGCAACAGGGTCGGTGCTCCTTGCAGTTGGTGTTGCTAAAGTCCGGGTTGGTTGGTGCCATTCCCTGCAGTTGGTGCTGCAAAAATATTGTAAAGACCAAACATTTTTGAGGCTGGATTTGGATGGGAGTCCAAACAGTCCATTGGCACAATGGTTTTCCCACATCGGGTTTCCACTATAAATCTGGTGTTATGTGATGCATGTTTGTGTGATTGCTTGTTTTGATTTGATTTCGTAGTTGGATTAAATTTTTAATATACACTGATTCACCCCCCTCTCAGTGTCACGCTTAGTTCAACATACTTAAGTTGGTAGAGGTCATCTATGGTGACCTTCTCTTCTATGTAAACTAAAAATTGTTTAACAAATGCCTCCATAAGTTCTTTGAAATTCTTAATGGAGTGATGTGGTATTTAAATATACCACTCTAGGGCTAATCCACTAAGGCTTTTAAGGAATAATCTAAGGACTAATTTTCATCATGATTTATATCAATACATGATTTATATAACCTAAGTGATTAATGGTGTAGACACTAGATTCTAACCATTTATCATCCACTCATCATCATCAAATCATAGCCATTATTTTTTTTTTTAAAGCGAAAAACCCCTTGCGGAGCTGCCTTGGTCTGAGAGACCACGAACAAGGGGTTTTACACTGTCAAAGTCACTCGGGGTCGCACCCGACCCTGCTCGCACCAACATTATCAATTGGATTTTAGATACCCAATTCAACTTTTTGGTAGGATGGAGATTTGAACCTAGGACCTCCCTTGGAGGATTGCCCTCTCCTCTCCAACTCACCTACAACACCGGGTACAAATCATAGCCATTCATCATTAGTTATATATATCTATTTATTTATTTAAATATAAATATATTATATATTATATATTTATATATTTATATTTATGTTATATATATATATATATATATATATATATATATATATATATATATATATATATATACCATCCATAAAAACTCCATCTTAGTGGGCCATGTGGCAATACTTATCGCTCATTAAATGCAATTTGTGTCACTTATCAAGTTGTAATCTTAGTTGCTCATCATGTTTTAATCTTGGCCACTCGTTGTTGTCATCAAAACCCTAACATGAATGAAGGTAATCATAAAATGTTATTCATTTTTTGAATAAGGGTTGGAAAACATTTGCAAAGAGAGATCATACACATTCATATGAAATTCTGCACAAACCCTAGCCATCATTGTATTAATCGTTCGATCACCACCACCTCTATGAACCATATCTAGACTCTTACGAGCATTCACCATAGCCCAAAAATACCTCAAGATGTTTCTCGAATGCTACAAGACATCCACCATTATCTACATATGCTTTAGAGTATTCAATAGATGCTGGGATACATCCGATGAACCCTCGGATGTTTTTGGGCATCCATGCAATATCATTTTGAACTCTTGAATGAATAGATCTCAATTAGGTATTGACAAGGCAACTATTTTTTATTTACATTTCATGTATTCTATTTCACATTTCACAAGCATTTCACTTAGGATTTGTAGTTTTTTATTTCATATTGACAAGGGTTTGTAGTTTTTTAGGCAAAAAATATGAAAGGCATAATAATTGCACTATAGGATAGTTCTCTTTTGCACTTTATTGTTCAAGAAAACACCATAGAGAATAAAAACTTAAAAGGAACATCACACACTGCACGATTCATATTAAACATCAGCAAGTTGGATTTCATCATCAATCGTTGATCAAGACCAACGATGGTGGGCTTTATCTCCATATATTGGCTCATTCCCTAGACAACGTAGTAGCCCCAAGAGAGTGGATTTATAGATTTTATAATTGGAAATTCCTCTACTTTTGGGTGCACCCAAAGTAGGAAGGATTAGCAAATCTCTTTTACCGCGAGGCTCAATAATAAGTGGAACATAGCTATTGTTCTTGTCTGAGCATGCCTAAGTGTAAAGCAAAATCTTGTCTAGGCAAGTATGAAGACTCAAATAGTGCAACCTCCCTCAAGGGCTACTTTTGATTCTTTAGGTTTACCTTGAGCCAATCATCCCCTAGGAAGCCATTTTTAGTCGCTTGTGATTCATCCTTCGTTAGAAGGGTGGGTTTGAATACACCTTCTTAGTTGCATCTATAATTCACCTTACATATTTTTTCTAGGATTAGGATTTCCAACATAAAAATAAATAAAACAAAAAAATAAAAAACAATCCAAAAAAGAAGAAAATAATTTTTTGCAAAGACATAGAAAACACTTGTTTGCTTGAGTGATTTGTGTGTTTTTCATTCATTTCCATTTTTACATACGCATCCATTTTTTTTGCCATACAAACTTACCTCTAGCTTATGGTATTGACTAGAAATCAAACCAAATCTATGAGTCAGCCACTCACCAGCCGACCATTTCCATCTATGGAGTGCTCCACTCCTTTTCCAGCTACTTCTGTGGCTAACACAACCTGTGTGTCGCAGAAAATCTACCTTGTATGCTGGACCCTCGCACATAACATCCACTTTAGATATAGATATGATGTAGAGGGTAATCCATACATCCATATCTGAAATCAAACCATCCACACCTTTCGACCATCGCATCACTTATATAGATTCTAATGTTGTTAGGGCCCATTTGAGATCAACCAATCTGGTTCTAGAACCTCTTACCATTCCACCCTAATATGTTTCTTTGTTTTATTAAGAACCCTCACACTTATGCCAAGTCATTACCAACCCTCTTTTTGAGGCCACATCTACACCTCCACACCAAAATCCTCCATAATCATTTAGCCAAAGCACCTCCATTTCATCTACCTATACCACAACCTATTCCAACCCAATCTATGAAGCATAAGTTAATGCTGCTTCACAGAGTCCATAAACCATAACATTAACATCATTGAGGTCTACCATCTCTCATTCAGTTGTGGTTCCTTTCACAACCTACCCTCCATCAAATTCAATCAATATTGCCAACACTTAGACCATGCCAACCTCAGCTCCCAATATAACCACACAATCAACATCTGGAGTTACCATACAATAAGCATGGCAACATCTAAAATAGCTACTTATGTGTAATCAAAATGCTCATCCTTGTACACAACAACAATTGCAGGTAGCCTATTTCAAACATCCACTCACATCCACATAAAATACCTTTTCACCTTAACCAATCTTGGGTATCGTGACCATGAACGATCACTATACCCACTCTTCCACTCCACCACATCCATGTCATATCAACTACTCAAAATACTACCATCCCTCAAGCTCCACATCATCAATCTCCATCCCATCAAATCAAACATTTCATAATCAATTTCAATAAAACATCCAACACCATCACATATCCACTACCATCAACCCATTAGCCAACCAAAACCTCATTTCATCGTAATAGTTTATTGCTTAATATACACCATCCACATACACTCACCATGCAAAACAAGGCTTCCAAACACCAATGGAAGACCTTAAAATTTAGTCCATGTAAAATCATATTGATAGCTTAATGTTGCACACACCAGGTATGGTATATCAAAAACCCACATTAAGACATCTACTCAATCACCCCATTCATCCTTTGGTACCATCACCACCATATCTTGCAAATTTTACACTACCGAAGTTTGATAAATTTTGTAGACACCAAAACCTAGCCACTTATCCTCCATCCATGGTTTCTTGATATTTCCACCAGCAAAACCTATCCACTTGTCCTCCATATGGCTTTCCCACCATTTCCACCCACTATTCATATATATCTTTATCGAACGCCTTTGGGCATTTTCTATCATCACCAACTGCCTCTAGACACCTCCCTACTTGTCCCGAGTGCCCATGGGCATTTCCCACAACTTCCAGGAACCTGTGGGAATTTGTAAGCCTTTTAAAGACCTCCTAGCCTTTGAGAAACGCTAGGGTATCAACGCGCCTACCACCTACAACAAAATTTCACAAATTGGAAGACAAAAATCAAAGTAAGGTAAAGCTACTGGTTATTGATTTTATTTTATTTATTTATTTTCATGTCTGCTCACTCCCTTTGCAGTCTTTAGTTAGGGTTTTATCATTGCTTATAGAAAACCTCACACTGTGGAGCCCTCACAAGTATTACTAACTATTTTATTGTGTCATTATGTGCAGATCTAAAGGTGCTACATCAACATTGGATAACTATTTAAGCTGGAGTGGCCCAGCATCGAATATCAAGAAGCCCACTCAATTATATTGGGAGAAAGACGTGTCTGAAGACACCACAACCTTGGTTTTTAGGATTTCAAAGAACCCTAACCCCTATAAAATTATATTAAAAAATATTCAAGGATCCACATTGTAATAATGGAGTTTTTAGGCTCCCCCATTAATATAAGAATATCTATTGTGCAATTTTGGTTTCCTTGTATTTCATTTATATAACATTGTTTGGTGTTGTGTTTATGTCTCTACAAATGGTGACATTCCTAACATTATGGGATTTCCATATCACTATTTTCACATAGTCAATTGGCAATGCCATGGCCTACGATTGCATGAATAGAGAGTGCATCAACCTATCGATGTTCTATATCAAGAGGTGCACGATCATTCAGGTCTAGGTTACCACCCACTTTCCACCACATCTTCTCTTGAATGAGCCTTCCAAAGGCTTAATTTCCATTCAGGAGAAGAAGACCTCCATATCGATAATTATGACGATGCCATCTATGAAGAATTTGAGCTTATTTCAATAATTTTAGATGAGTTTGAAGAATAATCGAAGCCCATCATTTCCCATACCGAACAAGATGAGTTTTATCTCAACATGTTCCCCATCCATGAGCCCATATTTCACTTGCTTCTTCCACAAGAGCGAGCTGCCCCTACCTATGAACCACCACCTCCATTCCATTAAGCCACTTCATAAGCCAACTTGTAACATATGTACATAAAATAAAAATAGTGGTTTTCACCACTACCAAAAAAAATAAAAAATCAATAAAAAATCAAAAACATGTTTTCTTTTTTAGCATTGCATGTATATATCATTTAGTAAAATATATTTTGTTTTAATTACTACTGTTTAGGTTAACCAAGCCCCTAGTTTCAGTTATTAGGTTCCACCCATTCCATTTAAACTCATCCACCTTGCCCATAAGTCAACATGAATTCTATTGATTTATTCACCCCGTTCCATAATCCATACGATCTGGCTAAGCCAATTCATATTGACATAAGTCTAATCGATGTGGATCAGATTTCCTCACCTCCATCCTTTGCTAAATTTGTTTTATCTGAGGAATTGTTAAGGGCTTATGCCAACTACTTTCCTCCATCCCCTCCGCCTTCACCTTAACCCTCACCTTCGGATATTGAGGTTTTCTAGGAAAAAATAGACAAGGATAAACCAGAAGAGTTTGATAACATCTTAGATGACATTCATCTGATCCCTATGCCCCATAAACTTGAGGAAGGTTCCCACATGTCTATTGAAGATACCATCAATGTGGACCTTAGTTCATACAAGGACAATCCCCAAATTGTCAAGCTTGGCAAAATTTTATCACTCGACGAACAAGAGCAATTAATTGCTCTTCTCAAGAGGAAGAAGGGCATATTTGCATGGTCATACAAGGATATGCCCAATATTAAACCTAGTTTGGTTATACAAAATCTCACATTACATCCTGATGCTAAGCTGGTCAAATAAAAACTTAGGAGAATGCATCCTACCATGGCCCTCGTAGTAAAAACAGAACTTCAAAAATTCGTAGACGTGAACTTCATAGTTCCTATCAACTATCTCGAGTGACTTTCAAACATGGGACCAATTTACAAGCCTAATGGGGTGATACACATCTGCACTAACTTTTGAGATCTTAAAAAAGCATGTCCTAAGGATGAATTTCCTCTCCCAAACATTGATTCTCTTGTTGATACTTGTGCCAGCCATGAAATGCTTTCAATCATTGATAGTTTTTCAGGATATAACCAAATTCAAACAAATCCTGATGACCAACACAAAACAACATTCACTACACCTTGGGGAACTTTTTGTTACAAGGTGATGCCCTTTGGCCTCAAAAATACAGGTGCCACTTATCAACGTTCCATGACATACATTTTCCATGACTATATGCATAAGATTATTAAAGACTATATGGATGATCTCTTGGCTAAATTCAAAACTTGACAAGATCATATTGGTGTATTAGCAAGGTTATGCATAGCGGTGAAACTTCACCATTGGGGCGAAAAAACCCATTTTTGAAAATTCAAATTCGCGAAATTTTCGAGACCCGGACGTCGGCCATGTAGCCAAAATTTTCGAGAAAAAATAAAATTTTGATGTCGGTTAGCCATCCTTTGATGAGAGTATCACGAATATTTTAAAAAATTCACAAGTAATCCCGCCTAAATAAAGTACCCTTTTCGCCCTAAAATTTTAGAATTTCTAAATTATCCCGCCAAACTCGCCAAGTATACCTCTATATATAATTAACACCCCAAGGAAAATACCTACACAATTCTTCACAACATCGAAACCTTTTCTACTACCGACCGCAACAAATTTAGCAACCAAACGAAATAGTGTCCTGTTCTGCAAACAAACGAAACTAATTTTGCAACCGACCGGACGAAACCAGAATCTCGTGCAACCGGTCAAAACATCTCTGCATCAAAAATCTGTCGTGCATCCGGACGAAGCCATTTTTGCACCCGAGACCTGTTGTGTAACCGATCGAATACTTTTTGTGTTCGTGACCTGGCGTGAAATCGAACGACACTTTCCTAGCTTTTGGATACTATCATGCAACCGGATGGATCCTTTTCTACTTTTGGAAACTACCATGCACTTGGATGGATCCTTTTATGCTTTCGGATACAACCGTGCAACCGAACGGATATTTTATGCTTTCGGATACTACCATGCAACCGGTCGGGCCATTTCTGAATCCGGAGACTTTCATGCAACCGGATGGACAATTTTTGAATCCGAAGACTTCCGTGCAACCGAAAAAATCCATTCCTAAATCCGAAGACTTCCATGCAACTGGACGAGACCATTTCTGAATCTAGAGACTTTCGTGCAACTAGGCGGAACTATGTTTACCAGGATCTTTGCCTACCTTTGACCAAAACCAGTATCTCTGCATACGGACAAAATATCTTTTAGCACCAGGTTCTCTGTCACTTCTCTACTTTTCTTTATATTGCCATGTTTTGCTTGTTATTTTTCCAAGTTTTGAATGTCATTGCTGTGTTGAGTCTGTTCCCTTGTTTTTCTCTATTTTGCCATGTTTAGAATGTTTTAAAACTCTTTGATTCTTAGTTTTAATTAAGATCTTTTTTTTTTTCTAAGATTATACATAAGTAAATTCTTTGGTTCTCTATTGACATATTGATGCTCTTTTTCTCTGTTAGAGTGCTTTGACCAAAATAATAACTAGTGGCATAAACTGATAAAATCACAATAAAGAATGGCTGGAAAAAAGTATGTATAATTTACCACCCAAACATTGTTTATTCTATTTACAATAATATCTCAAGGCCTCCAGAAAATACACCCTCTTTAACTTTTTTTTTGTCACTAGTAAAATGTCACCCAGTGATGGAAAGAAGGGCACCAAATCTTCTACTGAAAAGAGTATCCTCAAATATTTTAGCCAAACTTTGAAATGCGACGAGCCAACGACATCTGTGCAAATTCAAGGTACAAATGATTTTTTACTTCCCAGTATGTGCTTGATTGACGATTTGTATATTTTTTTGTAAATTTTTTCATCCAATAGTGATAAAAAATATTATGGTATGCTACTATGCAGAATACCCTATCGATCCTGATATACCTCCACTTGAAGATATTCCCCAAGAAGAGATGACTTTCATTGAAAATCCCCTTAGAAATGACATCCAACAAACACTTGATGACAACACGTAAAATGACATCACAATTGAAAATGAAAGTGATAAATCAAAATCATTACAAGCATCAATTGAATCTTCAACCAAAAATTCCAAAAAAAGAAAAGCATCTCTCTAGATACTTGGAAGGGGATTTAGGAAAGAATGGGCAAAAATATTTCCCTGGCTTGAGCCTGTCATGACTGAGGATAACCAAATTGATGAAAAAGAATGTAGATGCAAAATTTGCAGTTGGAGACTTGGTAAGGATCATAGGCTTCAAAACAAGATTGATACAATTGAAAAACATCCTGGCAAATGTTATGTAAAAGTTATAAAAAGTAATGGTGAAGTTAGTAAAGAAGTTAAGTGGAAGGATGCATCAGAATGTATGCATTTAAGATATGCTATAGAATATGACAATCACTTAAAGCAACAACAATCTCTTGTTGAGAAAGGTGGAACAATTGGAGCCCAATTTCACAAATTACAGAAGACTATTTTTGCTTCAAAAAGTAAGTAGTTTGCCATTGTTTACAATATTCTCAAGAAAGGTAGACCAATGTCCGATTTTATTGATTATAAGCAACTATTATGCCTTTTTAATGTGCAAAACCTTCCTAGTTCTCATTGGTCAGACCAAAGTGGTTGGGAAATGGCAAAATGTTTATCTTTGGTTGAGAAAGAAGACCTAAGGGAGCAAGTAAAACTTGCCAAATTCATTTCACTTTCTATTGATGAGGTAACAACTATGGATAACACTTCTTGGATTTGCATGCATGTGTACACATTTCAAAATCATGTTAGAAGGCCTATTTTGTTGGGAATACATAAGATGTTGGAAAGTTCAAATGCAGAAAATATTTATAATGTTGTTAAAAGTTTAAAGAATATTGCGGGAATGAATGATATAGACATTGCAACAAAGTTAATTTGTGTTGGAGCTGATGGAGTTGCTATTATGCAAGGTCACAAGTCTGGTCTGTGTGTTCGACTCCAAACCATAGTTGCCCCATATATGATCCCCATTCACTGTATGGCTCATAGAGTAAATCTTGCATATAAAATTGTGAGCACATTTTCAAATGTTGCTAAAGTTGAAAACCTTGTTCGTGATATTCATTCTTATTTCTCATTAAGTCCAAAAATATTTGTAGAGTTTCAGCAATTTGCACTAGGAGTTACAGAAGGGAAAAAATTGTTAAAATATGTGGATACAAGATGGATTTCATCGTATCAACCTGCTCGGAGAGTTTTGGCAGAATATCAATCACCGACAGGGTTTATGCATGCAAATCGCATAATAGTTGATAAGGCAAAAGATATGTTGTTCCGTTTGACTGACTTGGAAACACTTTTGACATTATGTGGTATTCTTCCAATGTTAAAAGAAATGAATAGATTAATTAATCTTGCACAAGAGAGATCCATCTATATCGTTGATTTTATGAGGATGAGAAAACAGATATGCATGCTTCTTGATACATTATATGTGTCTAATGCAGATTTTATAGAACCTGTATTTGATAGTTGGAATACATTGATAAACGTGAACAATCCAAAAAGCTTCTTGAAGTTTGACATCAATGATCATCTTTGTATTAATGTTCATGAAAAGATGATACCTGTTTATTGTTTTGAAAGGCAATCAAGTATTGTTGTGGAAGATTTTGAAGAAGTTCCTGTAACACATAATAGATTTCATGTTGTAATACAGAAAACAAAGAGTAATTTGTCAAATATAGCAAAAAATTTGACAGGTGAGATAAGAGAACGATTTTAGAGAGATGAGTTGCTTGAGTCCATGGGTGTGGTTAACCCCATGTTTTGGGGACCTTGTACTGAATACAGTTATGCAAATGAGTTGTTTATTAAATATATGGGTAATCTCATTGACCATTTTAGTAAGAGTGTGGAAGTCAATGGTGTTGAAATTAATGGTATACTCAACAGTGAACTTTTGAAAGAACAATCATCGCATTTTGGAAGAACAATGGTTTTGCAAACATCACATATGACAAGTGTCCATGAGATTGGTTCCACTGCACGTTTGTGGCAAAAATTGTATCCAAGCACAGTCTTAAAAGATACTATAAGTGAATACTTTCATTTATATGAATTATGTGAAACAATGATTTTGGGGTCAGTCGAAGATGAAAGAGTTTTCAGTGCACTTGCTTTTGTTAAATCTAAAATCTGCAACAGACTCGACAAGAATTTAGAAAATTGATTTAAGAATTTATGTGTCCTCATATTAGTTGGATACATTTTTGTAAGGATTGTAAACAATTGATATGTTTGGGTCCTTAGTGATAATTCTCAACTCTGATTTCATTGACAATAATAAACATGAACTGATTTGATAGCAGATTTCTCAATATTGTTCCAGATTTATATGATTTCAATGAATTGTTGTTTTAAATCATATTATTGTTTTAAAATTACATGGCTTATTTCATTTTTGTAGATTGTAAAATTGTATGTTTGGGTCTTAGTGTCTCAACTCTCATTTCATTGACAATGATAAACACGAATAATACATAACATTTTCAAACTCAAATATTACATAACATTTTCAAACCCAAATTATGTGCATAATTTCTACAAATTAGATATTAGATATTGCAGCCTTTTTCAAACCCAAATTATGTGCATCATAACTTTTTCAAACCGAAATAAGATATTGCAATCTTTTTAAAACATTTTCAAACAAAAAAATTCATATTAACTAGTTCAAAAAGATTTATATTACATCGTTCAAACATTTTGAAACCCAAATATTACATAACATTTTCAAACTCAAATATTACATTACACTTTCAAACCGAAATTAGATATTACAATATTTTTAAAACATTATCAAACATAAATTACATGACATTTTCAAACAGAATATTTCATATTAACTAGTTCAAAAAGAAACATATTACATCATTCAAACATTTGTAAACACAAATATAACATAACATTTTCAAACAAAAATTAATATATTGCAATCTTTTTTAAAATATTTTCCAACTCAAATCTCAAATATTACATACCAATTTCAAATAGAAATTCCCAAATATTAGATAACATTTTCAAACTCAAATATTACATAACATTTTCAAACCCAAATTATGTGCATCATAACTACAAATTAACTATTTCAAAAAGACATATGTTACATCTTTCAAACACTTTAAACCCAAATATTACATACCATTTTCTAACTCAAATACTACATAACATTTTCAAACCGAAAATAAATATTCCAGTCTTTTGAAAACATTTTCAAACTCAAGTCTCAAATATTACATACCAATTTCAAATAGAAATTACATATTTCAGTATTTTTAAAACATTGTCAACATTTTCAAATTTCAATCTTTTGATTGGTGCTTGGATGCTTCACTAGTGTTTGGAGTTGCCGTTTCTTTTCCTTTATCAGCTTCTGTGACACTCTTTCCTTTATCAGCTTCTGTGACACTCTCTTCTGGCAGTGCTCCAACTCTAACAAGGTTGTCACGTACTTTCACAATACTTGACACACATGCAACTTCTTCTTTGTTTGGATCTTCAAGTATTGTTGGAAGCATTTCTTTCATTTTCTCAAGCACATTTTCTAGATCTTCATGCAACTTCTCTCTGATGTATTTTTTTAAACGATTGTTTTCTAAAACCTTTGCCTTCATTTTCTTTTTCATTTCCATTGATTTCATCAAACATGATTTTGCTATAAGAATATTGACATCCATGCTCTTAACCTGTGTTTTCAAGTTTTCAAAATTTGATTGCAAAACAAATTGAAAACTTAATTCAAAAGGGATATATTGAAATTATTACAAATTTTCAAGAAATATAAAAATTTAAATGCAATAGAAAATTGGAATATATATAACTTTTTTACCTCAACCAATTATTTTGCAACCTCAACAACTGCAACCCTATCCTTATCAGAAGCCCATAAGTTGTAAAATGCTTGGGCTTCAACATTAACATTCTCCAATCTACCAACAACAACATTTAAGACATCATCATCATAAATAAAATCAGATTTAACAATTCCTGAAGTAGCATGTTTTAGCAAGCCATCAAGCTTTTCAGGTTCATATTTGACTAAAGAATAAATAGAATCCATTTTTTCATAATTTTTATATCAGGCATTAATTTCCCTAATAAGGACCTTTGCCCGATATTCCCATTCTTTCAACTCCTGCAAATATTTCAAAACAAACTCCTGAATTTTTGACTTAGTACTTGCTGCCAATGAAACATTTTCATTAAAATTGACAACATCATCCTCAGTTTGAGGACCCTAAGGATGAGGGTTGTCTCCTTGGGTGGGTGGTTCTGATGTCTGCTGAGCTGCAGGGACTTCTTCTTCTCGTGCTAGATATTTAAGCACATATGTTGCCCTAAAGCCTTCAATGTTGCCCTAAAACATGTAATCCTGATCAAGTGGAATATTATCCAATCCTTGTCCAGAACATTCAGGTGCCTGTGTATTTGAAGAAAATGTAAATTGAGACCATCCATGCCCATGAATTTATGCTGGCATGTGTGATCTCTGTGGGTGTGAAATCCCATGCCCAGAACTTCATGAAGTGGCTTGTGATCTCTGTGAAAATAAACATTTTCCAACACCGACTTGCCCTCACATAGGCTGAGGTTGTGACTGTCCCTGTTGTTGATTGCATGTAACCGGTGAGTGTGATGCTTGTGGAGGTGGTGGGGGCATATGCCCTCTAACTTGTGATGTTACTAGTTGAACATGAGAATCAACTAAAAATAGTCAAAAATATTTTGTTACAATTCTGCTTAAAATAAAAAAAAATCTAAATTTTGATTAACTACACATAGAATCATAGATTTACCTGATGAAATGTGTTGCAATTGTCCTACATTGGGGGAGGGGTTGGCCACACTAGATTTGGCTTGCACATTTTGTGCATACCTAGGTGTACGAGAAACCCAGGAGTAGTTGCTTGCCTTGCACATTTGTGTGACCTCTGCATAGTAACAAGTGTTGCTTCAGAGCTCGTATCTTTAGAATCACCTGTTTGCTCCGGCCTGTGACCCCTATTGGCAGCAATCTATTTAGTCCTTGAAATTTCTACCTTCGCCTGCATATAGATGAAAAAAATTAAAAAAGTGAATGTGGTAAAATATAAAATAGTATGTCAAAGACAATGATGTAGTTATTACCCTCAATTCCTCTGGTGTCATGGCAATAGAGTGTAGTTTTGAATGCATAACAGTTGGTACAGGAGTAGTTGACAAATTATGAAAAGACTCAAAATATAAAGCTAAAAGATAATTTACAGTGCCCACAATGGGCTGAGTCTTGGGGGGCTGAGTCTTGGAAGTTGCAAGTTGGACCACATGCAACTCAGTCCTAACTCGATCTGAAATATAGGTACACCAATCAAACTTGTGATTTTGTTCAGACTGAACAAAATAATACAGTGCCCAAAATAGAATTTTTGGTCTTCCCAACAGAATAATCCTGGCCTGGAAAAACTCGATAATGGCCTTCAGAGTTTGATGGTAAACATCGCTAATCGTTAAACCTATTTTTTTTTGGCGTTAGAAGTTGCATAAAAAAATTTGATGTCAATTTACAAATTTAAAACATTGAAAATTAATAAAATAAAATTAACAAGATTTATACCTGCCAAATCTTTCGATGAAAGATCGTACTTGTTATCGAGGTGTGCTTTGTCATCTGGAGAAAGTTGTGACCTCGATGACACTTGATTAAAACCAATGAATGGAAGACCTATCAATCTGTGAATATCTACAGGGGTGATGCTGAAAACAACATTTCTAGTTCATAGTTTAATGCTTACAATACCCCTGTCGTGGTCATAACCAGAGATAATATGTTGTAGGAGCCCTTTGTCTGTTCTAAAATGTGGCATGGAAATGAGGGTTGATAAACCTACATTATGGAGCCACTGAAAGTTCATCCTTGGTGTTGTTATGAGATTTGATATCAAAGTGCACGTAAAATTCTTGAATTTTGGTGCGATTGTGGAAGGGGTATCCATTGGAAGTAGTTGGAAGTGGAAGAAAAAGGATTGGGAATCAAAACTGAAAGGTCGATCAGAAAGGTTAGCTCTGGTTGTAGCAGTCACAGAAACAAAATGAGAAAATGACTATTGATGCCCTTTTATAGACTTGAAACATATTTGACACGTGGCAACATCGTATTGGACATGGAGAACGGGACATGCAGTATTAGACATGTGGCAGTATGAGTGGTATTCGGACCAAACTATGCATCCGGTCTGAGGTCGGTACATATTATGCATTCGGTTCAAGGATGAAACATATTATGTAGTCGGTTCGAGACCGGGCTATAATATGCACCCGGTTCAATATCGAAACATAATATGCACCCTATCCGAGACCAAAACATAATATGAATCAATTCTAAAACTGGGACCTATTGTGCAACCGATCGAAATCATTATTATGCTTTCGGATGGTATCCAAAATAAAGTATGCATCCAGGAAATGGCCTGCTATGAATGACATCATCCGAGACAAAGTATGCATCCAAGAAATGATCGGATACATAATATGATCCGACATTATCCCGGATACATAAGATGTTTCGGGCAACGATCGGATGCATTTTATGATCCGGGTTTCTGTCGGAGCATATTATGCATCCGGTCATTGCTCGGATCATAATATGCATCCGAGGCAATGATCGGATGCATAATATAATCCGGTGTTAGCCCGGATGCATAATATGTTTTGGGCAGCGCCCGAATGCATATTATGTTCTAGGTTTCTATTGAAGTATATTATGCACCCGATCATTACCTGAATCATAATATGCATCCGATCATTATCTGAAACATATCATATGATATAGCACACAAATATCCACCCGGTCATCAATTAACACGTTATCACATTATCCTTTCGGATCATAAAATGCATTCGATCATTACCTAGAACATGGTATGCATCCGACCCATGATCGTAAAAAGCGAAGATCCAAGATAAGACACGTTGGTCTTCTTCCTGATGAGTGTAGTTGACTTCTTGCCTACTACAACCATCAGAAAGAGGCCACCCTTCTTATCTTAAATATTTGCCTACTTTACTAAAGAAGGAAGTTTCTTATTTAAGCTTTGAAAGAAGTGTGCACTTAATCATGTGGGATAAATAGTTATGTGGGATAGATAGTTATGTGGGATCAACTTTGCCAATATTGCATGGGTTTTCCCCTAACAACACCAATAGCGATAACGTGCGTCGTGCTACAATCCTTATATTTACTAGACGCCATATCATATATCTTACTCGAATACCCAAATTTTGAACATTGTCAATCATAAAAAATGCATCCGATCTGAGACCAGTACTTATTATGCACCTGACTCGAGACCGTTTCATATTATGCAACCCATTCGAGGCCAGACTATATTATGCATCTAGTTCGAGATCGGACCATATAATGCATCCGGTCTGAGGTCGGACCATATTATGCATTCGTTCCATGACCGGGCTGAAATTCGCATCCAAGATTTTACCATGATTTTAAATGTAGCCGACATATTTTTGGCCTGGTCCGATAAAACTTTGAAATTCACCCTTTTTTGCCAATTTTTTGAGAAAAATTAAAGTCATTCGCCATGCCATCATACATGCAGTTCGATAGGTTTCACCGTCATTTCGAAATAGTTTTGCCATTTTTTATAAGTACCTTTTGGGTCCTACCTCTTATGCATAACCCTGTGTATTGGAGAAAGTTTTTGACTGACTTCTAAAGCATAATGTAAGGTTGAATCCAAAGAAATGTGTCTTTGGTTTTACCTTGGGTAAACTTCTAGAATTCATTGTCTCCAAAAGAGACATTGAGGTGGACCCTAAGAAGGTCAAGGCCATCATGGAGATGCCTCCCCCAACTAACTTAGAGGAATTGCATAGTTTATAAGGAAAGATCCAATCATTCCATCATTTTATCATGAACTTTTTGAAAAATGTAGGCCATTCAATAACCTACCACAAAAGGGAGTACCATTCTCTTGGATAGATGAATATAAAAAAGCCTTCGATGACATTAAGTAATACTTAGCTTCTTTGAAAATATTAGCTCCTCCTCATATGGGGGCCCTATTTTATCTTTATATCTTAGAAATGAACTTTGCATTAGGGACAATTCTTGCACAAAAGAATGAACAAAATTGAGAGCAAGTTGTCTACTATATTATTCAAACATTGGTAAGATATGAAACCTGATATTCTTATGTAGAGAAACTGTGCTTGGCAGTGGTTTTTACCACTAAGAAACTTTGATATTACATGCTTAGCCACACAAATTATATCATATATAGAGAAAATTATCTACGTTATATGATGTACCACACTTAAAATAACACCCGTACCGCTAAATGGATAATACTCCTTACTGAGTTTGACTTGGAATTCATTAGCCAAAAATCCATTAAAGGTTAGGTAATAGTCGATCAACTTGTGAAAGCTCCACTACCTATTGATCATCCATTGATTATTGAGCTCCCAGATGATTTGGTATTTGCTATCATTGAGCAAGAAGAATAGGTCATTCCAGAGGAAGATGTCAATACCACACTATTCTTTGATGGCTCTAAGTGCACAAAAGGTCAAGGTATTGAAGTCATGTTTCATACACTATAGGGGGTACCTATACCCTTATCACTCAAACTCGACTTCTAATGCACAAACAACACTACATATTATGAAGCCTTAATATTACGTATTCAATCTGCTATAGCTATAAGCATTAAGTGTATTACGATATTTGGCAATTCTCAACTTGTCATCAAGCAAATCAACGAAGAATACCAATGCAAAGAACCTAACATTAACCTTAATCATGAAGTAGAAATGAAATTTCTCTCTAATTTTTATTGGTATGAAATCAATAGTTTGCAACGTTCAACTAATATATTTGCATATGCAATTGCCTCCCTTGGATCATTGATTCCAAAATACTCCTTTGGAGAGGTACAACCCCTCATAATTTCAATGGTATCTAAATCTAAAATTAATCATGCTGAGTCTAAATATGAAAAGGATGTTTGATTTGTCCAGTCAGATCCATATGAGCCTTGGTCAAGTGAAATAGTAGTATTTCTTAAATTTGGAACACTACCATTTGATATGTCTTGAACTACCAAATACACATTCAAGCAAAAGGTAACTCATTTTGTTATCTTGGGAGACATGTTGTATAAACATGATTATGATGGAGTCCTCCTTCATTGTCTTAATTCTTGTGAGGCACAAAGAGCCATAGTTGAAGCTCATGATGGTAGTTGTGGTGGTCATTTTAGTGGAATAGCCATTGCAAAGCCTATTCTATGCATAGGTTATTATTGGCCCACAATGGAACGTGATTGTTGCACTTATGTCAAACATTGCAAGAAGTGTCAAGAACAACTTATGTACCATCATAAACCTTATAGCCTATTCAAATCCTTTTGCCCTTTCACAATGGGACCTAAATCTAATTGGCAAAATTTCACCTCCTTCCTCAGGACAACATACTTTCATCATAACAATCACTGAATACCTCACAAAGTGGGTTGAGGAAATTACTCTAACCAGTATGACAGGACCTAGAATTGTGGAGTTTATACTCCATCATATCATTTGTCATTTTGGCATCCCCTCGAAAATCATTTCAGATAATGGTAAGTCTTTCAAGAACAAGGATGTTTGAGCACTTTACGAGAAATATAATATTCAAAATAGTTTCTTGACTCCTTATAACCCACAAGTAAATGGACAAGTTGAAGCTTCCAAAAAGACCTTAATTGCTATTCTCAAGAAACTTGTCAAATAAAATCATAGAGATTGGCATACAAAAATACCCTTGGTATTATGGGCTTATCGAACAAGCATACACATGCCTATAGGGGCAACACCATTTTCATTGGTTTATGGGTCCAAAGCAATCATACCTCTTGAGATCGAGATCCCTTCATTGCAAATTTCTTTGTAGGAATTCATAGATGATGACACTGCTAGACAAGCATGCCTTGACCAACTCACACTTATTGATGAGAGGTGAGTCAATGCTTTAGAGCGTTTACTAGTTTATCAAGATTACCTCAAATGTGCTTACAATGCCAAAGTTCATATATGTGAATTCAAAGTAGAATATCTTGTCCTTAAAGAGAACCAACAAAAAACCAATGCATTACTGCATCTTTGTGATAATTTTATGGCTAATTGGTTAGGTCCGTACATAGTTACACAAGGAGTGGATAATGGTACTTATAATATTTCCAATCTAGAGGGAGAAGAAGATCTTGAACCACTTAATGTTATACAATTGAGAGCATTATATGCATGATTTAATTATTATATATGTATATATATATATGGCTAATACACAAAAACATTTGCATGCACTTCATTCAAAACATTGCATTTCACTTGCATATACAAAAAAACAATGCATTCACCCACATTTCATATTGCATTCCAAATTTCACAAAATTGCATGTCATACATTGCATTCACATCCACATTTTACATTTCATATAGGGATCATTTATTAAGTTTAAGGTCTTAATTGGTCCAACAAAAAGTCATGTTGCCTTAATCAGGGGCACCTTCACAATGTCATCCACACAATTCCACTAAGCCCAATTGTCATTAGCACAAACCATACATTCACAAGTCCTAGGTGTTTTTGGTCACTCAACCACTCCTAGTGTTTTAAGCAACCTCCAAAATACATGTCGAGTTATTTTTAGGACCATTGCACATATACATTAAAAAAATATTGAGTTTTGAGAGTTGACTCCAAAACATTCTTGAACCAAACACAATTTCATATCTTAAAAAAATCTTGTGTTAAAGAGGGATAACACCATACTTGGTATAAACCTCGAAGTACAAAGGGTCATCCTTGCTAGTCCCATCATGCAACATAGTCCATAAAAATAGTGGTTTTCACCACTACCACAATTCCAAAAACAAAATAAAGAGTAGGGGAAAATCCCTAAGAAAAACTCTAAATATTTTTGTAGACACCTAAAACGTGTCATGTCGATGGTGACTACTCATATGGGACATGCTAGAAGACCATATGGAAGACCTTTGGACAAATCCAAGGTATAGCAGTGGTTTTTACCACTCAATTGGGCATCTTTGCCTAGTCAGTTCTAGCCATGACTGACACCCATGGTTAGAAGTGTTGACCATGGCTGACACCCGTGGTCCCCAATCTGCCAATTGGGGACCACAACTGACACCTACGGTTAGCAAAAGCTTGCATGCTAGCCACAACTGAGACCTACGATTAGCACTGTAACAAACTCGGGTGACCAGAGCCGAGTAAAACTAGTTGCAACGACCATTTGCGATGGTTTTCAAAGCGGTTCGGGCTCGAAAGCATCCAGAAGCTTCCTCCCAACTGCCAAATCTTGTTCTTGGCTTCTCCATGAAGCTAGAGCAAGGATTTTGGGAGTCTACTTAAGACCCCAATTTTAGAGAGCAAAAAAGAATGAAGAACAACTCAATTGCATAGCGGAGCCCTATCGGATTGGAGAGCAATTTCACATCCCCTTGAGGAGTAACGAAGTGTTGTCCAATTAACCAAAGACAACTGTGCATGCATCAATGGAGATCTCAAGAGCTTGAGGAGCAAGCTTGACAATTGACATACTTCCATTGCCAATTCCACCTAATGCACCACCAATTTAGTGTTCCAAGACACAGGCGACCCTTGATCATCAATTCCTTGGAGGATTTGAGAGTTGCTGGCCCTGGTTTCGAGAGAAAGGATACTTTCATCTTAACCATGGCTATCAGCCATGGTTAATAGTGCTCACCACACCTCAGACCTACGGCTAGGGTTTGATGCTCTCTTTCCTCCATTTTAGCATTAGATTTCTATTTCTAGTCATGCATTTAGCTTAATCTAGCATAAATCCACATTTTAGCAGACATTTGACCATTTAATTTAGGAATTAGAGGTAGATTTGCTTCATATTTCCTTGCATTTGTTAATCTAGACTAGTTTCATGCTTTTCAAGTTACTAATTCTTAATTAGAGTGCTTCATAGATAGATCTATGCTTCTTTTACACGCTTTATTACAATTTCCTCATTTCTTGCATAGATTGATAGTTTTACATGCTTTCTTGATTTTATGTCATTCATTATGCAAGATTCCTCCAAAAGCCTCATCAAGAGAGGCCTCCTTTGTTACTAATTGCTTCTTGTTGTTTCTTGATCGCAGGGAACAAGATTTGAAGGAGAGATAAAGCATCCAATTCCTTCCTCAACGCGAAGAAGAGGGTCATCGACACCCTAGAGCAGTTCGTGTCACCCTGAGGGGCATTTTGATCACACCTACCCTTGATAGGGATTAGACACTATTGTAATTGATGTATCAAATGGGTATCCCTAAGAGGGACGAATCTATAATTTGACTCCATTGAAATTAATAAAGGATTCCTTGTATTCATGTTATTTCTTGTTATCAATTTATGCATGCCTATTTGTGTATCTTTCTTCAATTGCAATAGTTAGATCGGGTGTGAGCCTTTTTGGTGGTTACAGAAGGCGATCACGGTGGAAACCCCAAAAATTTCATGATCACTGATGTTTTTCTCTATTTTTTGTTGTAGGTGCTAACCGTGATTCACACCTACGGTTCATAGTGCTAACCATGGTTTACACCTGCGGTTCATAGTGCTAACCGTGGTTGACACCTGCGGTTCACAGTCGTAGCCACGCCTGATAGACGTGGTCAACAGAGAATAGAAAAATAACAAAATCAGACATCACCAGTAGACTTGGACCTGAGGTAGGGTCATTTTCTCCTCTCTATATTTTTTTGTCTATGTTTTTATAGAAGCAGAATGCAATAGATGGATGCTAATAAAAAAACATAGCAAAAAGTAAATGGGAAAATCCTAGATGTTTTTTTAGTTTTCCACTAGTCGCTGCTAGGAATAGCGGATCTCTGATTGTAGTCCGCCCTAGTCTCCAGTGGTCTAGGATATTGATTGTTTAGAGTTTGCATGCATGAGGCCCAATTAGTGGCCATTTTCATCATAGATAGTTGCATTCTCTGAATATCATCTAGCATAGTTGTGCATTCTCTTAAAAGCAAATGTTCTTTTGAAAAGCATGTAGGAGAATCATGTGAATGTTGTTTTATGCATTTTATTTTCATGCAAAGTAAAAAGAACCCCACACACCATGTTTCATTTAAACATCAGTGGAGTTGGGCTCTCACATCCAACCCATTTGATTGAGACCAACAGTGGATGTCATTACCACTTGGTTGGCTCATTTGAAATTGTATTATCGGGACCCGCTCATGGCCAAGGCCGACCCAAGAACTATCCTATCCATGCAAAATAGCATACACTCATCTTCGAAAGGGTGTATCGTTGTGCACGGTGTGTTGGGTGAGGGTTGGTAGTACCTATGCTACCTCGTTGAGTATGGACTTCACTACCATATTCGGCTTGTGCGAGTATATAGGTGAAAACCTTTGAACAAATTGAGTATAACATCAACTTATGAAAAACACGATAAGAGTTCAGAGTATATTCACAACAAATCAAACACACTAAACCAATTTTAGGACACACATTTAATCCTTAAAAGAGATAATCATATTGTCTACTTTGTGTGTTGCATTATTATTTGGGTAATTAACATAAGATCCTTGATCTAGGGCCAAAATATACTTTTTGATTCTGCATCCAATGGTTCAAGAATCGTGCAAATCGGAGCTATAACGAAGATTTTATTTTGGTTTTATGATTACTCTATTTTTGACCCCGAAAACTGAGAAAAACTGCACTAAAACGGTCATAAAATGGTCTAGACAACTCCAAAAATTGCCAAATTTGTTTTGTTGTCTTAGTTTTACCATTGTGCACCTCTCACAAAAATTTTGGGTCCTAACTCTTCATGGTTCAAAATATCCCAAAAATTCCTAAAAGTGAGAATTTCTCCATGAGCCTCGGTTGGCCAATTATTTCAAAAATACAAAATTTTGACCCAAAAATCATATTTTTGAGTTATAGCTCATTGTGATCAGCTCATCACACTGATCATTTTGATATATAACACTTTTAACCTTTTTTTGGAAGCCAAAAAATTTTATATGGCTAGGGGACCTCCCATGGTGAGCAAGACCTCCAATCTAGAGAGGGAATCAGGTTCCATAACCACTGAACATAGTCAAATCAGTCCAGAGGACATGGCCATCCCTGAATGGCATCCCAGGTCTTATCATAGCATCAATACCATCCATAGGGGGTCAAACCTTCGTGATATCCCCATTAGGGAAGCACCCATAGGTCCTACAGGAAACCTTCCTGACTGGAATACCTTGCTAGAATTCTATATAAGGAATAATCCACCCACTGAGGAGCCTAGTAGTTCAATCCCACATGTTCCCATACTAGCTTGCTCTATACATCAATCAAAAAGTGATCATGAACATACACCATGGCCTAGCTTGGGTGAGCAAACCACCCCATCGGGCCGAGCAAGCCTTCCCCCTACTCCTCGTAGGGAGCATTCTGGGCAACCTGAATATACGAGGATTAATTTTGAGCCTGAGTATGCATCATTTCTCATTGATGAGGGAGAGGACCCAAGTCATCCTCCTACTCCTCGAGAAGAGTACGTGGGGCACCCACATTGCGGCTCTACATCGTCAAATTATACAGAGCCCACTCATAACTCAAAATATCAGGTCAATGAAACCTTTAAGGAGCATGGAAAACAAGTACTAGATCCTACTAGGGGGAAAAGACATGATAAACCCATACGTAATTCAAATACGAGGGTACATAGCCCCCATACAACTGAACAACGGGATCATACACATCAGGCACTGAAGCCACAACTTGACCAACAACATACGGATCAACTCGAGTTGGATCAACAACAATTAAATCAACAATGGGTGGACTCACCATGAGCACACCTACGAAGGTTGTATCAATGAAAGATACAAGAATGACAAAGGATACAACAAGAGCAAGTGCAAAATGCATTGCATAAAGTGGTGCTTACGCCTAGCACCCAGAGGATGCAACAACGCATAAGACGCCCAGTGCAATCTCGAAATATTTCACCATGGCCATGCAAAAATCATGTTCAACATCATAGGCCATTATCTGGGTATCATCATGAGCCGCATATTCCTCAATAGTACCAAGATAAATACGATGAGGAATCATATGCAGAGTCCCAGTGGGAACCTCAAGAAGAAGTAGATGACTACCCTGAATCTAATTACGATGAGGTACCTAATGATTATACTTATCGTCCACCTCAACATCAAAAGCGACCTCCTCTACCTAATCGAGGGCAACGAGATGAAGATCATATCATTTCATCAAGGGCATACAAAATGCTAGTTGATCAGATAAATGCATGCGAAAAGCAAAATCAAAGATTGGTTTATCAAAAACCCACGCTAAAACAACTTAGAAATCAACCTTTGCATCCCTCAGTGTCATCACCGATGTACCCAACGAATTTCAAGATGCCTACACTTGAAAAGTTCAAAGATGATGAAGATGCAGAAGAGCACATGACAAGCTTCATCCATATGTGCTTTTATTTTCAAGACAATGACCCCTTGATGTTGAGAACCTTCATGACAACATTAGCTGGGGATGCTTTAGAATGGTATAATCATTTACCACATCATAGCATATACACCTTTGAGCAATTGGCTGATGCATTCTTGCAATATTTTGCCTTTAGTGCTAAGGAAACGACAAACTTGACTGACTTGGTTAGCTTGCATCAACTTGATGATGAGCCAATCATTGAGTATGGCAATAAATGGAGGAAGGTGATGTCAAAGTTACCTTTCACTTTACCCACAATAGAGCTCATTCGAATGTTTACGAGAAGTTGTTCAAAACATATCTCACTTCTCTTGCAATTACAATAGTATCAAACATTCGAGGAGGCCTTAGCACAGGCCCAGGTCATTGAAGACATCAAGATACAGGAGGGTGATATTCAACTCCATAAAGAGGAATGGCCAAACAAGAACATTATAGGTGGCAACACACAATATAAGGTGACCCCAGTCAATCAAGTTGTTTTGAGTATCCCTGAATCCTCAAACCAGGGTGCACCACCTCTACCAGTGCAGCATAATTACCAAGCTCAACCTCCTCTGGCCCAAAATCATATGCAAAAGAATCAGATACAAGGCCAACAACGTCGGCCACAATGACAATATACTGATTTTCCAGAGACATTAGCATCGCTCTTTGATCGATTATATGAGGCACGAAGAATCAATCTTCTAGAGATACGTCCGTTGAAACCTAATAAGCGTAGATCAAAGGCGCACAGAGAAAATCTGTATTGTGTTTACCATCGACAAAGGGGTCATGACATCCAGACATGTCATCCCTTTAGATATTTAGTGCAAGATATGATCGAGAGGCAAGAACTTTCGATAGGAGTCTTCCAGGACCCCGTACACAAAGTAAACACAATGCTTGCCAATCAAGTTGAGCAACCTAATCAGGTGCACATTAATCAACCTCCCCAAGAGTTTGTGGGAATGATCAGTGTTGTAACAGAGAAACAAGAATGTCTGAATCGATCTATGCAACCTGTGGTATCATCTAATGTTTCACCTATGCTTGTCTCATCTCAATGGGATATTGGCATTATGCATAATTGCACATCACAATAGGGGGAATAAGTTTCTACTACTCTTCCTAGCCAAGCCAATCATGGTGCATCACACACAATGCACATTGGGGGTCTTCAAGGTGTCACACCTTCCCCATCATCCACATCACGATCAATGATGCAAAGTGAGGGTTCTAAAGGTATCACACCTTCCTCACTTTTATTGAGTGGCACACACACTGGGGGTGCTTAGGTTGCATACTTTCCCCTTTTAAAAACATAAAAATAAGAAAAAAATATAAAACACCAAAATTAAAAAAAAACATTCAAAACATTTAAATTTCAAAAACGATTGAAAATTTTAAAATTTCAAAAACATTCAAAATATTTAAATTTCAAAAACAATTGAAAAATCATAAATTCAAATATCAGAACATCAAAAAAATATGGCAAACTTCAAAATCCATACACATGCACAAAAAGCTCCAAAGGCATCATAAGCCCTTTGGTCAACTCACAAAAGGCACCAAGGATTTCTGACAAATTGCTTGGTCAACCCAAAGGCCCCGAGGGTTTGCTTAAAACCACTCGATCATCCTAAAATGCTCCAAGCTCTCTTCTGAGTAGTTTGGTCAATAAAAAGGCTCCAAAGGCATTTGTAAGCCCTTTGGTCAATCCAAAAAGGCCTCGAGGGTTGCGTAAAACCGCTCGGTCATCCCAAAAGGCTCCAAGGGTTCTTAAGAATTGCTTGGTCATCCCTAAAAGCTCCAAAGGTGCTCATAATCTCTTTGGTCAACCCAAAAGCTCCAAGGGTTTCTAAAAAATTTTGGGTCAATTTAAAGGCTCCAAGGGTTCTCAAAACTGCTTGGTCAATATTAAAAGGCTCCAAGGTTTCTCAAAACTGCTCGGTCAATCCTAAAAGGCTCCAAAGGCATCTGTAAGCCCTTTGGTCGAACCAAAATGTTAAAATCCATAAAAATCAAAAAGCAATAAAATCTAAAAATATTGTAAAATATCAAAAATCCAAAAACATTTGCATTTTGTATTATGCATTTTCATTCGCATTCACACATGCATTCACTGCATCACATTGCATGTAGGCATATCTCATCCATTGCATTCCATAGTAGAATAGATTGTGTTCATCAGTCTTACGAATGACACCACGTTTGTGTTCCAATCATGCACCACTGCATTTATCATAATCCATATTTCATGTGAGTAATTATGTTTTTCAACACAACCAAATTGTTGCTATGAAGCGTATACTAGGGTTTTTCGGTCATTCAACCATACCTAGTGGTCTGCTCAAGAGTTGATAGAAAGCTTACTTTGCTTTTGTAGCTGAGGTCCAGTTAGTATAGCCCTTAGCATATCAGAATTCTATCACTAATCAACAAATTAAACAATCCTAATAAGGACTAGGGGAAGATGAAAGCCATGAAGCAGGACCAGGTATCCTGAGGTGAAAGGAATTATTCTTGCTTATCCCCTGTGCAGACGGTTCAAGAAATGTTGGCAATTGGCAAAAGGATAGGTTAGTTCCCTATTCAGAATCCCTTGCTTACGATAAAATGAGCAATATCCCAAAGTGATATCCCACATCAATCCTCATGATTGATACCCTAGATCGATATCATAGATCGACATCCCAGATTGATATCCCATATTGATATCATAGATCGATATCCTAGATCGATATTCCAAAAATGGTTCCCACCAAAGCAAATCCCCGAGGGAAGTTTTTGAAGAAAATTATCAAATGTAAATGCCAAAAAGTGAAGATCAAATGAAGATCAAAAAATAGGCTCAAGTGAAGATCAAATGAAGATCAGAAAACAGGCTCAAGTGAAGATCAAATGAAGATCACAAATCAAGTTAAATCAAGATCAAATGAAGATAAAAAAAATCAAAGTTCGAGTGGAGATCAAATGAAGATCAAAAATCCAGTTCGAAGAGAAATTGAATGAAGATCCAGAGATAGTTCAGAGCCAAAAAGGAATCTACTCCCTTGCTTCACTACATATATGAGCAAGTATCCCAAAATTGAAGGATAGAAAGGAATGAGCCTGAATCCCTGGAATTATCGGCACTACTATACCTTACGCACGATGATATGTCTGATATACTTACATTTTGCTTGTATGCAGACCAATGTTTGAATGTGGAAGAGCTAGCTTCAGGTGTCCTGCATTGCTTAGTGGCTTAGTCCAACTAAAATCTAAACCTGGGATTGGATAAGACATTTGTGGAGCCCCTATCTTAGCAATGGGCTGAAAGAATCCTGCCTGACATCGGGGAACACTCGTGTCTTATCTTAATATATTCATTTGCACACACAAGGATAATGAACAGTTAGGGCCTATCCTAGCAAAAGCCTTGTATCTCAGAAGTCTAGTATGGTCAGTATACAACTTTTGAGCAATTCACTAGGGTGCTTGAGTCTCATGGAAAACCCTCAAAAATTCCCAAATAGCAACAAAATACCAAATATCACAAGCCATCAAAAATAAAGTCATTCAATCATCAAATTGCAAAGTATCGAATTCGTGATACATCATTACACTGAGCACAAAGTTTTCAAGATATAGGATAGATACCGGATGGATATCAAAAATGATATTTAGACGACCACTGACTATATTGTGCATCTCTTTCAAATTGCAAAAAGGAATATAGAATGACATATAATATCATTCGCCTCATACCGTTCCATATCATTGCATCTCATACATGGGTGATTAATTGATTAAATTCTTGTAGTGAGGATTTTCAATTACATTCATGATTTTTATACATTCTGTGGTGTCGTCCATTAGATTGTTAAACCCATATTGCATTCATTCCTTATGATTTAAGTGATTAAAGCATACAGGTTCATTTACATTAGATCATCATCATGTAAATAATGCATTACATGCATTGCATTCACCATGTCATAACATCATAAATTAGATGCATACAATTAAATCAAATTGAACATGCATTTAACATCAAAGTTTGCATTCATATGCATACATCATAGTAGTCCATCTACATATATAGATCACAATATCTAGTCATACACCCATCATCTAGCTAGTGCATGTCATCCATACATCACATCATATAGCATCAAATCAACATAACAAATAAGCATTGCATCCACGTGCATCTCATAAACATAAAATCAAAACAAAAACATTTGCAAGCATCAACTGGGGTATTATCAGTATCAATCCCCAAAAGCTCCAAAGAAATCCAAATATTTGGTCTTTTTATTCAATTCATCAATGCACACATTTGCTCACCATAAGGATTTTCAAAATGGACAATTAAAGCATATCTACAGGTCCAAAATTTCAAAAATTTCAAAATTAACAAAAAAAATTAAATAATTAAAAAGCCAAATGTGCCTCGTATTCAGTCATTTACCCTATACACTTGGCGGTTGCAGTGACTTGCACTCCATGCAATCCGACAAGATGAGTAAATTACCATAAGGATATTTGGGGCAAATTCATCATCGTGGAAGTGCTATGCTTCATTTCAATCCCTAAGAAGGCCCAGATGGTCGGACTGCTCCAAGGGAATGAGATATTCATCGTAATTCCCCTTTGACATTTTCAGCGAATCATCGACAATATGATTCAACACAAGCATAATTGACATTGTTATCATTTTGATTCCTTAAGAAGGCCTTCATGGCTGGACCGCTCCATGGGATAGAAATATACAATTACTATTAACAGTTGCAATCATAGCTGATTAGGCCTTGCCAAAAATTCAAGTGCTAAAGTCTTCAATTGTTCAAATTATTCATGTTGGTCAAGCGACCTCGTCGCTTCATTTAATTGTCATTACCCTCATCGACTCGTCGCTTGAGGGGGTAGTCATAACAACATTCATAATCAAAATCAACATTTAAATGCTCAATCATTGCTAAGTGCATTCATTCAAGAATCATTGTCAAAGACAATCATGCACCATCCTTGCTTGGGGCAAATAAGCAAAATATCAAGATCAAATTCAAGCAAACTGGGCAGCTAGTCTCCTAATTTAGGATTAGACTTAAGCTTATCTCCTAATTGCCGCTAAGGCTAGGATTAGACTTAAGCTTATCTCCTAATTGTCGCTAAGGCTAGGATTTGACTTAAGCTTGTCTCCTAATTGCCGCTAAGGCTAGGATTTGACTTAAGCTTGTCTCCTAATTGCCACCAAGGCTAGGATTTTGACTTAAGCTTTCCAGAATCAAGTCCTTCAACTCATCAAAGGCAATGATTCAACGATGCATGCTCTTTTCATGATTGGGGCAGTTAATGTTGATCAGACTAATGATCATCATGCAACCTTCGACATCATTTTAGGAGGTCTATTTTTGCTCACGCATTGTTCGATCTCACAACACATCGCAAAAGGGGCATCTGTAGACACCTAAAATGCATCATGTCGATGGCGACTACTCATATGGGACATGCTAGAAGACCATATGGAAGACCTTTGGACAAATCCAAGGTATAGCAGTGGTTTTTACCACTCAATTGGGCATCTTTGCCTAGTCAGTTCTAGCCACGGCTGACACCCATGGTTAGAAGTGCTAATATCATTGACACCCACGGTCCCCAATATGCCAATTGGGGACCATAGCTGACACCTGTAGTTAGCAAAAGCTTGCATGCTAGCCACAACTGAGACCTACGGTTAGCACTGTAACAAACTCGGGTGACCAGAGTCGAGTAAAACTAGTTGCAATGGCCATTTGTGATGGTTTTCAAAGCGGTTCGGGCTCGAAAGCATCCAAAAGCTTCCTCCCAACTGCCAAATCTTGTTCTTGGCTTCTCCATGAAGCTAGAGCAAGGATTTTGGGAGTCTACTTAAGACCCCAATTTTAGAGAGCAAAAAAGAATGAAGAACAACTCAATTGCATAGCGGAGCCCTATCGGATTGGAGAGCAATTTCACATCCCCTTGAGGAGTAACGAAGTGTTGTCCAATTAACCAAAGACAACTGTGCATGCATCAATGGAGATCTCAAGAGCTTGAGGAGCAAGCTTGACAATTGACATACTTCCATTGCCAATTCCACCTAATGCACCACCAATTCAGTGTTCCAAGACACAGGCGACCCTTGATCATCAATTCCTTGGAGGATTTGAGAGTTGTTGGCCCTGGTTTCGAGAGAAAGGATACTTTCATCTTAACCATGGCTGTCAGCCATGGTTAATAGTGCTCACCGCACCTCAGACCTACGGCTAGGGTTTGATGCTCTCTTTCCTCCATTTTAGCATTAGATTTCTATTTCTAGTCATGCATTTAGCTTAATCTAGCATAAATCCACATTTTAGCAGACATTTGACCATTTAATTTAGGAATTAGAGGTAGATTTGCTTCATATTTCCTTGCATTTGTTAATCTAGACTAGTTTCATGCTTTTCAAGTTACTAATTCTTAATTAGAGTGCTTCATAGATAGATCTATGCTTCTTTTACACGCTTTATTACAATTTCCTCATTTCTTGCATAGATTGATAGTTTTACATGCTTTCTTGATTTTATGTCATTCATTATGCAAGATTCCTCCAAAAGCCTCATCAAGAGAGGCCTCCTTTGTTACTAATTGCTTCTTGTTGTTTCTTGATCGCAGGGAACAAGATTTGAAGGAGAGATAAAGCATCCAATTCCTTCCTCAACATGAAGAAGAGGGTCATCGACACCCTAGAGCAGTTCGTGTCACCCTGAGGGGCATTTTGATCACACCTACCCTTGATAGGGATTAGACACTATTGTAATTGATGTATCAAATGGGTATCCCTAAGAGGGATGAATCTGTAATTTGACTCCATTGAAATTAATAAAGGATTCCTTGTATTCATGTTATTTCTTGTTATCAATTTATGCATGCCTATTTGTGTATCTTTCTTCAATTGCAATAGTTAGATCGGGTGTGAGCCTTTTTGGTGGTTACACTTTTACATCACATACCAACGATCAATTGGGTTGTAAGGATCGTACTACATTTCTAGTCAGAGGATTAGGTAGTCATCCCAAAAACTTAAGAGATCAACATAAAAAGTCATGGACTATGGAGTTAGCCTCCACCAAATCTATAAACGCTTGATTGGCAGTGTAGTATGCTCATGCGTGGCGACATGTTTCTTTAAAAGAGACCTCTGACTGCTCATATAGACAAGCTAGCTTCTTGGTTTCATCCATAACAAGTTTACCCAATTTACTCAAGATGAGTTAATGAACTCACTTGTACACACACTGGTTATTTATTGTCTTGGATCATTACCATGTTGTTGATTCAGTAAATGAATCCACTGCATACACATTTGATCCTAGAAGGATTAGGCAGTTTTAGTGAGTTTGTTTGTTATCACTAGTATGTTCGAGTCTCTACAAAACAGACAATTTTCCATATCAACATCCATATCTTCTTCCATATAAATATCCATATCAACATCCATATATTATTTCATGTCAACACCCATGTCACATAAAAAAGCCATTCATCCCATATGCCACCAAGTCTGGTGCCCCTGATGAAACAAAAATACTAGCAAATGACCAAGCAAATATCTAAACTATAAATGATCATCCATACATGCCATCTTCTATTAATCATCCATACATGCCACCTTGCATTAATCATACATAATATATCATATGAATTAATCATCCATATAAACATGCATTACACAAAATCATTCCACAAAAGCATTCCATAAAAAGCATACACACAAAAAAACATATAACACAAAAGGTAAAAGTTATGTGTATATATGCATAAATATTGCATGTACAATGAATACCTAATGGTTACATACAATAGAGAACCAAGGCTCATATACAAAAGTGCATCTAAGCACTAGCTATACTCTCCAAGAGGACCCCTATGACTTAGCAGGAGCCTCCGAACTAGGAGGAGCACTAGACCTAGAGCTATGCCTAGACTCACTATGCCTAGTACCCTCAGACATAGACAAGGTTGGAGGATCAGGAAGTGGAATATGATGTTCCATCAACCTATTCTCCAATGTGATGAGTGCCAAAGTGTTACGTTATTTACACCAGATTTACTTATATATTTTTTATACATGAATGGATATGAATATTTTTTACTGTTATTTTACCTTAATATTGTCATTTATGTGTTAATTAGATTAATTATTATAAATGTTATTATATGTGTATTTTACATGTATTTTGTGTAAGTTTGTGTTATTAGGTAACTATGTATGAAGCTAGATCAATGACTGTGGATGTTGAACCAGAACACAGACATATGAAGATTGGTCGGACACATGGCACACTCACATGCATTATGGATGGAGTGTTATGAAGTATTACTGAAGTGCTACAAAGAGCTAAAGTCAAAATTTGACCAAGTTTTTGTGCCACATCATACCCAAAATGAGCACAGCTTACACAATCATTCATTTGATTGTCAATGTGGCCAACAAAATATTTGGCATATTCTATTTATTTGATAAAGTTGTAAAGTTTTAATAAAAGTTGGAAAGGATCCAAACTATTGATTTATTTTTGCCAACTAATATTCTCTTTCCTTGAGAATAGGGCACAAGATTATTTTCGTTGTTTCTTATATTAAGAAAGTTGTTAAGTAGATGCCACTTGGCCTCATAATGATTTGTCCAAGTCATATTTGTTAGAAAGTCATGTTTGGTTAGAACAAGTCAGTTGCACATGTGTTAGCACTGATTAGTCAAAGTTACGTCTTGTTACAAGATTATATTTGTTTTAGAAAATTGTTAGTACTTAGTTAGGATTTAGATTTTGATTAGCTAGAGAATACAAAGAATTTTACAAAAAGACTTCTTTGAATATTATTGTATAAATTACAATAGGGAGGGATGGAAAAGGTCTTCATCCTGGCATTATTCTTTTGAGTCTTTCTTTTCCTCCGAATTGTATTCTGTAATATGAGTTGAAGAAGTCGATTGTTGATGTAATCTCTAGTGATGTACTCGTTCAAATTCCAGCAATAAAATAGTATTACTTTTCTTCCATGTCTTCCGTAATGATTATTTTGTCTTCATAATGATTTAATTTAGTCTGTAATACTTTTATTTTTCTACAATAAATGAATAATCAATAGCTAGAATAGGTAGATGGACTAGTAAAGTACTAAAGTAAAAATAGCATAGAAAAAGGGGAAGGGATTAATACTAACATTCCATAGGTAGGGCCCACTTTGAAAGGTTAGTCCCTAAATCTCTTCCCCCACTAACACAATAGATAAAATTAGAACATAAACATAATTAAAATTGCATACCATAAAACTGTAGAATACATTAAATAAATAATGCATTAGTAACATGTGGATCCACATTGAACTAAGTCATAAATTGCATTTCTTTATTTAAGCATAATTTCATTCTTGCAAACCTTTATTTTTTGTAACCTGATCTTAAGAAATTGAATTAAGTAAGCTAGTTAATGTCATGGAATAATCTATATGGGATTTTTTGTTCTTTAAATCGATTAACCTAGATTGAAAAATTAAATGTAATCTATTTTAGTGTGACACAATACCTCAATATATCTATGCCAAGACTGAAGGTGTGCTATATCAACATTATGCCAATGCTCTCTCTCTACTAGCTCTGCTTGGAGCCTCACAATCCTTGAATTCCACTCTACCAACTATTGCTCCATCTACGTCTAGTCCTTCTCACTCCAACCTGGAGGTCCATCTAGAACCTCCTTCGCATCCTCTCTGTCTCCATTGTCTCCCCCAATCTTAGAAGCTTGTTGCACTACACCCTTAGTCCTTCACATTTTACTATCATATCAAAGGCATCGTTGCTTCTTGGGGGTATCTTGGGTCCCCTCATCCTCGGCCTCTTGAGTACCCTCATTCCTAGCCTCTCCACCTCCATCTTCATTGGTCACTCCTCGAGATGGTGCCTATGGTGGCTGAGCCACAAACAATGTATCATAATCCATAGTAATCCCTACATCCTCCACATCCAATAGATCTATCTCCTCATTATCCTCCAAAACCACTCTTCATGGCTTCACACATTGTGGCCCTATCTCCTTATGATGTCTCCTATAACATCCTAATTCATCGTGGGCATCCTACCTTAGCTTAAATTAGTAGAGCACTCATCAAAAATAGAAGTACTCCACCTCACTCCAATGTATTCCAACCAACCATTGAACCTACTACACTCATCGCAAGTGATCTCCATCCCTGGTCCACCTACAATCCCAACATGACATCCATATCACTTGGGAAAATGTTAGTCTAGCCCATAACTCCTAGTACCACTGGCTCATCCTCACTGGCTGAGTTGGTTGGATCTCCTTAAACAATGCCCATCACCTAGTATAGGCCTGCTCCCTATCCAAGCCTACCATGGGTAAATCCTCTGGTTGAGCCACACTAAAGTGCTCCCATGCCCAACACTACAGTAGTAGGCTACACCCCAACCCCTTCCTCCCTCACCTCATCACATCATATAGTTCCTAGTATAGTATGGGAGCCCATGCATATACCTACCTCCTAGTAAGCATGTTGCTCACCACGCCTATCAGGTTCTATGGGAACCTGCTTGGAGTGTTGTTCGAGACCATGATTTTGGCCAACATGAGCATAACTATAGACACCTAAAACACATCATGCCAAGGTGACTACTCATATGGGACATGCTAGAAAACCATATGGAAGATCTTGGATAGATTCCAAGGTATAGTAGTCATTTTTACCACTCATTTGGGCACCTTTGCCTAGTTAGTGCTAGCCACTATTGATACCCGCAATTAGCAGTGCTGACCATGCTTATCAGCCATGATCATGACTCAAAGATATTTGGCCTTCATATGACCCAAAATTGGTTGCAACGGCCAATTGGTTATAGATTTGAGTGGTTTGAGTGAGGAAGATTCTGGATCCTTCCATCCAACAGGCTCAACTACCCAATCTTGATCTAGGCTTCCTCATGAAGCCACCCCTAGCCATTGGAAATTGCTATATAATCCCCCTCCAATTTGGGGAAAAGAGAGATAAATATAATCAATTGAGCAACAAAGCCCTGTCGAATTGCATAATCATTCACATGTATTTATAGGAATACTTTTTCTACCCAATTGGATATCACATTGCCATGGAGATCCTAGGAGGATAGGAGAGCCAATCAATGCTAATTCATGAAATTTGTGTACTCACTAAGCAATTTAACTGCCAAATATGTCATAGGACATAGATGTGACCATTGAACATCAATTTGGCAAGGAGAATCAGAGAATTGGCCCTAATTTGGAGGGTAAACTTACTTTAGACTCAGCTGCAGCTATTAGCCATGATGAACATTGCCCCCGCATGAATGACCTGTGGTTAGAGGATAATATTTGATTTCCTTGTTCTTTGTTTTATAGTATGTTTGAATAGGTTAGAATAATCATGCTGTAGGTTTAATTCAATATTTTAGAGACATTTTACTGACAAATTAAGAGTTAATTGTAATTTCCCTTCATTATTGTAGTGTAGGTATAACAAATATTTTTCATGCTTTCATGTCTTCAATTGGCTAATTAGAAGCTTAGATATATTTATATTAGTTTCTTTCATGTTTCTAATGGTATATCATCATGATTTAGATCAATTTACATGCATTGAATCAATTTCTTGATTTCTTGATTATCATGTTATCTTTTATACAAGCACCCTTTTTAAAAGCCTCATCAAGAGAGGCCTCCTTTGATATTAATGTTTCTTGTTGTTTATTTCACGTAGGACTAACAGGGTTTTGGGATGCAAGGTAACAAATACCTTTAATCATGGAGAAGAGGGTAATCGACACCCTAGAGTAGTTCGTGTCATCCTGAAAGGCACTTGGAAATCACACCTAACCTTGAAAGGGAAACATTACATTCCCATTGTAACAATTGTATCAAAATGATTATCCCTAAGAGGAATGTACTTGTAATTTTACTTTGGCTCCAAATATAATTGAATAAAGTGTATTTCTCATTGTTAATTTGTTGTAAATTTCTCATTTTTGTATGCATTTTGTGTATCTTTAAATTCTTGCAATAGGAATTGATAGGTGTGAGCATTTTTTTGGATAGTACATAAGGCGATCATGGTGGAACTTCGCATTTCATGCCTAAAATTTCTGATTTCTATTATTTTTTATGATAGGTGCTCATCGTGGTTGACAACCGTAGTCAAAAGTTTTCACCGTGGTTGAAATTCGTGGGCAATAGTGGTCATCGTTCCACAGAGTCATGGTCAAAATATGAAAAATCAAACTACAGGGATAAAAATCTTAATCAAATGAGGATTTGAGGTAGGTCCCACTATCATTCAATATTTTTCTATTCTTTGTCTGTGTTTTTACAGAATGCACAAAATGTTAGCATAATTAGGGAAGGCAATGGAAATATGTTAAATGCATTAAGTCCTTAGGTATTTTTATTAGGATATACTAATCATTGCTAGGAACAACAGACCTTTGAGTGTATTCTACCCTAGTATCTAGCGATATAGGCCCTTCTTGTATGTTAGTTTTGCTTTCTTGAGGCCCGATTAGTGGCCATACCATCGTTAGTATGCATTGTTAAGATATCATGTAAAATTAATCATGCATGCTTTCTTAATTTGAAAAATTCATTTTTATGTATTGCATATAGAAATAATCATTTGAATATTGTATTATGCATCTTTCTTTTCATGTAAATTAAAATGACCCACACACACCATGTTTCACAGTAAACACTAGTGAGTTGGTAGTCACATCCAACCACTAGTAGGGTTTCAATGACGGTGGAGGTGATTTCCATTCGTTGGCCCAACTCCCTCGTACCCTATATTCTAGACCAATATCAGATCCAAGAACTTTTCATAGCCTAGAAAATTTTCTTATACTCCTATTCAGAGGGTATGACGTTGGCTGGGTGAAAACAGGTGAGGATCTGGGAGGACCTGTACTCCCTGCTTGGGTGTGGACTTTCATTGTCGCACTTTGGGGGGATTACGTGACCTAGAGTTCATAGCCAAGTTGTCAAGATGTGAGCATATAGGTGAAAGCCATTAAATAATTGAGAAAATCATCAACGTATTGCAAAACACGATAAGAGTTACTTTACAAATACAATAAACTGAAAACACATGTAACATTTTAGGACTCATTTTAAAATTGTAAAAAGAGATAATCATCATTGTATTCTTTGCATGTTAATAAAAGTTAAATATAGACATAGGATACAAAATGGTGCAAACACAAATATGTCGATCTGGTCATAGACTCGATATCGAAGCCCAATCTCCACCTAGTGCACAACATGATGTAGAACACCCTCAATCACAAAATCCTCCTGGATGTCGTTTAGTGAGCATTAGAGGGGATAATTATACACAAGGGGATTCCATTGAGAATACCCCAATTATAGGAAGTACTAGACATCACTCTAGACACAGATCAGAGCATGGGAATTCCCAGCATGGGGGTTCCACACATGGTGGCACTTATCATGTTCGCATTCCATGGGCATCCATGGGTTCAACTGAAGAAAATGTCATCGAGGGATCCAAATTTGTACCCCTTCAACCTGTATCTAAGGGAGGCTCATGATATCCATCGTAAGAGCATAGATATGTCAAAGATCCACCCATTTAGGGATGAACGGAGAGGGCTGCTATAGACACTAAAATGTGGTTAATCCGATTAAGCACACACAAACAATGATCAAATTGGCATCATATGGCCCCTTGGGCAGCCCTCAGGAGGCTCACAGTGGTTCTAGCCACTTCGAAAGGGTTTTTGGAGGCTACTGGCCCAATTTTGGGAGGTTTTGGCCCAAAATTCACCATCGTCCCACCCTAGGATGGTGGCAGATTCCCACCATCCCACCCTAGGATGGTGGTGAGCCATCATCCCAGGGTGGGACGATGAGCAGGTTTGACCCAGAAAAAGTCAAATTTGGGACATTTGGCACCCAAAAACTGCCATTTAGCATGCCATATGGAGCATGTGGGTTAGAGGGCACTGAATCCTTATGACACACTTCTTAATGGAGGCCCAAATTGGAGATTCTCTTCCACACCCATTGCATGCCTCCCATTTGACAAATGGCGCCTCCTGCCATGCATGCCCTTGCATGCCTTTTTGCACATGAGCCCCTTTGGGCTATAAAATGGATCCATGGTCCACAAAAAAATAGGGAGAGGAGTTCTAGGATATGCAATGGAGTGCTTCTAAGATTTCTCCCCAACTTATTGAGCTTTCTTGCCCTCAAAATCTCCTCTTAGCGAAGGAGGTTACCGGGTGACTTCAAGAGGGCCTTTTGAGCATAACTTTTCCATCCGGGTGAATTTATTCACCAAATTCGATGAAAACACCCCCTATACTATTTAGGATCATTCCCCAGTGGGATTGGTAGCAAAAAGTGTGCAGAATTGGTGGGTATCCCTTCCTAGGGTGCCCCCTAATTAGTTGCAGTCACCACCGTCCCCCGGTATGAGGACAAATCCTTGCACAATTTTATTACTATTTTTTAATTATATTATTCTAGATCCTCATATGATGTTTTGGTTTAAATTTCATGCAATTTGGAGTTAAATTGACCGAGTTATAGCATTTTTAAGTTTTTGCAGGTCCGTAGGGCCCATCCGGGCACCCCAGTTGTATGCAGGTGGATCTGGGCCTCAATTTGAAAATATAACCATATGGGTTGTCTTGAAATGTCTATTTATGCATTCTATCCAAATTTCATGAGTTTTGGATATGTTTAGGTTTGGGATTTGCTTGTCTTGGTTTTCGTAGGTTGTAGGCGGGCGACGCAAAATTGAGGGGTCTACGGATGCAATTTCTGATCTATTTTTGGTGATATCCTCTCAAAACATCCTCTTTGACATCTCCACAAATTTTCAAGTCATTCTGAGTTGATTTGATTTAGTTTTAATATATGCGTTCTTTTGCCCCTATGGGGATTGCATGTTTTCCACCATACACCCTTGCTATTTGATCCCTTTGGCTTCCTTGTGTGTAGGTGCAGGTTCTTAGAAGGCATTGGGAAGGAATATCAGACATCAGATATTGAAGATACAAGCAGCGGCGGCATTGGCCCGCCCACCTCGATTGTGGGTACGAGGAAAGGCATTGGATGTGCACCCTGATTCCTTGGAAGAATTGATCCTTGGGCACCCCAAAATTTGTAACAATTGTATCACCTTTTGAGCCCTCAAGGGGAATTCTATGTAACCTTGGATTTTATCCACCCAATTAATAAATAAGACACTCATTTCATTTCATTCTTTATTGCTTGGTATTGCTTCATTTTCATATGCATGCTTCCGTTTGATGCTCATGTGCAATATAGGATAGATACACATATTTTTTCTCTTAATTAGGTGCACCTATTTTCCCTACTTCAGTGGTGATCATGGTGGGACCCTTGTCCCTTATGATTTGGGTGAAAATCTGACCTCAATTTTGCAATTTTTGCCCTTTTTGTGTTGTAGGTGCTCCCCTCCCCACCCTGGAATGGTGGCAGAGCCTTTATCTGGCACACCCTGGGATGGTGGCTTCACCATCCCACCCTGGGATGGTGGTGAGGCTTCTAATCATCCCACCCTGGAGCGGTGGTGAAACAGAGAGATTTCTGCCCAAAAATTCAGAATTTGGAGAGCTCAAAATGGACAAAGTAAGTGCCTAAAACCTCTGTTTTTCTGCTACATTTTTAGAGACTGTCAAAAATTAGTTTTCTTACTTCATTTGATTGCATAGAAAGGTTAAAATTTACATTTTTACTTTTCTTATAACATCACATAGCAAAAGGAAGAAGAAAAATCAAAAGAAATCTAAAGTAGCAATGCATCTTTGTGGCTTGATTGTTTATGGCTTACCCAATGGGTAAGTTAGCATTTAGGATTTGCATTCATAAGTTACATTTGTAGGTTCTTTATCCTAATTTTATGAAAGTAAAACACACTTATTTGCATGCATTTAGTGAAGGATCATCGAATTCTTCTTTTCTTACTTTCTTGGGATTAAAAGGAACCCCCACACATCACGTTTTATCTTAACATCGATGGCGTTGGGCTCTCACATCCAACCCATCGATCGAGACCAATAGTGGATGTCATTACCACTTGATTGGATCATGTGAAATAGTATCATCGAGACCCATCTATGGCCAAGGCCGACCCAAGATCTATCCTAACCATGCAAAATAGCATGCACTCCTCTTCGGAGAGGTGTATCGCTATGCACGGGGTGCTGGGTGAGGGTTGGTAGTACCTATGCTACCTCATTGGATATGGATTTCATCACCATATTCAGCTTGTGTGAGTATATAGGTGAAATACTTTAAACATTTGAGTACATCATCCAACAATATTTCAAATACGTGACACAAGGTCATTATTTACAAACAACACATCTAAAACACATGAAACAACTTAGGGATTCACATCTAAAACTTAAAGGAGATAATCACATTGTTTGCTTGTGTGCTTCTTTGATCATTTGATTGTGTGTTCTTAATATGCAAAAGAGATAATCATATACATCCAATCCTTAAAAGAGATAATCATATTGTCTACTTTGGGTGTTTCCTTAATGTTGGGGTAGTCAACATAAGATCCTAGATCTGGGACCAAACCCTAACCCTAATTTTTTAAAAAAAATAGGGTTTCAAAATCTAGTGTGGGTTCCCTTCAAGGTTTGCCTAGTCAACGCATTATGACAACTATGCATGGCCGAGCTCGATCACGAGCTAGTGAAGTAGAAAAATTTAGGAGAGGCCCTGAGCACCATCGTTATAGGCATGAGGATTTCCTCACTCCTGCATGGAGCCCTGATAGTAGTCATCTTCGCTATTCTCTTGAAGATCTCATCATTCCTGCATGACACCCTGAAATTCATCATGAGGTCCACTCCTCACATAGAAGGCCCGATCACCAAAGTACCTCTACCAAGAGAACATCAATGGGTTATCCACATGATCAAGTGGATTATTCGGTTAGCCAACATCGATTCCAATCACAAACCAGATATAATCAGCCTTCCAAAGGGCCTAGCAGGGAGGTCTACACTCCCTCTACATCATGGTCTTCACCACCTAGAACTCCCATCCAACAAGTGTTAGCAACCCAGAGTAGGCCTGTGCGAAGTTCGCATGCACCATCAACCAAAGTGACCATGAGCGAGCTTCTACCACAACCCTCCAAATATTGGGAACCTTTCATGAGGGTCTTGGATTCCATGGAGGTACAAAATCATGACTTTGATGCTTTCACCAACTTTATGGAATACATACAAATGTACCAGAAGCCTATTATATCCTTTCAAAATCATGAGGTCAAACCCATGCCTACCAATTCACCAGATCCTACTTTGCATATCATCGCGAGTATCAATAGGGTCCCCTATAAGCGAGTATTGGTTGACATAGGTTCCTCGATAAACATTATTACCATAGCTTCACTAAAGCATCTCAACCTTCCATCCTCATGCATTGCACCTTCCAAGTTCACATTACAAGCATTCAACGATGCTTTATCCTCCACTATGGGCACAATAATCCTACTTGTTGAAGTTGGAAAAAATATTGTGCCTACATTGTTCTACATCTTGGAGGGTGTGAGACAATATAGCATACTACTTGGAAGGCCATGGATAAGAGACATGGAATGTGTTCCATCTATAGTGCATCAATGCATTAAATACATTGATGAAGGTAAGGTCCATGTGGTCCATGTTGACCCAGACCCCTTCAAGTATTATAAGTAGGTAGATCATCCACAAAGGCCTACAGTGTCACCCAAGCATTTGGATACTAAACCCAATGACCTTATTCAGAGTCCAGATTCAACCCCACGGTTAGTCATGAAGCTACCTTCCCCACCGCTAGTACCATCCTCTATCTCTTCAAGCAAGGAAGAATCAGAAGAGCCAACTATAGAAGCTCCCATAGCTATCATCAATACACCTATAGAAGATCTTATCACTCCTACCAAAAAGGAGGAAGAACCCACTGCTGATACAGATGAATCAAATCATATCATACCATCTTCATCCACCATAGTTGAGGACACAATTCAATTGACCTACCTAGAACTCGATGAGTGCATAGTACCCAATGCTGCATTCACACCTATCATCGAGTCGATCAAAGATCTAGGTAGTCCCCCTACCAAGTTGCCACCCATTGATAGCATTCCGGATGCGCCCTTCGAACATGGAGGCCAAGCAGATCATCTTGGACAAGTTGATGAGGTAGCCATAACTTGTTCAAATGCAAATGCATCTTCTCATGAGTTTGTGGGAATGATCAATGTGATGACAGAGAACCAAAGTCCTCTGAATCCATCTATGCAACTTGCAACTCCATCCAACATCCCATCCACACCACAAGAGATACCATTGATGGATTTGATCACACCTACTCCATCTCACTCAACATCTCCATAAGATCAAGAGCAGGTGTACCCCCTAGACCAAAGTGGGGGTAACCCAACTACCACAGTTGAAAACTCTGAGTTGGAACATGAGCATGAGCTAAATCAAGAACAAGAACATGTGGATATAATCGCTAGCCTCAATCATCATGAAGTATCCACATCTACTCAGACATTAGGGACTTTTGATCCACCCTCGATCAACTATCTCCCAACTCCCACACCTAGTTCACCTCCACCAACTATCAGTTGCCATCCAGGTTCTTCAATAGTCATCCAATCATCACCTCCGCCAGTTCCACAACATATCTTGGATAGGCTAGCCAATGTGGAGTTACACATGAATCAACAACACAATGATTTACAACAGATCTTGAGTCAACTCACAAGCATTGAGGTACAATTGAGTAATCTTAGATCTCAACCCCCTGAGTATCTGGACCAACCCACTCCTATGCAATCCAATATTAAGTATCAAACAAATCAAGGGCTAAACCGATAGCGTCACCGACAACGTCACCCTAAGCGACAATTTATGCCCATTTTCAAGTCCATGGACTCTTTGTTTGAGCGCCTCTTAGTAGCTAATGTGATCAACCTACCAGAGTGTCGACCTATCAATCCAAACACACCAAAGCCCAAAACATATCACAAAGACCTATATTGCAAGTACCATAGGAAAAATGGGCATGACATCCATAGGTGCTTCATGTTCAAACACCTAGTATAGGATATAATCGATAGGAATGATCCTCAGGTCCAAGATCTCATTGATGAGGGAGCTTTATCCATGAGTGGAGAACTCATTTCACCCCATCAAAACATGGGCATTACCCAAAATACCCTAGCACAATTGGGGGGGTCAATTTCTATTGCTCCTTCTAGCCAAGACAATAACATTGCACCAATCATAGTACATACTGGGGGTATCCAAGGTGTAACACCTTCCCCACTATTTACATCACAAGAAATGAAGCAAACTAGGGATTCTAAAGGTATCACACCTTCCTCGCTTCCTTTGATCACCACAAATGTTGGGGGTATACAAGGTATTGCACCTTCCTCCTAAGAACACAAAGTAAGCAAAGTTACAAAAGGCTCCAAGGGTATCTACATACCGCTTGGTCAACCCATAACACCCCTAGGCGGTCTATAACTATCTAGGTGACCCAAAAGGCTCCAAGGGTATCTACATACCGCTTGGTCAACCCATAACACCCTACCCAAAGCCTAGACCACACAAAAACCCAACACAGACAAAACCCAAAGCACCACAAAAACCCTAGGTACTATAACCATCTAGGTCACCCCAAAAGGCTCCTAGCAGATTTTCACCATCTAGGTCAAGTAAAAATGCTCCTAGACTATCTACGATCATCTAGGTCAACCCTAAAATCCCCAAAGGCATCCATAAGCCCTTTGGTCACAACCAAATACCCCTAGGCAGTCATAGACACTTTCTAAGTGTCACTGACCATCTAGGTCACCCAAAAGGCTCCTAGCAAGTTTTCACCATCTAGGTCAATAAAAATGCTCCTAGACTAACATCAATCAAACCCAAAAGCCCCAAAGGCATCCATAAGCCCTTTGGCCACAAAATACCCCTAGATAGACACTTTTTAAGTGCCATCACCATCTAGGTCACCCAAAAGGCTCCTAGTGTTTCACCATCTAGGTCAAGTAAAAATACTCCTAGACTATCTACGATCATCTAGGTCAATCCTAAAATCCCCAAAGGCATCCATAAGCCCTTTGGTCACAACCAAATCCCCTAGGTAGTCATAGACACTTTCTAAGTGTCACTGACCATCTAGGTCACCCAAAAGGCTCCTAGCAGGTTTTCACCATCTAGGTCAAGTAAAAATGCTCCTAGACTATCTACGATCATCTAGGTCAACCCTAAAATCCCCAAAGGCATCCATAAGCCCTTTGGTCATAACCAAATGCCCCTAGGCAGTCGTAGACACTTTCTAAGTGTCGTTGACCATCTAGGTCACCCAAAAGGCTCCTAGCAGGTTTTCACCATCTAGGTCAAGTAAAAATGCTCCTAGACTATCTACGATCATCTAGGTCAACCCAAAAAGCCCCAAAGGCATCCATAAGCCCTTTGGTCACAACCAAATACCCCTAGGTAGTCGTAGACACTTTCTAAGTGTCGCTAATCATCTAGGTCACCCAAAAGGCTCCTAGCGGGTTTTCACCATCTAGGTCAAGTAAAAATGCTCCTAGACTATCTACGATCGTCTAGGTCAACCCTAAAATCCCCAAAGGCCCCCCAATAAGCCCGTTGGTCACATGTATATACATATCAATAAAAAACTCAAAAACATCATCAAAACATCAAAATACAAAAACATTGCATCGCATTGCACTTTCATACATATATCAATCAAAATTTCAAAAAAAAAACATTATCAAAATTTCAAAAATTCAAAAATATTGCATCACATCACATTGCATCCCATTGCATTTTATCATCGCTTGCATTTAGGCATATTCATCATTAGCACTTTGCATTTTAGAGTGGCTCATACATGTCTAGCACTAAGATGGTACACTAGTCACAATTCAAAATCAATGTTGTCAAGGTCATCATTCACCTCATTCCATAGTTACTTATCATTTCCATCTACATTTCATACATTTCCATAGTCGTGTCTATTCCCTTCACTTAGCCATTTGTTTTAGAATGTCATTAGGGTTTTCAGTCACTTAGCCATATCTAGTTTCTTCTCAGATTTTGTAGAAGGCTAGAGAGATTTTTAGGAGGTAGAGTCTTGCTTAGATTGTGCCTCGTATACATCAAATCCCAACACATTTCACACTAATAAATCCAAGTTTTATGAAAGGAAATATGAAACCCACAAAGTGGTCTAGGGTACCTTGAGTGAAAATTTTATCCTGCTCATCCCCCTGTGTGAATGGTTCAAAGATGCTGAGAATTGGCCAAAGAACAAGCTCTTCCCTACCCAATTCCCCAAAATAAACAGTGGTTTTCACCACTATCAAAAATCCCAAACACCCTTGATCCCTAAAGTCATAAGGATTCATACTACACGTCCCTGAGAAGGATGGGTAGTCATCCCCAAGGCCTAAAATATCAATACCATTCAAAAGAAAAATCCCAAAAGTTCACCATAAAAATTCCCAAACACCCTTGATCCCTAAAGTCATAAGGATTCGTACTACACATCCCTGAGAAGGATGGGTAGTCATCCCCAAGGCCTAAAAGATCAATACCATTCATAAGCAAAAAAAAAATCCCACAAGCTCAACTTTGAAATCAAAATCCAAAATCAAAAAAGTGCAACATCAAAAAGCAAAAGAAATAGTGGTTATCACCACTCCCCAAATCCCTTGCTCAAAGAAAAGCAAATACAAAATAAACAGTGATTATCATCACTACATATGAGCAAGTATCCCTATAAAATTGAAGAAAGTAGGGATCTTGAGCTTGAATCCCTGGAATTCTCAGCATTTGAAAAACCATTTAGGTGATCCTCATTACGGGTTTGGTGGATAGCCTATCCGGCAATGGTGGTATCCTAAACGCATGATGATATGTCTACCACATTAGCTTTGCGTGTGTGTAGACCAATGTTTGCATGTGGACGAGCTAGCTTTTGGTCACCTATACTACCTAGTGGTCTAATCCAACTGAGTATGAAACCTTGGGATTGTGGCATTCATAGAGTGATCCTCATTACAGGTTTGGTGGATAGCCTACTTGTCAATGGCGGTATCTTTATGCATCTCACAAGAATGAACTCACTTGCACACACAGGGATATTGAGTATCTTGGTCATCCTAACAGATTCATACCTTGTCAAAAAGTCTTGCATGGTTAGTATACAACTTTTGATCAGTTGACTAGAGTGTTTGAGTCTCATGAAAACCTCATAGGCCTTCTAGAACATTCATTTTATTCATTCCATTTTATCACATGTATGTCAGTTTCCATTTGCACAAATCCATTACATAGTCTCATGACAATATTCCACATGAATTGATGAATTCTATACAGTCTATGGTGCTAACATAGTATGTCATATAGTGTTCATATTCCATCAATACACATCAATAGATCATCCATTTCATTATGCATACACACATTGCATATCATCAAATAACATCATAGTACAACACATGCATCCATAAATGCATCCATAGATCATAACACATAATGCATCTAACACTCCAAATTATCATAATTGCAAATCAAGCAAATATTTTTGTAACATCAACTAGGGCATTATTGGTATCATACCTCCCCTAATCAGCAATCAAACAGTTAAGCAATCAACCTCAAAAAGCCCCAAAGGTATCCATAAACCCTTTGGTCACCCAAAAGCTCCAAAGGTATCCATAAACCCTTTGGTCACCCCAAATGCCCCAATGGCATCCACTAAGTCCATTGGTCATAATAACAACATGTTTAATCCAAATCAACAATGGATAACTTAATCAAGTTAATCGTGTTCATCTTGTGAATCATTGCCAAAGATAGTCATGCACCCCCTTTGCTCGGGGTAAATAAGCAAAAGATCAAAAGCAAATTCAAGCAAACTAGTAAGCTTATCTCCTATTGCCATCAAGGCTAGGATTTGATTTAAGATTATTTCCTAATTGCCATCAAGGCTAGGCTAAAGCGTAGACTTGAGCTCGTCTTCCAACTACCACCAAGGCTAGGATTAGACTTAAGCTCATTTGCCAATATGCCAAAGAACACCAAAATCAAGTTCCTTAACTTGTCGAAGGCATTAATTCCAAGAGGCATACCCTTTCCATGGTTGGGGCATCCAATGTTGATGAGGTATTCTTCTATGAAATCTCATCAAAACTCAAAAATTCAAAAACAATTAAAAAAACAACAAAACAACACAAAAGCCAAAGACAAGGGTTCAACACCCACCAAAACAAGTCAAATATGATGGAATTCATTTAGGGTCAATATGGAATGCAAACTTCTCATGGATGCATGGACAAGTTACTACTTCACTCCCCAAGAAGGCCATTATGGCTGGACCGCCCCACGGGAAGGAGGTTTTCAACTCTTTGCTTCCATGAAATCTCCATAGCATCATCCAAATCCTTTCAAAACTATGCCATTTTTTCAATGAGGACAACTGAAGGCAACCTTAACAAACGTCATCTGGGTCAAGCGACTCATCGCTTTTCTCACTGGTCATTCCCTCATCGACTCATTGCTTGAGGGGGTAGTCATGCTTAACAAATTCATAATAAAAAATCAACAATTAAACACTCAATCATGCAAGTTGCATTCATCCAATGAATCTTTGAAAAAGACAATCATGCCCCTTCTTGGGGTAGAAAACAAGCAAATATCTCAATTAAGCACATAACAATGCAGATGAACCTCCCTGTTGGTAACCTCAAAAGTTACCAAAATACTTGGTTTTCTCTAAATGCCTAGGGTTATAAGTCCCTTGAGCATACCTAGAAGCTGAAGAGAAACCAAGACCAATGTCTTTACTGAGTCAGAAGCAAGGATTCAAGAACACACGCCCTTTTCATGATTGGGGCATCTAAAGTTGGTTAGGTTATCGAGTAACCTTAATCATTCAACATTTTGGTCATCTATTTTTGCTTAGCATTGTGCTGCACACAATGCATCTCAAAAAGGGGCATCTTTAGACACTAAAATGTGGTTAATCCGATTAAGCACACATAAAAAATGATCAAATTGGCATCATATGGCCCCTTGGGCAGCCCTCAGGAGGCTCATAGTGGTTCTAGCCACTCTAGAAGGGTTTTTGGAGGCTACTGGCCCAATTTTGGGAGGTTTTGGCCCAAAATTCACCACCATCCCACCTTGGGATGGTGGAAGATTCCCACCATCCCACCCTGGGATGGTGGTGAGCCATCATCCCAGGGTGGGACGGTGAGCAGGTTTGACCCAAAAAAAGTCAAATATGGGACATTTGGCACCCAGAAACTGCCATTTAGCACGCCATATGGAGCATGCGGGTCAGAGGGCACTGAGTCCTTATGACACACTTCTTAATGGAGGCCCAAATTGGAGATTCTCTTCCACACCCATTGCATGCCTCCCATTTGACAAGTGGCACCTCCTGCCATGCATGCCCTTGCATGCATTTTTGCACATGAGCCCCTTTGGGCTATAAAATGGATCCATGGTCCACACAAAAATAAGGATAGGAGTTCTAGGATATGCAATGGAGTGCTGCCGAGATTTCTCCCCAACTTATTGAGCTTTCTTGCCCTCGGAATCTCCTCTTAGCGAAGGAGGTTACCGGGTGACTTCAAGAGGGCCTTTTGAGCATAACTTTTCCATCCGGGTGAATTTCTTCACCAAATTCGATGAAAACACCCCTTATACTATTTAGGATCATTCCCTAGTGGGATTGGTAGCAAAAAGTGCATAGAATTGGTGGGTATCCCTTCCCAAGGTGCCCCCAAATTACTTGCATAGTTTCATTACTTTTTTAATAATATTATTCTAGATCCTCATATGATGTTGTGGTTTAAATTTCATGCAATTTGGAGTTAAATTGACCGAGTTATAGCATTTTTAAGTTTTTGCAGGTCTGTAGGGCCCATCCGGGCACCCCAGTTGTATGCAGGTGGATCTGGGCCTCAATTTGAAAATATAACCATATGGGTTGTCTTGAAATGTCCATTTATGCATTCTTTCCAAATTTCATGAGTTTTGGATATGTTTAGGTTTGGGATTTGCTTGTCTTGGTTTTCGTAGGTTGTAGGTGGGCAGCGCAAAATATAGGGGTCTACGGATGCAATTTCTGATATTTTTTTGGTGATATCCTCTCAAAACATCCTCTTTGACATCTCCACAAATTTTCAAGGCATTCTGAGTTGATTTGATTTAGTTTTAATATATGCAATCCCTTTGGCTTCCTTGTGTGCAGGTGCAGGTTCTTAGAAGGCATTGGGAAGGAATATCAGACATCAGATATTGAAGATACAAGCAGCGGCGGCATTGGCCCACCCACCTCGATTGTGGGTATGAAGAAAGGCACTGGATGTGCACCATGATTCCTTGAAAGACTTGGTCTTTGGGCAACCCAAATTTGTAACAATTGTATCAACTTTGAGCCCTCAAGGGGAATTCTGTGTAACCTTGGATTTGATCCACCAAATTAATAAAGAAGACACTTGTTTCATTTCATTCTTTATTGCTTGGTATTGCTTCATTTTCATATGCATGCTTTCGTTTGATGCTCATGTGCAAGATAGGATAGATACACATATTTTTTCTCTTCATTAGGTGCACCGATTTTCCCTACTTCAACTGCTTCCAAGCATAGGCCCGCATAGACCCCCTATAGGGGTGAACCTACCAAGTTCACCATAGATATATCCAAAGTGGGAGAAAATGGTACACTGCCTCATGAGCCATGGTGTAGCAAACAATTGGATGGTCTAGACAGAGTTCTAGGGCATCTAGGATATAAGCCTACGTCTGCAATCTTTCAACCTATGAGTGAGTGTAGCACAAGCAACATTAGGACTGCCTAAGAACATGGAGAGTGCTCCAAGCATTCTCGAGACATGCATGCTCTTGTATTGTATGCAAACACTGAGTATAGGAGAAAATTTGACATGAATGCCATCTTTACAGATCGAGGAAAGAGTGTGGCAAATATATCCATTGGAGGACATACCCATAAAGTCACTCGAAAAAATTGCACTCCTAAGAGGCCTCAGACGACTGATCATGTTGATAGAGCTCATAGAATAATGTCAAAGCAGAGACGATAGATTCTCCAAGATCAATTGGAGGATCTTCGTGCAGAGAAAGAGCACCTCAAAAATGAGAACTCCTAGAGGTAGAGGTTCATAAGAGAGAAATTATATGAATAAAACATGCATGAATAATGCATCCTTGATTAGAAGAAGCATGTAGAGAGAGAGGATCAATTGGCTAGCACCGGTTTACCTCCTTGTAGTGAGATCATGGAGTGTGTTGATAAATGAGTGGCTTCATAGCCTGAGTTACACCCTGAGAACATAGATACACATACTCACCATACGGCTCAGCATAGAGATCGACATCCAACATCCGAACAACATGAGCATAGGTAGTATGAGAATGAAATGGGAGAATAATTAGAATAAGAATATCATGAAATCTCCCAATTCAAGGAGGAGGGTGAGCCTAGTCCCCCACCTCGACCAAGGAAGAATCTACCTCTAAGGGCACCTCCAAGGCAATCTCGTGAAGATGGTTTTCTTTCCTCGTAAGCCTACAAGACCTTAGCAGAGAATGTCCAAGTCATAGAGAAGCAAGGAAAAACTTATCAGAAGCCTACCTTGAAAAAAATCCATAATGAATCTCTATGTACGTCAGTGCCTATTCTAGCATGTCTTGAGCATTTCAACATGCCTATACTGGAAAAGTTTCAAGGAGAGGAAGACGCATAGGAACACATGACTAGTTTTCTAGATATGTGCTTTTAGATTGAGAGCAATGATGCTTTACTCCTGTGCACCTTCATCACGACCCTCTCAGGATCTGATTGAGAGTGGTTCAACCAATTAAAGAGGCACAACATTACTAGTTTCAAACAACTAGCTGATGCATTTTTTGAAAACTTCTTCGACATCAAGAAGAAGATAAACTTATCTGACCTAGCCACTCTAATGTAGCATGACGATGAGCCAGTGATAGATTATGGAAAAATATGGAGGAAAATTATGGCAAAGATGCCATTATCCATCCCATCATTTGAATTAATGCGAATGTTCACAAAGAGTTATGCCAAACACATTTTGTTATTGCTATAATTGTAGCAATACCAGACATTCGAAGAGGCTTTGGCACAAGCCAAGGTGATAGAGAAAATAAATTTGTAGGAGGGTAACTTGAAGCTCAGAAGTAATAAGGAACGACACAATAAAAGCACTAAGATACAATAGACCAAGCTAACCCATGTTAATCAGGTGGTGTTGAACCTCCAAAAAGGAGAAAAAGGGTAGCAAAAGAAAAACTATCAAGCCCAAGCTCTACTTGTGCAATATGAGCAACACAACAACAATTATAAGGGTAAAAATAAGGAACAATACCCACCTTATGTATTCACTCAGTTATTGAAGTCCTTGGCTTTGATTTTTCATCAGTTATGCAAGGCAAAGGCTATAAACTTACCCGAAGTCAAGTTAATGGATCCTAATCAGCCTAAGCCTAAAGGCTATAGAGACGATCAATATTACATCTTTCATCGATCGAAATGCCATGACATCGAGGTATGTTGGTATTTAAAAAATATTGTGCAAAATATAGGTATGCTTATTATCGACAACCCACAAGCACATGACAATAAAAATATGGGGATTTACAAAAATCCTCTACCAAATCATGAGGTGCCAAATAATAATGTTGGTCAAGTCAACCAAGTACGCATTGAACCACCAACCTAGGGGTTTGTCATAATGGTCAAAATTTTCACAAGAAACATGAGGTATGAACAACTGAATCAACCTCCAGTGCCTATTAGAGTCCAAGATGCACCTCCTCCAAGGCTAGCCCAACATGTGCTTGGCCTACCAACTAGACTGGTGGTGACCATCAGGAGTAGGTTGGTCCAAAACCTATAGACAACTCTAGCAAAGTTGTTAATTTATGAGCTACTTCAATAGTCTCCTAAGCACAATGATATGTTCATGGAAATATTAAGGTCCATAGAAGAGTAGATTCAGGATCCCAAAGCATTTACACACTTCATGGATCACATGCAACAATGTTAGGAACTAGTCATTCAATTTCATGACCATGAAGTCAAGATGGTTACCACCATTATAACAGACCCGTCACTGCATATTATTGCATGTGTGAATCATAAACCATTAAATAAGGTCTTGATTGACATGGTATCATCAATCAATATCATAACTAACAAGGCATTAACTACCTTGAAGTTACCCAAGACACATATAATCTCTTCTACCTTCACATTGAGAGCTCTCAATGATGCATTATGTTCAATGGTCGGTACTATAGTTTTACCTATCTAGGTAGGACTGAGGATCATCCCAATGATGTGTCACATAATTGAAGGTGCTATGCAATATAACATACTTCTAGGGAGGCCTTGGATCAGAGAGATGCATTGTATCCCTTATATTGTATATTAGTGTATCAAATACATTCATGAGGGATAGGTTCACGTGGTGCCTTCAGATTAAGAACCCTTTAAATACGTGAATCTAGTAGATTTATTGGGGGAATTCATGTTTCCATCAATGCACTTGGATGTGCGACCAACGTCACCAATCAAAGAGCTAGGAGATAAAATCAAAGAAATGTGTGCTAGACCTGCAACGTCCATATCTAAATGATAGGATCACATGAAAACTACTTCTATTAGACTGACTGCATCCATGATACAATGGGATGATAGGAAGTTGAAAGAAAAGGTGGATGAAAATAAGATAAAGCAAATGCCCAAGCCAGTCATTGTCGAAGCCCCAACTCCCATGGAAGTAGAGGAAATTCAAGGAGGAGTCGAAGAGGCACTTCAACCTGCTTCACTTGCATCTTTAGTAGGGTCATCTACATCGTAGGTGATCATCCATTTGGTAAGTCCTAGATTATTGAAATACATTGTGTAGAATATGACATTCACACTGATTATTGAGACTGTACAGGACATAGGCCAACCATGAGACCATCACCTTTCCATAGGGATGGTAGAACCATTGGGGGTACCACCTAACCAAATCAACTTCATCTATGGAGGGCTAGACCAGATTACATCTTCCATACCCATGGATGAGAATGATAATGAACCATTCATCGTGAATATTCATTATATTTCTAACCGAAACTATGCCATGTGATATTTTGAGCATTACCATTGGCATGGTTATGATCTTAGACTATTCAAGCAGGGGTGTAAGAAGCCTATAGAACCACAGTATCAGTTACCTACTAATAGGTTCGGGTTGGGATTTTACAGTGGAGGACAGGCTGAACTCCTCATGACATCTTTAGACCACTTGTACCTCATTATGGGGGGTGAGATTGAATTCAATCCGTATCACCCTAATCCTTCTACATTTTATAGGTATAATCAACTAGTGATTTATGTCACTATGGACCCACCTGAGAGATATCATACAAATTTCTTAGTGGAATCAGTGAACATGAGTTAAGAGCCTCTCGATAACAATGAAGGTTATCAAGAGAGCCTACATGAGGCTTATTTAGAGCATCACCTAATTCCATTAGGTAGAGGTGAGTGTGTATATTACAATAGTGATGAAGAAGATGAAACAGAGAGCCTATTTAAGACCTCACTACTTGTGCTATCGTAATGTGCCATATATAGCTGAGAAAATGTTTAGAGAGATCAATATCCATCCTCATATTAGAGGGATAATGTTGAATATTAATGTGATATATCATATGGTGTTTCTTGATCCATCGACGTACATAGAGCTCCTTGAGCCAAATGATCCCATACGATAGTTTGTTCATGGATCGGATCTAGAGATCCTCATACCCCTAGAACCACATCTCAAGGATGGAAGTTTTGCTGATGTTGAGTCACTTGCACATGGTCTTGTAGACATGATCCATTTAATCAACATGATCTCCATTTATTTGACCACTCCACTCCATAATCCAGTCGATCCATCCAAACCACTACCTCTAAATGTAGATGCTATTGATTGGAATCATGCTGATTGACCACTAGAGCCTAAATATTTCTTCCCTAATAAAGAAATGTTGCAACCTTTCCACTTTGCACCAAGCTATGCACATGATGTCTATCATGTTGATGATGCTTCCAATGAGGAACCTATAAACCTAGCAGATGACATCCACTTGATCCCTACACCTCATCATCTTGAGGGATCCCATATGTCAGTAGAGGAAATCTTAGAAGTGGATATCAATAATGATCCTACCAATCCAAGGAAGGTCAAATTTTGGGAGACTTTAACTCCTGATGAGCATGCCAACCTCATCCCTCTACTGAGAGAGAGACCTGGTCTCTTTTCTTGGACTTACAAAGACATGTCGGGTCTAGATCCAAAATTGGTTACTCATAATCTTTCACTAGATCTATCAAAGAAGCCAATCAAGCATAAACTCAGGTTGATACATCCAATAGTAGCCTTAATTGTTAAGGATGAGTTGAAAAATATTTTGGATGTAGAGTTTGTTATCTCCATCGAATATTCAGAATGGGTATCCAATATGGTGCCTATAGGAAAACCTAATGGGAGGATTCGTATCTATACGGATTTCAGAGACCTAAATACGACAACACCAAAGGATTCATTTCCATTGTTGAATATTGATGCTCTGGTAGATGCCATTGTAGGTCATGAAATTCTCTCCTTAATGGATAGTTTTTTTGTTATAATCAAATTCGAATTAAGCCTAAAGACCAGCATTAAACCACATTTATAATGCCATGGGGGACATTTTGGTATAAAGTTATGCCATTTTTGTGGGCTATGAAATATATTTTTCATGACTATATGCATAAGGTCCTAGAGGATTACATTGATGAATTTTTGGCAAAGTCATTATTGTGTTCTGATCATGTGGAGGTCCTGAAGAAGTTCTTCGATTGCTTAATAGAGCATAATGTCAGGTTGAATCCTAAGAAGTGCATATTTGGTGTAACTTCAGGAAAGCTCCTAGGATCCATCATTTCAAAACGAGACATTAAAGTTGATACATCAAAGTTCAAAGCTATTTTAGAGATGCATCCCCCCAAAAACATCAAATAATTAAGAAGCCTATAGGTCAAAGTAGCATCCATAAAGAAATTTATTGTATAATTATCAGATAAATATCGACCCATGAATCAACTGCTACATAAGAGAGTCCCATTCAATCAGGATAAGGACTATCGAGTAGCCTTTATTGAGATTAAGAAATACCTAGCAACACCACCAGTGCTAGCTCCACCAAGGCAAGATGTACCATTTTTGCTATATATATCCACAACTAACTTTACACTAGGAATCATGTTATCCCAAAAGAACGTGTGAGTCAAAGAGAAGGCCATATATTATATTAAACGAACCTTGGTGAGTTACGAGCTAGGATATGCATATGTGGAAAAGATATGTTTAGAAGTGGTGTTTTCTACAAAGAAATTATGACACTATATGTTGAGTCATACAACATATGTCATATCCAAACAAAATCCTTTGTAGTATATGATGAGCAAGACATATCATAATACACATACTACGAAGTGGATCATGCTACTGACGGAATTTGATCTAAAATTCATAAGCCAAAAGTCCATTAAGGGACAAGTCATAGCAGATAAATTGGTTGAGGTGCCTCTCAAAAATAGTAGGCCCCTCACCATAGAGCTTCCTGATGATGTAGTCTTTGCCTTGTCAAAAGCACCCAAACCCGAGGAACCAGATAACAAAACTGATATGTCATTGTTATTTGACGGTTTGAAGTGTGAGCAAGGGGGTGGTGTAGGAATAGTGTTGTTCATGCCACAAGGAGCTCTAATGCCCTTGTAGTTCAAGTTAGACTTTCCTTCCACTAACAATAATGCTAAATATGAAGCCCTAATTTGGGTCTCCAAATAAATATCACCATGAAGATAAAAAAGTTAAATATCTTTGGTGATTCACTTCTCATTGTGAACCAAGTTAAGGGAATACTTCAATGTCGATGTTTGGTATTGAAATATTACAAGGATATTATTGATATTTATCTAGCTCAACTAGAATGGTACAACATCGAGGTGATTCCTAATTCATCTAATATATTTGCAGATATAATGGCATCTTTGGGATCTCTAATCCCTCAGAATCCATCTACTGATTTTATTACCATCCATGTAAAAAAATTGTCACACTCTACTATGCAGTGTGAAGCATTGGATAACAAAGATTCAATCAACATGATTCATGTAGAACCAAATCATAAGTGGTTCTACCATGCCAGAGACTTCCTCAAGAGAGCATCTTGGGGGTCTTTTATCTCATAGGATCCGATGGGGAGTGGTATTACCATTCACCACAAGGTTGTTTCCCAGTCTACATTTGCAAATGTAGAACCGCAGGGGGAACATGCTATCTTGTCGGTCAAATCCAAAGCTTATCATAATTGGACATCACAGATACATTACTTCCTTAGACTTGGTGTAATCCCTTAGGGATTATCACATACCACAAAATGCACATTTAAATAGAAAGTAACAAAGTATGTCTTGTAAGAAGACATATTGTACTATAGAAGCTATGATGGAGTGCTCCTTCATTATCTTGAGCCCCAAGAGTCATCTTGGGAAATTTTGTAAGCTCACGATGGTACATACAATGGCCATTTTAGTGGCATGGCTATCATCAAGCACATCCTTCGTATGGGTTATTATTGGCCCACTATGGAGAAGTATTGCAATGTGTATGTTAGGAAATACATTAAATGTTAGCATCATGCTAATCTTATGCACATGCCATCATAGGCCTTACAACCCATTCAAGTGGCTTGGCTATTCGCTTAGTGGGGATTGGATCTCATTGGTAAGATCTCTCCTCCATCATCGGGTCGACATACTTTTATTATCATGGTTATTGAGTATTTTGCTAGTAGGTGGAAGCCATTCCCTTAACAATGACAACTGGAGTGCTTATTGCTAAGTTTATACTCACAAATATCATAAGTCATTTTGGGATACCATCCAAGATAGTTTCGGATAATGGAACATCATTTAAGAACAAAATTGTGAGAGCTTTGACGTCTAAGTATAAAATAAAACATAGTTTTGTGACAACATATTATCCGCAAGTAAACGAGTACGCTAAAGCTTAAAATAAGATAGTGGTCTCCATCTTGAAAAATATGGTACAAGAGCACCACAAATATTGGCACATCCAGCAGCCCCTTGCATTATGGGATTACATGACTAGTATTCATACACCCATTGGGGCAACTCCATTTTCATTGGTATATGGCACTAAGGCCATTATGCCCTTAGAGTTGGAAATACAAAAATTGTGTGTTGCATTGAAAGAGTTCATTGATGATGACACCGTGTGGCAAGCTCACCTAGATTAATTGACACTACTTGATGAACATCACGTGAATGCCCTTGAGCACTTCTACATTTATAAAGAGCACTTAAAATGAGCTTATAATAGAAAAATCCATCCAATAGACTTTGAGGTTGTTGATCTTGCGCTAAAAAAGAACAAAAAAAACTCAAATCTACCACTAGAAATACGAGAAATATTTGCAGCTAACTGGTTAGGTCCTTATATGATCTCAAAGAATATTGGTCCTGAGACATATCACTTGACATCGCTTGGAGGAGAAGAGCCTGAACCTCTAAATATACTACATATTAAAGTGTTTTATGCCTAAATTCTAAAAAGGCATCTATAAGCCCTTTAGTCATTCAGAAAAGGCTCCAAGGGTTTCTCAAAATCGATTGGTCATTTCAAGCCCTACCTAAAAAGGGCTTATAGATAAATCCTCCAGTTTGATACCCTTGATCAATATCGTAGATCAAAATCCCAGATTGATATCCCATTTTTATATCATAAGATAAATCTCCTAGATCAACATCCCAGAAATAGTTTCCCAAAGCAAAATCCCCAAAGAAAGTTTTTGAAGCAAATTATCAAATGTAAATCCTAGAAAGTCAGATCAAATGAAGATCAAATTGTACAAAGAAAGTCAAATCAGTATCAAATCCCTTGCTCAAGAAAAAGGAAAAAAGAAAAATAAAAAAAGGAAAGTACAAAATAAACAATGATTCTTGTCACTATAGTACAAAATAAACAGTGATTTTTATCACTTTATATGAGCAAGTATATCAAAAAATTGAAGAAAATAAGGGAGTGAACTTGAATCCCTAGAATTTCCAGCACTACTATACCTTACGCATGATGATATTTCTGATACAAAAGCATCCTACTTTTGTGCAGACCAATGTTTGAATGTAGAAGAGCTAGCTTCAGGTGTCCTCACCTAGTTGTCTAGTCCAACTAAAATCTAAACCTAGGATTGGATAAACATTTGCGAACCCCCAATCTTAGCAATGGGCTAAAAGAATCCCACCTAACATCATGGTATGCTTATGCCTTATCTTAATATATTCATTTGCACACACATGGATAATGAATAGTTAGGGCCTATCCTAATGAAATACTTATGTTTTAGAAGTCTAGTATGGTTAGTATACAACTTTTGATAAGTCAAATAGGGTGTTTTATTCTCATGGAAAACCTCAAAAATTCCTAAATAACCATAACCAATTTTTAATGCAATCATCAAAAAATCAATTTCTTTTATAAAAAATTGTTTATTAGAATTATTTGTAATATATGTTAGATACAGGATGGATGTCATAAATGATTTTTAGATGGCCACTGACTATGTTATCCATATTCTTTTAATTTATAAAATTTTATGAACATAAAACAATAAACAAATGCATCTCACATATGAGTGTACTATCTTTCACAAAGAGATAAAGCAAATACAATCCATGATTATTATACATTCTATGGTGTCATCCATTAGATTGATTAAAACTCACATTGCATACATTATGTTTAAAGTGATTAAAGCATACATGTCCATTTTACAAATATATTATCAAAGAAACAAAGAAATACATGCAGTACATACATGGCATAAATTATGTCATAGCAGTGTAAATTAAATGCACACAAGTAAATAAAAGTATACATGCATATAACATCAAAATATGACATTCATAATGCATCCATAATAAGTAGTACATCTACATACATAACTTATAACATCTAATCATCTATCGCATAGCAATCTAGTTGTAGCATCCTAAAATTGGCGCAGTAAAACCTTAATAATTACAATTACTCTAGTAAATATTCAAATTCAAATTTCAACCTCCAAAACTGCTCCCAAACTATCGTTTAACCCGTTTCCTCCTTTCCCGTGCCATTTTTAGAGTTTGTTTTGTCCGTTTGACGATATCGTCTCCGATAAGACGATATCGCCTCAGATCGAACGATTTCGTCTGGCGTAGGATGTCCAGACGATCTTGTCCCAAACTTATTTGTGCATAGTTGGACTCTATCCCAACGGTGTCTCTAATATGGGTAGAAGCATGTCTGCACCGTTAGAGACCCTTCCCATTGGATATCTCCCAAATAGGGATGATCTCCAACCTCCCAACCTCCCTCCTAAGCCTATTTAATCCTAGGCCCTCCACTTAGCATCCCCTTGGCTAAAATTCCCTGTAACTCGAATTCTACACGCACTAGACCATCTTAAATCACTGTTTGCATTAGCATTTTTTCAAGTTTGTTTGCAGGAACTTCATTGTTTTTCAGCCGGAGCAAGCTCAGTTCGTCATGGATGATCCTGTCCAATTAGAGATGATTTCGTACCAATCTGAGGTGATTTCGACTGCAGTCCACATTGGGGGCAATCAATGCCCAGAGTTTGCATTTCTTCATCCTTTTTCTACTGTATTATTTTGCATTTAGTTAATTCTATGGTTATTATTTATTATCCTGCATCTTGGAGTTCACCCATGTAGCTTTAATGCATAATAAAAGCATAAATTGTCATTAGATCGTTATAATGCATTCGTGTCTTAGTTTGATATTATCATTTTAATGTTCTTACTACCATTTTATATCATTATCCTCTGTTATCATAGTTGCATTCTCTATATTTTGCATTTGTTTTTCTATTTGCAGGTCTTTAACGAATTCGTCTGACGAATTCGTCAGATCTCAGATGATCTTGTTAAATAGGAGACGATCCTATCGAATTCCAGACAATCCTAACTACTTCAAAAATTAGAACCTTCATCAGACATCCAGATCAGGTATGGGTCTTTAATCCATCTTGTTCTTTCTATTTTTCTATCCAAATCTATTTCTGTCTTCATTTAAATTTGCATTTCATATAGAATAACTTAGACGCATTTTGGCCAAACCTAGGACTTGGATGATTAAAGATAAAACTGAACACATCAAACACATTCCCAACCTAGGTGTGGAAACTACCATTCAAACATTTCCTGGTGAACCCACCATCCATCAAAAAATCACCATAATACACCTCCCCGAGAGGCGGGACCTTTGCAAGGCCTCTCAGTCCGAGGTACCATGCCATCCTTTTCACATCCCCATTTTGGGCATGGATCCTATAGCCTGAAGGTAAGGGTGTGAAAAATTTGGAGCGAACATTTTGGTGAACCCGACGTGAATGCATTTAAAACCTTTTGAAAACAAAAAACAAAAAAATAAAACAACTAAAACATAGATGCATTTCAAATCATTTAAAACTAATAAGTTGCATATCATGTTTAGATGGTAGCTCCTAAGAAAATATTAGCAGTTACTATAAATGTTGAAAACCAATTGGCAGCCATAGAAATCAATTATGTGCTTAGTGTGCTTGAAACAGATAGAAATCAACTTTTGTGGGATGAACTTGATAGAAGACTAAGTGCCATTTCATCTAGGTCAACAAAACTTAAACAAATCAAGAGGCTTGTCCTAGATAGAATCCTGGATCCTCATCAACTCGTCTTTTATCATGAAATTCAGAGAGCCTGCCATAGATGGTTAGCTTATAGGAATACCTCAAGAACGCAGCCATTATACACCAGTTCCTAGGTCATGTAGAAGACCAAGAGGTTGTTCTTATGGATAGGGAAATATGGAATAGATTTCCTCGAGCTGTGTTATATCGAGAGTATTGCCACGAGCTTTACTTCTATCAACTAGAATCAGAGACAGATAATATCACTATAGCTCTTTTCATTAAATTTTTGAAAGAAAATTTTCAATTTGAAGAACACTTCATGAATCCTGAAGAACTTGATCCCATTAATGATATTTATAAATTGTTTATAGAAAAATAGATCATTACTTTTAGTATTAGTTCTTGCATTTATTGTGTTGTTTGTTATCTTTACAATATTATTACAAAAACAAGAAAAACTAAAAAACATAACAAAAACCAAAGCATTTCATTTTAAATATTGTAGTAGGTATATAATTAATATATACCTCTTAATATTATAGCATATATATATATATATATATATTTTCTGAAATCTAAATTAAGCACAATGCCTAAACTGAGGAATGGTAAACAAACTGAAGGAAAAGAAGAAGATTGGTTAGAAGATAAAACTAGAAACCCAAATGTCCTTCCTGAAGATCCAATTCTGGAAGGAGAAACTCTAGATCAACCAGAAGATGACCTACGTGAAGACAATGAACAAGAAGAAAATGTTAAAGAGGATGGATCCTCATCCCCTAGAGTAGCTCCAGATGGAACTATTGCTTTTGACAACTTAGATCATTTCTAGAAATTTTTCAATAATAACATTGGTGCTCTTAATATGGCAGTTTGTATTGATAAAGGGCAAATTAGTGACACTCAAGCAGCCATGGAACATATGTTTGATGTGCACACTAATCCCTTGTCTTTCATTGATCAAGAAAGTGATAATGTTGGACCATCCAATAGAGATATGGTCACTATGATTCAGAAAATGCCAAAACAATAGGTTACCCAACCTCCCAAGGAACCTGTTATTGAGCCTAAAATCATTCCCACATGAAAGAAAACTTCCTTCACTACTTTACTTGGCCAAACTATTGATCAATATGCTTCAAGTAAACAAAAACCTAAAATGAAGCCAAACACCAATTTTCAACAATCTGGAATACAGCATAATACAACTTCAAAATTCCTTCATAACACCTTTCCTACCAACAATTTACACAATAGCAATATAGCATCTGATCTTCATGTCCCTCCATCATATGCTCACAAATCCCATATCAATGCCCTACCGAACCAATATGGTGGGCAAACTAGTAATCTGGAAGCCATGGTGAAACAGTTAGCTTCGCGTATGGATCAGATAGATCCTTACCGTCCCTCGTACAATTATCGAGAGATATGTAGTCAACCTTTGGATCCCATAGTTGTAGCACAACCGTACCCTAAGCATTTTCCCATGCCCATCTTGCCTATATATAAAGGAACCGAATATCCCATAGAGCATCTTTGCATGTTTAGGATAGCATGTCATGATATATCACATGATGACTTGCTATTACTAAAAATATTCCCAAAAATTTTAGGTGGAATGGCATTAGAGTGGTACTATCAATTGCCCACTCATTCTTTGAGAAACTTCGAAGAAACAGCTGAATATTTTGTCCATCAATTTAGTGCCTACATCGAGAGGCATGTAACCATTAAAGATTTATACAACTTAAAACAAGACAAGGATGAATGTTTTGCCGATTTCTTAGCTAGATGGAGGCAGTTGACAGGAAAAATGCACTTTGTGCTACCTTATAGGGAAATGTTGGACATTTTTATTAATAATTTACAAGAACAAATATCTTATGAGCTATCAACTGCTACTTTAACTACCTTCGATCAGGCTATAGATTTAGCTCGAAGAGTAGAAGATGCCCTCATTAGGAGAGGCCAACTTAGGAAGAAAGATGATGAGAAAACATCTAGAAATCAATATAAAAACAAACAAGTTGTAGGTGACAGAGTCACTGACAGCAGAAATGTTGCTAATATCAATGCAACGAAAACAACAGAAAAATTTATATTGAAACCTCTTGATAAACCTTCTCGATAATTTACTAGATTGAATCAATCCTTATCAACTATTTTACCTCAATTAGTCGAAAGAGATTTGATCCAATTACCAGCTATCCAGGAACCTGATCCAACTATACCCAGGTATAGAGCTGACTTACACTGTGATTTCCATAGAGGGCCTGGACACTCTACCAATGCTTGTAAAAGGTTGAAACATAAAATATAGGATCTAATTGATAATAATGAAATGGAGGTGCAAGCCTTCCAACCTAAACAAAATGCTCCTAATAATGCTCAAAAGACCATTCCCCAAAATCAAAATCAAAATGCTAATCAATCATTAGACATATTTCAACACCCTTTACCAAGACATGGTAAAGAGGTGGCCAATCAAATCAAACATCATAATGTTCCTCCTCCTACCCGATATGTAGGAACTATTAGCAGACATTTACCTAATCATGATTTACAAAAATTTGACACAACTTTATCCATGGTCACAACCAAGCCCCTACATAATATTCAAACTCCAGATCCTAGTGATATAGAATCAGATATTGAAAGTGAAATAGACATCACTTCAAACCAATCGAATAGTTCTGAAAATGAATCAGATCCTATTCAACCCATCACAGATGCTATGGTTCTAGAATAACCATTTCCTAGAAGAGTTACTACTCGACCCTCTTCTAATCAATTCCTCCCAAATTAACAAGCCATAAACGCTCAACCGAGACCAGTTCAATGTCTTCAATATAACATTGTAGGTACCATTGGAGTCGTTACCCGACAACAGGCTCAAAATTCTCAACAAGAACCAAACCAGAATGATGGATCAACTCCATTTTTTTTGAAAAATCCCAATAAAGGGAATCATGCTTCCAATATTCAACTTAAACCCCCTTACAATATTAATGAGCAATTATCCAATACTACAGCCAGAATTTCCATTTTAGATTTATTAAGATCTTCTCCTACCCATAGGGATGAGTTGATGCTTACATTAAGCCAAATGATGGTACCTCAAAATATTCAACTTGAAGCCATGGCCAAAAATTTCATCACTCGAAAGTTGATTGTATTGACTTTCGGGATAAAGATATCCCACAACACAGTTTACATAAGGATAATCCCTTATATATTACTACTCTAATTGGAGATGTAGCTGTTAAAAGAGTCCTGATTGATAATGGTTCATCTCTAAACATTTGCACTTTTGACTTCTACCAACGATTTGGCTTTAGAAGTGATGAAATGAAGAAAACTGACATGATTATCAAAGCTTTCAATGACGAAACACAAGAAACGTGTGGAGTTATTACCATCCCATTGCAAGTTGGTCCTTGAACTCTAGATACCACCATGTTTATTATACATTGCCCCGCATCGTACAATATACTCTTGGGTCATCCTTGGATCAATGCAATGCAGGATGTCCCATCAACTTTACACCAATGTGTTAAATTCGAATTTAAAAATTAGTTGGTCACTATCCACGGTGATCCTAGACCCTTTGATATGTGTGCTTTGGCAGAACTTGTTGGAGTGCAATTTTGCCTTGCTCTATCATCCACACATCCTAATTCTTATTTTTCATCTAAAACTGTGAAACACACACCCATAGCTTCACCTATTTCCCCTCCATTCATTTCACCCTCATATATAGATCAACAATATTCTAAACAAACCACTCTAGAACCTCAAAAAGATCTTCAATCCATGACCAATCCTTCATGTTCCATCCCTATAATTTCAAAACCTATAGACCCTTCTATTAACACTTCCACATTATCAACATCTATCATACCTTCCACATCTAAAGATATAGGGAATGATCCTTCTACATCTTATGCTCTTTCTGATGAACTTTTACCAAATTTATCCACAATCTTAATATCAGAAAAAACAAATGCTTTCATGCAAGATTCAATTCTTTTAAATAACTTACCGCCATCTCCTCGTACTTTGGGCCTCTCACAACCTATGGGAAGTACTTACCAAGTTGGGAGTTGTGCCTTCATTTATAAAGGATATGACTGGGGAAGAATCCCTCGGAATATCAAAACTCATCATGAGGGATATGCTTGATGTTATTTTACCAATGAATATATTAAAGCTAAACCCATAATGCTTAAAATGGGATATAAAGGGAAAGGCTTGGGACCTTTCCAAAATGGCATGAAAGAACCTTTCGAGGTAGAACCGTGGCCCGCCCGCTGTGGTGTGGGCCTATTTCCTAGTAAGGGTCAACCCTTTCCTTTTGAAGATGATGATCAACTCATATGTTATCAAGATTATTTGGATAGGCGTGATGATTTGCCTCTAAAAAATCAGCCATTTACATGTAACATGCTATCCATAGCTTACCCCGAAATGATTGCTGACTCCGATGAGGAGTTGGAAGGAGATATCTTCCATGATGTCTCCGTTGAAGAGATGTTACACAATGGATTTTATTTTGATGGTTCTATACCAACTATAGCCCATCTTGAGACCACTAATCCTCAAGATGAATTATCCAACTTAACCTTACAATAATTACAAGAATTGGGCGTTTCACCCGCCCCACATAATTTTGAAAGAGATCTACACATGGAGGTAGAAAACGTCATTAAAATTAATATTGGAACTAAGGATAGTCCTCACATAATCAATATTGGATCAGAATTAAGTCAAGAAAAACAATAGCAATACATTGCATTCCCTAAAGAATATGAAGATGTCTTCGCTTGGACATATGAAGATATGCCAGACCCTTCTGTAGTCATGCATCACCTAGTGGTCCATCTGAATGCTAAACCTGTTAAACAAAAACTTAGAAAAATGCATCCCAAAGTGGCTTTGCTAGTCAAAGGGGAGTTAGAAAAACTCCTGAATGTTGTTTTTATACAAGCTATTGATTATGCTGAATGGATCTCAAATGTAGTTCCAGCTACCAAGAAAGAAGCCACCAAAGTTAGGGTTTGCACAGATTTTAGAGATATTAACGCTGCATGCCCTAAAAATGATTTTCCTCTTCCAAACATGGATCAAATCATTGACTTTACTGTCGAGAGTGGGATGATGTCCTTAATGGATGGATTCTCCGGTTATAATCAGATCATGATAGCTCCTGAAGATCAGGCTAAAACAACCTTTATTACCCCCGGGGTACCTTTTGTTGGAAAGTGATGCCATTTGGCTTAAAGAACGCAGGTGCAACCTATCAACGAGCTATGACTTATATTTTTCATGATATGATGCATGATATCCTACATGATTATGTAGATGATATTATAGCTCGCTTTATTAATGAAGATAATCATTTATATGATTTGAGAAAAGATTTTAATAAATTATGAGAATATCTTATTCTATTAAATCTAGCCAAATGCATATTCGGAGTTAAGTCCGATAAACTATTAGGGGTTTTAGTTTCTTTACGTGGTATCAAAATCAACCCTCTCAAGATTGTGGCTATCACTGATATGCCCACACCTACTAATATATCTAAGTTACGAAGTTTACAAGGTAAGCTTCAAGCCATCCGTCGCTTCATCGATAAGCTGGCGGACAAAACCGATCCCTTTCTTAAAATTCTCAAGAAGGATGTCCCTTTTAATTGGGACGACAAATGTAAAGAAGCTTTTGAACTTCTCAAACAATACCTCCTTAACCCACCTATGCTTTCACTGCCTAGACCTGATCGCCCATTTCTCCTGTATATTTTAGCTTCAGATTCTGCCTTAGGAGCTATGTTAACTCAGCTTGATGATGCGAAGAGAGAACGTGCTAATTATTATATTAGCCGAACATTCATCAGTTATGAAACCCGCTACACAAAATTGGAAAAACTATGTCTAGCAGTCATGTTTGCTACGCAAAAATTATGCCATTATATGCTTAATCAAAAAACTTATGTCATTGCTAAATATGATCCCTTGAGGTATCTCATGAGTTGACCTTATTTATCGGGTCGCACAACCAAGTGGGTTCTTGCTCTAAGTGAGTTTGACCTCACGTTCATAGGAAAAAAGTTTGTTAAGGGTCAAATCATAGCAGATCAATTAGCTGCTACACCCTTAGAGTCTACCCATCCCCTCATCATTGAGTTTCCTGATGAATGCCTTTAGTTAGGGGCAGACCATATTGAACAATGGTCCTTATACTTTGATGGAGCTCGATGCATGAGTGGGGTTGGTGCAGGTATTATTTTAATATCCCTACAAAACATCTTATTCCTCTGTCCTTCAAATTAACATTTGCTTACACCAAAAATACTGCTGAATATGAAGCTCTAATCCTTGGATTACGAGCTGCCTTGGTGCTAAAAATTAAACATTTGTTAGTTTTTGGTGATTCTCAACTTGTTATAAACCAAATTAATGAAGTTTATCAGACTAGAGATGATAAAATGTGCCCATATAAAGCCTATGTTTTACAATTAATGTCTCTATTTGATCAAGTTACCTTGGAAGCTATTCCTTAAACTTGCAACCATGCAGCTGATGCTATGGCCGTAGCTGCATCTCTCCTGCCCTTGGAGTTAGATTATGAATATGCCACTATCATTATTCATCGACTCCAGGAACCTGCTTCAAATACGTCATGCCTATAACCTTTGGATGTGTTTCTAATCAATGAAACTACTCCTGAACCTTGGTATATGGATATATTTGATTTTCTCCAAAATGGGACTTTCCCTGCTAATTTTAATAGAAACCAACATCGGTTATTACGTAGACAAGCAAGTCGATTTGTAATAATTGGCAATACTTTATATAGGAGATCTTTTGAAGGTATCCTATTAAGATGTTTGAATTTAGAAGAATCCCAATCAGCCTTGAGTGAAGCCCACGATGGATCTTGTGGAGGACACTTCAGTGGTAGTGTCATTACTAAAAATCTCCTTAGGATAGGATACTTTTGGCCTACCATGGAGAATGACGCACATGATTATGTGTTCCATTGCGACAAGTTCTAGAAACATGCTAACCTTGTCCATGTTCCTGTATAAGAACTGCAGGCTATTTCATCTCCTTGGCCCTTTTCAAAATGCGGTTTAGATATTATTGGCAAAATCAATCCTGTGTCATCTGATGGACACAAATTCATCATAACTGCCACTGAGTATTTCATAAAGTGGGTTGAAGCTATGCCTTTAGCTTCCTGCACTGGCACACAAGTCTCTAAATTTATTTTTAATAAAATCATTTGTAAGTTCGGAATTCCTACAAATCTCATCTCTGATAATGGAACTTGTTTCAAAAATAAAGATGTTAAAAAATTATGCCAAAAATATAAGATTCAACATCGCTGGTCCACTCCCTATTATCCTCAGGGTAATGGTCAAGCAGAAGCATCTAACAAAACCTTAATCAAAATTCTCAAAATATTGGTCAATAAATTTGGCCACGACTGGCACATTCAGTTATATCTAGCCTTGTGGGCCTATCGAACTAGTGTTCAAACCCCCACTGGAACTTCACCTTTTGTTTTGGTTTATGGTGTTGAAGCCATTTTTCCCTTTGAATTAGAAGTTCCTTCTTTGGATCTACTACTTCAAGATACCGAAGTAGGATATGAATATCGAGCTAGCAGACTCAGTCAGCTGGAACTCCTAGATGAAAAATGCATCAATGCTTTGGAGCATCTCCGTGCCTACCAAAACAAGCTTAAAAGATCATTTGCTAAAAAAGTTCGTCATCGATCCTTTGAGATCGAAAACCTTGTTTTACAAGAAAATAAAAAAAATACTAATGCAACTAAGGACCTTAAAGGTAAATTTGAGCCCAACTGGCTTGGACCATACATTATCACTGCTAAATTTGAATCGGGAGCATACAAATTATCTACCTTAGATGGTAAAGAACTTAAAGAACCCATGAACATTTTGCATCTTAAACGTTACTATGTATAAATTTGGTCATTTCATCCTTGTATATATTTGTTTAAAATATTTTAAAAAACCACTATCTTGTATTTCTTTCAATTTATAAATTCAAAAACACCAAAAACATTCATAATCATCAAAATCTTAAAAACTATTTGTTGTATTTATTTATGGCACTTGTTAATTCTTTCAAAAACAAAAAAATAATAATAAAAATAAAAAAACAACAATATTCTTGACTCTTTCGAAACAAAAACAACATAAAGAAGAAAGAGAGAGTCAACATTCTCAAAACTTCTCAAAAAGTATTTATATATATCTTCTTACAAATGTTGCAGTTATATGTTTCAAATTATTTTGGATAAATTAGCATTTATTTGGAATCCCGCACTTTCACACTCACAAATATAAATATCTTGATTTTATCTGGCATGATTACTAATCTCTCTTATATCAAAATCCACAAAATTCAATTAAATAAAGTTTGAGCACAGAGAATTGATCTTGTTATTTACTTAAACCAAGCACATCCTTTCACAATAAAATGAATATATTGGTAATGTCCATGCTATGCTACATAGTAGAAGTGATTTATTGAGAAAAAAGTTTCCCCTGCTATCCTATCATGCACATGGTCTAGAATATTTGAGAATTGGCAAAAGGACAAGCTCACCCCTACCCAGAATAAAAATCCCTTGATCTACAACTAATCCGAGCAAGTATCCCTAGCATAGAACAAAAAGAAAAAGCAAAGTTCAAGAAAAAGAGAAAAAGAAAAATATTATTTTATATCATTACAACATTATCAAGCAAAAATACAAATGAAAACAAAAGAAAAAGCAATAAAATCCCTTTCCCTACCCTTTGAAAAGAAAAGAAAGGTTGATGAGCTTGAATCCCTGGAATTCTCAATTATTCGAAAACTGTGAGGTAAGCCCCATAACAGGTGGTTTGTGCCCAACCTGCTTGGCCTTGGATAAATCCTAGCGTGGCGATATGTCTGTCACATTAGCAACCTTATTTTGTACAAACCTATGTCTGCTTATGGATTAGCTAGCTCTTGATAATCCGACTTACATAGTAGTCTAGTATGGTTATATGCATCTACATCATGGTTAATGAACACTTATTTGGTTCATTCAAATCACTTGTATCATATTATCTTGCTCAAAACTGGTAAACGAACATAGCAATTGCACACACATTTTGTATTTGAGAGATTTTGTGTATCATTATGATAAATCAAGATTGAAAATGAATTCACATATGCACATGGGATTCCTTATAAATCTAACTTTTGTCTTTAAGATACTTTGAAATATTTTTGCAAATTGTTTGGAATAAATTCATTTTCTTCTTTAAAGTATAGTTGTTTAGTATAAAGACAACTACATACATATTAGAAAAAATCAAAATTTCTTTCAAAACCATACAATCAAAACACACACACACACACACACACACACACACACACACACACACACACATATATATATATATATATATATATATATATATATTGTCGACTTTCGCGACGACGGTATAGTTCCAAAACCAAAATTGGAATTTTATGCCTAGCGCAAGTCCTCATCTTCATATTTTCTATTTATTAAAAATCAATCATGCAATAAAACTCTATTTTTTTGGATTTCGCGATGATGGTATAAGTCTATACCTACATATTCTATGCCTAGCGCAAACCATTGTACCAATTTTTATTCCCCATTTATTTGAAAATCATGAAAACCATATGACTTAAATCATTCTATTATACAATTATGTTTTTATAAAAAGCATGCACATTATCACTATTTCATGTCATTATGTCAACCTTCAATTTTGCAATGATGGTATAATTCCTAGGGAATTATCCAAAAAATTTATCACACTTAGGAATTTATGCCTAGCAAAAATCATTTTAACATTATTTCATGCATACTATTTTTATGAAACTCTAAAAACAAACCATCATCATCATCATTTGCACCATTGCACCAAAGTCTTAAGACAGTTTCTTAAGCACTCTTTTACTTTTTTAACAATATTTCTACATTGGGATTAGCTTGACGACCGAGTGAGCAGCGACTCCATGAAATGGTCTATAATAGCAACAATGTCCTTTGAAATTATTGTTAAAAGTCCCTTTTATTTTTTTATCAAATTATCACATCACAAACAACCAATTTGTTTACATCAAATTATTTCATTTAAATTTTAAAAACATGACATTTCAACCATAATATTTCCAACGACGTAATTACATGAATCATCAAAAGCATCATAAAAATACATAAGACACAAGTCATATGATCAAAAATATCTCATATATATATATATCAACAATATATACATCATCTCAAAATCGAATCGGTATGCCACAATTTGTACCTCGGCATACTCAATCCTCTATCAAAAATAATAAATACTATATATCAATCTATGCAGTGCAATCTATAGTAGCTAGCCTCGAGAGCCCCTCGAGCTCTCAGCCTCATCTCCTCCCCCGCCCTGAGGTGGACGAGGTGGCCCCATCGCAGTATGTGTGGTACTACGAGTCCTAGTTATTGATCGATATGAAGTCCTCGACAACCCAATCCTGATAGGGTTAGCAATGCCGGTTGGTAGCTATACCCTCTGACCCTCTAGCACCATATAGAAGTAGATACCCTGGTAGAACGTGATCTGAGCAATCAACCACGCCAGCTCCTGAGTGCTCGCTCCTTCGCCCCATGCTCTGAGACGTGCAATCTCATATCTGAGCTGTGTAACCTCAGCTTAGTGGCGTGTAGCCTCATCCTGCAAAGTCTGCACCTGTGCCTAGAGATAAACTGTCTCTGCTCAGAGAGTCACTGTCTCACTGCTCTCCCTAGTGTCAACACCCTTACCCTTATCGGGTTATGGTGGCCTCTCTCTCTATGGAGAAGGGGGTATCTCCTCCCTCCTCTCCTGCTGCCATGGCCTCTACTATGCCTGTGGTATCCTATGCTCTCTCCAACTGTGACCCTGGGCCACCTCAATGGCCACCTGGCATTGCCTCCCCATCCAACATACAATTGCATGAATCGAACCCTGAGCCCTCGTCATCCAAGGAGGCCATCAGCTACCCAAGTGTCATCCCCATCCATTGGCTAAATGGGGGCATCATCTGTGTCCTGACTCCAAAAGTGCTTCATAGCTGGAGCCCTGCTAACTGTAGTGTTATCTTGAATAGTCTAGGAAAACTCATAGTCTCTCAGAGATGGAATCCCCTACTGTAGATTGAACTGCCTCAAAACTCGATCATAGCGATGGAGCTCCACCTCTCCCCTCTCCATCCTCAGATAGCAAGTTTGCCTGATGCAAGCTAGCTCCTGTCCATCCTTGGCCCACCCTGGATGATACTTCCAAGGCCTCCAAGTGATTTGGTCGGAGACAAGGTCATCAAGTAGTCTCCGGGACATTGGCAGATCTATTTGCCACTGTGACCCTCTCCGGAGCCACCAGTAGAAATTTTGGGGCCTCTCCCCATCAACCCCTATCAAAGGAAGCCCTATCAGCCTCCGCACTACAATGTGCTCCCAGCACCAAACCTGTAGAAGTGATGTCATAACCAGACATCAGCCGCCCTTGTACACGACCCCATGTAGGATCCTGTACAATTGGCATAGCACAAAGCTGCCCCAAGCAAACCTGTAGCCATGGTCTCTCATGTCATAGACCACATCTGCCAGTACCCATGGTACCCTACATACGCTCTGGTGGCATAGTAGAAGTCCACCTACCACTCCAGCCAAAACTCGTGTGAGTCTCGATGCCCTAGGCATCTGACGCAACGACTCGATGTTCACTTCACCCTTCTCCAGGGCGAAGCTCGAATTGCCACACAATCTCATCATTGTGTGGCCCTGATTGGCCGTGGGAGTGATTAGTCATCCTTGTATGGGGATCCTCAAAATCCTCCATACATCCTCTAGTGTGGGAGTCATCTCCCCTGTCGGTAACCAGAAACAAGAAGAACCCGGATACCACCTCTCTGCCAGGGCTGTCAGTAGCCCCATGTTTGTAGAAACTTGTGGCATCTCTGCCACATGCTGCAAGCTAACCTATGCTAGCTGATCTCGCTCTGCCTGAGATAGAGTGGCCAAGTCATCTCTCAACCCGTCGTATTTCCATTCTCTGCTCTTTAGTAAACCTCTCTGCAACATAAACAACAACACAATAAAAAATCATTAATAAAAACTCAAGTGATTAATAATGCAAGTAAAATCAGTTCAATTTTATACAAATGATGATATCGTCCACTATTGGAAGATATCATCTCAAATTTGAGCAAAATCGTCTCCGATTTCCCAAGCCGAAATCGTCCCTTATTTGACGAAATCGTCCCCCTTTCGCCGATTTCGCCCTTCAAAAAAATTGGCGAACTTGAGACAATTTCATCGAAATCGGGATGATTTTGTCCCGATGACGTCGACGGCCCAGAAATGGTGCGATGCTCAAAAATTGCTCAAAATTCACCTAAAAAGCATGTAAATTCAACTTAAACCATTCTAAACTAAGTTTAGACTCTTACCCATAGCCCACGTCGGACCTCTGTCGATATGTGCACTGTCTTGACCATTTTTGCTTGCAGAGCTCCAGAAACTAAAAATGAACAGTAAAAATGAATTAGGGTTTTTAACCTATTTTTTAATTTTATTCAACATAATTAAATTTTTTGCTTTTCCACGTTTTTACCTCAAACGTTCGATTTGGGTAAAAAAACGGAGGGGGCACCATAGTAAGCTGTCATACGATTCAACCAAGAATCGTCACCTAAAAATGGGAATAATTTTTGCTTTCTCGTAGATCGAGAAGAACTCATCTTTAACGCATTTTCTTTGGAAAATTCACTAAAGAGGGGGCAAAATGTAGCACCCTAAAATTGGTGCAATAAAACCTTAATAATTACAATTACTCTAGTAAATATTCAAATTCAAATTTCAACCTCCAAAACCGCTCCCAAACCGCCGTTTAACCCGTTTCCTCCTTTCCCGTGCTATTTTTAGAGTTTGTTTTGTCTGTTTGACGATATCGTCTCCGATAAGATGATATCGCCTTAGATCGAACGATTTTGTTTGGCGTAGGATGTCCAGATGATCTCGTCCTAAAATGATTTGTGCATAGTTGGACTCTGTTCCAATGGCATCTCTAATCCGGGCAGAAGCATGTCTGCGTCGTTAGAGACCCTCCCCATTAGAGATCTCCCAAATAGGGATGATCTCCAACCTCCCAACCTCCCTCCTAAGCCTATTTAATCCTAGGCCCTCCCCTTAGCATCCCCATGGCTAAAATTCCCTGTAACTCAAATTCTACATGCACTAGACCATCTTAAATCACTCTTTGCATTCACATTTTTTCAAGTTTGTTTGCAAGAACTTCATTGTTTTTCAGTCGGAGCAAGCTCAGTTCATCGTGGACGATCCTGTCCAATTAGAGACGATTTCGTACCAATCTGAGGCGATTTCGACTATAGTCCACATTGGGGGCAATCAATGCCCAGAGTTTGCATTTCTTCATCCTTTTTTTGCTGTATTATTTTGCATTTAGTTAATTCTATGGTTATTCTTTATTATCCTGCATCTTGGAGTTCACCCATGTAGCTTTAATGCATAATAAAAGCATAAATTGTCATTAGATCATTATAATGCATTCGTGTCTTAGTTTGATATTATAATTTTAATGTTCTTACTGCCATTTTATATCATTATCCTCTGTTATCATAGTTGCATTCTCTGTATTTTGCATCTATTTTTCTGTTTGCAGGTCTCTGATGAATTCGTCAGATCTCAGACGATCTTGTTAGATAGGAGACAATCCTGTCGAATTCCATACGATCCTAACTACTTAAAAAATTAGAACCTTCATCAGACATCTGGATTAGGTATGGGTCTTTAATCCATCTTGTTCTTTCTGTTTTTCTATCCAAATTTGTTTCTGTCTTCATTTAAATTTGCATTTCATATAGAATAACTTAGACGCATTTTGGCCAAACCTAGGACTTGGATGATTAAAGATAAAACTGAACACATCAAACACATTCCCAACCTAGGTGTGGAAACTGCCATTCAAACGTTTCCTAGTGAACCCACCATCCATCGAAAAATCACCATAATACACCTCCCCCGAGAGGCGGGACCTTCGCAAGGCCTCTCAGTCCGAGGTACCACGCCATCCTTTTCACATCCCCCTTCCGGGCACAAATCCTATAGCCTGAAGGTAAGGGTGTGAAAAATTTGGAGCGATACACTAGTATATGTTATCCATACATCACATCATATAGCAAATAATCAATAATGCATTACATCCATGTGTATAACATAAAACATAAAAAACCAAAAAATAAAGTACACATATAATGAGATAAAATGTCATATCATATGTATGTTTCAAATATACATCATAGTGGGGTACATCAAAATACCCACAGACTACATATGTGTAGGTCCTTGGCCTTACACTCAAAAAATGGTACAATAACATCTTTTAGATCAATACTAGCCAAGGCCTGTACCCCCAGTCTGTGAGGCACTGTCATTGCCTCCACCAGACTTATGGGTCCTCCGTGAGCTGGTACCATGAGTCCTATCAGACCTCTACATCCTATGGCTAGAGCTAGCTAATTATTATCTTGTCTCCCTAGTCCTGGTCTGGTGTGAACCCATAGTAGTGGTCCTCTCTAGAACCTACCCATCGAGTAGCCTGATGATGCCCTCTAGTTGGGCATTGTGGGCTACATCTACTATGTTTAGATCATTATCCTCCTCCATGAGGGTACATAGCCTCTTGATCTCTACCATAAGATCAAAATCTGCTGGCATTGAAGTAGATGGTGCTGTAGGAGGTGCCATGATAACCTATTAGGATGAGGAATCTCCCCTCACCGCCCTAAGTAGGTCTTGCTCCAGGGTCACTACACCCAGTTGTGCTTGTGATAGATCATGATCACCAGTGAGATGCCTAATATGAGTATCTGTCAGGGTCACATGTGCCTAGAGAGTTGTCCTTTCCTCCTCGTATTTATGCCACTACCTCTGATCATGAGCTAACTTTACCTCCAGAGTGGTGATCGAAGTATCCTTGTGTAGGAGCTAGGTGTGGAGTCTCCTCACCTAGATATCAAGGTCAAAAACTTGTGCTCTTAGCTACCCTACCTTGCTATCTAGAGCTGCCTCACCCTCCTTGGAGGCCTCCTACTTTACCTCTACCTATGGGTCTTCCTCTATAGTTTCCCCTATACCCCTTGTAATCTCTGTTTGTTGGTTGGTACTACACCCATTAGGATCCACTTGTATGCCCTCTACACCCTCTACTATGAACCCATCAGCTATTCGGCCTAGAGGACCCTCATCATGCCATTGGAAGTCTGACCACTAGCCATCATAATCTATAATAGTGCCTACATATGCTAGGTCCAACTCTTGAAAGTCATTGTCGGCATCCCCAAGTGGAGTAACCTGGGGCTAGGTCAGGTCCCTCTCTAGCACCAGGTGTATGTAGATGGTAGGCATATCTAGGACATCCTACCAAATCCCAAACTACCTCAGGATAAGAGAGTAGAACTGGTACTCACATATATCGACCTTTCAGTCAATGATCTACCTATCTCTGCATGCATGACGTAGGTATCTGTCTACCTATGTATAGGTTGGATAGTCCATGTAGGGCCACCACTGTATCTTCTCAGGGTGAAGCTACACAAAGTGACCAATGTAGTGATCTAGGTCTCTTGCATGAGACCTAAAGCCCTCCTACTCCTAGGGCCAGTAGGCTACGTAGCACTATTGCTCGATAGGAATGACAGTGATATCCAAGAGCAAGTCAACAGGGTTCTCTATCAAAATGTGCTGCCATCCCAAAATCTATAGAAGGATGTTGCAGTCGATGCCCACTTTGCTATGGTACATGATCTGATATAGCTCATGGTAGAGCTATGCTAGTAGAGTACTCCCCCATGCCAAAATGAGAGGTTGCTCGATCAAACTCACCATCACCTTCCTAGTCCTAGCTAGGAGGTTCCAAAGGAACCTCACACTTGAGGAGTCTGAGAGGACTACCTAAATAATCAGATGCATAAACGCAACCTCCCTCTATGAGAAGAAGTCTTCCTGGAACCACTTCTAGACGTGGATGCCTCCATGGTGAATGTGACCCTGCACATCATGGATTCACTGGCCAAAGATAGCATCAAAAACATCCTTCCTCACCATGGTAGGAGGATGTGATAACCTCACCATCAATAGGAAGATGAAAGATGCGATAGACATCCTCTAGAGTCATGATTATTTCACCCATCGATAGGTGAAATGTGTTGGTCTGTGCATCCCAGTGATGGGCCAAAGCAGTTAAGTAGGATTGGTCAACTCTAATGGTGGGGAGGTCCAATATGTAACCAAACCCCATCGTAGCAAACCAACCCCACTCTATATCAATAATATTACAATGTAGATTGCAAAGGAGATCAGTCTTCCTCACTCTGTTAGTCAAGGCTTGAGTAACAACAATAAAGTAAAAATAAAAAACAATTAAAAATAACTAAAAAATGACAAACAAATCATAAAATCCCATAAAAATGGAAAACATACAAAAATATGATCAAAAATTAAAAAAAATTAAAAAAGCATTTCAAAAATGTATTAAATGGCATTAATTGCCCTAAAAATCCAAAAAAAATAATTAAAAAAATTGGAAAAATTTCCTAAAGTTTGCATGCCACGGGTCCTAACCGCGGTCGACACAACGATCAAAAATATGATCGTTGGGATTTAAATCCTACCGTGGCTGACAGTTGTGGTCCCCAATCTGCCAATTGAAAGCCACGACTGCCACCCGTGGCTAAGGAGCGAGACCCTTTTCGGGCCTCGTCCTCCCAAAATAAACCCTAAAAATTAAAACCCACCTCCTAAACTAACCTATGATAAACCTAGCTAGGGTGAGGTTCGTTATCGACAATTTAATGAGGTTCGTTTACCCATTACTTAGTGTGGTTAATTTTAAACCAGTAATTTACAAGCGTGGTCTCAGTTTTCAAATTACCTTGGAGGCACCAGCTCCTCCACTGGTTGAAGCCTTTGGCTAGTCCACCATTGGTGTGGAATATACGAAGATGGTCAAGTTTTAGGTAGCATCCTGGGTCAAATTTTACTTTTCACCTCTTAGAACTCTCAAGTTTACTATCAATGTCAAGTAAATAATGAAATTTGGAAAAGCGCAAACCTTATATATATTTTTTGAATTTGGGTTGGCCCACAACTAACAACTGTGGTCCCTAAATTAGGGTTTTGTGAACGTGGATTTGAGCCACGATCAAGAAAATTACCCACAGTTGATAGGTGTGATCAGTAAAATGTAATAAATACTCCCAATTCCCACTGTGGAGAGCCTTAAAAGGTCAAAATAATTTTTTTCGCTAGACCAGAATTGCTATAGAAAATATAAAATAAGCAGAATGAGCCAAACAAAGCACAACAACATTGGAAAATTTCATCATAAGGAAAAATAAAATAACTAGATGAGATCTTAAAGTACACTTAACTGAGGTCATCGCTATGGAAGTCCTTTATTTGAGCGCCACACCTCCCAACCAATAAAACAAATTCAATTCAAAATTAACAAAAAAATCAAATAAATTAATAGTCAAATGTGCCTCGTATTCAGTTATTTACCCTATACACTTGGTGGTTGTAATGACTTGCAATCCATGCAATACAAAAATATGAGTAAATTACCATAATGACATTTTGGGAAAATTCATCATCATGGAATTACTATGCTTCATGTCAATCCCTAAGAAGGCCTTGACGACCAGACTGCTCTAGGGGAACGAGATATTCATCGCAATTCTCCTATGATATTTTCACCAGATCATTGACAATATAATTCAACACATGCCTAATTAGAATTGCTTTTATTTCAATTCCCTAAGAGTGCATTATGGTTGTACTACTCCATGGAATAGAAATAGGCAATTACTATTAATAGTTGCAATCATAGCTGATTAGGCCTTGCCAAGTATTCAAATGCTAAATCTTAATTTGTTCAAATATTTCATAGTGGTCAAGTGACCTCGTCATATCAAAGTCAACAGAAGATCCCTTGATCATAGATCTCTAGATCTTGTCAAAATCATGTTCATCTTATGAATCATTGCCAAATACTATCATAAGCTTACCCTTATGCTGGGGAAAATAGCATATATGATAGTTTATTTGTAGCTCTCCTCCTTTCGATTATATAGGCCTAACTCCTATTATAGCACCAAAGCTACTCGAATGCCTGATGACGAGTGCAAAGCCTTTCAAATTAAGTCTTTCATCGAGTTGGAAGCAATAATTCTAGGATGCGTGTCCTATTTGCAGGACTTGGGAATCTAATATTGATTAGACTAATGATCATCATTCAACCTATGACATCATTTTAGGAGGTCTATTTTTGCTTACCGTTGTTTGATCTCACAACACATCTCAAAAGGGGCATCTGTAGACACCTAAAACACGTCATGTCGAGGTGACTACTCATATGGGATATGCTAGAAGACCATATGGAAGACCTTGGATAGATTCCAAGGTATAGTAGTGGTTTTTACCACTCATTTGGGCACCTTTGCCTAGTTAGTTCTAGCCGCTGTTGACATCTATGGTTAGCAGTGCTGACCGTGCCTATCAGCCACAGTCAGGACTCAAAGATAGTTGTTCTTCATCCAATCCAAAATTAGTTGTAATAGCCAATTGGTTGCATATTGGAGAGGTTTGAGTGAGAAGGTTTTGGATCCTTCCATCCAATAGGATCAACCACCCAATCTTGATATAGGCTTCCTCATGAAGCCACCCCTAGCCCTTGGCAATTGCTATATAATCCCCCTCCAAATTGGAGAAAATAGAGAGAGAAATATAATCAATTTTTTGAATTTCATAATCATTCACATGCATTGATAGGAATATTTTTGCTACCCAATTGGAAATCATATTGCCATGGAGGTCCTAGGAGGATAGGAGATCCAAGAAACGCTAATACATGCAATCCATACACTCACTGAGCAATTAAACTGCCAAATATATTAAAGGACACAAAGGTAGCTCTTGACCATCAATTTGGCAAGGAGAATCAGAGAATTAACCTTGATTTGGAGGGCAAACTTACTTCAAGCTCAGCAATGGCTGTCAGCCACAGTGAATAGTGCCCTCGCGTGAATGATTTCCTTGTTCTTTGTTTTACAGTCTATTTGAATAGGTTAGATTAATCATGCTATAGGTTTAATTCAGTATTTTAGAGACATTGACTAATATATTAAGACTTAATTGCAATTTCCCTTCATTATTGTAGTGTAGTTATAACGAATATTTTTCATGCTTTCATGTCTTCAATTGGCTAATAAGAAGCTTAAATAGATTCATCTTAGTTTTTTTCATATTTCTAATGGTATATCATCATGATTTAGATCAATTTACATGCATTGAATCACTTTCTTGTTTTCTTGATTATCATGTTGCATTTTATACAAGCACCCTTTTTAAAAGCCTCATCAAGAGAGGCCTCCTTTGCTATATATTTCTTGTTGTTTATTGCACACAAGACTAACAGGGTTTTGGAATGCAAGGCAAAAAATACCTCTAATCATGGAGAAGAGGGTCATCGACACCCTAGAGCAGTGTGTGTCATCCTAAAAGGCACTTGGAAATCACACCTACCCTTGGGAGGGAAACATTACATTCCTATTTTAATGATTGTATCAAAATTATTATCCCTAAGAGGGATGTACTTGTAATTTGACTTTGGATTCAAATATAATGGAATAAAGTGTATTTCTCATTATCAATTTATTGTCAATTTCTTGTTCTTGTATGCATTTTGTGTATCTTTCAATTCTTGTAATAGGAACATATAAGTGTGAGCATAATAAGGAATATCCCCATACTCCACCTTCACTCCTTTCCATGCATCGCCAAACATCTGCATCATATCTATCTTCTAGTTTAGCCCAAAATCAACTTAGATCCCCTCTACTGGAACCTTGAGGATGTGATATACATCCTCCAAGGTGACAGTAACCTTGACCATGGGGAGTTGAAAGGTTCCCCTATCTACATCCCACCTCTCCACCAAAGCATAGAGGTACCCCTCATCGACCCACACCACATCCAATTGGGATACCTCCACTAGTCCCACATCCTCAAAAAACTCCCACTCCTTGTTCAAAATTACCTTCCTCATCCCAAGGATGTAAGGCAAGAATCGATTTTGAGCCTCCAAAATCCTAAGCTGCAGCACAACACAAAATATCTGTTCATAATTTTGTAAAAAAAAAAACTAAAAATTTGCATAATACAAAAGCATAATAAACAAGGTGTTACCTCAACAACTCGCACCCTAGCCATAGCCCTAGCCTTTGCACCAGCTCCCTCAGGTACCATAGCTTCCGCACTCCAAACGCCTCACCTCACTTCACTCCACTCTCCCAGACACAACTTCTCAAAATCCCAAATGCACAAATGAGCTTGGTTTCTCATCTTGACAACTATTTATAGCTACTTCAGGCACCTTGAATTTCCCATGGGCATTTCTTGGCACACTAAAACACCCATAGGTATTTGCAAAGCACCCAAATATTATCAGATATTTCTGCAAACTAGAAGCGCCAACGAGCGTTTGGTGTCAAATTGCACAAAAGATCAAATTTTCACAAAATAGTGGCTTCTCCCAACCAAATCACTCCAAATTTCATCCATGCATTAATTTCATCATTTTATCAGGTTTTGTGAATATTCCAATTGATTTGGATGCATAATTTTTGTTTATGATCACATATTGCAAATTTACCAAAGAAGTTACAAAAGCACCCCAAAATGGTCCAAATCTTCACAAAACAATAATCATCATCATTCATACATCATCACATCATCATTTCAGATCATCATTCACACATTTGCTAAGTGCCAAAAAATATTCAAGTGAATCCTGTATATAGTGGGTTTTTCTATATACTTGGTGATTGCAACGATTTGCATCCATGAAATTTGATAAGATGAAATATCTACCATAAGAACACTTGGTCATCACATCTTTCCTTGCTCGAAAGCATAATCATATTTGGTACTTCATATTTTGCATGAAACCTTGCCAAGAACAATTTGCACAAAAGCTATCATTGATGGCCTAGTTCGTGGGGCTTAAAACATGGACAAAATCAAATTTCATCATTACACATTTCCTTGAAAGTCATCATAGCGATTGGATTTAGCTAGGGTGATTGGTTTCGATCCTAGGAATTATTTGACAGTCACTACTTGGCCCTCTAAGGTTGACTACTTTTACTCTTTACATTTTTCATCTTTGCATATCAATGATACTAAAAGGCAAAATGTTTCAATAGAATAGAATCACCCCAAATTTTGGGTAACCACATTCGGTTATGACTTTCCCATAATGGGATACATCTTACATGATCATGGCATGCACACTTGGCAAAAATCCCTTCATCTATTTGGGAAAAAATAGACACATTTTGCATCTCATATCACAGAACTCCCTTCATCTGTTACGGCAAAAATAGACACATTTTGCATCTCATATCACACAAATGTCTTCATCTGTTGGAGCAAAAATAGATGCATCATACCATATTTTTCACCACTCCCCTTCCCACTATTGGGGCAAAAATGGTATCACATTTGCATCATTCATTTGCACATATTTTTCAATTGGCTTGTGAGATTCATCCACAAACTCATTCGACAATTGATGGGGTTAGCTATGAAAACTCAAATTCTTTCATTCTTTTATCTTCAAGCTAATATTCCACATCCTAAGAGAAGCTACTTCTACACCTGGCCAAAATAGGTGTCTCATGTTTTAGCATTGCATTGTGTTTCATGCAACGCAATACAATAAGGGGCATCTATAGACACAAAAACCTAGCCACTTGTCCCCCATCCTGACTTTCTCAATATTTTCACCCACCTTTCATATATATTTTTATATATTTATTGTATATATATTTAATATTAATATTATATATATTTAATTAATATATATTTTAAGTGAATTAATCCCAACCATCCGATTTTATTTAATCCTATCCATCCATTCACATCAATCCATGCCACACCCTAAATTTAATATCCACCCTTCAATGTGATTTTATCTTAGCCAAATGATTAGTGTCGTTGAAACCATAGCATGCCCTAGGTTGGATTATAAATAGAATCCATTTTTATGGCTCAACCCCTAAGTTTTCTAAGTGTTTATTTCTTGAATTTCTAAACAAATTGTATCCTAAGATTCCTTGAGTTTCATATTTCCTTGGAGTATTCAAGCACTTTTACCTCCCTCCTCTCTCACCATAACCCTCACAACTATTGCCACTCATTTTACCCTGCTAGATCTACTTTTGCAAAATATTTTCTCATATACTGAAAACCTTTAGGTGTTTTCTATCATCACCAAGTGCCTATGGGTGCCTCCCTACTAGTATCGAGCACCCACGAGCATTTCCTACAACTGCCACGCACTTGTAGGCATTTTACATAAGCATTTTTAATACATCTTAGCCTTTGAGCAACTCTAGGGCATAAACATGCCTACCACCTACAAAAAAATTTCACATATCAGAAGACAACACGCAAAGTAAGGTAAAGCTACTAGTTATTGATTTCATTTTATGCATTTTCATGTTTGTTCACTCCATTTGCAACATTTAGTTAGGGTTTTATCATTGCTTATAGAGGGCCTCACACTATGGAGCCCTCACAGGTATTACTAACTATTTTTTTGTGTCATTGTGTGCAGATCTTAAGGTGTTACATCAACATTGGATAACTATGTGAAAGGTGAGTGTGGACGAAAAATGGTTAATTGCATTAACAATAAAACTTAGGTTACATAGATTAAATAAACAGTAAATAACCTATTTGAGAGAAAAAGGGGGGAAAGGAGAAATTGGGGGAAAAGAAAGATGACTTGAATTCTCTTGCCGCCCAAATGCTGCCGTCCACTGCCGTCCAGGTAAGGTAAAAGGTAAGTTACCTTTACCCAAGGTAAAATCAAATTTTTAACCTTTTTACTAATGGTAATATTCCAACATTCTCCCCCTTAAAGTTGAGAGGACTGACTATATAGTCTCTCAACTTTATAAATTGAGCTTTAGCCATGCCTTTGGTGAAGATGTCTACTAGATTATCCAAAGTGCTACAATATTGAAGCTCAACTGTCTGTTGTTCCACCATATCTCTTATGAAGTGATACTTCATATCAAAATGTTTTGACCTTTTGTGGTGGATCGGATTATATGCCAACTGTATGGCACTAATATTATCACAATTCAGTTTGGTTGGACCAATTTGTTTTTCGCCAATCTCTTCAAGGATTTTCCTCAACCAGAGGATCTGAGTACTGGCATGAGTAATGGCTATGTACTCAGCTTCTGTAGATGATAATGCTACAACAGATTGCTTCTTGGAACTCCAAGTTATTAGTCCTGAACCTAGACTAAAACAGGTTCCTGATGTAGATTTTTTGTCATCTATATTACTGCCCCAATCACTGTCACTATAACCAAATAACTTCACAGAGTTAGACTTGTGGTAATGGATTCCAAAATCCAATGTACCTTTTACATATCGTAAAATTTGTTTGGTTGCTTGAAGATGCAGCTCGGATGGGCATGCCATAAACCGTGATACAAGAGAAACAACATACTGTATATCTGGCCTAGTGTTGGTGAGAAACATTAAACTCCCAACCATGCTTCTAAAATTGGTCAAGTCAACTTTTGGTGCTCCATATTCTTTGCTTAGCTGGATTCCATGTCCAGTTGGTGTTGCAGCTGATTTGCACTGTTGCATAGCAAATTTCTTGATCATGTCATGAGCATATTTCTGTTGACATATGAAGATCCCACTCTTTGATTGATGTACTTCCATTCCTAGAAAGTATCTCATTAATTAGAGATCCTTCATCTCAAAATGATTCATCATGGAGTTTTTGAACTCCATATTCATTTTATTATTACTACCCATGAATATTAGATCATCCACATATAAACAAACTATGAGGATATCTACTCCATTTTTTAGGTAGTATAGTGTTGGTTCACTCTTGCTTTTTGTGAAACCATATTTGCTGAAATAGCCGTCAATTCGTGAGTACCATGCTCGTGGTGCTTGCTTGAGGCCATAAAGTGCTTTTTTTCAATTTATAAACAAGGTTTTCTTTTCCTGGTTCTTGGAAACCTTGAGGTTGTTGAACATACACCTCTTCTGTCAGGTATCCATTTAAAAATGCACTTTTCACATCCATGTGTTGAATTTTCCATCCTTTATGGGCTGCCAAGGAAAGAACAGTTCTAATTGTTTCTTGTCGAGCAATTGGAGCAAAGGTTTCCTCATAATCTATTCCATATTTCTGAGTAAAACCTTTAGCTACTAATCTTGCCTTGTGCCTTTCAATGCTTCCATCAGCATTGAATTTGGTCTTATAGACCCATTTACATCCAACACATTTTTTTCCCTTGGGAAGCTTCACAAGCTCCCAAGTATCATTCTTTTTAATTGAGGATATTTCCTCTTCCATGGCATCTTGCCATATATTTTTAGTGCAAGCTTTTTCATAGCTAGATGGTTCTAGCTGTGCAGCAACCAACAAAGCATAATTGACTACATCACCCCTTGGTTCATGAGACTCATCATCCCCTGACATTTGAAGATTTTCAAGTCTTGAAAAAATGTCATCCATCTCACTAGCTTGACTCCTAGTGTATCTTTGTTGGAAATTCCTATCCAACATTTGAGAAGATGGATGACTCTGTAGTATGCGCTTTCCTCTATTTGTCTCTTTCCTTTGAGAAACTGAATCAATATCCATCGGTCTTGGAGCGCTTACAGATCTTTGAAATCATTTTGGAGAATTTGGGGGTGCCAACAAAGAAGTCCCTCTTGGACTTGGTGTACCACTTGATGTACTTGATGAAGTTTCCTGATGTGGAATTTGTGGAGGAGGACTTTTTCCACTACTTTTCTTGGGTTGTACCAATGTGGGAGGTACTAATGTGGAATTGTCTGAATTAGAGTCAAAATCAACAAATATTTTATGACCCCATTCTCCCCCTTCATCAAAAATTACATCCCTGGAGATAATGATTTTATGTGTCTTGGGATTGTACAATCTATACCCTTTGGTTGAATCACAATACCCTACAAAAACACATGCTTGACTCTTTGGATCAAGCTTCTTTCTCTTCTCCTCAGGAATGTGTGCATAAGCTAAAGAACCAAATACTCAAAAATGTTTGACATTTGGTTTCTTACCGTACCATCCTTCATAAGGAGTGATACCATCTAAACTAGAAGTCGGACTTCTATTTAGAATATATGCACTTGTTCTCACTGCATCTTCCCAATAGTTGTTTGTGAGATGTTTTGCTTGAAGCATTGTTCGTGCCATTTCAACAAGGGTGCGGTTCTTTCTCTCGGCCACACCGTTCTGTTGTGGGGTATAGGCAGTGGTGAACTGCCTTTTTATCCCATTTTGCTTACAATAATGAAGAAATTCATTTGAGGAGTACTCTCCTCCTTTATCAGTGTGAAGACATTTGACATAGTAGTCACTTTGCTTTTCTACATTATTTTTGAAGTCTATGAAGCAATCAAATGCTTCATCTTTGTGTTTCAGAAAATAGATCCAACACATTCTAGAATAATCATCTATGAATGTTAGAAAATAAGAATTGTTTCCAAGGATTTTTGTTTGCATTGGACCATAGATGTCCGAATGTACTAGCTGAAGAGGATAGCTTGCTCTCCATGCTCGGCCTCTTGGAAACTTTGTTCTGGAGTGCTTTCCTAAAGCACATGCTTCGCATACCTTTTTATGTTCTGGAATTTTTGGTAGACCTGTCACCATAGCTTGTGATGTTAACATTTTCAAGCTAGCGGAATTGAGGTGACCATATCTCAAGTGCCACAATTCACTTGGATTTGTAATAGCAATGTTTGCAAGTTGAGCTCCCCCTGGCTCACCAAATTTTAGAGGGAACAACCTATTCTTTGTCATAGGTACTTCTGTGATGACCCGGTTACAATTGTTTTTATCAAATATTGTACATTTTCTTTCATCAAAAACTAATTTGTAATGCTTCTCCATCATTTGGCCAACACTTAACAAATTGTGTTGTAGTTGTGGAGTATAGTATATGTCATTCACATTTTTAAGGCCTTCTTTTGTTGGAACTTCCATAGCTCCAATGCCTTCAACTTGCAAAGATTTATTATCCCCTAACTTAACATGAGATTTGTAATTTGAATCTAATGTAGCAAAGAGATTTTCTTTGCCACTCATGTGGTTGGAGCAACCAGTATCTAAAATCCATGTATCATTTAGATTTTGATCTGGCTGTCCATAAGAGAGAAAAAGGTTTGGTGGACCTTCTTCTTCTTCGTAGAATGAGCCATATTGACTGCTTTGATCTTTTGAAGACTTTGACCAACAGTCACGAGCGAAGTGGCCTTGTTTCCCACAATTGAAACAAGTTTTTTTAGTTTTATTACTTCCTCGTCCTTGATTTCCATGGGCTGCATTGCCGCTTTGGTTCTGATTGGCTTCTCTATTTTGATTTCCACCTCTGTTTTGATTTCCTCCTCTGTAGGAGTTGCTTTGGCCTTTGCCTCTTTGTTGTTGTCCTCTGCCTCGGCCTCTTCCTTGTCCTCGTCTTGCAGTTTCATTCAAAGTGAAGGCTTTGTCATCACCTCCATAGCTTGTTGAAGGTGCTCCTTGAAGTCGCTCTTCATGTGATGTTAATGATCCAATCAAACTATCAAATGTAAGAGTAGAAAGGTCTTTGGATTCTTCAATTATGATAGCAATGTGATTCCACTTAGGAAGAAGTGTTCGCAACACTTTCTTCACAATTGTTTCATTTTTTGTGTCTTCACCTAAAGTTTGCATCATATCAACTACTACTTTGACTCGTACACAGTAGTCTCCGACTCTTTCATTTTCCTTCATTCTGAGATTTTCAAAATCTCTTTTCAAGGTCTGAAGCCTGACTTGCTTTACTTTATCACTTCCTTGGAATCCTTCTTTCAAGGCATTCCATGCATCTATAGCAGTTAAGTAAGATGCAATTCTAGGAAAGATACTTGGATCTAATGTTGATTGAAGATGGTATAAGGCAAAAGAATTATTTTTCTGTGCATCTTTGTAGATCTTCTTATCATTTGCACTTAAAGTAGTCCAATATGTTGGAGCAATGTATCCATATTCAATAATATCCCATAGTCCTTTTTCGATGAGTAATGTCCTCATCTTGATGGACCAGTACTCATAATTATCCCCACTGAATTCGGGAATTGGTAGATTATTATGTGATCCCATTATTATCTACTAAAACAAGAAACCTCTCTTTTATAGTATTATTGCAAAAAAGACTTTACAAACTATCAAGCCCTGCTTGATTTACAATCATAAACAACTCATTCTTGTTGTTCAGTAATTACAAAATTGTCAGTGACTTGTTCATCATCGTCACTGATCAATATTATTTCAGGAGAAGGAGGTTGTAGGATTTCAACTGAATTACTATAATGAGTATATTTGGATCCTTGTGAAGCAATTGCAACTGTGTCGGATTGTTCAAACCTGCTGCCAAAGGAGTTATCTTCTGAATCTGCTTCGTATCCTTGATCAGGATTTCTCTGGTGTGCAATAACCGTGTTTTGCAACTGTGAAAAAACTGTATTAAGTCCTAGTGTTTTCATGTGCCTATCAAAGTTTTCAGGGTTTGTTCTCAGTAAAAACTTGCAGAGGGCATGATAACATCCTTCTGATCTTATCATTTAAGAAAATTTCCCAGAAATTTTCTTTTACAAAGATTTCCTCTTAGGAAATAATAATAAAAAAAAATTTAACTTTCAAAGTTTTTTTTTTTTAAAAAACTTTACAATTATTTCCTCTCAGGAAATTTCTATTATCAACTTTGAAATTTTTTTTTTTAAAACAATTGAACAGATATTTCCTCTTAGGAAATTACAATTTTTTTTTTTTTTTTAAATTTAAACTATTTCCTTATAGTTTTTTTTTTTTTAATTTTAAGTAACTATTGACCCCGCCGAGGGTCGATCCTGCGACCTCGCGGGTGTCAGGGCAGACGGTAGCCACTACACTACTGGGCAGATCTAGGAGCTAAGGGAGCTCCCCGCCCTATAGCTTCCACATCGAGCGTGAAGCTAATATTGGCTTCGCGCTTCGGCGCGAAGCTTTGGTATTACTTGGGACTTTAGTCCCACATCGCCCGTGAGGCGATGTATTAGCTCTTTAAAAAGAGCAAAGCACTTACAGTGCTTTGACTGCCTATGGGCAGTCACTAACAACATAGATTCCTTTTGCCTTTGATGCACGTGCGGATCACCACGTCGCCACACCTTGGGCCGAGCACCAGTCACACGTTGCCACGCATCATGCCACGTCAATCCCACACCTCGGGCCGCACGCCAGTCACACATTGCCACGCGTCACGCCATGTCAATCCCATGCCTCAGGTCATGTGCTACAGGTCGCCACATCACCAGTGCCTCAGGCTATACTATGTACACCATGCCACATCAATAGTGCCTCGGGCTACGTGCAGGTCGTCGCGTCACGTTGCCAACTCCTTAGGAATTGCGCTGATCTGCTACTCCTGCGGGCCTCCTCGTCCAGCTCCACCAGCACCTCGAGAAACATGTTGGTCTACTCCTGTAGGCTGCCTCAGGATCCATGCCACCTCGCCTCCTACGGGCTGCCTCGAGATTTGTGCCATCGCCTCGAACTATGGGCCCCATCGCCTTGGGAATCATGTCGCTCTGATACCAAATGTGAAAGGTGAGTGTGGATGAAAAAATGGTTAATTGCATTAACAATAAAACTTAGGTTACATAGATTAAATAAACAGTAAATAACCTATTTGAGAGAAAAAAGGGGGAAAGGAGAAATTGGGGGAAAAGAAAGATGACTTGAATTCTCTTGCCGCCCAAATGCTGTCGTCCAGTTAAGGTAAAAGGTAAGTTACCTTTACCCAAGGTAAAATCAAATTTTTAACCTTTTTACTAATGGTAATATTCCAACAAACTATTTAAGTTGGAGTGGCCTAACATTGAATATCAAGAAGCCCATTCAATTATTTTAGGAGCAATATGCACCTGAAGAAACCATAGCCTTGTTTGTTAGGGTTTTGGAGAACCCTAACCCTTGTAAAATTGTATAAAAAAGTATTCAAGGATCCACATTGTAACAATAGAGTTTTTAGGCTCCCCCCATTAATATAAGAATATCTACTATGCAATTCTGGTTTCCTTGTGTTTAATTTATATAGCATTGTTTGGTGTTGCATTTTTATCTCTACAAATTTAAAGGAGATGAGGACCCCAAAGAGCATATAAGTGCATTCATCTACGCATGTTTTAGGATTCAATAGAGTGATGCCTTAATGCTCCACATGTACACTTGAGGGGATGCCTTAGAATGGTATAACCACTTGCTATTTCATAGTGTTTACACATTCAAACAATTGGTAGACCAATTCCTAGATAGGTTCTCCCTCAATGTTAAGAAGAAAAATAACACTAACCAACTTATATAATCTATGAAAATTTGAAGAAGAGTCGATTTATGATTTCAAAAATAATTGGAGGGTAGTGATTACCAAATTGTCATTCTCCCTTCCAATGTAAGAACTAACATAGATGTTCACAAGGAGTTTTTTGAAACCTATCTCCTTGTTACTTGAACTACAACAATATAGAACATTTGAAGAGGATCTTTTCCAAGCTTAGATCATTGAATAAATCAAGATCCAGGAGGATGAGATCAATCCCAAGAAAAAAAATGGCAGAATAAGAGCCAAATAAATAAAATTACAATGGCCAAACAAAAATTGGTTAGGTGAACCAGGTGGTCTTAACTCAATCCACCATGTAAAATCAATAATCTCAAGTCCACATTCAACAATCACAACCACAACCACAATAGATAATGTATCAAGTGGTGTTGTCCTTACAATAGTACCAAGCATCAGCTGTGAACAATAGCCAATACCCACAATTTATTCAACAACCCCACAACTACACACCATTACCTAAATCTTACTCATCCATCTTCCAAATGTTGTATGATGTAAATAAAATTACTTTACTAGCAATAAAACCTAGTGACCTAACTAATTGAGGCAAGGGCTTTAAGGAACACTTGTTCTACCCCTTTCATTGATAGAAAGACCATGACATCAATAATTATTTTACATTCAAAGATATCATGCAATATTTTTTAGATGTGGGGGCCATTAAGTTAGATAACGCCTTGAGACAATAAAACCAAAATCTTAGTATTTTTTAGATACCACTTACTCATTGAGAGGAAGCACAACAAATAGTGGAGGCATAAAATACTAGGACTCCTCCTAACCAAGTTAACCATGTGCAACAATACCAAGGTTTTATGGGTTCTATCCATGTGGTAACTTGAGAAAAAGAAGCACAAACTACCAATAACAGTTGGATGGGCAACCTCAAGTGACACCACTAAAAAATGTGTGTCCACAACCAAACCCCATCAATCCATCTCAACCCATTCATATTCCAAGTCATCCACATCAACCCATTCATCTCCCAAGTAATCCACCTAAACCCATTCATATCCTAAGCTATCCACCTCAACCCATCCATATTCCAAGCTACCCACCATGACCAATCATTACACTGAGCAGCCACTTGACAAATAGTCTAAAAATAGCTTCATCTAAATTATCAATTTATTAGCTCATACAACAATATCCTCCAAATCATGAGGCATTTATGGAGATATTGAAATCCATTGAAATTCAAACTCAACATGCTAATGCCTTCAAAAATTTCATGGGGAATATCCAAACATGCATGGAGCCTTCAATCATATTCTATTATTATGAATTAAAAATAATATCATCAGAATCACTAGATCCTCCACTGTATATTATGGCTCAAGTTGACTATAAGACCTTCAAATGAGTACTAATTGACACCAGCTCATCAATCAACATCATCACCACTTTTGTACTCCACCACCTCGATCTTCCACTCTCTCATATCACCAAATCCACCTTTACATTGTGGGCATTTAATGATGTATTATGGTCCACAGTTGGCACTGTTGTCTTACTTGTAAAAGTGGGGGTTAAGATATTACATACAATATTTCATATCCTAGAAGGGGATATGGATTACAATGCACTCCTTGGATATCCTTGGATTAGGGAGATGAAATGTGTTCCCTCTACACTATATCAATACTTGAAATATGTACATAAGGGAAAGATACATTGTATACCATTTGAATTTGAACCATTCAAGTACTACAACTTCATTTCCAATTCTTATGAGCCATCATTACCATCCACCCATCTATCCTTAATTCCATCATCCACATAACTCACTCCATAACAAAATAATTCATCTGAAGTCCCAATTCTAGAATAACTTCCTATCACCAATCCTAATCAAGCTTCCACCTCCACATCCCATAACACTATTTCCACATACTAATATTCATCTCAACCGATACCATGTAAATGTGGTCAAGCACAATCATACACATCATCTATAATTAGTCATTTATTACAATTCACACAATAAAATCCACTAGCATCTATCATTACCTCATCCAAGCCTAATTCACCTCCACCCCAATTAGCTAGTATCTCACAAGTTAATTTATCAGACCATGATATGCCACCTCAACATACACGTTTTTGGATCACTCCAGTACCCCACACTTCCATATCCAATTTATCCACATCATCCCCTACACAAGTTGTACTAAATCTCACTAGTCTTGGCATTGGTGACTGTGTGGTTCAAAATATTACCATTACACCACTATCCACTAAAACTATAATGGATTATGGTCACACACATGATCCACCTTTAGCCATAGGGTCAGTTTAAAATATGGGTTCTTTACCAAATAGAATTATATATGGGGGGTTGATTCATCATCCAATACGATGAACCTAGGCAACCATCTTGTGCCAATATTGAGCATATGTCTAACCTTGATTTCCCATCATGATATTTTCATCAAGTTAATTGGTAAGGATATGGGATAATATGACATGAATAGGGTATGCATGACATTGTTGAACCTCAATACTGAGAAGCACATGACCATTATGGCCTAGGATATAGTCCATAATATTTATCTTTCTCTTATGAGAGAGCCTTTCAATGACTCACCCTAGATCCTGAAGGAGAGGAAAATAGTAATAACGATTATTCTAAGATTTAATTATATGAGGAATATGATGTCATATCAATGGCCTCAGACAAATCCAAAGAAGAATAAATCCTAGTCACTCCATTCACTAAATAGGATGAGTACTATCTTAGAATGTTCCCCATCCATTAGCCCATATTTTGTTTGCTCCTCCTAAGGGAGTGAGCTGATCCAATCGATGAGCCACCACTTCCACCTTGACCACCTTAGTAAAAATATAATTTAAATATATATATAAAAGATCATTAGCATAACATTGCATTTTTGCATTTGCATATCCTAGTCATTTGCATTTATACATATTTCTTGCTACTATCTAGGTTCTCAAGGTTCATTCGTTGACTCCAAGGGCCAAGAAAAACCACCCTTCACATTGCAACCACCATTATTCCACCAAGTCATCATAAATACTATTGAATTGTTCACTCCACTCTACAATCCCTATGATTTAGAAAAACCAATTCCTATTGACATAAACCTCATCGATATGGATCAAATTTCATCATCATATCCATTTCTAAATTTATCCTTTCAAAGGAATTGTTAAAATCTTCTGCCACTTACAGTATTCCATAGCCTTTACCTTCACCCTTGTCTTATTTTTTCCAATAAAAAAGGAAGAGACTATGCCAAAAGAGTTTGGCATTGTCACTAATGATATTCATCTGATTACAATACCCCATTAGCTCAAGGAAGGTTCACACATGGCCATTGAAGAAACTATAAATGTGAACCTAAGCACAGATCTAGATAATACACAAATTATGAAACTGGGAAAAATTTTATTTGTTGATGAACAAGAGCAACTTATAGATCTTCTCAGATAAAGAATGGCATATTTGCATGGTCTTATAAATACATGCCTGGAATTGATCCTAACTTGATCGTTCACAATACCATATTGCATCCTAATGCTAAGTTGATCAAACAAAAGCTAAGAAAGTTACATCCTAAGATTTCCCTCATAGTCAAAGAAGAACTTCAAAAGTTGTTAGATGTGGGTTTCATTCAACCCATTGAATACCCTAAGTGGATTTCAAATATGGTATCCATTCTCAAGCCTAACAATGTGATTCACATTTGCACTGACTTTCAATATCTTAACAAAGTGTATCCTAAGGATGACTTTCCTCTGCTAAACATCGATACTCTCATAAATACTTATGCTGGCCAAAATACTATATTTAATGGATGGTTTTTTAGGATACAAATAGATTTAAATTAATCCTAATGACCAACACAAAAAAACATTCACAACACCTTGGGAGAATTTCTATTACAAGGTAATACCATTTGGCCTTAAAAATGTAGGTGTTACCTATCAATGTGCCATGACATACATCTTCTATTATTACATTCATAATATCATTAAATACTATGTGGATGATATATTGGCCAAATCTAAAACATGTCAAGAGCACATCGATGTCTTGGAAATTTTTTTGACTGACTTCTTGAGCATAACGTAAGTTTGAATCCCATGAAATGTGTCTTTGGAGTCACATCAAAAAACTCTTAGGGTTCATTGTGTTCAAGCATGACATTGAGGTGGATCCAAACAAGGTCAAGGCCATTATGGAAATGCCTTCCCCAATAAATTTTAAAGAGTTGCGTAGCTTATAAGGAAAGATCCAATGAATCCATTTTTTCATAATGCAACTCTTAGAAAAATGCATACCATTCAATCACCTACTACAAAAGGGGGTGATATTTTCATGAACAAATGAATGTAAAAAAGCCTTTGATGACATCAAATAGTACTTAGAATATTTTCCAATATTAACTCCACCTCACCCGAGGATCCCCTTTCACCTTTATGTTTCAGCAATATATTTTTCATTAGGGACAATGCTTGCACAGAAGAATGAAAACAACCGAGAGCAAACAATCTATTACATTAGTCGAACATTGGTAAGATACAAAACTAGATATGCTTATATGAAAAACTATGCCTAGCAGTGGTCTTTGCCATTAAGAAACTCAGATATTACATGCTAAGTCACACCACATATATCATAGCTTGAGAAAACCCTTTACATTATATGATGACTCGTGCATACAACAATACCCATACCATAAAATAGATAATACTTCTAATATAATTCGACCTTGAATTAATTATCCAAAAATCCATTAAAGGTGAGGTGATAGCTAATTAAATTGTAGAAAATTTTCTTTCTAATGATCAACCATTATTTATTTAGCTTACATATGACGGTATTTTATGTCACTGCACAGGAGGAAGAGGATGTGGATATCACCTTGTTCTTTAATGGTTCCAAGTACAAAAAAGGATAAGGTGTAGGAGTCATGTGGTATACACCACAAGGGATACCTATCCCCTTATCATTTAAACTTGAATTCCCATGTACAAAAAATAATGCAGAGTAAAAATCCCTAATTCTAGGACTTCAAGTAACCATAGCTATGGGCATAAAGCGTATCAAAATATTTGGTGATTCCTAGCTTGTCATTCATCAAGTAAATGGATCGTACCAATGTAAAGAACTATTCCTAAAAATTTATAATGAAGTAGCAATGAAATTGCTCATAAATTTGACTGGTATGAGATTGATAGCTTACCCTGTTTGACTAATAGATTTGTAGATGTGATGGCCTCTCTAGGATCATTTATTCCAAAGAACTTTGTAGGAGAGGTTCAGCCATTGATCGTCACAACAATCTCTAAATCTATAATATCATGAGTTGAATCTAAATATGAGAAGGATATTTTCTTTATTTATGCAAAATCTTATGAGCCTTGGATTAATCAAATAAAGGATTTTCTCAAGTTTGAAGCACTCCCATAATATCTATTGTGAACTACCAAATAAAATTTTAGACAAAATGCAACTCATTTCACTCTCTTAGGGGACGTGTTTTATAGACATGGTTATGATGGAGTCCTCCTTTGTTGTCTCGAGCTTGTAGAAGCACAATGAGCCATATTCGAAGCTCATAATGGTACTTGTGGTGGTCACTTTAGTGGAATGGCCATCGCAAAGTGTATTTTATCCATGGGTTACAATTGGCCCATCATGGAACGTGATTGTTGTAATTATGTCAACAAGTGTCAAAATATCAACAACATGCTAATTTAACTCATGTGCCATCACAATATTTACAATCAATTCAAAGTCTCTGGCCCTTTGCACAATGGTGTTTTGACTTGATTGGTAAAATCTTGCCTCGTTCCTTGGGATAACATACATTCATCATCATAGCCACTAAGTATTTCATGAAGTGGGTCAAAGCAATTCCTCTAACTAACATGATAGGACCTTGAATTTTGGAGTTTATACTCCAACATATCATTGTCGCTTTGGTATTCCCTCAAAAATAATCTCAAAAAAATGGTAAGTTTTTAAAAAATAAGGATGTTCAAGCACTTTGTGAAAAATATATTAACCAACATAGTTTCTCAACTCCTTAATACCCACAGACAAATGGATAAGCTTAGACAACCAATAAGATATTGATCGTTATTCTAAAGAAATTAGTCAAAGAAAATTATCGAGATTGGCATAACCAAATCCCCTTGGAATTATGGGCTTATTGAACAAGAATTTATATGCCTACCTGGGCAACACCATTCTCATTGGTCTATGGTTTTGAATCAATCATGCCTTTTGAACTCAAGATCCCTTCACTACACATTTCATTATAGGAATTCATAGATGATGGTACCACTCGACAAGCACATCTTGATCAACTCACACTCCTTGATGAAAAGTGAATTAATGCCCTTGATAACTTATAAGTATATCAGGACCGTCTAAAGCATGCTTACAACACCAAATTTTATCTACATGAATTCCAAGTAGGAGATATCATCCTTAATGAAAATTGGTAAAACACCAATACATTACCGCATCTTCGCGATAAATTTATAGATAATTGGTTAGGTCCATACATTGTCAAACAAAAATTAGGCCAAGGAACATATAATATTTTCAGTATAGAGGGAGTTTAAGAGCTTGATCCATTGAAAATTATCCACTTGAGAGTGTTCTATGCTTAATGTGACTTATATATACATATATACATGGATAAAAAATAAAAAAACACAAAAGCACAATTCATACTTCATTTCATACATCCATTTTGCATAATCACATTCATGCCATCTCAGTTCATTTCATCCACCATATTAATTGTCGTTTGCTTAGTTTGAATAATTGTTAATCCAATAAATCTTTTTGACTTTGATTTTACATCCATCCCATTTCACCATTTCATAAGTCATGTTACCATTTGCAATAAAATTTCATCACCCATAGGTATTTTTAGTCACTCAGCCACTCCTAGTGTTCCAAGCAACCTCCATTGTAGGTCAAGTTTCTCTAGGATAAAAGCACATTTTTACTAAGAAAATCTTGAGTTTTAGGAGTTTAATCTAACATTCTCAAACCAAACACTTTTAACACTCATTAATAACATCTTGTGTTAGAGAGGGATGACACCATGATTGGGTTGAACCTCAAAGCAAAAAATATCTTCTTGCTTATCCCATTATGCACATAGTCTAAAAAATAATGGTTTTCATCGCTTGCAACATTTCCAAATAAAAGAGTGAGTAGTAATAATAGGGTAAAATTCTTATCACACCTTGGTTGAGAATCTTATTCCCCAAAGCTTCAACTCTTTTTCACACCACAAAATATGTCCCCAAGTAGTAAGGATAGGATTAAAATTCCATCCATATGGTTATGTAGTTTGATTCTCCAAAGCTTAAAGATCATATCATTGGACTATGGATCTAATATCCACTAGATCTATAGATGCTTTACTAGCAATGGAGACTCATGCATGGTGACACGTCTCTTTTGAAGAGACCTATGATCACACATAAGGACAAACTAGCTTCTTGGTCTTCTATATGATGGGTTTCATTTCAAATTACTCAAGATAGGTAAATGAATTCACTTGCACACACATTTGTTCTTGATTGGTTTGAGTCATTACCATACTCATGATTGGTAAATGAACATTCAATACACACATTTGGTCTTTGAGAAATTTGACAAAACATAAAAATATGATTTTGTTTGAAATCACTAGGATGTTTGAGTTTTTGCAAAACAATTCCATATCCATTATCCACAAGCCAAAACAACATCCATACCATAATCACATAACTACATAAGTCTTCCACTTCATGTCCCACCATTAGATGTTGGTATCCCAAATTAAGCAACAAATATGGTCAAGTAAAATCTAAATAACTAAAAATTATCATTAGAGCATCAGTTCACTCACATTATTATCATAAAGCATACATATTGTCATAATAATGCATCCATAAATAATATACACATGAATATACACATACATTCACACAAAAAACATATACAAAATAAAAGCCATGTATATACGTATAAATATCGCATGTACAAAGCACATCCAAAGGTTGTATACAATAGATCACTAAGTATCATATACAAAAATGCAACAAGAGGCACTAACTAGTGCTCCAAGGTAGACCCCTATGATCCTAAGGGATCAAGAAGCCAATGAGCCTTAAATCAAGAACCACTATACCTAGAGTCACTACATCTAGTAGATCTTGATACAAATGAGGAGGGCCACACTGGTAACCCAATGCCATACTACATAAGGCAATCCTTGAGCTCTTGGATGTAGCTATATTGATATTAAAGGTGAGATAGGTCCTATATTTAATGTGCATCCATCCCTAACAGCTCTACCCAAAGCCTAGAAATAACATTGACATCCTTACCTCCACTTGCAATAGCCCACACCTCTAGTTACCTCTATAGTTGATCCATCTTCTCATATTGAGCTACCACCACCACATCCCACTCTACTAGTATCCACAAGAGTTGACTTCGCTTCTTAACTAGGTTGTCTCACTAAACCTAGAGCATAGCCCACTCCTCCTCACTCCACCCAAGAGGTCTCTCTAGAATCTCCTCCATACCTCTCCATCCCTTGTCATGACCTACAATCTCAAGAGGTTTATCTATTGTGACTATCGATGAATTCCATCCATCACTAGATCGATGATATCTCGATCATTAGGGAGCCTCCTTTGCTTCAGCCGTAGCCTCCCAATCATCACCACTACACTCATCCACCACATGAATCGGTACCCATGGGGGTTGAGAAGCAAACCAGTCATCATAGTCAGTTGTGGTCCCTATGTCATCCACATATAAGATATCCACCTCCCCATCATCCTCATACTTCACCCACCATGCCTTAGCATAATGCAAGCTCACCTCATCAACACGATGTCTGTAAACCACTAGAGCATCAGGAACCCTTTATCATATCTGAAACTACTGTGGAACCCATGAGAACTAAATCATCTCCACCATGCTACCATGTTGACCAACCACCCATTTGATCTACCTAATCCACCATAGTTTCTTTCCATTATTAGGTCATATAGCCTCTCACCATGGTCACCAATAAACCTAATTGGGTGATAACCTCGCCTATAGATTCCTATACTCCTAACCATTATAACTAGGATGACTTGGTTGGATCTCCTTGGCTACTCACCATATCAATGCATAGGGATGAGCCCTATCCCACTCACATGGTAGGCTCATAGTATGGGCTATGTTGAAATACTCCCAACCCTAGATTTGAACTAGTAGTCTACAACCCAATTCCTTTTGCCCCTACCTCTTCACATCATATAACTCCATGTATAGTTGAGCTAGCAAATTAGGTGCCCAAGCATACACCTAATGATCATAGATCATATCAAACATCAACCTAATCATGTTCCAAGGCAACTAACATCTAGTGCTATTAGGCACCAACACATTAGCCAGTAGGAACATGATGTAGGTTGGTAATGCCTCCAACTACCTCTACAAATACAAATCCAAGTATCAGATACCACCACCACTGATATTCACACCCCTCCAATCATCACCCAAATTTTGACTCATATCATACCCCTTGTCATGCCCAACTTGAATACGCAATCCCTCCATAGGTACATTAAATATGCAGTACATGTCCTCGAGCATAATTGTCATCTCCCCTATTAGAAGTTGGAAGGTCCCCCTATTCAGATTCCATCGATCTACTAAGGAAAATAGGTACCCCTCATTATCCCTCACCACCTCAATCCATGCAAATCCATCCAATCCCACTTACTCCAACCACACTCAATCAACATCTCATGATGCCTTTTTCACCCTTGGTAGGATAGGTGAAAACCAATGTTGAGCCTTCAGAATCCTCAACTATAGCACAAAATAAAAGAAAATGCATATCAGGATCTCATTCATTTAAAAAAAAGTTTTTGCTACCCCTATTTTAGTCATAAAAAAAATAACATTACAAAATAAATAAGAGGGATAGAAGGACTTACCTCTGCCACCCACACATCAGCTCCAACCATCACACCAACTCCCTCCATCACCAGTGCCAAGCTCTTTTACTCTTCTTTGCTCAAATGCCACTTTTTCAACTCTCAAATGCAAGAATGAAATAAAAATTCATCCCTACACCCATTTTATAGATAAACAGGTGTATAAAAATGCACCTCTGCATATGTCAGGTGCACTCAAACACCCCACTCCATATATAAAATGAGAGACACTATCCTGTGTATGTGGATACATATACACTAGCTGATATTTATTTTCAAAATGTTGTAAAAGGTTTAAAAAGGGCCTCAAAACACTACAAAATCCCATAAATTCATCACAAACTTCATCTAATAATTCATCACATCATCATATCACATTTTGTGATAACATGGATTGATTTAGGTATTTAATTTTTAAATGTGATCAAAAGCCACACAAATACTCAAAAACACTTCAAAACATCCCAAAATGATTCAAAATTTCATAAAACTACCAAGTTAACTCATAAATGTATTTACATCCTCCCATCACATCATCAAATCCACTTACATTATCAATTGAACCTCATATCTAGTAGTTTACTCTAGTCCCCTGGGAGTTGCAGTGATTGGTTATCCATGTAATTTAGTAGGATGGATAGATCACCATAAGGATGCTTGTTCATTATCATCATCTCATGCCATTTTCACAATAAAACTAAATTGGTCTCTCCAATTTTGAATGTGACTATGTTTTTAAAAATTTTCTCAAAGCTGTCATAAGCCCTCTTCGTGGGAAAAAATAAAACTCCCTTACAAATTCCACATGCATCATGCCAATATTTTTGGTTCAAAAATGTGGTCTCTTGAAGTGAGGTGGTATCCTTGCCTCCACCATGTGTTTACAAATTTTGGATACCAATAGCTAGGTTCAAAAGTGTGGTCTCTTGAAGTGAGATGGTATCCCCACCTCCACCACATATTCACCAATGTTGGTTAATTTATCCACAACAACAACACTACACATCATGCTAAAAGTAAATTTTCATCAACATAGATCAACCTCAAACTTGGGGTAATAAATTTAACTTTGATTTCAAAACATCTACATTCATCACATGCATCCATTTCATCATCCATATTTGGTCAATTAGCTCATAGGTTTTATTCTTCACCCATTCTCCAATTGTGGGGGTAAGCTAAAACCATAAAAATTTCAAAATATTCATGTGCATTGAGGAAAGAGTCATTTCCATCCAGCCAGGTGTCTCTTATTTTTGCATCACATTATGTGTTACACAAAGTGATACATAAAGGAGCATATGTAGACACCAAATTCTAGCCATTTATCATCTACTCATCATCATCAAATCATAACCATTCATCATTAATTATTTATATATATATCTATTTATTTATATAAATATAAATATATTATATATTTATATTTATGTATATATATATATATATATATATATATATATGAATAAATATAAGCCATTCATCAAAAATCCATCTTAGTGGGCCATGTGGCAATCCTTATCGCTCATTAAATGCAATCTATGTCACTTATCAAGTTGTAATCTCAGCCACTCATCATGTTTTTATCCTGGTCGCTTGTTGTTGTCATACAAATCCTAACATGAATGAAATAAATAATAAGGTGTTATTCACTTTTTGTGAAAGGGGTCAAAATTTTTTTGCAAAGAGAGATCATACACATTTGCATGACATTCCACATGAACCCTAGTCATTGTCATATTCGATATTCGATTTCTTCTGCCTTTGCAAACCAAATCCAAACTCTATTGACCATCCACCATAGCCCACAGATGCCTCATGGTATTTATCAGATTTTGTAGGGCATCCACCATTATCTATAGATTATTTAGAGCATATGCCAGACATCGAACTACATCTGAAAAACCCTCAAACATTTTTGAGAATCCGCACAACATCATTTTGAACCCTCAAATGGATAGATCACAATCAGGTATTGACAAGGTAATTATTTATTATTTATTTATATTTTCTATATTATGTTTTACATTTCACAAGCATTTTACTTAGAGTTTGTAGTTTTATATTTCATATTAACAAGGGCCTCACTTAGTGGAGGCCCTACATGTGCTACTAATCTATTTTGTGTTTTTATTTTGTGCAGGTATAGGTGATGATTTCTTTGGTAGTTGTTGCAACTTGAAGTTTCCATAAGGATATTCAAGAAGCCCACTCAACACTTGTTTGGAGAAAAGAATATTGGAGAACACCATAGTTTTTTGGTCGAGCAAGAGGGTTTTATCCCTTTTTGTAATCATTGTATTATCAAAATAAGCAATATTATGTAACCCCTGTGATTTAGAGCATATTGATGTGTAAAAGTGGAGATCAAGGCTCCCTAATCCAATAATATATGAGATTATTCTTTTCATGTGCACATTGCTTGTTTTGATTTATTGTTATTTTTGGTGTTGATATTTTTGCATTACAAATGGGATCTTGTTTTCCATTGTCCATTTGAAACTTAGGAGTCTTAAATTTATTTGGAAAAGGATGGTCAACTATTGTAGAATCTAATGATTCATTGTGGAACTCATCAAAGGAATATTTTTTCTATGGTGATCCTTGAAGAGAAGCAATTTGGAATTCTAGTTCCTCAAACTTAGAATCCTTCTTTTAAGGTTCTCGATTTTGGTATTGATGTTTTGGAAGTCATCACTTAGTGGATTTTACTGAGTAGGTAAAATTAGTAGGGGTTGTGAGTAATATTAATATAGAGAAGGTAAAGTTGTGAAAGGTTGAGTAACTTGGTTAGATGTTGTAGGTGGAGGGGTATAACTAACCCCTAGGTCATGTGACAAAAAGGGATTTGTAGAATTAGATTTGGAATAGGTATTACAGTACTAGGAGATAATGTTAGAATTGATATGCTCATAATCTAACACACCTATAGATATGGTTGGGGAAGTTGTACAATCAGTTGTATGTGTCATAGCCACATTAAGACTAACAAGATAATTAAAATTTTTATTCATTGTGTAATAGTGGTGTAGACACAAAATTACAGCCACTAAAACTCCATCCTAATCATCCCACCACCCACTTGTATTCCATTCTACTCTCCCACCAATTATTTGATCCAATTCCACCTTCCCACCATTTCCTAGACTAATTGGGATTATTTTAATAATATTTTATATTTTATATAATATTTTATTATATTTTAATATGTTTATTATAAAATATATTTAAATAAACTCAATTAACCTCAGATGTCCGATCAGATTTAATCTCCACACTCAATCTTCATTAATCCATGCCACATTCAAAAAGCAATCTCAACCTTAGGATTCAATTTAATTTCAACTGCACGATTAAAAAATGTCAAGTCGAAACCCTAAGAGAACCTAAAATTGAATTATAAGCAAGAGCATTTGTAAATGCCCAAACCCTAAAACCCTAGAATTTGAAGAATTATACATTTGCACCCTGGAGGAATTATTGGTGAAGCCCAACATTAGTATTCAACTTCAGTGCACAAATACAACGATAGAGAGAAGATGCTTCTGTGCCCATAGCCCAAGCAGGTGTCTTGTGTTTTTGCACCATATCATGTTTCATGCAACATGATACAAAATGGGTATCTATAGACATCAAATTATAGCCACTAAACCTCCATCCTAACCATCCCATCACCCACTTGTCTTCCATTCTACTCTCCCACCAATTATTTGGCCCAATTCCACATTCCCACCATTTCCTAGCCTAATTGGGATTATTTTAATAATATTTTATATTATATATAATATTTTATTATATTTTAATATATTTATTATAAAATATATATAAATAAACTCAATTAATCTTAGCAGTCCGATCATATTTAATCTCCACCCTCCATATTCATTAATCTATGCCACATTCAAAAAGCAATCTCAACCTTAGGATTCAATTTAATTTCAATCGCACAATTAAAAAGTTTCAAGTCAAAATCCTAAGAGAACCCTAAGTTGAATTATAAGTAAGAGCATTTGTAAATGCTCAAACCCTGGAACCCTAGAATTTGGAGAATTAGACATTTGCACCCTGGAGGAATTATTGGTGAAGCCCTAGCATAGAATCCTAAAAATCTAAAGCCCTAGCTCGTCGATAAGACTTATGTTGTTCCAACCGTCACCCATTCATCCTCCATCACCATCATAGCCCCCATCCATCCACTGCATTCATTGCCATAACCTAGATCTACTTTTATAGATTTTTCCCTAACCTGCAGGTGCCATCTAGATCTTACAAGGCTCATTGCAGAGCTTGCGAAGCACTCACTAGAGTCTGTTGTATACCGCAGGCGCTCTCTAGAGCCTGTTGTACCCCATAGGTGCACACTAGAGCCTATGAAGCTTGTGTTAGAGATTACCAAGTGTGTGTAAAATCTTGTTGTAGCTACAAAAATGCAAATCTGATCCTACTACACCATGCCATAAGCAATAACTAAACCAAAGCAAGGTATATCTCATTTTAATGTATTTTATTTAACAATTTGTTGATCTTGCATGCTCTCTTGCTTCACTATTAAACTAGGGTTTTATTTATGTTTGAGAGCCTCACACTATGGAGACCTCACAAGTATTACTAACTCCTTTTGTTTTATTTTGCGTATGCAGATCTAAAAATTTCACATATTTTTTGATGGATGTTGAAGCTGGAGTGGCCCAACCTTGGATATCTGAAGCCCACTCAACCTGTTGGAATCAAGGACACACCCAAATCTAAAGACACTTCTATTGTTTTTATCTAGGATTTCAGAGAAACCTAGCACCATTGTAATCTATTGTATCAAATATTTACATGGAACACTAATTGCAATAAAGGAGTTTATCGGCTCCCCCTTATTTTATTGAATATATTCTTTTGTGCAATCTTTATGCCTCACTACATTATTTGATTTTTTGCTATTTTATTTTAAGTGTTGTGTTCTTGAATTCATAAATTGTGATCATGATGGGACCCCACAAGGGTTTCACTATTTGATAGATCTACCTTGCTAATTTATTTTTATTTCTGTTTGTTGATTATTTTTCAAAAAATGTAAAAGTTGTCGCGTTCGTCGCTAGGGTTTCTGAAGCATTCTACAGTAGTTATAGAGATCACGTAGGTGCTCTTTCGTATTATGCAGGCATCCTTCCATGTTACATAGGAATTCTTTCATGTTATGCAAGCGTTTTCCTACACCTACACAGGTGCCTAGCTACAACTGACATTAATTTGAAGCAGAGGTAAGGCTTCCAAGTGAGTTTCGTAACCCTAGTTGGTCATTTAACAATTTATGTATTCTATTTTTTGTTGCTATTTTTTGCTATTTTTGGGTTTAACATTAAGTAATATGAGAAAGAATCTACAACAAGTCATATCTAGGGTTTGTGTGTGTTTCAATATTTCAAATTCATTTCTTGTCCTAAAAGTTGTAGATCTAGGTGATTGTTTGCATTTTTGAGTGCATGTGAAGCAGAAAAGCATCCTAGATTTTGCATTTTAGGGTTAAATATTGCTTAAATTTTGCATATCTAAATAGGAACAAAATTTGGACACTTAAAGTAATCCTACCCTAGGTTGGACCCTTTGGTAGAGAGGTGGACGAACCCTCTGATGATATTTTGATATCTTCGGGTATCATTTGTAGACAGGGATTTTAAGGGCGTACTCTACACTCTTTAGATGAAATTTGCATATTTGTGTTGGATTCTGATTTATATTAGTGAAATTAGTCATATTTAACATTGTCTACACACCATAAAGAACAAGAAACATAAAATTAACATCACACACTGCACGCTCCACTTTTTAATAGTAGTAGTTGGATTTCATCACCAACTATTGCTTGAGGTTTGGTTACGGTGGCATTCATCTTCATCCATCAAATATCTTCCCCTAGACACCATAGGACTAAACCCAAGCAAAATTTTTGGAGGTCATTACCAACAATAATCTCGTTGCCTTGGCCAACCATAGCTTTTACCTTTGTTTTTCATTAAACAAGATTAAGTTACATTTAAACACACAAACTCACAATTTTAAAAGGAACTTCACATTAAGGGAAGAAAATAATTAATGAACCTGAGGTAAGCCACACAAGGTGAAACTTAGGATTGGTTGTTTTATTTGCTTTAAATTTTGAAAAAAAAGTTGTTAATTTGTGTGGTTTAGATAAGCTTTGAATCTTTGGTTTTACTACTTTATGGTGCTAACACGATAACAAAAGAAAATGATAAACCAAAGTAGTTTAATGGAAAACAATTCTCATGAGCCCACTACTTTGGTAGACCCATCCAATATAGTTTAGACCACTTTTTCTGAATCATCCCATCCACCCCACTCTCAAGAGGAGTCCCATTCACTTGATGTGGAGACAACCACCACCTACATAGACATGGATAGAGTTCAGGCCATTTACAAGGCCTCTAATTATGTATTAGAGCCCTTTAGCTAAGATGGTTTTGAAGTAGATCAATTGGTTACTATAGCACCCTAAAATTGGCGCAGTAAAATTGTCATAATTACATTCACCTTAGTAAATAATTTAAAATTCAAATTTAACCTCCCAAATCGCTCGTTAACCGTCGGGTAATCCGTTTCCCCCTTTTTCGTGCCATTTTTAGAGGTTGTTTTGACCGTTTGACGATATCGTCGCTGATCAAATGATATCGCCCTAGATCTGACAATTTCGTATAGGCTAGGATGTCCAGACGATCTTGTCGCAAAACTAATTTTGCAAAATTAGCTTCTGTTCCAACGGGCCTCTAATCCGGGTAGAAGCGTGTCTGCGCCTTTAGAGACCCTCCCCCATTGGAGATCTCCCAAATAGAGATGATCTCTAACCTCCTAACTACTTCCCTAAGCCTATTTAGTCCCTAGGACCTTCCCTTCCCAACCCCTAGCTGAAATTCTCTGTAACTTAGCATTCATGCATGTTAAATCATCCTATGTTTTCATTTGCAGTAGTCCTATATCAATTTTGTTGCAGGTATCATCTTGTTTTTTAGCCGGTTCAAGCATACATCATCACCGACGAACCTGTTCAGATCGAAGGCGATCCTGTCAAATCTGAGACAATTTTGTACTGATGCGAGATGATCTTGACTACAGTCCACATTGAGGCAATCAGTGCCATAAGTTTGCATTTCTGCACCTTTTCTTTGTTGTTTTATTTTGCAAATTAGCTAGTTTATTTGATATTTTATGTTATATTGCATTTTGGAGTTCACCCATCTAGATCAAAGGCATAATTAATCCATAATTGTGATTTAATTAGCATCATTCATACATGTTTTGGTCTTTAAGTTTTAGTTCAGTATTGTCACTATTATTTTGCACAGTTTCCCTCAACTAGAATAGTAGTATTCTCTGTATTTTGCATCTGTTCTTCTATTTGCAGGTCTCTGACGGATTCGTCTAATGAATTCGTTAGATCTCAGACGATCTTGTCTGATCTCAGATGATTCTATCGAATTCCAGATGATCTTGACTGCTTCAAACATCAGAATCTCCATCAGACATCCGGGTCAGGTATTCTCCTTATTCTTCCTTAATTGCTCTATTTTTTTGTCTTAAATTTGTTCTCTGTATTCATTAAATCTACATTTTCATATAGATTAATTTAGACTCATTTGGCCAAACCTAGGATATGAATGCTTAAAGTTAAAAATGAACACATAAAAACACATTCCAAACCCAGGCATGGAAACTGCCATTAAATGTTTCCTGGTGAACCCACCATCCATCAAAAAATCATCAAAATACACCTCCCTTGAGATGCGGGACCTTCGCAAAATCCTCTCAGTCTGAGGTACCGCGACATCCTTTTCCCATCCCCCTTCCGGGCACGGATCCTATAGCCTGAAGGTAAGGATGCAAAAAATTTGGAGGGATACAGTTACCACCTACATTTCCCAAGGATATCCTAATTCGAGATATGAATATGGTATGCCTTCCTCCACAAGCCAACCACCCCAAAGCCCAAGTGTTCAAAACACTTATTTCACATCCACCTATACCAACCCCTTGTATGAGGAGCATGTCAATGCTACCTCACAAGTCCCTAATATTCAATTTGTAACATCAAATGCAACTTGCACCATACCCATGTCCTCTCATCCACCATCATCCACACCTCTATCAACTCATTTAGAAAATATCACCATGTCATCCATTCCTCCATCATCTCACTTAGCCAACATGACCATGTCTAATCATCCATCATCATCAACCCAACCATCATCTCATCCAACCTCAACCCCATCATTCGACACATGTTCAAATTAGGAACTTATGGATACATTAGGGCTCATCAATAGATTACTTTCACAACAAACAAAAGGAAAGCAACTAGTTAACAGAAACCCTATGACCCAAGGAGTTCCAAATCAACCTCCACTCATCAATAAAAATTTGGCATGGGTCCCTCAATATTCCATAGTGACCATCCCTAATACATCACCACTCCACACATCCACCATACCAATCAACATTACCACCAATAAACAATCTAATCCATTCCTCCATCATCATCATCATCAATCATCCCCATCATTCAACCATCCATCTTCTCCGCATACCCAACCCAATTCATTCCATCATCTAGCCCATCAACCAACCACCACCTAATCCAGGGAACTCACATTCTAGTAGAAGACCTTATACTTCAGGCAATGCAAAAGCAAATCGATCAGTTGATGTAAAATTCATCAGGAACAATGAGCCAAAAAATCACACTAAGCCAATTGATCCATCAACCAATCCATCCATCGGTACCATCACCATCATATCCAAAAAAATTTACGATACCAAAATTTGACAAGTTCAGGGGAACTGAGGATCCCAAGGAACATGTGAGCTCATTTTTCCACATATGTTTTCGGATTAGTGATGATAACACTCTCATGCTCCGAACATTTCCTCAAACACTAGGGGGATATGCCATGTAATGGTACAATCAATTGCCCACACATAGTATATACACTTTTGATCAATTGATAGATCTATTCTTGGAATGCTTCACCCTAAATATTAAAAATAAGGTGTCCTTATTAGATATCTACTATTTGAAACAATGGGATGAGGAACCTATCTATGACTTTGGAAACCATTGGAGGGTAGTCATAACGAAGTTGCCATTCTCCCTACCAATGGAAGAGATTATAAAACTTTTTACCAAGAGTTGCATAAAACCCATCTCTTGGATGCTACAGCTAAACACTTATAGAACATTCGAAGAAGCTTTAGCGTAGGATAGTGTCATTGAGGAGATAAAAATCCAAGAGGGTGTCATTAAGCCTAAAAATAAATAATGGAAAAATAGGGGCCAATACCAAAATAATCAATCTGGACAAAACAAATCCACACAAGCCTCAACGACTAACACAACAAACCAAGTCAATCAAGTGGTGATGAGCCAGTTCATAGTGGCTTAAAAACTAGTGAAACAACAAATCTCCTATCATGCGGTCCCATCAGGAACCAAAGCACCAATGGTACAAAATATAGTGCCAACTATGGAACAACCTATCCACTGCCAATTCAATCACCCACAAAGATAATACACTCTGTTAAACGAGTCATATTCATCCCTATTTTGAATGTTGTATGAAACCAACAAATTAGCCTTACCAGACATTAGGCTCGATGATCCCACCAAATGGTATAAGGGTTATAGAGAGCAATTGTTTTGCCCATACCATCGATAAAATGGGCATGATATCAATTCATGCCACATGTTTAAAACATAGTGTAAGACCTTATAGACTTAGGGGCTATTAATGTGGATAACCCCTTAGCTCCAAAAAATCAAAATTTGGGCATATATCAGATGCCTCTACCTAACCAATGGGAGGTCTAGTATAATGTAGGGGGTAAAAATCAACAAGCACCCCCTAAAAAAGTAAATCATATCCAACAATATCATAACTTTGTAGGAGAGGTCCATGTGGTCACTAGAGGGCAAAGGCAAAATCAACAAAGTGTTCAACAACCTTCAAACCCACCTCCCATCCAAACATGACCAAATACATCTTTGCCAATAAATCTATCCAATTCATCCAATCCACCTATCCTTCTTCCAATAAGACCAATGGTAACCTTAACCATCTGGTTAACCACTAGTTTGAAAATGGCATATTGGAAGGAGCCATGGCGTATAATATACTCCTTAGTAGACCTTGGATGAGGGAAATAAACTGTGTCCCATAAATTCTCCACCAATGCTTGAAATATGTTCATGATGGACAAATCCATTGCATCCCCATGGATGTTGAACCTTTTAAGTATTGTAATTTCATTTCAAATCCTTATGAATCCATGTTACCTTCCACCCATTTATTCTTGGCATCATCATCAAATCTATCCACTTCATATCTTAATCTACCTCCTTCTTCTAATTCTTCTTTGTCTTCTTCTAAGGCTCCCATTATAGAGGAGCTACCCATAACATAATCTTATCAAACATCCATTTATTATTGTACATGTAATTGCGGTTAATCTTCCATTAACACATCGTACATCGCAAAAAATCCTTCTACTACAACCACTTCTACTCCATCTCATCACTCCACACTGCCATCCAATCCAACTCCATAAATCGATGTGTCATAAGTCAAACTTTTTGATTGTGACATATTTAACTCCCCACCATCCACAACCAATCCAGAGCCATCAGAACCTTCACCATCCACCTCATCAACCCAATTCAAATTTCACATCACCAATCTTGGTATAGGTGAGTATGTGATCTAAGACGTCACCATCACTCCCTTAGCCATTCCAACAACCAAGGATTTTGGATGCCCCAAAGACCGTTATTTATCCATAGGTGTTGTCTATGACATGTGTGCCGATCCAAATAGCATTAACTTTGTTTATGGAGGTTTGGATTGCTCAACAAGGGCAAACCCACCTGAAGAACCAAAAGAGCCTAGGCGTGCCAACGTAGAAGAGTTTCTAGGTAGATACTTTAATATGTTCCATTGGCAAGGTTAAGGTCAAGGTTCCCATGAAAAAGGAATGCATGATATCCTAGATGTCCCATATAGAGGCACCCATGATCATTCTAGATTAGGCTATATCCCATTGTACTCCACTACTTCTCTTGAGCAAGCCTTCAAAAAGATTAACCTCAATGATGAAGAGCCTTCCATCCATCCATTGCCATCGACATCCTCTCTTGAACAAGCCCTTCAAGAAATTTGCATTGATGAAGTAGATGAGGATGATCCCATCAATTTCTCCTATCCCATATTTTATTCTGATGATGAAAGTTATGAAGAGTTTGAGGTTATGTCAAATGCTTATGATGATTCTTAAGAGGAGTCACATCCCATTGTCCCCATAACCCAATAGGAAGAGTTTTACCTTCGAATTTTCCCTATCCATCATCCCATTTTCTGATTGCTTCTTCCATAAGAGCAAGATGATCCACCTGACAATTCACCTTGAGCCCCACATAAGCCAAGAATTGTAACATATGTACATATTTCAAAAAAAAATGTTACTCTGATGTTTTACATTCACTATTACAGGGATACCCCGCCTCGACATCGGTTCTGATTCAATTGTTCCATCCCCACATCTATCCAAACCATATTTTCTTCCACTAAGTCCACCCTATTGAATTATTCACCCCACTTCGTAATCCATATGATTTGGCAAATCCAATTCCCACTGACGTCGACCTTATTTATTTGGACAAGATTTCCTCCTCACCCTCCCTCTTGGATTTCATCCTATTTGAGGAATTGCTAAGGGCTTCGACCTGCTACATTCCTCCTTCACTGCCACCTTCACCTCCATCACTTTCTACTAGCAGTTCTAAGGTCTTTCAGGCAAAGTTAGGCAATGATAAGTAAGAAGAATTAGATGACAGCCTAGACTATCTCGACTGGATCTCAGGCTTGGTACCCATTCGTGAGCTTAATGGAGTGACATGCATTTGTATTGATTTTCGACACCAGTCTTAGCTCTTCCTTGTCTGGGGGTACTTGGATAGGCATTGTATTGTTAAAGGTAACACTTTATATGTACATATACATGGATTTAAAAAAAATAAAAATAAAAACAAATTTCATGCTTTCACATAGGCATTACCACATTGCATTTTCATTTACATCTAGGTATTTTTCATTTTAATTTTTATTCACATACACTACATCATACATATTCCATTGCATTGTACAAATTCCATTTGCATATCAACACTCCATTGCATTAGGCATATACATTTGCATTCATCCCAACCCATGTTCAATGATTTGGCATAGTAATGATGATATGGCCATAAATAAAAAGTCAAGTTATAGAAATTTGGGGCACCTAATTTGATACAATCATGCATCTTTCACAAACCTCATAAGCCAACAATACCACATGTCAAAATCACAAAGCCTATATTTTTAGTCACTTGGCCATTACTAGTGTAGCAGGCAACCTCCAAGCAGATGTCCAATTTTCTTTAGGACCAAAAACACACTTTACACACTAAGAAAGTCTTGAGCATTATAAATTTATTCCAAACACAATATTGAACCAATCACATTCTATCACATCTTAAAAACATTGAGTCGAGGATTAGTTCCATACTTGGATAGTACCTTGAAGCGAAAAGGGATAATCCTTGCTTGTCCCATTATGCAACATAGTCCAAAGAAAAAATAGTGGTTTTCACCACTACCTCAATTACTCTTCAAACATAAGCATAAAAACATAGAGTAGTAAGGATAGGGTCAAAATTATCATCACACTTTAGTTGAGAATCCGATTCCCCAAATCTCTATACAAAATTAACAAATAAAATCCCAAACACCCTTGATCCCTCAAATCATAAGGATTCATACTTCACATCCCTAGCATGGATGGGTAGTCATCCCCAAGGCCTAAAATATCAAATCCCATTGGACTATGGAGTGAATCTCCACCGGAGCTATAGACGCCTGGCTGGCAGTGGAGTAAGCTCATGCGAGGCGACATGTCTCATTGGAAAACAGGAAGACCTCTGATCGCACATAAGGATAGGCTAGCTTCAGGTCATCTCCATAATAGGTCATGCCCAATTTAATCATAGTGGGTTAATGAACTTCACATGCACACACACTAGTTCTTGATTATATAGGGTCATTGTCACACTCAATATTTGGTAATAGAGCCTCAATTGTACACACATTGGTCCTAAAGAAAGTTAGACAACCCAAGTGAGTTTGGTTGATAATACTAGTATGTTTGAGTTCTTGAAAATTCTGCAGTACTCATTCCATATCAACATCCATATCTTATTCCATATCAACATCCATATTTTCTTCCATATCAACATCCATATCTTTTGTCATGCCAACACCCATGTCTTCATAGTGAGTCAAGTTGCATAGCACCACCAAATTTGGTACTCCTGATTGTCAAAATAATGGACAACAAAAGTGGCCAATAATATTTTTGAACTATAAAAGATCATTTGAATAACATGCATTTCTCTCATATAGATCACAATCACTCACTTGCATTAATCATACATAACACATCATCATTAGATTACATATACATTACATTTTTCGTACATTTACTTGTATTAATCATCCATAACTCATAATCATAAAATAACACATCATTAGATTTCATCATCCATATACACCTTAGGCACAACACATAGTTAGCTTGCATACATCATTCAAATAAATATTAGGCATACACATCATGGTTAACTTACATTCATCACCACAAACATTAAATAAAGCATTGCATAACACATAAAAATGTCCACACAAAAAGATAACACACATATATAAAAATAGATGCCATGTATATATATATATATATAAAGTGTCCAATGTACAATAAGATGCCAAGAAGGCTACAAAAGGGAGCACCAAGGCTCACATGTACAAAAGAGTGCATCTAAGCACTACATCAACTATCCATGAGAAGACCCTTGAGACCTAGTAGGAGCCCTTGACCTAGTACTCTTCATTGACTCCATGTGTCTTGATGACTCAACCATAGACGATGAAGGAGGACATGGCAAAGTGATGTGATGTTGCATACATACATCCTCTAAGGAATGTGCATATGCCTCACTAGCATGAAGTCACCGCAGGTACTTCTGATGCCACCGCTCCACAAAAATCTCTACTTGGAGCCTTGTCACTATCTCCTAATCCCTAGCTATAGCCACTGCCTACTCTACCTCTAGCCAAGCTATAGTTACCCTGGCCCCCCTCTGATACGCTAGCATAGTATCTCACTCCTCCCGTAGTAGCTCTAATTCTACTCATAGCCTAGCCACCTCAGAGATCTCACCCATATCCTCATCATCCTCCCTCTTCCCCTCTACCAAGTCCACCTTTGAAGCCTATTGGGCTACTACCCATGAATGCCTCCAATCCATCTACCATTGATACCTCATCCTCTTTAGAGTTGGCCTCAACCTCGTAGCTACCGCATTCACACCAACATCCTTTGGCACCCATACTAGTTGAGCACCAAACCACTCCACATACTTTGGAGTCACCCCGACATCATCCACGTCAGTTACCTTCAGTTGCTCATCATCCTCCAACTGTGCACAACATGGCTCAGGGTAGGGAAGTGTCCCCTCATTCCTCAAACACTGATATAGAACCGATTCATCTGAAACACCCTGAGGTAAACCAAACTACCTCAACACCCATGAGTACTAAAAGTACTCCATATTCTCATCCCTTCATCCAATCAACCATCAAGCCTGCCTCACCTGATGCATCTACCTCCTATATCCATACCATATGGCTCCTCGCCATGGCCTCCACATCACATTTTCTTGAGTCACACCTGACCACATGTCCTGGTACCACTACCTAGTGTGTAACTCCCAACTAGGCTGAACCTCCTCAGCCACCGCCCATTACCTCACATAAGGCTCACCCATATGCCATGACTCACATGGCAACCCATCAGGCTAAGCTACCATAAAATTCTCCCAAGCCCAGCATTGTAGGAGTAAGCTACACCTAATCCCATTCCTCTCCCTCTACACCACCTCATATAGATCCTAGTATAACTGTACCAATAAGTCTGGTGCCCACGCATACTCCTTAGGATCTGTCAATAGATCATTCACCAAACCCAATAGGTTCCAAGGGAGCCTACAACTAGTGCTATTTGGTAGCACTATGTTTTCTAACATGAACATGATCAAAGTGGGGAGTGCATCGAACTCCTTCACCTTATACATGCTTAAGTAGCATATCCCTCCATCCCCCATCCGGGCCTCCTGCCACCAATCCCCAAACACTTTCTCCATCTCCACCTTCTTATCCCTCCCAACCACCACCTTCTCTCCTTCTATTTAAACCTTGATAATGTTATACACATCCTCAAGAGAGTAGCCTTCCCAGTCAACAGTTGGAACGTCCCTTTATTTGGGTCCCACCTCTCTGTCAAAGCAAAAATGTACCCCTCATTAGCCCTCACCACATCCAATCTCACCACTCCCTCTAAGCCCACTCTACCAAAAAACCTCCAATATTCCTCTAATAGCTTCTTCCTCATCCTCAAAATGAGAGGATAGAAGTAATATCGAGGCTTAATATCCCTCAACTACAACAAACAAAAACACTTTGTTAGTTTTAAAAAATTCAAAAAAAAAAAGAGAAAGCAAAAAAATAAAAACAAATTTTTGCACAAAGGAAATAAATGGTCTTACCGGGACAAATGGCACCTCTACTCCACCAGAAGCGCCAAGCCCTTCCATCGCCATAGCTTCTGTACACACACCCACTAGCATCACTTAGCTCACCAAATCATTCCACCCCTCAGATGCAACTTCTCGAAGTCAACAACGCATGAATGAGCCTAAAAGTTTACTCAGAAATATTTTTATAGCTTTCACTAGTGCATTCAGGTGTAAACCTATGCCTAAAAATTATGGGCACTACTGTGCATCTACAGGTGCACATAGACGCACGTGGACACCTACAAAACATTCCAGACATAGGCGCACGCTTGGAAACAAAGGAGTAAGAAGACAAAAGCCCTCAAAATGGTAGCTCCATTCATCCAATATGCACCAAATTTCATCCATACATCATACACACCCTAAATGTTGATTTTGTGAGATCACAAATAGTTTTACATGCGTATTTTCTGAGAACTAGCCAAATTCATCAAAAGCATATATCACATTACAAAACACATCCAACAAAGTCCAATTTTCACAAAATCAATATTCCACAATTCTTCATCATCTACTACATCATCCCACCCAATTTTATGTATAGTGGAGTTGATTTGACTTCCCATTCACTAATTTCTAATATAATCAATCAACTCCATAACCAAAAAATCATCATTGCATAAATCCATTAGGCATTCTTCTGCAATCATCGTGTATATATAATTCATAATTTTTATCTTGTCTAGTTTAGTCAAGCGAACCTTGCATCTAGTATGTTATTCTATAAACTTGGCAATTGCAGTGATAATAATCCATGCAATTTTGTAAGATGAATAATCTACAATAAGGACACTTGATCATGATCATAATCAATTATCTCATCATAAGAAATCACAATCACATTTGGCACCGCACATTTTGAATGCAACCTTGCCAAGAATAATTTGCTCGCAATCAATCATTGATTTCCTTGTTTGTGGGGCAAGAAAACATAGATAACCTACCATCACAAACACTCATTCACTTGACAACAGTCATAATACAGGACACCGGTAAGTTTTATTAGTTCCATCATGGAATTGGAAAAAAAATTTCCACAGTCAATACCCAACCCCTGCATTGACTTAGTCAGCCTACATCTTCATACCTTGCATACTCAATGATGCCATTGCGGTAACTTGTTCAACATGCATCAAAGCATCCCAAAGTTTGGGGCAACCACATTACATTATGCTTTCCCATGATGGGATATATCTCACATGATCATAACATCTACACTGGAAAAATAAATCTATCAACCGTTGGGGAAAAAATGTTATCACATTTTTCATCATTCATATCATCTACAATCACATGGTATTATATACCAACCCCCTTCCCACCATTGGGGCAAAAAATGGTATCACATTTTACATCATTCATATCATCCACAATCATTTGCATCTCACATATTTCATTCATCAATTGCACAAATTCATTACATCATTCATTTTTCAATTGGCTTGTGAGATACATTTGTAACTCATTTGCCAATTGAGGGGGTAAGCTACATAAATTCCAAAAATTCTTTAGTCTTTAACTTCAGTGTGCAAATCCAAAGATAGAGAGAAGCTGCTTCTATGACCATATCCCAAGCAGGTATCTCATGTTTTTGCACCATATTGTGTTTCACACAACATGGTACAAAAAGGGGCATCTATAGACACAAAAATATAGCCACTAAAACTCCATCCTAACCATCCCACCACCCACTTGTCTTCCATTCTACTCTCCCACCAATTATTTGGCCCAATTCCACCTTCCCGCAATTTCCTAGCCTAATTGGGATTATTTTAATAATATTTTATATTTTATATAATATTTTATTATATTTTAATATATTTATTATAAAAAATATATAAATAAACTCAATTAACTTTAGTCATCCGATCAGATTTAATCTCCACCCTCCATATTCATTAATCCATACCACATTCAAAAAGCAATCTCAAGCTTAGGATTCAATTTAATTTCAATTGCACGATTAAAAAGTGTCAAGTTGAAACCCTAAGAGAACCCTAAGTTGAATTATAAGTAAGAGAATTTGTAAATGCTCAAACCATGGAACCTTGGAATTTGGAGAATTAGACATTTGCACCCTGGAGGAATTATTGGTGAATCCCTAGCATAGAATCTTGAAAATCTAAATCCCTAGCTCACAGATAAGACTTTTGTTGTTCTAGTCATCACCCATTCATCCTCCATTGCCATCACAACCCCCATCCATCTGCCAAATTCATTGCCATCACCTAGATCTACTTCTATAGATTTTGCCCTAACCCACAGGTTCCATATAGATCTTGCGAGGCTCACTATAGAGCCTACTGTATACTGTAGACTCTCTCTAGAACCTACTGTACCCTGCAGGTGCACACCAGAGCCTACAAAGCTTGTGTCATATCCTGCCAAGTGTGCGTCTGAGCCTGTTGTAACTATAGAAACATGAATCTAAGCTTGCTACACTACACCATCAACAATAACTGAATCAAACCAAGGTATATCTCATTTTAATGTATTTTATTTAACAATTTGTTGATCTTGCATGCTCTCTTGCTTCACTATTAAACTAGGATTTTATTGATGTTCGAAGGCCTCACACTATGGAGCCCTTATAGGTATTACTAACTCCCTTTGTTCTATTTTGAGTATGCAAATATACAAATTTCACACATTGTTTTATGGCTGTTGAAGTTGGAGTGGCCCAACCTTGGATATCTAAAGCCCACTCAACCTGTTGGAATCAAGGACACACCCAAATCTAAAGACACTTCTGTTGTTGTTAGCTAGGATTTTAGAGAACCCTAGCACCATTGTAATATATTGTATCAAATATTCGCATGGAACACTGATTGTAATAAAAGAGTTTATCGGCTCCCTCCTATTTTATTGAATATATTCTTTTTTGCAATTTTTGTGCCTCATTGCATTATTTGATTTTTTGCTATTTTATTTTAAGTGTCGTGTTCTTGCATTCATAAGTGGATTGCCCATTAGAATATTTAGGGTTTTCATGGGATGTATAAGGTTCTCTCCTATTTTATTCTTCAAGTTCCTCTCTAAGAACATCTAATAATATATCTTTGTTTCTTCTAATATAATCTCTAATGTGGTTTAGAGAATTAAAAGGTTACTTTCTCTACAACATGTTCTTCTTACCTAGGTTCACGATTTGGCCAAGGGTTTTCTACTTGATCTTCATGTTCATGGGTAAATATTTCATAAGATGATGATGCTAAAACCTTGTTTTGGGTGTTTTAAGGATTTTGAGCCATAGGTTAAAGGTTATGAAGGAAGGAGATTTAATTTTATTAAAAAAAAAATTCTATAGTACTTATAGCAAAAAAAAGAATATGTTTTGAAATAGTTATCACCTTGGAAAAATAACCTGCCTTATGACTCTCACTAGCCCACCGTAATATACTAGCCAAGAGAGATATCCCCCAAAGGTTCGTGCACCAATTTATTAAAGGATTTTTTATCCTTCCCCTAGTGGGACTAACAATTTGGTTATGTTCTTTTTATCTTGGATTGATGTAATTTACACTATGCAAACAAATTAGATGATATGTTTAATTTTGAATAATTTTTATCTTATTAAGGCAAAAGGGAGTGTTCATGTCAAGTTCACTAAAATGTAGATTCAAAACATGAAATGCATGTGGGGGAAGTTTTTGGGACCCCTTATTCCCCACAAGGGGCCTCTTTATAAATGAGGTCATGAAGAATTGGCTCTTCATGCAAGTAGGATCTATCTTATATATTATAAAATTTGTTGTTGCATTGATGTCTAATCTTGTGTGGTGTTTAATATCACCTAAGATTGTATGCTAAGTGCAATTAAATAATAATGCAAGAAAACAAGTTGTCTAAACAAGTATACCTTTTGGATTTTGAATGATGAACATGCTAGACGAGATTTTTCTTTCAAGGGAAAAAAAAGAGGTTATCATCAAATAATATAGCCTAGAATGCAACTATATTTCTTTTTTATTCCTTTCCTATTTTACATTTTGTAAAAGAAGTTTGGACTATCCTAGAGTGTTCTTTGATTTTCCAAAGTAAATGTGATTTTAAATAAACAAGTTTCAATTCAGACATTAGAAAGTAGAAAATGATAGAAAAATAGTTAATGTAGGGTGCCAAGTGATAGGGTTACCTATTTCAAAACCTAAACAGAAGCACCACAAATTGATAAATGTACCACTAACACTTTTGTAGTTGACTGACATTTTTATAATTTGTAAAATTTGAAGGCAACAAAATTAGATAAGTTGGATATTGGGATATGTATGATTGCAATGAGGCAATGAACTATTTTCCAACTGATCATACCCTCTTTTATAAAACAAAATTAAGTATGAGAATTGAATTTGGAAGTATATTCTACTATAATAAAAGCACCATTACTTGATAAAAGCACCACTGTCACTTTTGTTAAGGGCTAACTATGTAAAAACTAGAGAGTTAAAAGTGCAAACTCCTATAGGTTATGGAAAATTTGTTTTGCAATAGAATTTGAGTGAGTTTTTAAGTGAAATTTTGGGTCAATTGGGTGAAATTGTCTTGAAATCAAATAAAAGGGTTGAAAACTCTAATCCCCAGGGCTTGCTACTTGGGAATTTATAAAATTCCACCAAACAAGTTGTAAAGCTCCCACAATTTGTGAATTAAGTTTAATATGGCTAAGAGGAATGGGAAGTGATGATTGTATACCCAGAATGATTATGGTCAAGACCTATGAATACCAAAATATTTTGAAAATACCTGGAAAATTCCTATAGAATGATATGGATGGATTATAATATCATTTAATGCTATGATTATGATAGAAAGGATGTTATGCAATGAATAATAAGAGTATAATGGGAGTATATACTACTATAAAAAATTTAAAGGTTATATTAAGCCAAATTAAGAGAATAAAAAACATGTAGCATGTAATGAAAATGCTATGAAACCAAGTTAGGTTTGCAACAATGCCAATTTCAGATTAGAAAACATGAAACAACTTGTAAATTAAATCTTATTTAAAAGTGCACAAATGTAAATAGGTAAATATGTGATTAAATGATGAAAATGAGTATGAAAATTTGTAAATAGAATGAAAATGAGCATATAAGATTATATGAGTGTAAACTATGCTTGAAAATGAAACAAAGTTAGATGAAATAAATATAAAATACCTTCAAGTGAGAAGTATTAGTGATTATGATGCATAAATGAGAGAAAATATAAATATTAGTATGCCAAAATAAAAGGAAATGCTTGTAAATGACTAGATATTAGGAAAATAAAGAAAGCTTAATGTAAATGAAGTAATGCAAATACAAAGTGATCATAAAAGGATTGCAAATATATGTTAGAAAGTAAAATAAGTAGGGAAATATTATTAGTTTCTACAAACATGGAATCCAAATTAGTAGGGCCAAATAAAAGGGGAAAATACACAAAATAAGAGTAGGAAAAAAATGGAAGGAAGGAGAAGCTAGGAATTACACATCCTAGCAAGAGATCCTCCTTGCTCCAATATGATCTCCTTGACCCAATTCCCCTTTGCATTTCTTGAATTTCTCAAATGCATGATGAAGGATGCTCAAGATGAGAAAATGGAAAAATTGAAAATGAGAGAATCTAGAGAGAATTTTGCATAGAGTAATGCTACTGCAAATTGTCTTATGGAATGCTCACCCTAAGATTTGCACTTATAGGTTTTTGGGAAGTAATTGAGGAGGGAAAATTAGGTCCAAGATACCATTAGGGCACAAGACCAATTTTGAATTTGGTAGGCCTATTTTGTGGTTGAAACATACGTGATCAGAGAAGATAGTGGGATGAGGGAATCTGTATGCCTTTAGTTCATGCCATAGAGGTTTTGCTCATTCTAAAAAAAGTGTCATTAAAACTTTTGTAAATGTTGGAAGTATTGATTAATGACTAGGTTGACTAGCCAAAAAAACCAAAATTGAGTGATTTATAAAAGCACCACACTTGAACAAAAGCACCAATGGTAGTTTTTTTAGCTTATGATATTTTTGTAAATGGATTAATCTAATATCTAGATTGCTTGGGTTGAGGTGCTTGATTTCTAGTATGATTCTTGTTGTATTTTCTTAGGTTTAATATCATTAGGTATGTCAAAATTGGTTGTCTATAAGGATGCATCCCCAGGTACAAGTAAAGCTACATGAGGTTAGGTTAAATTGCATAAAAATGATGCCTTAAATTCGAACCCATTGGGTGCTATGCTATGAGTTTATGTTACTTTGGAGTATGACAACCAAAATTTTTTTTTGAGACCAGTCCCAAATGAGATGATTGAGTTGAAAGTCACCTTAGAGGATATATACTTCATTGGACTTCTTGTTTTAGGCCAGAATTTCTGCATTGATACAATAGAGGATATTTCATTATAGATGGATGATTGGGCTATAGGGCAGAGGTGGCTAGACCAATAGTGCACAATTATTCTAGAGAGGATCAGGTTAGCTACCACCATCCCATTTTCTTGTTGCATCAATATCCTCATCCTATTAGACTAATGTTTTTTCATAAGGTAACAAACAAGATCTCAATGCCACTCATTTACCCATTGTATTTAGCCATGGAGGAGGCCCACATAGGGCTAGAAAATGGATTTACATGGAGGAGGGTACTATTGGAACCTCGATACCATAACTTGTATCACATCCAGGACCATCGAGCATACTCTATTAGCATAATTTTATTGTTATAGGCATGGGTGTATGATCATTTTACAATGTACAGGTCCCTAAGCTTATCTCATGACACTACACCAAGGAAGAATCAAGTGAGATGGTGGGGTCACAAGTTCCCTAGAGTTAGATTATTTGGACCCCTATCACCACCTACGATGGAGAAAATTATAGGACTTGCAAAAACTAGAAGGAATGTGGCAAGTGATCATAGTGAGGGATCATTGACCAAAGTTTGTAGATTTTCATAAGGTGAAGAGAGTCTTGGGTCAGTTTAGGGAGTTGCACCTAACTAAAGTTTTGTTTCCTAAGGCTCGATAGAGATACAATTAGGAGCAAATAGTAGATAGCACAAGTGGACCACCACTATCATTGGGCCATGACTTACCTAAGGGAGAGCCATAAGGAGATCCTATAGTGTAGAGGTAGAGAGACCTCAAAGAGGCTATCATTATTGATCCAATTCAAAGAGTTCCAACATGTTCTAAAATTTTATTCTCATTAGCATAAATCATTCACCAATATGTAGAAATATCAAATCATTCGTACATAAACAATTATCCACAATAACAATCCATACAATGAGATAAATATAGATAATAACATTACGATAGGGTAACACCAATAATACTCCTTAAAGAAGCAAAAATCCACAATATTTGTAAAGATGAGAATGCCACTTAGAGAGGTCAAATTCTCATAAGCCACTTTGTGGGAAAATATGATTATAAGTAATAATTTATATGAATGATCTTCATGTTGATTACAATGATATCCATTCTTTATATACCCATATTCTAATTCTAATTTGGTGAGTTGAATACTAAACCCTCATCCCACTAATTATTATGATATAATCAACCTTGGATTATGTGTGGCTGATGAAAAACTTTATAAAATATAATATCATATACCCATATACCTATTCCTAGTTACCATAACATACCACTCTCCTTAAAAGTGTTTTATCCTCAAAATATTAGAAGAAACTAAATGATATGATCTTCTAAGCAATGCTAACAACTGGTACGAATCTTGATCATTCATCCATACAAGTGAAATCTTGATTGGTGATGGTCTTTGATGATGCTTGTTGGACATTTTGAGTCTCTAAGTCAAATTTGACATTGATGTCACTAGATGAAGTCATCATTAATATCAAGGAATTCATCAGGAAGCAAAGGAGTCAAAAATAGTTATTTGATATCCAGGAAGCAAGCAAAATATCAAGAGAATCAGTGCAACAAATAGAAGTTAAAAAGGAGATATAATATTTATTTTATAAATAAATATTATTTACGACATGGAATGCAATGAGAAGGAAGCAATTTATCCAAGGCATCAAAAAGATATAATATTATAATAATGGTTATTATAATATTAAAGTGATATAGTGAAAACCCAAATAAAATATTTATAATTCTCATTATAATATTTTATAAAGCAAAGTGGGTTTTATAAAGTTTAAATATATTTTATAAACCCTAAGATTGGGTTTGGAGGAAAATGCATTCGAAGCACTTTTAGAATCTTCATTGATGTCATGAAAGGAATTTGTAGAAGCGCCAATGTCTCCCAAGTTACAAAGGAGGCAATATATATACATTTCCCAAAGATAAAAAATATTATCCTTGCTCGAATAATTAATTGGAATGCGAAAGAGATTAAGAGCTCGTGATATTTACAAAATTCATGGACAACACAGAGTTTAATACAGGAAGCATTGAAATACAAAGGCACATAGGATAGTGTGGCCTAGTGGTGAGTTAGGAAGCAAAAAGATGTTTGCAAGTATGAGGGCCTACGTTCAAAACATGATGGCTGCATTGGAAGTCATGTTTGTTAAGGCACCCAAGGCGCACGTTGTTTTTGGCAAAGCACAAAGGGGAGTAAGTCTTGAAGCACATGGTGCTTCATTATTTTCAAATGAGCATGTAGCTCATGCAGTGATTGAGGTCACGGCTAAGGCGCAAGTTGTGGGCAAGGTTGAGGGTTCAATTCCCTCTGAAGATGAGATAAATATTTTTGCATTAAAGTTTGTTATTTTCTAAGTTGGAGGTATAAGTATTATTTTGTGGAAATTTTTTAGAAGGATTTGCTTAGTAAATATGTGGTGGTAATTGCGAATTATTACTTGGATTTATAATGATATTTCTGGTTTTAGTTTAAAATTTCTATATTGGTATTTTGGAGGATTAAGACTTTGTGGGTATTGTGTTAATTTGAATAAAAGATTTTTATGATTATTGTGAGGGTGTTGATTATAAATTAATTTGGAGTGATAAGGTGTAATTTTGATATTATTTTGTGTTATTTTTTGTTGAGAAAATTATCTTCTAACCCTTATTGAGATTGGCAAAGAAGTAATTGTGAGTGTGGTAGATTTGTGAGATCAACTCCTTGTCAAGAAAAAAGGTATCGACAAGTTCTTATTTGGTTGAGTTGGTTGTTTGAAAATAAAGTTTGGAGTGAAAATGATTTGATTCGGGTTTCCTTTTTAAAAAAATTTGAGTCAATGCTTCAAGGTTTTCTAAAATTAAGAGTTGTGGTTAAAACCTTGTTTGATAAGCATTGTTGTTGAGATCAATAGTTGAGTGAAGTGTTTGAGTTAATGCTTCATGGTTTTCTAAAATTAAGAGTTGTGGTTAAAACCTTGTTTGATAAGCACTGTTGTTGAGATCATTGGTTGAGTGAAGTATTTGAGTTAATGCTTCAAGGTTTTATGATATTAAGAGTTGTGGTTAAAACCTTGTTTGATAAGCATGGTTGTTGAAGTGAGTTGTTATGCAAAGAACTTGAACTAAGGTTTGGAAAGATCGTATCATTGTTATGTGATATTTGTTGTTGAGCAATATTAGAAATATTTTGAGTTGATGGTTACATGCTTGGACTAGGTTTTGTGAGCAAGGGTTGTTTCTTGAGTGATTAGTTCAGTAGAGTTGATTGAAGCCTAGTCAAGTGGATGTATGAAGTGAATATTCAAGTTCCATAAAAAAACTATCCTATATTTTGATTTGAGTTATGAAAGAGATTGAGCTTTGAGTATAGAACATATTGAGTCTCTAACAATTCTCTTTATGATTCTATGAGATTGATTTGAGTTGAGAAAGTGATTGAGCTTTGAGTATAGAACGTATTGAGTCTCTAACAATTCTCTTTATGCATCTATGAGATTAATTTTAGTTGAGAGAGTGAATGAGTATAGAATATATTGAGTCTCTAATAATTATCTTTATGTTTCTATGAGATTGAACAAGTTTTGTGTGGACTTGTTAAGTATATTTGAGGTAAGTATTTGAGAAGACTTATGGACTAATTTTGTGTGAGCTCTTGTGGAAGCTTACAATATAGATTTGGTTAAGTCCTAGAGAGGAATTATTGAGCAGATTTGAGCAAGTTTTAGAGAGGACTTGTAGAGAAGATTTGAGGAAGTTCTAGAGAGGACTTGTAGAGAAAATTTAAGCAAGTCCTAGAGAGGACTTATTGAGTAGATTTGAGAAAGTTCTGGAGAGGACTTGTAGATCAGATTTGAGCAATTTATAGAGAGGAATTGTAGAGCAAATTTGAACAAGTTCTAGAGAGGACTTGTGGATAGATTGGTGTGAGCTTTTGTGGAAGCTTACAAGGCATATTTGAGATAAGTATTTGAGAAGACTTGAGAGCAGAGTTGATTGATTTTTTCAAACCTTGAGTTAATGTTTAGGGTAGATCCAAAAGAGTTGATTCAAGTCTTGAGTTAAGGCTTGACCGACTAGACTATGTTTACTGCAGATTTGAGAGCAGAGTTTGGTGCAGATTTGAGGACAAGTTTGTGCTAGACCAGAGATAGAGATTGATCAAATTTGTGCTAGACCAAATGGACTATGTTTAGTACAGATTAAAGTGTACTTGTTGAGAAGAATTGTGCAAGACCTACTAGACTATGTTTAGTGCAAGAGTTAAGCAGAACTATGCTAGACCAATTAGACTGTGTTTAGTACATAATTAAGATAGATCTTTGGAGGTGACAGAGGAGAGAGGACAGTAGTCTCTAGTGGATAGATATCCATTAGCCAGGGTAGTGAGGACATGTATTCTGAGTGGGGACAAGAGTCTTAAGTGAAGAGAGATACACAAGCCAGTGAAGTGGAGGCAGTAGTCTTCTAGAGGATCACTAGACAAAGTAGACGAGAAGGAGTTCTCCTGTGGATAGAGATCCACAAAATATATTTAGGGGATCAACATATCCTTTGGACAGAGGTCCATAAACATTGTAATTGGGAAGGATTCCCAAGAGATTGATTGAGAAAATTTTAGTAAAATATTTTCTCTGTGGAGGTAGCCATATTTGGGTGAACCATGTTAAATTGGTGTCTCTATTGTGTATGGTTTTTTGTGCATTGATTTGATTATTGCTATTGATATTGCTATCTATACATTGCATAATATTTATTTGGAAAGAAAAGTAAAAATTTCTCTTATACTGTTCACCCCCCATTTCAATATAAGCTTGTGTTATTCAATTGGTATAATAGTGGGTGCCTTAAAAAGAGTTTAAAAGCTTGAAGGAAAAGCTAAGAACACAATGGATCCTAAGGATGTGTTCTCAACTAATTTAGCACCAGTATTTTATGGAAGTGACTACATGTATTGGAGTATGATGATGAGGTTGTACTTAATGGCACTTGGCAATGAAGTTTGGGATGAAGTGGAATTTGGATATGATCCAACAGTAAATCCTCTTATAGATGAGGAAAGTAAGCTTCTACAAAACTATAATTCAAAAGCAATGAATGCACTTGTGAGAGACTTACATAGATCAAAATATATGAAAGTTATGCATTGTAAAATTGTAAAAGAAATGTGGGATAAATTGCAAGGTATATATGAGGGAGATAAAAGTGTCAATAAAGAAAATATACAAAATCTCAAAGAACAATTTGAAGAATTTAAAATGAATGATGATGAAAATATCAGTGCTTATCTAAAACAAATTTATGAGGTTGTTAATGATATGCAAGGGCTTGGAATGAAGATTGATGAATCAAATGTTTGCGATAAAGTCTTAATATCTCTTCCAAATAGATTCAGTGAACAGTTTTCTGCTATAGAAATATCATTGTATGGTGATACTTTGACAAGAGATAAATTTCTTGGTATGCTAATAACTTTTGAGAAAAGAATAAAAGATCCTATTTCCCAAAAGGAAGCAATATTCAAAGCAATCAAGGAAACAAAGGGTAAGAAGTTAGAATCAAGTAATGAGTCATCTAGTGATGAAGAAGCTAATTATGGTAGAAGAGATAAAGGTTCCAAAAGACCCATAGATCTAATATATGTTAAGTGTTTCAATTGTGGAAAGTTTAGACATTTTGCAACAGATTGTAAAGAACCCAAGAACAACAATGGTGAAGAAAAATAGGATCACAAGTACAGGGAATCAGAAAGATATAGGCATCAAAAGAAAAGCAAGGATGGATAAAGAAGACAAGGAAATAAGTTCTTCCAAAGACAAAAGAGGAGCTACTATGTGGATAATACAAGTACTCAAATGATAGTGATGCTATATTTTTAGACAATGATAGAGATGAAGTCCTATTTATGATTGAAGAAAAAGAACCAGTTAATAAAAAGACTCTAGTTATTCTCAAGTATTTTAGATGTGGTAAATTTGGACATCTTGAAGATGCTTGTACAAGGGATGGTTATAGTTTTAGTGATGATGAATATTATGATACGCTTGAAGGGCCAGATGAAAATATTCTAATGACATTAGAAGAAGTGAGTGATCCTATATAAGACAATCCAAAATAAAGTAATGATGTGGACAAAGATAAAAAAATAGAGGATTATTCAACAGAGAATGGTTATGATCTCAAGGGAGAACTTATCTATGCCTTTGACATGGTAAAGAAGGTAAGTAAGCAACACTCTAAACTTGAAATTCAGTTTCAAGAATATGATGAAGAAAGAAAATTGCCCATAGAGGATTTAGAAAAATCAAAGGCTAAGGCAAAGAAGTTCAAAGATAAGTTAGAAGCAAAGATCTTGGAATGTGAGAAGTTAGCACAAGAAGTGGCACTACTTGTAGGCCTAAAATTTTTGCACTCCTTTAGGTTGATGGATTCACGCATCAAAGGGGAATGGAAAAATAGTAGAGCTACACCTCAAAAGAGAGGCACTTAATTGTGCCTTCTTGTGGTGATTTTTTGATGAATTAAGGGTTCACTAGGAAACTTTTAGTGACAGTTTTTATACCTAGGCTTGGAAGATGTTTGATGTGTTCTTTTTATAAATCATTCTCATACACCTAAGTTTGGCCTTTATGCAACTAAACTATCTATATGCAATTTTGATTTAATGAAGAAGTAGACAGTGGATACAAAATGAAATACAATACCTAAAATCGGTATTATAAGAAATTATAAGCCTTACTTGAGTCGGATGTTTGATGAAGATTCTGAGGCTTGTAGTAGGATGCCTCTGTTTTTGATAGAATTGGCTCTATTCCAAATAGAATTGCCTGTGTTCCAGACAAAATCACCTTCGATTTGAAAAAATCATAGGCGATTATCTCACAATCCTGCAGCAAAATAATTGACAGAAAATAGGGGACAAAAAAAAAGGTTTCTTGCAAATTATGACAGTTTCTCGTACTCCAAGTCACAGATTAGTTTTAATTTCTATATGAAAGTGGATATGAAATAACATGAGAACAATACAATAACAATTCAACCTACTATGCCATGAATTTATGCAATTTTAATCCTGATTTCATGATGCAATTAATTGGAATGATGGTGAACACCAAGATGCAATATCTAAATCTGAGTAATAAATTAAATGGACATGATGTAATGTATAGACAAACAAAAAATTGGGAAAGAAATGCAAATAGTGATTTGAATCCTTGCCCCTAGCTGATTTGAAGACAAGATCGCCTACTCTTTGACGAAATCACCTACTCTTTGATGAAATCACCTATCACTTTTGTTGAAATCGTTTGTCGCTTCTATCGATCACTAGGTGATTATGTTGATGCTTGGGGTGATTATAACTAAGACTTGCAATGACAAAGGATGAAAATATAGATACTGGAAGGTAGAATTACGTAACAAATTTGAGCCAAGGATCCTCAAGGGATTTCAAAAGCAATCTCAGGGGATCAGAGTCCAACCAACCAAGGGGAGAAAGGGAAAGAGGGCTAGATTAAATAGGTCAAGGAGATATTTGAGGAAGTTGGGAGGTTAGACTAAACATGGAGGAGGTTTTGATCCCTCCTATGTTTGCCACATTTAATCTACTCACCAACCTCCTTGATCCAAACAACGACTAAAATAGGTAAGAGGTTTTAAACCATATTTTTTCTTTTAGCAAATTTGTTAAAATTCTGTTTTAAAACAAAATCGCCTAGCGATTTTGTCGATCGTCAAGCAATTTTGTTGACCATTGGGCGATTTTTCCCAATGGTCAAACAATTTTTGGTTTATTGGTGTGAAAAATGAGGAGATTGTTTTCTCACCATTTTAGCCAACTTTCGGGTAAATTTTGAATAATTTTAATAATTTTTATGATGTTTAGGTAAATTAAATATGTCAATTTTACCCTACTACATTTTGCCCTCTCTTTAGCGATCTTTTGAAAAAAGGTCGTTAAAGATGAAATGGCATGTTTTTCGAGGTAGTAGAAAACAATTGGACACATTTTTAGTTCATAGCTCAATATTTACTGTTTTAATAGTTTATTACGTTGCCCCCTTTGAGTTTTACATTAATTTCACTAAATTAGTGAGAAAATCGAAAAGATTTTATAATGACTTAAATAGTAAAAAGGGTAGGAAAAGTTTATTTCATTTTTACTTTTTACTAGCTGGAAAAAGAAAATTGCTCTGGAGATACCAATGGCGGAAGTGACTCATCGGGCTGATTTAGTATGGCAAGGGGTGAAGGTAGGTTTTTACTTGGCATTTATTTGAATTTTACTTTGAATCTTTGTATTTTTAACTTGAAATTTTATTTTTTATGATTTTTAGATTAGGTTTGTTGTTTTTTGCAGCTCGAGGCAAAATCACCCCTATTTTGGTAAAATCACCTAGGGTTTTTCAAAATCATCTTCAAAATTGGAGGAGTTTTTTCAAAATAATGTGCGATTTTGACAAATGTGAGTCGATTTTGACAAAATCGAGTAATCGATTATGTCAAAATCAAGGCAATTCTGTCAAAATTAGGATGATTTTGATAGGATTGATGACAATTTTGACAAGATCGACGATGATTTTAACATGTGATTTTAATATATGATTTTACGCAGAAAGGTACTCTAAAAAGTAGGGAGTGGAGATATGATGGAATCCAAGTAGATTTGGGGGTCTTGAGTGCGGAGAAGAAGACCACATTGTAAAAGGTTGGTCTTAGGCATGTGGCAAAAATACCATAGATTCCTACTGATATGGTGCTATTGATGGTACTTATGGAGTGATGGTATCTAGGCTCTTCCTATTTTTGGCTACCCACAGGGGAGATGGCTCCCACACTTGAGGATGTGTGGAGGATTCTACAGGTACCTATCAAGGGTAGGGTGATTACCTCCTTCGGTAGTCAAGACTAGGCACTGTAGAGGTTAATAGGGACTTCTAATATCACATTGGAATTAGGAGGAGTGTCTTTCACTGCATTGAGACATATACATGGCATATCACCTTTGACATTAGTGCTTTCCAAAGTAATGGGTGGACTACTCATTTGTCATCAGAGCAGTTGTAGGTTGCCTTGGTTGCTGGTAGAGGTGGTGGCAGATATGAGGGATCATCGGATCTGATTTGCATGGGGTCCTTTCATTATTTGTAGGGTCTACAATACCTTGTATAAGGTCATCTATAGGGATGGAGTCACCTTAGTTCTCACATCATTCCTATAGGTTTGGTATTGGGAACATATTGCTATTAGGAGACCAGAGGGGTTGCCATTGGCGACAACAAAGGTGGGTATGCCACGGGATTATTATTAGACTGTGAGGGTTAGGGGGATGAGGAGGCTTGACCTGGATGATGTTTCATATCTGTTTGACTATATAATAGGATATTATATCACCTGGAGGCCATGAAGAGATCATCTAGGGTGGGCAGAGGACAAAGAGGAGTTGGCTCGTGTGAGATGATTCATTTTGTTGCAGATGCATGCTAGAGAGATGGAACTACATCAGGTGTACAAATTTTTGAGGCTATTTGGGATTCATCAAGGAATCCCTACTACTAGAGATATTTATTTTTCTCACACTGTACGAGATCTAACATTGATTAGAAGAACACCTACTATGCAAAGATTTTTAGATTGATATCTTGATGATGAGCTAATTGCCACAACAGAGGGGGATGACGTAGGAGTTATAGATAATTATCCTGCTTGGTATACTTCCATCCACCCTCATTGATTGACTCTATGGAGGGGACCAGTTCATAGAGATGTAGAGAGGGTACTTTGACATCACCGTGCGGTTAGTGAGTAGAGTTGCATGGGATCTACACCACGAGGAAGAGGAGTCAGTACTAGGGGTGGCTTCACACATGGTCGAGGTAGGATACAGGATCCTCCTAGGAGCGAGGGGATGAGGACCAAAGGTGGGAATTTATCACGTCCACTTGGATCTCCATGGGTTGAGAGGAGAGAGGATCATAGACAAATGTCTCCTCCTTAGTAGGAGGAGAGACCAGATTCCCATGGAAAGGGGGTGGATATGGATATCAAAGAGAGAAGTGATATGGCTACTCTATAGGGTGAGGTGGCTCAGCTAGAGAAAGAGAATTCCTCCCAAGAGACTAAGATCGAGTCTCTAGAAGTAGAGTTAGCCTAGGCCAGGACGTAGTTACAACAAAGGGTTGAGGCTCAGGGAGTTGTAGCTCCTGTTACTACATCTTCTAAGGTGAGTGTCAGTGTAGTTGATGCATTGGCTAGGGCTTCTAGACAAGCCACTTTTTATTAGGCCCTATATTTTACAGTAGTTCCTATAGATCACTTCCTGCAATGTATGAGCCTCTGACTCATTCGATTTGTTCAAGATCACACTCGACTACTAGGACTGCTACTACGATTAGAGCAGGAGTAGTCTGAGCCCCTCGAACTCCTGGTGGATATGATGATGCTCAAAGTGATATATGATCTACTTAGTTTTATTTTGATGACTGAGTATGTTGATGATTGTGGCATATCAGTCGATCCTTTTTGTATATGTACTTTTGATGATGATATATAGCTATCTTTTATCTTTCATGTATTTTTTATGGTGTTTTATTTAATTTTGCATTTTAATTTTTGGATATTAATGATGTCTTTAATCATGCCTTTTTTTTTAATAAGAATAAAATTATGTAAAAAGATTTGTGTATTTTGAGAATATATTTTGGAACATGTGAGTGTTGGAATGATGATAAGGTTACATGGATTTTAGCAATATACCTTGAAGGATGTTATGTTGTTATGTGACTATTGGTGGAGTTCAATGCTCACTAAGTCACGAAGCTAATCCTATTTGTGAGAAATATTTTGAAATTGCTAAAAATGATTGTTTGCTTAAGAAAGATCTCAAGGCTTTTGATGATAAAATGAAGTATGTTTGTTTTGGAACAAAATATGTGATAAATATTTTGTGAAATTTATTTGATCGGGCATGAAAAATTTGACAGATGATTTGTGCTAAACAAGGAATTCTTAATTGCTTAAGAATAATGTCATCATTGTGAAAATCAAGATGAAAATGTAGGATGCTATATAATTTTTGTTTGTTTTTAAAATGCAAAATTAATGTTTGATAGATCATTATATCACATGTACAAAAGTTTTTATAATTTTGTAAATAAATGTACACATTTATTTTGAGGTATGCAAAATTAGAAGGATGACTTGCGCTAAACAAGGAATTCCTAATTGCTTAAGAATAATGTCATCATCGCGAAAAATCAAAACAAAGATGCAATATGATATAAAATTTGTTTTTAGAAATGTTGGATAGGAAATTTGAACTATTTAAAGTATTTTGGACATAAAAATTAGAAATATGGTTTTCGCTAAGCAAGGAATTCCTAATTGCTTAGGAATAATGTCATTGTCGTGAAAATAATAAAAAAAATGCAAGGTGAATAATTTTTTATTTTTTTTATTTTTGTATTTTTATTTAAGATGAATAATGATAAAAGAATTGATGATATTTATCTAATAAAATTCCAAAGAAATATTTTAATTTATTTCAAATACAAATTCAAATTTATCTAGAACCAATGTGTGTGAAGTGCATTCATTATCTATTTTGATCTTATCATAATGATACAAAATATCTCGAATAACAAATGTGTGTGCTTTGCAAAATTCATTTACCGATTTTGAGTAAGAAAATGATATAGCAAACTTAAATGAACCAATGTGTGTGCATGTGAAATGTTCTTTAACCATGATTTTGTGCATGCATAGGGACTGAACTACTATGCAAATCAAACTACCAAAATCTAGCTATTCCATAAGTGAACATTGGTCTGTACAAAATAAGGTCACTAATGTGACAGACATATCACCACGTGAAAAGGAATTACCCAATATCAAGAAATCTGGGCACAAATCACCTGTTATGGGGCTTACCTCATGATTTTTGAATAATTAAGAAATTCCAGGGATTCAATTTCCATACTCCTTTTTTTCTTCATATTTATATGGTAGGGATTTCTTGCCCATTTCCGAACAATGGGGTTTTATTGCTTTGGAACATTTTCGTTGATTTATCTCTTTTTTCTTTTCTCTCATTTTATTTCTTTTTCTTTTGTTTTATTTTTCTCTCAGGATACTTGACCAAATTATACATGGGGCAAGGGATTTATTTGGGTAGGAAGGAACTTGTCCTTTTGCCAATTTCTCAATATTCTAGACCATGCACATGATAGGATAGTAGGGGAAACCTTTTGCTTAAGGTTTTAAGATTCACTATGTAGTACCCAAAAGCCATTGGATGTTTCAGCTTGGCCATTTCCTTGTGGATAATAAGGAGTAGACCATCTATGTTGAATTTTATATTTTTGACACAATATTTTAACGTCTTTGTTATTAAATCAAGTACCATTGTCGGAGATGAGATTAGATGGAATTCCAAATCTACAAATGACTTGATTAAATATAAATTTAGAGACTTGGACTCATGTGCAAGAAGCTAAAGGCATGGCTTCCAATCACTTTGTAAAATATTCTATTGCAGTTATTATAAATTTATTTTTATTTTTATTTTTATTTTTAATTTACATGGTGGAATTGGTAGCTGCCATGAATCCGGGCAGGTTGTCTAGGTTTTATGGCCACCCCAATATTCTATGTTGTCCACTCTAGAAGCCGCCACATAGATATTTGTGCAGTCTGCCCCTATAAACACCATGCCATAATAATTTTAAACCTTTTACACCACTGAAAGCACTAGGAAAGGGACAAGCGTTCAGTCTGACAAGGCCTGAGATTTGAACCTTGGACCTATACAACCCTTATGGGGTTTGGATGAACCAATTGGTCTACACCTCAGAACTATTTATTATAAATTTATGACCATTAGATAAGACAAGATTAATTTTACCAATAATGTCTAAATCCCATTTAGAGAAGGGCCAAGGAGAACCGATGGTTTGGAGTTTCTAAGCAGGAGCATGGACAAGGTCAACATGTATTTGAAATTTGTCACAATGATGCACATAATCATTGGCATATTTTTCCATGGAAGGCCAAAAATAACCCATTCTAAGGAGCATTTTAGCAATGGTGCCTCCACTAAAGTGTCCTCCATAGGATCCATCATGGGCTTCACTTAAGGCTTTCTTAGATTCTTCTAGGTTTAGACATCTTAACAAAATACCCTCAAAGGATCTTATGTATAAAGTATTACCAACAACTACGAAGTGGACAACTTGCTTACATAATAACCTACATTGGTTTCTATCTAATCCTTCAGGGAAAGTCCCATTTTACAAGAAATTAAATATATCTATATACCAAGGTTCTGGGGTAATCTCATTAATCAGAAATACATCCAATGGTTCTAAGCAAGATTTAGAAGAAGCGGGTTCTTGGAGTTTGCAAATAATGATAGTAGCATATTCATCATCCAACTCCAAAGGCAATAAAGAGGCAGCTGCAACCATAGCATCGACAACATAGTTGCTAGTTCTAGGAATGGCTTCTAAAGTCACTTTTTCAAACAATGAAATAAGCTTAACCACATATTATTTATAAGGTCATAATTTCTCATCTCGTGTTTGATAAAATTCATTAATTTGATTTATCATGAGTTGAGAATCTCCAAAATCCAACAAAATCTTGATTTTTAAGGCTAAAGTGACTCATAATCCAAGGATGAGGACCTCGTATTATGCAGTGTTATTAGTATAATAAAATTGTAATTTAAAAGATAACGGTATTAGGTGCTTATGAGGATATATTAATATGATTCCTGCACCTATGCTACTCATACATCTAGCTCCATCAAAAAATAATGTCTAATTTTATGAATGATCCTCTTCTAAATTAAGGCATTCATCAGGAAATTCAATGTTCATGGGTTGAGTAGATTCTATAGGAGCAACAACTAACTGATCTGCTATAACTTGGCCTTTTATAGATTTTTGGCCGATAAATGTGAGTTCAAATTCACTAAGAGCAAGAACCCACTTAGTTGTGTGTCCTGATAAGTATGGTCTACTCATTAAATACCTTAGTGGATCAGATTTTGCAATGACATATGTTTTCTGGCTAAGCATATAATGATGTAATTTTTGTGCAGAAAACACAACTGCTAAACAAAGTTTTTCCAATGGAGTGTATCTTATTTCATAACTTATCAAAGTTCTACTTATGTAATATGTGGCTCGTTCTTTCTTTCATCATCTATTTGAGCTTACATGACTCCAAGTGCAAGTTCTGCAACATAAATATACAAAATGAAAGGACGGTCCGTTTTGGGTGGAACAAGCATTGGAGGGTTGAGAAGATATTGTTTGATACTATCAAAAGCTTCTTGACATTCCTTATCCCATTGAAAGGAAATATTTTTCTTGAGTAATTTAAGAAAAGGTTCTGTTCTATCTGCTAGTTTATCAATGAAATGACGAATAGCCTATAACTTTCCTTGTAAAATTCTTAATTTTGATATGTTCTTAGGTGGTGGCATATCACGGATAGCCTTAATATTTAAAGGATCTATCTCTATACCTCACATAGAAATAATGACTCCTAATAATTTTCTAGATTTTACTCCAAACACACATTTATCTGGATTTAAACGTATAAGATATTCTCTTAATCTGTCGAACACTTTTCTTAAATATTTAATATGATCATCTTATTTAGTAGAATGAGCAATGATATCATCAACATAATCATGTAAAATTTCATACATCATATCATGAAAAATATATGTCATAGCTCTTTGATATGTTGCACCAACATTCTTTAAACCAAAGGGCATGACTTTCCAACAAAAAGTTCCCCAGGGTGTTATAAAGGTTGTTTTAGCTTGGTCTTCAGGAGCTATTCTAATTTGGTTGTATCCTGAAAAACCATCCATAAGAGACAACATCCCACTCCCAGCTGTGAAATCTATGATTTGATCCATATTAGGGAGAGGAAAGTCATCTTTAGGGCATGCAACGTTGATATCTCTAAAATCTGTGCAAACCCTAATTTTGGTAGCTTCTTTCTTGGTGACTGGGACAACATTAGATATCCATTCTGCATAATCGATAGCTTGTATGAATGTGACATTTAAAATCTTTTCTAGTTCACTTTTAACTAGTAATGCTACTTTTGGATGCATTTTTCTAAGTTTTTGTTTTACAGGTTTAGCATCCGGGTGCACTACTAAATGGTGAACAACTACAGAAGGATCTAATCCTGGCATATCCGCATATGTCCAAGCAAAGACATCGAAATATTCTGTAAGAAATTCAATATATAATTTTTGTTTTTCTTCACTTAGCTCAGATCCAATCTTGACCATGCGAGGATTTTCTTCTGTTCCAATGTTAATTTTTATAAAATTTTCTACAACAATATTCAGTTCTCTTTCAAAATTAGGAGGTGCAGGTGACACCCCCATTTCTTGTAATTCTTCTAAAGTGCACTTAGCTAACTCTTCTTGTGGATCAATTGATTCTATATGAGCTATACACGACATTGATCCATCAAAGAAGAACTTATTTTGAAAAATTTCCTCAATGGATATATCATGGCAAATATCTCCTTCTAAACATTCATCCATGGAAGCAATCATTTTTGGATAAGCCATAGTTAACATATTACAAGTATGTACCTTTTTAGAGAGCTCTTTTTGATCCATATATTCTTGATATGTTATAATATGGTCATCATATTTATATGGGAACGGTTCTATTTTTGTAGGAATATACCCAAGACCACATCGAACCGGCCAATCCATGACTTCTAAAGGTTCTTTTATCCCATTTTCATGGGGTCCTAAACCTTTACCTCTATAACCCATATTATACATCATTGGTTTTGATTTTTCATATTCATTAGAAAAATAGCATCTAGCAAATCCTTCTTGATCAATGTTAATATGTAGAATTGAAAATTTTCCCCAATCATATCCCGCATATACAAATGTGCAGCTTCCAATATGGCAAATGCTCCCTTTCTTAGGCAAACCTAATGTTCGGGGAGATGGTGGTAACTTGGATAATACCAACGAATCTTGTGTAGCAAAATTAACCTCTTATGTAGTTGCAAGGACTGAGGATAAATCCGGTAATACTTCATCCAAAATGACATATGAAGTAGATGGTTTATCTTCCTTAGTTGTTTCTTTAGATGTTGTAAATTTAAACATTGTAGGTTTAGGTGGTAATTCTAGCACTATAGACTTAGGAAATGGATTAGGTATATTTTCAGCAGGTGATGATGATAATGATGTAGAATTTACTGTTGTTGGTGATTTAGAGTGTGTTTTGGATGATGTTGATTTAGAAGGTGATTTAGATTTAGAAGATTTTGAGGATGGAGATGTACTAGGATGAACAACAGACATAGCAGGACAAAATGGAACCCCTACAGGTTCCGCCACAACACACCTATCAAAAGGCCTAGGATCACCATGAATAGTGACTAATTGATTTTTAAATTCAAACTTAACACATTGATGTAGTGTGGAGGGTACTGCTCTCATTGCATTGATCCAAGGTCGACCTAAAAGAATGTTGTACGATGCAAAACAAGGTACAACAAACACAATCGTATCCAAAATCCTTGGGCCAACTTGCAATGGGATTTTCATGACTCCACATGTTTCTTGGGTTTCATCATTAAATGCTTTAATAATCATTTCAGTATTTTTCATATCTTCTTTCTTGAATCCAAATATTTGAAAAAAATTGTATGTACATATGTTTAATGAAGATCCATTGTCAATTAGAACTCTCTTAACTCCTACATCTCCAATCATTGTTGTAATGTACAAAGGATTATCTCCAAACATACTTTGAGGAGGTATATCCTTGTCTTTGAAATCTATGAAATTTGTTTCATCCAAAGTGACAACATTTACTACAGCGTTAGGTTCAATATCTTTGGGTACCATCATTTTACTTAGAGTTTTCATTAGCTCTTCTCTATGCATGGAAGAAGTTCTTAAAAGGTCTAGAAGAGAAATTCTAGCTGTAATGGTAGCTAATTGTTCGTTGATATCATAAGGTGATCTTTGTTGTGAACCTAACACATTATTTCCCTTGGTAGGAGCTTTTAATACGAATGGGGTTGCTTTCTCACTTTGATCTTGAGAATTTTGGTTTTGTGCTTGTTGTCTTGTGACAACTCCAATGGTACCTATAAAGTTACTATGTCGTGGGTTACCAAAATGGGGTCTAGTACTTTCTGCTTGTTCATTTGTAAGCCATTGTTGAGATGATGGTCTAGTAGTTACCCTTCTTGGAAATGGTTCTTCCAGAACTGATAAATCCATAATAGGTGTGACAGGATCTGATTCATATTCTGAACTGTTTGAATCAATTTCTGCTTCACTACCTATTTCACTTTCTTCATCACTTTCTAAAGGTGTAATTTGGCATCTTTTCAAGGGTCTCATAGTAACTTGAGATTCTGTAGTTATACATGATGTTTGCAAGTTTTGATGGGGTAGAAAACCACTTATAGTTCCTACATATCGAGTTGGATGAGGAACATTATGGTGTTCTACTTGGTTTACAACTTCTTTACCATGCTTTGGTAAAGGATGTTGAAAAATGTCCAAACTTTGATTTGCGTTTTGATTTTGAGGTTTCTGCGTGTTATTTTGAGAATCTCTTGGTGCAAATTTTTCTACTTCCATTTTTCCATTATCAATTAAGTCTTGTATCATATGTTTTAATCATTTACAAGAGTTGGTTGAATGACCATCCGTTCTATGAAAATTACAGTGTAAATCAGCTCTGAATCCAGCTACAGTTGTATCAGGTTGTCTTATCTCAGGCAATCGTATCAATCCTTGTTCTAATAATTGAGGTAAAACCATATGTAAAGGTTGATTTAATCTTGTAAATTCCCTTGGTGGTTTATCAGGAGCCTTCAATACAAACTTCTTTATGGCTTCTGTAAGATTAACATTTGAATTATTTCTACTATCAGTAACTCCATCACCCACTACTTGTTTGTTTTTGTATTGATTTTTAGCAGCTTTATCTTCATCTTTCTTCTTAAATTGACCTCTTCTAATGAGGGCATCTTCTACCCTCCTTGCTAGATCAATGGCTTGGTCAAAGGTTGTTACTGTAGTAGTAGAAAGTTCATAAGATAACTATTCTTGCAGATTACCTATAAATATATCCAACATTTCACGATGAGGTAACGCAAAGTGTAATTTGCCTAGAAGTTGTCTCCATCTTGTCAAGAATTCAGCAAAGCTTTCATATTTTCCTTGCTTCAAGTTGTATAAATATTTAATGGTCACATGCCTTTCTATATAGGCACTAAACTGGTGCACAAATGTCTCTATTGTTTCCTTAAAATTCCTTAAAGAATTATTTGGTAATTGGTAATACCATTCTAGGGCCATACCTCCCAGACTTTTAGGGAACATCTTTAGCAATAACAAGTCATCATGCGAAACATCATGACATGCTATTCTAAACATGCGAAGATGCTCTATAGGATCTTCAGTTCCCTTATATATCGGGAAGACAGGCATGGGAAAATGCTTAGGATAAGGTTGTGCTACAACTATGGGATCCAGAGGTTGACTGCACATTTCTTTATAGCTATAAGAGGGATGGTATGGATCAATTTGATCTAGGCGAGAAGCTAGTTGTTTAACTATAGCTTCGAGCCCTTGTTGTTGTGGTCCACCAAATTGGTTTGGTTGCATCATACTATTGTGGCTTTGATAATAAGGTGTTGTTGTTGTGTGAATATTTCCAACTGGAATACTGTTGTGTAAAGTTTTTGTAGGTACTACATTTTGTTGAGTGTTTTGTTGATAGTTGGTATATTGTTTTTGTTTAGCTTTTTGTTGTTGATTTGATATTTGTTGATTTAGATCTTGAGAGAGAATGGAAGCAAATGGTGCTTTCTGTTGTTTAAAGTTTACCTTAGTGTTGCTAATAGCCATATTAGATGATTGCGTTTTTTGTTTTGGAACATTTTGATTCAAAGGTATCATTTTTTGAGTAGATGGTCCTGCTTGATCGTCCTCTTGGTCTATTGAAGGCATATAAGGCAATGGATTTGTATATATTCAAAAAGCATTTGCTAAGGCTACTTCCATAGATCCTTCTCCTGTATTATCCATGTGTACTGCTTGACCAAATTCCTCTATATGATCTTTCATGAATTGAGTAAAACTTGCAAGAGATTCAAATTTTAAATGTCCCTTTTCATCTAAAATGGGTTCATTAGGGTCTCGTGTTTCTTCTTCCCCATTATCACCTTCATCTTCTGAAGGTGTGTCTTCTTCAATGAGTGGTCTATCTTCATCATTTCCTTGTTCTTGGTCTTCCATATTATCATTGTCTACTTGTTTACCACTTCTTAATATAGGCATTTTATCTTTAAAATAAATTTGTTTTTGCAGATATATATTATATATATATGTGCTAGGTTTTGAGGTATATATGTTATATATATACCTAACTAAATAAACAAAATACTATGATTAGTTTTTTGGTTTTTTTTTTTTCTGTTTTTATATGGCAACAATAAAGCAAACACACTTATATAATATTACGCCTTAATTTTCTTCAAAAAGTCTATATATATCGTTAATAGGTTCAAGTTGATCTGGTGTCATGTAATGTTCTTCTTCGAATTGGAAATGTTATTTTAGAAATCTTACAAAGTGTGCTAGTGTAATACAATCAACTTCTAAGTTTGACGTGTAAAAGTATAACTCGTGACAATATTCTCTATAAATCATAGCTCTGGGAACTCTATTAAATCTTCTCTTATCATCCAAGACAATCTCTTGGTTTTCAACACGTGATAAGAACTTATGTACTACTATTGCATCTTCTAGATAATCTTCAAAGGAATAAAGGCTTGGAGTAATTATAGCTCTTTTTTCGGCTAACCACCTATCGCATGCTCTCTGGAGGTCGAAATAGGAAGGTGCACTATAGGGATCCAGGATTCTGGATAGGTCAAACCTTAGAATTTGCTTAAGTTTGAGTTCTTTAGCTCCTATAATTTCTAACCTTCTCCAAATCTCAGGGTATGGCACACTAAATGAAGAAAATTCTTGGTTTACTAATAATAGTTCAACATCTATAAGCACAACTCTTCTACATTTGTAATCTACCATCTATGGAATGTAAAATTATGTGTTTTAACTAATGTTTTTGTTTGATTTTTATTTTGTTTTTTTTTTTGAAATCAGAAGAAATGCCTATGTATTCACGTCGGGTTCACCAAAGAATGTAGGCCTAAAATTTTTGCACTCCTTTCCTCTAGGCTTATGGATCCATGCCTCAGAGGGGAATGGGAAAATAGTAGAGCTACACCTCGAAAGAGAGGCACTTAAGTGTGCCTTCTTGTGGTGATTTTTTGACGAATTAAGGGTTCACCAAGAAACTTTTAGTGGCGGTTTCCATACCTAGGTTTGGAAGATGTTTGATGTGTTATTTTTATAAATCATTCACATACACCTAAGTTTGGCCTTTATGCAACTAAACTATCTATATGCAATTTTTATTTAATGAAAATAGAAGACAGTGGATACAGAATAAAATGCAATGCCTAAAACTAGGGCTAAAAGAAATTATAAACCTTACTTGACCCGGATGTTTGATGAAGATTCTGAGGCTTGTAGCAGGATGAAATCGCCTCTGTTTCTGACAGAATCACCTCTATTCCATATAGAATCAGCCTGTGTTCTAGACAAAATCACCTTCGATTTAACAAAATCATAGGCGATTATGTCGCAATCCTACAACAAAATAGTTGACAAAAAATAGAGGACAAAAAACAATGTTTCTTGCAAATTATAACAGTTTCTCATACTCCAAGTCACAGATATGTTTTAATTTCTATATGCAAATGGATATGAAATGACATGAGAACACTATGATGACAATTCAACCTAATATGCTATGGATTTGTGCGATTATGATCCTGATTTCATGATGCAATTAATTGGAATGATGGTGAACACCAAGATGCAATATCTAAATCTGAGTAATAAATTAAATGGACATGATGCAATGCATAGACAAACAAAAAATTGGGAAAGAAATGCAAACAGTGATTTGAATCCTTACCCCTAACTGATCTGAAGATAGGATCGCCTACTCTCTGACGAAATCGCCTACTCTCTGACAAAATCGCCTATCACTTCTATCGAAATCATTTGTCAATTCTGTCGATCGCCAAGCGATTATGATGATATTTGGGGTGATTATAACTAAGACCTACAATGAAAAAGGATGAAAATAGGGATGTCGGGAGGTGGAATTGCGTAACAAATTGGAGCGAGGGATCCTCAAGGGAGTTCAAAACAATCTTAGGGGATCAGAGTCCAACCAGCCAGGGGGAGAAAGGGAAAGGGGGCTAGATTAAATAGGTCCAGGAGAGGTTGGAGGAAGTTGGGAGGTTAGACTAAACATGGAGGAGGTTTTGATCCCTCCTATGTTTGTCACCTTCAATCTACTCGCCAACCTCCCTGATCCGAATGATGGCTAAACCAGGTAAGAGGTTTTAAAACGAATTTTGTCTTTTAGCAAATTTATTAAAATTCTGTTTTGGGACAAAATTGCCTGGCGATTTTGTCGATCGTCAGGTGATTTTGTTGACCATTGGGCGATTTTGCCCAACGGTCAAACAATTTTTGGTTTATTGGCGCGAAAAATGAGGAGATTGTTTTCTCACCATTTTAGCCAAATTTTAGGTAAATTTTGAATAATTTTTAATAATTTTTATGATGTTTAGGTAAATTAGATGTGTCAATTTTACCCTACTACAATACTAAAACAATATTTAGAAGACTCAAAAATAAGCTACACAAGTATGTGCACAATACAAAGAGTATGGATAATATAGTTAAGGTACAAAGAAGAACAACAAACAAAACAGGTCTTGGTTTTGAACATGTTCAAAATAAATGGGAAGAGGAGTCAAATTCAAGCTTTGAAGAAGAAGAAACTTCAAATGAAGATACTTCATAAGAAGACAATGTAATAGGAAGTGAGACATCAGAGGATGGGTTGAACAATAAAGGGTTCAACAAAGATAGGAATAATGCACAAAGAAGATATAGATGGAACGTCAATTAAAATAGGAGACCAATGAGGTCAAGACAAGGAAGCTTCAATGGAAGATGTTTTTCATGTCACAAGTTTTGGCACATGGCTTCATAGTGAAAGGCACATGAAAGACATGAATATGGGATTAGATAGATTTTCCATGGGTATTTCTAGTCATGAAATCATTTTGATCACAAGGCAATGAATTGTAAGGTTCATGACAGAAGAAGATATGGCTTCACCAGGAGAAATCCTAAGATATTTTCACCTCCAAGGAATAATAACATTAAGTGTTATAAGTGCAATAATGATGGTCACATAGCAAAATGGTTTAGAGCAGACATTCCAAAAATAGGTATGATCAGGAACATGAATAGGAACATGAACAGGTATAGGAACATGAACATGAATAGAAACATGAACAGGAATAGGAACATAAACAGGAACAAGAACAAGAATAGGAACAAGAATATGGATGAGAACAAGAACAGGAACAGGAACAAGAATAGGAACTTGGAAGGGAATAGGAACAAGAACTTGGATGTGAATAGGAATAGGAATAGGAACAAGAATGATGATAGGAACAAGAATTATGACACGGATAGAAATAGTCAGAAGAATCAAAAGGATAGTGTGGCCTAGTGGTGAGTTGCGAAGTGCAAAGACATTTGCAAGTGTGAGGGCCTGCATTCAAAATGAGATGGCTGCATTGGAAGTCATGTTGGTTAAGGTGCCCAAGTCACATGTTATTTTTTGCAAAGCACAAAGGGGAGAAAGTCTTGTAGCACACGATGCTTCATTCTTTTCAAACAAGCACATATCTTGTGCGACGGTTGAGGTCGTGGCTAAGGCACACATTGTGGGCAAGGTTGAGGGTTTGATTCCCTCTAAAGACGAGGTAAATATTGTTGCATTAAATTTTTTTATTTTCTAAGTTAGAGGTATAAGGATTATTTTGTGGAAATTTTTTCGAAGGATTTTCTTAGTAAATAAGTGGTGGTAATTGAGAATTATTACTTGGAGTTATAAGAAGATTTCTAGTTTTAGATTAAAATTGCTATATTGGTATTTTGGAGGATAAAGACTTTGTGGGTATTGCATTAATTTGAATAAAGGGTTTTTATGATTATGATGAAAGTGTTGATTATTAATTAATTTGGAGTGATAAGGTGTAATTTTGATATTATTTTGTGTTATGTTTTGTTGAGAAAATTATCTTCTAACCCTTATTGAGATTGGCAAAGAAGTAATTGTGAGTGTGGCAAATTTGTGAGATCAAATCCTTGTCAAGAAAAAAGGTATGAGCAAATTATTCTTTGGTTGAGTTGGTTGTTTGAAAATAAATTTTGGAGTGAAAATGATTTGATTAGGGTTTCATTTTTGAAAGTATTTGATTCAATGCTTCAAGGTTTTTTGAAATTAAGAGTTGTGGTTAAAACCTTGTTTAATAAGCATTGTTGTTGAGATCATTGGTTGAATGAAGTGTTTAAGTTAATGCTTCAAGGTTTTTTGAAATTAAGAGTTGTAGTTAAAACCTTGTTTGATAAGCATTGTTTTTGAGATCATTGGTTGAGTGAAGTGTTTGAGTTAATGCTTCAAGGTTTTATGAAATTAAGAGTTGTGGTTAAAACCTTATTTCATAAGCATGGTTGTTGAAGTGAGTTATTATGCAAAGAACTTGAACTAGGGTTTGGAAATATCATGAGTATCATTGTTATGTGATATTTGTTGTTGAGCATTTTTAAAAAAAAAATTGAGTTGATGGTTACATGCTTGGACTAGGGTTTGTGAGCGAGGGTTGTTTCTTGAGTGATTAGTTCAGTAGAGTTTATCGAAGCCTAGTCAAGTGGATGTATGAAATTATTGTTCAAGTTCCATAAAACAAACTATCCTATATTATGATTTGAGTTGTGAAAGAGATTGAGCTTTGAGTATAGAACATATTGAGTCTCTAACAATTCTCTTTATGATTTTATGAGATTGATTTGAGTTGAGAAAGTGATTGAGCTTTGAGTATAGAACATATTGAGTCTCTAACAATTATCTTTATGCTTCTATGAGATTTATTTGAGTTGAGAGAGTGATTGAGTATATAACATATTGAGTCTCTAACAATTCTCTTTATGTTTCTATGAGATTGAACAAGTTATGTGTGGACTTGTTAAGCATATTTGAGGTAATTCTTTGAGAAGACTTGTGGACTGATTTTGTGTGATATCTTGTGGAAGCTTAGAATACAAATTTGGTTAAGTCCTAGAGAGGACTTATTGAGTAAATTTGAGCAAGTTCTAGAGAGGACTTGTAGAGCATATTTGAGCAAGTTCTAGAGAGAACTTGTAGAGCAGATTTGAGCAAGTTCTAGAGAGGACTTATTGAGCATATTTGAGCAAGTTCTAGAGAGGACTTGTAGAGCAGATTTGAGAAAATTCTATAGAGGACTTGTAGAGTATATTTGAGCAAGTTCTAGAGAGGACTTGTGGACATATTTGTATGAGAGTTTGTGGAAGCTTACAAGGCAGATTTAAGATAAGTCTTTGAGAAGACTTGAGTGCAGAATTGATTGATTTTTTCAAACCTTGAGTTAAGGTTTGGGGCAGATATAGTAGAGTTGAGTCAAGTCTTGAGTTAAGGCTTGAGGATAGAGATCGAGGATAAATTTGTGCTAGATCGACTGGGCTATGTTTAGTGTGGATTTGAGAGCAAATTTTGGTGTAGATTTGAGGATAAATTTGTGCTAGACCAGAGATAGAGATTGAGCAAACTTGTGCTAGACCGAATGGACTATTTTTAGTGTATATTTGAGTGGAATTGTTGAGTAGACTTGTGCCAGACAGACTAGACTATGTTTAGTGCAAGAGTTGAGTAGAACTGTGCTATACCGACTAGACTGTGTTTAGTACAAAATTGAGATAGATATTTGGAGGTGAAAAGCAAAGAGGATATTAATCTTGAGTGGATAGATATCCATTATCCAGGGTAGTGATGATAGGTCTTCTGAGTGGGGACAAGAGTCTTAAGTGGAGAGAGATCCACAAGCCAGTGTACTGGAGGTAGTAGTCTTCAAAAGGATCACCAGCCAGAGTAGAGGAGAAGGATTTCTCCTATGGATATATATCCAAAAAACTATATTTAGGGGATCAACATCTCATTTGGATAGAGGTCCATAAACATTGTAATTAGGAATAATTCCCAAGAGATTGATTGAAAAAATTTTAGTGAAATATTTTCTCTGTGGAGGTAGCCATCTTTGGGTAAACCATGTTAAATTGATGTCTCTATTGTGTATGGTATTTTATGAATTGATTTGATTATTTCTATTGATACTGATATCTATACATTGCATAATATTGATTTGGAAAAAAGTAAAAAGTGCTCTTATACTGTTCACCCCCCCTCTCAATATAAGATTGTGTTCTTCAATTGGTATCAGAGTGGGTACCTTCAAAATATTTTAACAACTTGAAGGAAAAGCTAACAATAACATAATGGATCCTAAGGATGTTTCCTCAAATAATTTAGCACCAGTATTTTATGGGAGTGACTACATGTATTGGAGTATGATGATGAGGTTCTACTTAATGGCACTTGGCAATAAAGTTTGGGATGCAGTGGAATTTGGATATGATCCAGAAATCCTCCTATAGATAAGGAAGGTAAGATTCTACAACACTATAATTCAAAAGAAATGAATGCACTTGTGAGAGGCTTGCATAGAAAAGAATCTATGAAAGTTATGCATTGCAAAATTGCAAAAGAAATATGGGATAAATTGCAAGGTATATATGAGGGAGATAAAAGTGTCAAGAAAGAAAAGATACAAAATCTGAAAGGACAATTTGAAGCATTGAAAATGAATTATGATGAAAATAAGGGAAAACAATCAGAAGAATAAAAAAATTTAGAAAATAAGGGAAGATGATAAAGGCAAAGAACAATGTGTTTTGGGAGTAGAAATACTCCCACCCAAGAATTAACCACCTCAAAAGGAGGTAGGGGAGGGGCTAAGCTAAGAGGCTCATTATTAGCCCCGAGCCCCAAAGGTGACCCTTTTCCATTGATGTCAAAGGGGGAGAAATTTGTGTAATTGGGAGAGATTTTATATTTGAGAGAGCATTGAGCCAGGGGGAGCAATGTCCCAGGGGAGCAGAACAAAAAGAAAGGTCAGGTTTTGGTAAGAAGAGTATGGGTTGCCATAAATGACAAAGGGAGAGATTATTGGACATTTTGAGTTCCTAAGTCAAATTTGTCATTAATGTCACCAGATGAAGTTATCATTAATATCAAGGAATTCAAAATGAAAGAAAGGAGTCAAAAATGGTTATTTGATAACTAGGAAGCAGGCCAAAGATCAAGAGAATCGATGCAAAAAATAGAAGTTAAAAATGAGATATAATATTTATTTTATAAATAAATATTATTTACGACATGGAATGCAGTGAGAAGGAAGTAATTTATCCAAGGCATCAAAAATATATAATATTATAATAATGGTTATTATAATATTAAAGTGATATGGTGAAAACCCAAATAAAATATTTATAATTCTCATTATAATATTTTATAAAGCAAAGTGGGTTTTATAAAGTTTAAATATATTTTATAAACCCTAAGGTTGGGTTTGGAGGAAAAGGCATTCGAAGTGCCTTTAGAATATTCATCGACATCATGGAAGAAATTCGTAGAAGCATCGACATCTCCCAAGGTACAAAGGAGGCAATATAAATACATTGCCCAAAGACAAAAAATATTATCCTTACTCAAATAATTAATTGGAATGTGAAAGAGATTAAGAACTCGTGAGATTTACAAAATTCATGGACAACGCATATTTTAAGACAGGAAGCATTGAAATCCAAAGGCACATAGGATAGTGTGGCCTAGTGGTGATTTGGAAAGCGCAAAGATGTTTGCAAGTGTGAGGGCCTACATTCAAAATGCGACGACTGCATTGTAAGTTGTGTTGGTTAAGGTGCCCAAGGTGCACATTGTTTTTGGTAAAGTGCAAAGGGGAACAAGTCTTGAATCATGTGGTGCTTCATTCTTTTAAAATGAGCATGTAGCTCGTGCGGTGGTTGAGGTAAGGTTGAGGGTTCGATTCCCTCTGAAGACGAGGTAAATATTTTTGCATTAAAGTTTATTATTTGCTAAGTTGAAGGTATAAGGATTATTTTGTGGAAATTTTTTAGAAGGATTTGCTTAGTAAATAAGTGGTGGTAATTGAGAATTATTACTTGGAGTTATAAGAATATTTCTAGTTTTAGTTTAAAATTGCTATATTGGTATTTTGGAGGATTAAGACTTTGTGCGTATTGTTTTAATTTGAATAAAGGGTTTTTTATTTTTATTTTTATTTTTTTTTTTTATTTGTGGAAAACATCCCAAAAGGGATGCCACTTTCGGGTAAGACCCAAGGAGGCAGGGGTATCCATTCCGCCAAAAATGCCCAGGACTCGGACCTGGCCTACCACCTTTGACATACTCAAGGAGCAAACAAACACACAAAACCAAATTAAAAAAAAGTAAATAACAACAAAAATAATAAAATAAAATAAAAAACATGCTCCTTGAGTGTGTCAAAACCAAAAGCACAACCAAACACGCACAATAAGATAAAAGAAACCACAACACAAACCACATAGAAAAACACAAGAACCACATAACAAAACACAAACAAGACAAAAACAACAGAACACTACAAAGACATAACCCAAAAAAACATGAAAAATAAACACAACCAAAACCTAAAAAATAAAATAAATAAAATAAAAATAAAAACAACCAACAACAGACAATAAACAAAAACAAAAAACATAGAAAACACTCACACATAAAAAAATGAAATAACACAAACAAAGAGAAACCCAAGAACAAGAACGAAAAAAACACAAGAACAATAACAAAAAACATAAAAAAAAAAAACAACAAAAACACAAGAACAACAAAAAACAACACAAAGAACACAAAAACAAAACAAAACAAAAGAACCCACCCACCTTAAAAAACTAAACAAAAAAAAAAAAGACAAAAAGAAAAAAATGAACAAAACAATGACCTATCTAGACCAGAAGACTATTAATGCAAGAATCAACAGAGGAAACAAAATAAAGAATAGAATGAGCTAGGGAACTAAAAAAACTGAATGAACCAAAGAGAAACAAAAAAAAAACAAGAAGAAACTAGGTACCTTCAGAACTGGAGCCATCCAAAGAAATGATAGAAAGAAGAGCTTCCCTAATTTGAGAAGCCCACCATATAGGAGGGTGGCCATAACAAGTAAGATCACCTTTGTCCAAAGCCCAATTAGCTAAAGCATCAGCACTCTTGTTTTGATCTCTGACCACATGATTGTAATCAACTTTCAAAAATCCCATCTGGATTAACTGAATCTTCTCAATAATTCTTTTTATTCTCCAATCCACCTTATGATTCTTAGAAGGAGTCTTCAAGAGATTAATCATAAGTTGAGAGTCAGACTCAACTAACACCTTTTCCCATCCAACCTTAGTAGCCTCCTGAAGGCCTCTAAGGATACCATACCCCTCAGCAAGGTTATTGGAAAGAATACCCAAATTCTCAGCAAAAGTAAAAACCAGGGAGCCATCTGAAAGTCTACCAATTCCTCCCACACCGGCTTTTCCAGGGTTCCCTCTAGAGGCTCCATCAGTATTGACTTTTCCAAAATCCTTAGGAGGAGGTTGCCAATTTCTAGTCCTATCCATCTTACTAATACTCACATTCCCTTTAAGTTGGTTGCCCTTAGAAGGTTTAATCTTCAATATTTGCATCACTTGATCCCATCTTTGGTGGGAGTTTTGGGGGTGATTAAGGAGTTGATGGACTGATTCAACTAAGTTGGCTATGGTCTTTTGCCAAATATAGTGAATATCCTTCCTATCTTGATTAAAAATTTGGTTGTTCCTTTCATTCCAAATATTCCAAAGAAGAATGGTAGAACCCATCCAAACTAACTGCCTAATAAAATGATCAACACCCTCTTGATTAGGCCAATCCCTCCAAAGTTGTTCAAAAGTGAAAAAATTGGACCACTGTAAGCCAAGTAAAGTTGCCATTCTCCTCCATAGCTCAGAGGCTAAAGTACACTCAATAAAAATATGGTTGATATTTTCTACATTCTCTTCACACATTTCACATCTAAAAGGGCCATGAAAACCACGCTTCATAAGTTGCTCACCAAGAAGCACCCTACGATGCAATAAAAGCCAATTAAAGAACCTCACCTTAGGCCAGAGCTTTTGAGCCCACAATTGAGAAAATATGTCAGAAGAATGGTTGGGATTATTATGGCATAAGGTCAAATAACCTTGAGCAACTGAATACTCACCCTTAGTAGTGTTGTTCCATCCAAAACAATCTTTTTCATGGGACCAAGAGAGGGATCTCATATGAAGGATGCCTTGGATATCTTGTCTTTGCCTTTCTGGGATTTGAATAGGCCAGTCCTCAATAGGGATCCAATATCTACCAACCTTTGAATTACCAGTATGGTACCGAGAGTAATTAGCCACCTTTATCCAATTAGCTCGGTGAAGCTCCTCCATCCAAGGCCTCCAATCGGGAAACCGAGTTATCAAAGGCTTGTGACCATCCCAAGAATCTATCCAAAAATTTGCATGTTGACCATTATGAATGATCCAAAATAATTTTTTCTTTATCAAATCCTCACCAGTCTTAAGAACTGCTAAAATGGGAGAACCTTTGGTAGGAAGTTGATAGCGAACAAGGTCTTCAGGACTTTTGTTCTCAGCATATTTAGCATGGAGATTATTGGCCCAAAGAGCATTGGGGTTATGCAACATCCTCCAATATAATTTAGCAGCTAAAGCTTTGTTGTTATTAATTGAAGACCGGAATCCTAACCCCCCTTCACTCTTAGGAAGACATAAAGTATCCCATTTCACCAAGGCCCATTTTCTTTTCTCCTTAGTACCACTCCAAAGGAAACGATGACTGATTTGATCCAATTCTCGAAGAACAACCTTTGGGATATTCAAAATGGAAGAAACATAAATAGGAATAGCTTGAAGGACTGATTTTACCAAGGTGATTCTACCCCCAGAAGAAAGCCACTTGTTGGTCCACTTTCCAATTTTCTTCTTGACTTTGTCCAACAACCAATTCCAATCTTTATTTTTTCTGCCTTTGAATATTTATGGGAATACCTAAATAAGTGATTGGAAGAGAGGTCTTCTTATATCTTAATTTATCCAAGACCATGGATTCCTGTCTAGCAGAGCAGTGAAAGAAAATAACTTTAGATTTGTCTTCATTGATCAACTGCCCAATAGCCTTAGAAAAATAGCTAATGATTTGCTTAATATTAGAAGCTTCCTTAACTGTAGCTTTACCTAAAAGGGTAGAGTCATCCACAAATTGAAGATGAGAGATAGGTCTAGCTCCATGAGCAATGGTAACTCCCTCAAGGGTTTTGTTTTCCCTCTTTTTGGTTATAGTCCTACCCAAGCATTCAACAAGAATGATGAATAAATAAGGGGATAGCGGGTCACCTTGCCTAATACCTCTGGAAGCTGGGAAAGACTGAGAAGGCCTGCCATTGATAAGAACTAAGTAGGAAACTGAAGAGATACATCCCATAATCCAATCCATCCAATCCTTAGAGAAACCAAATTGCCTCAAAACTTTGATAAGGAAGTGCCAATCCACTCTGTCATAAGCTTTGGATAAGTCTAACCGGATGAACATAGAAGGAGAATTTTGCATATCCATGGAATGGATGGCTTCCTGAGCAAGAACTATCTCATCTACTATTTGACGTCCTTCCACATATCCCCCTTGCTCTGGGGAAATAATCTTATGCAAAAGAGGCTTCAACCTTTCTGCCATGATTTTAGTAATAATTTTGAGAAGAACATTACATAAAGCAATAGGTCTAAAAGCTGAGATATGATCAACCTCTTGAGCTTTTGGAACAAGAGTAATATAAGTTTTATTGATAACCTTCAAAATTTCTTTGGATTTCCTGGCTTCTTCCACCACCTCTAATAAATCAACATGAAGGATATCCCAGAACTCTTGGTAGAACTCAATAGGAAAACCATCGGGACCTGGGGTTTTCCCTTTTTGCATTTTAAAAACTACTTGTTGAAGCTCATTGATAGTAACAGGAGCAGTCAAAATAGAGTTCTCCTCAGAAGTGATAAGAGAAGGGATTGCTTGAAGAACATTTTGTTGTGAAGCTGAGTCAAGAGGAGTAGCAACAAAAATATTGGAAAAGTAATCAACAACAATAGAGTTCATGCCATCCCAAGTATAAACAACATCTCCAGAATCTGATTTTAAGGAAGAAATAAAGTTGTGAGATCTTCGAGCTAGAAGAGATTTGTGGAAGAAATTTGTGTTTCGATCTCCTTCTTTGAGCCATTGAATTCTAGATTTTTGCTTCCATAAGATTTCTTCTCTTTTTTCCCATTCCTCTAACTGAGTTGTGAGTTTAATTTCATCTGCACTTCTCTTCTCTGTGAGGCCATCTAAACGGATTTTCTTATTCAAATTTTCAAGATGAGCAATAACTTCATGTTTTTTTTTATGAACATCCCCAAACTCTTTCCAGTTCCAAGTCTTGATTTTGGATTTAATGTATTGCAGTCTTTTGGCAAAACAGAACATCTTAGTCCCATGCCTAGGTTTACCTTCCTTCCACCATTGTTGCACACGAGGTCTGAAGGAAATGTCTCTAAGCCACATTAATTGAAAACGAAAAGGAGAGAAACTCACATTGGTTTTCCACATTTCCACCATGATCGGCCAATGATCCGAACCAACATTATTAAGAGTCTTCACTTTAGGAATGTGACCATGGATTAAGAAATTTTCAGAGAGCAAAAACCTATCCAATCTCTCCATTATACAAGCTAAGCCTTGCCTTCTGTTAGACCAAGTCATAAGGCCATTATCTGGTTGGATATCCACAAGATGGAGGTTTGCAATATATTCGCTCATGAGGTCAGTACTTTTGTCCAAATTTCTATTTCCCCCCTTTTCTCATCCAGAGAGAGGATGGTATTGAAATCTCCTCCGATCAAGATCCAAGCTTTAGGAAAATGAGAGATAATATGAGTAATATCCTTCCACTGTCTTCTTTTTTCCTCCAAAGAAGTCGGGGCATAAATAGTAATGCAGAGCATAATCTGGTTGGAATGTCTACTTTGAATAGCTATAGCCAACAAACCCCAACTGCCAACCATATGGTGAATAACTACCTCTTTTGGGTCCCAAAGACAAGCAATGCCACCCGAAGTCCCTTGGGAACCGAGGGAAACCACTTTTCCAGCTGGCCAAATTTTACTGGCAATTAAGTCCATATCCTCCATTGACATCTTTGTTTCTTGAAGGAAAACAAGATGTGGATGATTTATCTGAATCATTCTTCTAATTTCATTTTGTTTTGAAAGACTCCCTTTGAGTCCTCTAATATTCCAAGTGATGATCTTCATTAATACCAGGGCTAAAAATGTTGGGAAGGGCATTAATCTTACCTTCCTCTACAAGCTTTTCACCTTCTTTTACCATATGATATTGATTGGTCTTGCGACCTACTTTTTGATTAGAATCCATCTTCAATTTTTTTTTCCCTGTTTCTTGACTTATTCCAATTGAATCTGAGATGGCTTCTAACCTTGAAGAATGCTCATACACAACCAAAATTTTACTAGATGGTTCAATGGAGTCTATATTGGGACCTGCATTATTTGAAGTTTTGACATTTGAAATATTGTTTTTCTTGTGTAAATTTTCTCCTTTTTTTTCTGTTGAAAACCTTTGATTTGTTGGTTTGTCTCTGAGTTCTTTCCTTCATATTTAAATTGTGTTTCTAAGATTTCAGTTTCCATTATTTCCTCTTCCTCACTTGGGACATCATTTGTGGAAAGGATTTCAAACATATTAGCAAATGACTTTGATTGATCCTTCATTATTGGTTTTTTTGAGTGTTCTTCTTCTTAGGTATTTGGAAACCTACTTGAGTTTATATCTTCTTTCTTTTGATCAGGAATTTTATTTGGGCAAGCACTGGCCAAATGACCATATTCATGGCAAATTCTACAACGAAAAGGAATGTTCTCATAGTCCACTACTTGCTCCCAAGTGTCTTCCCCAAATTGTAATGTGATATTTTTAGGTAGGGGTTTGTCAAAATCCATTAAAACACAAATTCGAGCATAAATAATATGTTCAAAATTTTGAGTACAATCAGTGGTCATCATAAAAGTTCCTAAAGAGTTTCCAATTGAAGAAAAAATAGTAGGATTCCAAAATTCAATAGGGAGGCCAAAGAGTCTAACCCACACGGGAGCTATAGAAGGCATCTCTTCTTCGGCTTTAAATTTAGTATGCCAGGGCTTCATGAAAAGCCCTGCCCTTCCAAAAAACCAAGGACCCCCTTGAAAATTTTTCTCTCTATCTTCATTATTAGCAAATAAAACAAGAAAATAACCATTTGGATAAATAGAGATTTGTAACTCACCTTTAGTTTTCCAGCTTTTTGCAGCCCAGACTTTGAAAGCTAGATAGACTCGGATGAAAACCCACGAACCGACAAATTAGTCCTCTTTTTTCCAAATCTTCAATGCCAGTCTGAATGTTACCCATATCAAGCTTAACAATAGGAGTTCCATCAGCTGCTTTAAGACATCCTGACTCCGTTTTCCTGGGATCAATCTTAGGCATTCTTAGAGGTTTATGAGAAGCCCTAATATTGATATTAGCATTGGGCTGAGGCTGTCCACCATGAAGGGCATCCCTAAAATTCATTTTTGGGACCGAGTCTTCAAAATTCTTACCCTTGACAGGGGTTTTCACAGTAGAATTATTTTGTGGGTGCACCTTAGCACCAGATTCACTTGAGATATGAGCCATTTTTTGATCAACTACTTGAAACTTATTTCGTGGTCTCTTTAATCCTTGCCCTAGACGTCGTGGAAAGGTATGGTTTTCACTTTTCTTTTGTGCAGCAAATTGGAAGCCGTTGTCACTCAAGTTCACAGTATGATCTGTTGAAAGACAAATTTCTAACCCATCTTGTATCCCCTGCAACATTTCTTGCTAAAATATTGAGCATAAACCACAAAAATATTGGCCGCTAGGGCCCGAAGGCCCTAAAAACCAACCTCTGGAGCTGCTTGCACTCAACCCAGATGAAACCCTCGCATAGCCGCTTGCCAAATATATCGTTCACACATAGGGATGCGCTAGGATCTGTGTTGCTCCAAATGATATGAAAATTGGTGGAGACGTTCTAGGGTTTTTCAGGCATCTACCCTCAAAATTTCAGCTCAATCCGAGTTCGGATGAGTGAGATATGGCCAAAACGAGTTCGGTAGTTTGGGCAGTCCTGCGAAAAACGTCTCTACCATTCCTTTAAAAAAATCAAGGGTTTTTTATTATTATTGTGAGGGCGTTGATTATTAATTAATTTGGAGTTATAAAATTTTGATATTATTTTTTGTTATGTTTTGTTGAGAAAATTGTCTTCTAACCCTTATTGAGATTGGCAAAGAAGCAATTGTGAGTGTGGCATATTTGTGATATCAACTCCTTGTCAAGCAAAAAGGTATGGGAAAATTATTCTTTGGTTGAGTTGGTTGTTTGAAAATAAAGTTTGGAGTGAAAAGGATTTTATTAGGGTTTCCTTTTTGAAAGTTTTTAATTCAATGCTTCAATGTTTTATGAAATTAAGAGTTGTGGTTAAAACCTTGTTTGATAAGCATTTTTGTTGAGATCATTGGTTGAGTGAAGTGTTTGAGTTAGTGCTTCAAGGTTTTTTGAAATTAAGAGTTGTGGTTAAAACCTTTTTTGATAAGCATTGTTTTTGAGATCATTGGTTGAGTGAAGTGTTTGAGTTAATGCTTCAAGGTTTTATGAAATTAGGAGTTGTGCTTAAAACCTTGTTTGATAAGCATGGTTGTTGAAGTGAGTTTTTATGCATATAACTTGAACTAGGGTTTGGAAAGATCATGAGTATCATTGTTATGTGATTTTTGTTGTTGAGCATTGTTAGAAATATTTTGATTTGATGGTTACATGTTTGGACTAGGGTTTGTGAGCAAGGGTTGTTTCTTGAGTGATTGGTTGAGTAGAGTTGATTGAAGCCTAGTCAAGTGGATGTATGAAGTGATTTTTCAATTTCCATAAAGGAAACTATCCTATATTCTAATTTTATTTGTGAAAGATATTGAGCTTTGAGTATAGAACATATTGAGTCTCTAACAATTCTTTTTATGATTCTATGAGATTGATTTGAGTTGATAAAGTGATTGAGCTTTGAGTATAGAACATATTGAGTCTCTAAAAATTCTCTTTATGCTTCTATGAGATTGATTTGAGTTGAGAGAGTGATTTAGTATAGAACATATTGAGTCTCTAAAAATTCTCTTTATGTTTCTATGAGATTGAACAAGTTCTGTGTGGACTTGTTAAGCATATTTGAGGTAAGTCTTTGAGAAGACTTGTGGACTAATTTTGTGTGAGCTCTTGTGGAAGCTTACAATACAAATTTGGTTAAGTCCTAGAGAGTAATTATTGAGTAGATTTGAGCAAGTTATAGAGAGGACTTGTAGAGCATATTTGAGCAAGTTCTAGAGAGAACTTGTCGAGCAGATTTGAGCAAGTCCTAGAGAGGACTTATTGAGCTGATTTGAGCAAGTTCTAGAGAGGACTTGTAGAGCAGATTTGAGCAAGTTCTATAGAGGACTTGTAGAGTATATTTGAGCAAGTTCTAGAGAGGACTTGTGGACATATTGGTGTGAGAGTTTGTGGAAGCTTACAAGGAAGATTTGAGACAAGTCTTTGAGAAGACTTGAGAGCAGAGTTGATTGATTTGTTCAAACCTTGAGTTAAGGTTTGGGGCAGATCTAGTAGAGTTGAGTCAAGTCTTGAGTTAAGGCTTGAGGATAGATATCGAGGACAAATTTGTGCTAGATTGACTGAATTGTGTTTAGTGTAGTTTTGAGAGCAAATTTTGGTGTAGATTTTAGGACAAATTTGTGCCAAACCAAAGATAGAGATTGGGAAAATTTGTGCTAGACCAAATGAAATATGTTTAGTGCATATTTGAGTGGACTTGTTGAGCAGACTTGTGCTAGACTGAATGGACTGTGTTTAGTGTAAGAGTTGAGTAGAACTGTGCTAGATCGATTGGACTGTGTTTAGTACATAATTGAGACAGAGATTTGGAGGTGATAGAGCAGAGAGGATAGTAGTATCTAGTGGATAGAGATCCATTAGCTAGGGTAGTGAGGATAGGTCTTCTGAGTGGGTATAAGAGTCTTCAGTGGAGAGAGATCCACAAGCCAGTGTAGTGCAGGCATTAGTCTTCTAGAGGATCACCAACCAGAGCAGAGGAGGAGTTGTCCTATGGATAGAGATCCACAAACTAGATTTAGGGGATAAACATATCCTTTGGATAAAGGTCCATAAAAATTGTAATTTGGAAGGATTCCCAAGAGATTTATTAAGAAAATTTTAGTGAAATATTTTATATGTGGAGGTAGCCATATTTGGGTGAACCACGTTAAATTGGTGTCTCTATTATGTATGGTGTTTTATGCATTGCTTTTATTATTGCTATTTATATTGCTATCTATACATTGCATAATATTTATTTGGAAAAAAAAGTAAAAAGTGCTCTTATACTATTCACCCTCCTCTCAGTATAAGCTTGTGTTCTTCAATGCCAAGTTTCCATTGTACCACTTGAATATCCATAACTATTTTATTGGATTCATGCTTCTGCTGCTCTACCCTAATATTTTGAATGATTGGTCCTATTGTTACTTGATGCTATGACATCCCATTAAAATCCAAAATCACTATGCTTTTTATTCCAAAAACTACCATATATTATGCCTTTCTAACTCCATGTAGATCCATAATATTGATTCCCTAGGCCATGCCTCCAATATTGTTGTCGATCAAGGTGGTTTGGGTGGTGATATGATGCAACCTTAACTTGACATTCTATTTTCTTTGAAATATTGATATTTTGTTTCTCCATTTTAAATTTTACCTTATGCTTTTCTCTCTTGTGCCCTTATTTTGGTGTGTCCTTATGCACTTCTTCCATGGAATACACTATTGTTACTACTATATATTCAAATTTTGATTATTCTATTAGTTCATTAACTTGTTACTTTACCATAACTATGTCTTGCTTCTCCTTGGATCCTTGATTCTTAAGCTGAGAAATATCATGTTGTGATATCTTCTTTTTCCTATACCATAGCTTCATGAACTTCTTTTGCAAATTAATGTTAACCGTGCCTAAATAATCCAACCAAGGATAAAAAAGAACAATATCTATATTATCTATATCAATAGCATACAAATTTAAATGTAAAAAATATTTATCCATGGTTATCTTCAAATATTCAAAAATCTAAATATTCTCACCTTCAAGTTGTATGTCCTTAATTTTTGTTGCTTGAACCTGCAATCTCTTAGCCAAAGCAAGTGTAAACTAAAATTATATCTATGACTAGGTTTAATGGAAATAAAAACCTTTTCCTTTTGAATACATCCATGAACCTACAAAATAAGTTTTTTAGATAAATTCATATCCTTCTATTGCTTTTGCAAATCCAAAAATGTGGCTTCTTCATTATTTTCACTATCTTCCTGAACATTTTTTGCTTTCTTCTCGAGTAGTTTTATTTCTTTTTCATAGTATTCATTTTATTTCTTGAAAAAATATCACTCTCATTTTATTTCATTTCTCTCATTTCGAATCCTTTGTAGCTTATTTTCAATATCTTTGATGACACCCATCAAGGTATCAATCTTTTTATCCCTTCCCTGTAACTCTCTTTTTAATTTTTTTTGTTCTTTATGAAGCATTTTTATTTCCTATGCATAATATGAGTGTATCCTTCAAAGTAGATATTTTTTTATATGGGTTCCAATGGCTTAACAATGCATGCTTCAATTCTCCCCAAGTGTACTCATTATTGTTTTTAGTCATAAAACATAACAACCAATTTTTACCTTCCTTTTCTAAAAGTGTAGTAATGTGGAATTTCCAATAAAGGCTAACAAAAAAAAAGACTTAAAATATTTCCACCATTGTCTAGCATCAATATCATCTACTCCGAATAAATTTTAAATTGCCATGAGATCACATCCACAAAAATGATAATACAAACTAGGATTTTACAAACATATATATCTTCCCACTTATTGAAATCTAAAACTCCACATAAACAATTAGATCTACAATTTATCTTCAAGACAGAATAAACCACAACTAATTTTCTTACCCCAACTAAAAAATTTTGTCTTATAAAAAATTATGATTTAAAAATTCATCACTACCCTTATTTCATACTATTGTCTTCATAGGATCATATATCCCTCAACACTACTAGGATTCCTTCAAATGACCATTCATTTTAAAGCTCTTAAAATTCTGCATAAAATGGTCTAAGAATCATTTGAATCAAACAAATTTTTACAAATATATAGCTATTGAAATATGAGATAATTTAAAAAAAATTATGCTAATTCTACAATCCACGAAAATAGAACCTTCACCTTACCAAAATTGTTGTTCTGATACCACTTGTTACAAAAATTTATTCTCATTAACATAAATCTTCCACCAATATGCAAAAAATATCAAATCACTCATTCACAATAACAATACACATAATGAGATAAATATGGATACTACCCTTAGGGTAGGACAAAACCAATAATACTCCTAAAGGAAGGAAAATTCCACAAGATCTCCCAAGATGAGGGTGCCACTTAGAGAGGGAAAAGTCTCATAATCCACTTCATGGAAAAAATGATTACAAGTAATCTTCATTATTATTACAATGATATCCCTTCTTTATATACCCATATTCTAATTATGCTTTGGGGAGCCAACTATTAAAACCTTGTCCCACTCATTATTATACTATAATATAATAATATAATCAACCTTGGGTTACGTGTGGCCTATGACAACATTTATACAATATAATACTATATCCCCATATATCTATTTCTAGGTACCATAACACAAAAAGCATAATACCCATAGATATTTTAGATAGTAAGAGGATTCTTTAGGGGAGAAGGAGATGCAAGTGGAGAATCCCTACCAGATGTTATCAAGGAGGAGATGGCATAGGAAGAGGCACTCTGTGAGGAGGTTTTCAAGGAGGAAACAATTTAGGAGACTACCAATGGTGACGATTTAGAGGAGGATATAGAGGTAGAGGCACTTCATGTCTATGAGATTGACGTGGATACTACAAACCTTCAATCTCCATATCTTGAGGAGGGTGATATCACACAACCAAATGACCTAGATAAAGATCTCTATAGTTGATTTCCTTAGCACTTATATTTTCATATAGAATAGTTTTAGACAATTGGTTTTGCTTATTATGATGAATCTTACTACTTGTTTTTTTCTATTACAAGGACATCCTAGGGTGTGTGCTTCTCAAAAAATTACAATATATCACTCTGGTAGGGATCATCGATTTTGATAGCTTATCTCCACTATCACCATCATAGGCTAGCTTATTAGAGAGACCATTCGAATTGTATAGTAGAGCCAAATAGCTTGGTGTAATTTTGTCATAGGCAACAAGGGGAGACCACACAACCTACTATCTTTGTGAGTGATATTTAGAGCTATGGATGTTGTATATGACTGAGAGAGAGCTAGTATTGTAGTAGTAGGTGATGTAGACACAACTCAATTTGGTGTGGGCCTAGGAGGATCTAGGAGGATTTAATACGTCAATATTATGATGCTTCTAGACTCACAGCTCTCAAACCATGGCATAAGTACCTAACTCATAGTTAGAGGTGTGTAGGGGTTGATTTTGTAACACAACCCTCACATTTTGTACTATATCAAATTCATTATTATAGCTACTATAATGTACATAGGATTATTTTGGGTGTGGGGCTATGTACTCAAGACATGGAGTAGCTTAGGATGATGACACTTAATGTCCTATTATACTATATTATACCCACATGTACTTACAATTTTGATATATATATATATATATATATATATATATATATATATATATATATATATATATATATATATATATATATGAATGATGTTTTCTTGCATGCAACATCTAATTTTGTGTATTTTTGGATGATTTACCAAATGTATTGTATTCATTTGATGTGTGACATATGCATATGATTTTTGTATCACATGATGACATGCTAAAATTTGGATGGTATATATTTAATATTTTTGGAGTACACAACAATGTATCAACATGTTTATGACACACTCAAGATTTGTGTACCACATGGTGATTGTCCATCAAATACTATCTTTCTTTATTGGCCATGCATGGGATGGTATACCACTCATAGATTCCATTAAGTATGCAAAATGCAGTATCTAACAAGTTCCAACTACCAACAAACACACTTGTCACTACAGTGAGGTGGAATGGGTGAAACCAACCCACACCATGTATAGATGTAGGTATGTGATCCCAATCATAAAATAAACTATAAGAAAAGTATATGTGGACACTATGCTAGTCAATAATGTCCACCCACTACTACAGGGTGGCCTAGGGGATGCCAACCTATGCCATGAATGTTATACAAGTATATGTTCCCAAAGCCAACCTACATCTAGTTGGTGATAATGGACATATTTCTCAACAATACATGTCCACCATGATAGCGGGAGAAAAAATATGAGATAAAGAAATGAGTGAGCTATATACACATTGTATCTCATCTTAGAAAATAGGAGATCCTATGGAAGGGAAAGTCACCATACCCCTATTGTAATAGGGTTCATCACTACAATATTTGGTCAAGCATGTTATTCAAAAAGGCATGCATGCTACTATAGTGAGACATCAAAAATATAAAAGTAATCAACTATGGACTTGATACACGTTATAGCTCACCGTAGGAGAGGAAGATCTTGTGGAAGAGAAAGTCACCATACCCCTACCATGACATGGTTTTCCATTGTAGTATATAGTCAATTGCATTTTTCAACAAGGCACACTTGCCACTTTAGTGAGACATCCATATGATTGATTTATTAAAAAGTTTTTGTGTTATTTATATTACATGAAATTTAAAGGAATGTTGCCTTGGTGTTTCAATAACATACCATATGGGAGATGGCATGGGTTAAACTAAGCTAGTTTTCTTATGGCACTTAAATCATGGTATTGATACAAGGAAGACTTTGAAGATATTATGGTTTCCCTTCTTGGAAAGAGAGACACCATGATGAAGAAAGATGAAAAAAGCACAAATTCAACAACAAACAATATGAAAATGAATAGAAAACAACAAAAAACAACACAATGGAAAAATAGACTAAAATAGGTAAAAATAGTATTAAACAAACAAAGCAACTAGGATAATCATGTTAAGGGACATTCATGGTTAGAAAAAAAAAAACCAATGGAAAATATAAAATAAAAAATCATGATCAACAAAAAACAACAATAGTACTAGATGACCAAGATTGTCACTTAAAGAGGTGGTCATGGTCACAAAGGAAGGGAAATTACAAGATACTAAAGATGTGCTAAATTGAAGAATGTATAGGAATTATGCTCATAAATAGATAGTCAAAGCAATAAAAGCAGAAAACAAGGCACCAAAGTCAATAAGAAAACTAATAAAATACAAACTATACAAATGGGCTAGAAGGGGAAAAACATTTGACATGCATATAATTGGTGGATTTATCCAACTGAATTCCATCCATTGTTTACAATTTCATTTCCTTGAACCCAAACAACTCTTTGACATTATAAGGACCAAGCCAATGTTGTATAAACTTGCTTTTGCACTTCTTATGCACATTATTAAGCTTGAGTACAAGATCTCCAATTTTGAGATCATGATGATAAATGTTTTTATTATATATTGTCAACATGACTCTATAGGCTCTATTATGCTCAAGAGCATGTATACACCTCTCATCAAGAGTGGTAATATCAAAAATATAGACCTCCTAATGCTCCTAATTGTACTCATCATAACTCAACAAAATTGTCAAAGAAACATGCAAAGAAGATAATTCAATTTCAAGCAACAAAATAAATTTAGTACCATAGACAAAGAAAAAATGGGTTGCTCCTATAGACATATAAATACTTGTGTGGTATGCCCACAATGCAAGATATAATTTAAGTGCAAATATTTCTTTGATTCCTTAATTGTATTTCAAAATATTTACCAAAATTTTATTGCTAGATTTAGCTTGACCATTCTCTTATGGATAGTAAGGCATAGAAAAATGATGCTAAGTCCCTAATTGAGAAGTCAACTCTTACATTTTCTTATTTTTGAAAGGAGTAAAATTATCTAAAATGAGAGTAGATAGGATACCAAAGCAACACACAATTTGAATAAAAATAAATTTGGACATGATGAGAGTTATCTAATTTATCAAAGATATAGCATCTACCCAATTTATAAAATATCATATGGCTATGATAATCAATTTATGCCCATCCAAGGACATGAGAGAAATAGATCCAACAAGGTCAAGACCCAAAGTTTTGAAAGACCAAGGAGATTATATGGATGACGAACCTAGCTAGGGGTCATGAATTTTGTCTTTTTTGAACTAACATTAATCATAATATTTAATATAGTTATTGACATAAACCTCCATAGTTGGACAAAAGTAACCCATTCTTAACAATTTACGAGCCATAGAATGACCACTAAAATATCCTATATAGTAACCACTATAAACATCAAAAAGAGGCTTGGGTATTGTTGCCCTCTTCAATTATCCCAAGCCATAGAATAAGGTTATACCAAACAATTAGGACTACCATACCTTTCATAGAGCAACACAATAGGGTCAGTCCCAAGAGCGTGCAGTTTGGCTCTACTAGGGGCCTTTGAGATTTTCTATAAGGCCAACTCCTTTTAAGATTTGATACCGAGCACACTTATCCTACTTTGGATTAATATAGGATATTTAAGGGGAAAAGGGTTAGAGAGATGCTGGAAAATAAAAGTAAAACCTAATCTAACCAAGGTGATGCACCAAGATCAAGATAAGATCCCCCTACACAACAAACCTAAGTGTAATGTACCAATATAGTAAAAACTTACTCTCCTTGACATATATAAACATAAATAAACACACATGCATAAAGGAAACGGGATAGGGAGAATCAAACACTTGGAACCAAATAGTCACAGGCCTCAAGTATGCATAAATGAATATAAAACCATTACAATATTATGCCAGAAGTGGGGACTTAGAGGCATACTTGCAAGACCACTTGGGAATACAAGTACTACTATACAAGGGAAACCTACATGAAATGTATAACTTGCCAATGTTAGAGTAATAAATTATATCCTAAGTTATTACTAGGATAATCTGTGTGGCTCAGATTAGCTCAGTTGGTTATGATACAATGGATCATATTGCATACCTTTTCTATTTAAGCAATGCTCCTTTCATTCAATAATATCAAGTATTTCATTTCTCCAATATGGTATCATAGCAAGCCTTCCCTTCCCTATGAGCCTTAGGAGCTTTTCCTCCTGGGGGGATTTCAAGCTCCTGGGGGGATTTCCCTCATGGAAATCACCCCCCTCTTTTTTCCATTTTTTTCTTTCAAATTTTTCCTAAGGGAGTATGCTCTATGTCTTTTTAATGGATGAAAAACCATATGGTTAAAAAAATTTGGAGTTGGTGAGGAGTAAATTTTTTAGTTTAAGACTACAGATCTGGGTTCTATGGTCCTCTGTTTCATGCAAAATATTCTTTGCTATTTTTGATGATAGCTTTTCAAATCTGATGTATTGCTATATATGCACACATGGAGGGCCCGAAGCATCCACTCAGGAGTGGGTTAGATTCAGCAGAATTTTTGCTATGCATGCGATAAACTTCTCCATCCTCGATAGCAGGATTATTTTTAGAGCATGTTCAAGTTGGCACAAATGCAGTGCAACGACAATATTTCTATACTATTTAAATTTGAAATGGTGTATAGGGATCATCATTATCAAGACTTACAACTCAGAGGACAATGAGCTATACAACTTAGGTTTTGTGCAACTATTGGCTCCATGGAGTTAATTGTAGCATGTACAAAACCATCTTCTCACAAGCATGCAAGTCCTCCTAACCTTTCTTATGGAAGTGATTAATTGTCAACCATATTGCCATTATATTCACCTACCTCTACCTATTCACTATTTTTTAATTTTGATGATAATGCGTTTGGAGCATGTAAAAAAAAATTATGCTCATTGAGTGCAGCGTGGAGCACATTTTCGACTGATTTGAATGCGGTGGATTTCAAGGCCAAAACTACAGATCATTGGGGTTGTAGAATATGAAAGCATGCATCATCAAGTTTAACATAATTATTTAAGTGGAGAAGTACCATTTGTTTATTATGATAAATTCGATGCCCCTTGATGATTTCCTCCCATGGCGTCTACTTTTGAGAAATTATATATCTATGGTGTATCATGAAAATGTGCACGAACTATTGGTTTTCTTGAGAGGTCAGTATTTTGATGTCTACTATGATTGAAGTAGTCCACGATGGAGGTATTCAAGGAGAAGGTGGAGGTATGTACTGAGTTTTATGAACAACCAATGTTGTTTTCTTTTTGTTATACTGAGAAAATATATAGTTCTATGACTATTACACCCTTCCTCCTGACGGATATTGAAACCCAATGCTGGCCAACTATGGTGCATCCTCAAATTTTGGTGGTGATCCAGAGTCTGAATGATGAAGACCTTTCTTTGGTATCAATGTTCCCCTTGTGATGAGAAATATATTTTGTAAATATGTACCTATGATCTATGTGGAGGGCATGGTCCTCTATCAACATCAAGATGATGTTGATGCTTTTTACCAAGTGACTCCACACGTTTACCTTTTCATCATCTTCTTCACTAGCTCACTGGACGTTGTGGGTTGATCCATGAGTGGTGTCAATGATAGCGCACAACTACCAGATTCAATCACCGTAAAAGCAGACTTCCTCCATGAGATCATTCATTGTTCATGTGAAATTACAACCACCACCTATGGACACACTAGCTTCTACCTGTTAAATTGCACCAACCTAAAAAAATGCCAAGGGGAGCTATTCATGTGAAAGCCCCACCAATATTTTAGATATGATGTCATTTTTTTTGAACCATTGATTCGGGGGTTTGTATCCTCGAGAGTTCAGATCTACGTGAATCTGGTTTCGTTGTGGGGATGATGTTTGCAATAAATATCACGTGCCATATGTTTTCTTTGCTTTTTATGGAAAATAAGCCTTGGCCACTGTAGAATACCCCTGTGAAAGGTGTGATTAAAGTGCTAGTCCCAGTTGGTAGTCCTAGTTCACTAAAAATTTTGGACCTACACATGACCATTACAAAGTGGAGGAAGTGGCTTGCAAAGTGGAGGAATCAATGCTGCTCATGAGGGTTTACCAGTAAGGTGGATGTCGTATGGATAAGGTAATAGCTGATGAATTTGATTACCGCATTCTTACCAAGGATGTATGATATGGAGCTCATCATGTAGAATTTCATATTTGTGGTCACACCTATTTCTAAACTCTTCTAATCATCCCCTATGATCTTCTATGGTGAACAAATGATTTTCTTAGCCTCCAATTGCTACGTTGCCATGAATACTGTGAAGAGATGCAGCTACATGAGGAGTTATGGTGGGATATGGTGCTAAAAATAGTTTAAGGAATATGGTGATCAAAGCAAGAAAGCATGTGTTGTGGTTCCTGTAATGTCAGTGTTGAGTTGAAGAGCAACATCTACACAAGTGTACATCCTATGAGGAGGTTGATTTGACTTAATGCACCAGGATTTTGTGCCTTTGAACCTCGAGGTTGCTAACTGTTGCTACCTTTGGCATATTGATGGTGTAAAAATTTGGTGAACACCCTTCTTTCCCACTAAGATTTCTCATTGGAGATGTAGTCACCATCGATCCTTTTGATTGGACATGTGTTGCAGGTGGCAGGGCCATGTGGGATAATAAGGACACATTTTGCATGGTTTTGAAGCTATGAACTACAATATGGTGCTCACTATTGAGGAATCACTTTTATGGCATGCGCTACCAATTTTTTCAAGGGCGCATGAATTAATAAACTTGAAAAATTAATATATTCCCTCAAGAACTCAATTTGTGCCACAATGCCTTTTTTTACTATATGTTTTTGAGTTTTATATTATGGTGAATAGGGGTGTGTTATTAAAGTTGGATTGTCCCATTCTTTAAAGTTGGAATATAATTGCCCGCATGGACTATTTTATAAAGGGTACTACACGATTTTTTTTTCAAAAAGTGGAAGGGCCCTGTCAATCTCCTGCAAGAGATATTACGGGTATTTTTTTTTTGTAAGGGAAAGAGAAGATGATTGTTTTTCTAGAAAATATAGGCCTCATTAAAACCCCAATATAGGGGTATTTATATTCATCAAAAAGGTTTTTCTAAGGTATTCAAGATGGTGCAGTCCATTTTTAGTTTTGAAATTGATTTCCACACTTTTTTGTGGCTCAAAAATGTTGTATCATGGAGTGCATTCTTGGTTGAACCCGACACTCCTAGACATTTGTTAATGTGATCCTAGTATCTAGTCATCTCCTCTATATCACCTAGTAGTTGCAGCAATTGGTTACCCATGTATTTTGGTAGGATGAGGAGGTCACCATAAGGAAACATTCGAGAACTACATTGGTGTCCTCTCTTTTTCATATTTGATGAGCCATGGAATTGCTCATTTTTTGTACTTTTTTCCCCATTTTGTGCGGCATATATTCTTGTAGATATAACTATTTGTAACCAAAGAACCAAATACAAAATAAAATGAATACAGGAAAGAGGTAAGAATGGCCAAAATAGTCCCTTTTTGTATTAGATTTGATACAAGGTTACAATGATTTTAGATTTTTGCCCCAAATGTGTTGGGGGTAAAGTTACAATGCTTCCTTCTCTATCGAAGGTATAATATTTTGATAGAAGAGAGGAAATATTCCAGCTCTTCTGTAGGATGTGGTGTTCTTCATTCCTCTGTTATAGCTTCAAAGGGATGAGTGGGCTTGGGTATCCGATAAGGGACCACTCTAGCTTTAGCAGCTCATCCAAGATATATGTTACCTACACACACATAAATCAACAAAGGGAGTCAGTAGCACCTGTATATTCAAGCAATAAATCTAAAGCTACACGTGAACCCTTTGCTGATGTGAATGAAAAGCAAATAACAAAAAACAATTAAAAATAAAAGCCTTGCTAATCAAGTGAATTATGTTATTGATCTCTGATGTGCATGCGATTTCGTGCTCGAGACTATGGAACCACGAAAGCACGATTGTGGGCTGGAAACCATGGACCTGTGTTTTTTACTATGAAAACACAAGTGGGAATTTTTGGTTGAGATGTCAGGTTGCCTCGAGATGTGTGCTAATGATCAGATTCAAACTCGTGCTCTTAGTTTCTTGTCAAGTCTATCCGTATTTTTGCAGCATGTCGATATGTAAATTTAGCCCCTTTGTTTGGTGGATTAATGGTGCTTTTATAGGCTTCTTGGGGCTTTAGAGGGGAATGGGAGGTGGCAAGCCTAACTTTCCAAGTGGTAAATCTAAACTGTCAGGTGGAAGGGGCAGTTATAGTGAGTCACTCAGTGTGGCTCACTCAATTGGGGTGATGTGGCTTCAATTGGAGTGGGATGTGGGATGCTATTTTATGTGAAGGGATAATGGGACAACAACAAAGGAGTTGTGGCATGGGTGTTGGGAATCTATCTCATGTGCAAGGACAAGGGGGACAGGAGTGGGTGAGATGTGGCAGAGATGTTGGGTGAGGTGTCCAGGACACATGTGTGTGGACAAGGTATCCTAGGGTGATTTTCCTAATTAAATAAATTAGGAAAATATAATGATGTGCAGGATTTTATTTTCGTAAGTTAGAACTTAGGCATATATATTTATTATGCAAGATTTTATGGTGAGGTGGTGAATGTGAACTAGAGGGTGCTAGATTTTGGTGTCTACAGTTACCCCTTTTTGTACTGCGTTGTGTACAACACAATGCGATGCAAAAACTGATGACATCTAAAAATAATTGGACGAATGGATTCATTTCTCCTTGACACACAGAGTGAGTGAATTTAAATTTTTTGATTTTTTTGCTTACCCCCTCAATTGATGATTGGTTAAAGGTTGACACCCATAAGCCAATTGATGAAATATGGATGTTGAAAGTGGGTTGTTTATTGAATGATGTTGATGTGATGTTAATGAATTTTATATTGATTTTCTTTGTGCCCCAAGCTTGGGATTATTTATGTTCTTGCAATTTTGCTTTTGGTTTCATTAATGTATAGAATACATGGTAAAAAATTTTACCACTCTTTTGAGTTTTTGTCCATGATGACTTTAGCAATTCCTTCCAAATGATGGTTTTAAGGAACCAGTCGATCGAGGATTTGATGCTCAAGCGATTTTTGATTATTACCAAATTGTTTTTTGTTGTTTCGATTTTGACCCAATGGAAGGTGTTATAGGATTACCTTAGCAAATCTATTTTTGAACACATTTAAGCTCATAGATTTAGGGACCTACCCGACTTGATTCATTGTTGTTTGTTTGATTTCTTTTGGTTTCCTTATGGCAATTTACCCATCCAATTGGATTGCATGGATTTATAGTCGCTGTAACTGCTAGGTGTATAGGATAATCCATTAGATATGAGTTTCACTCTAGATGATTATGAGTGTTGATGATTATTTGGAGATTTGGTAATGTTTTGATTGGTATTTTGTTTTTTTTGAAACTGCTGACTTACGATTATTGTGGTGAAAAACACGGATTTGTGTTTTATTTTATGAAATCATGTTTTTGGGTTTTTGCACCTCAAAATGTGGGTTTGCATTTTTGCGCACCATGAAAACCATGGGCGCACAATTTTTTTTGCTAAAAGTGGTTATTTAAAGGTTGTTGTCGCTTTTAAAACCATTCTGCCAGCTGTCATTGATTGAGTCCACCCAAGTTGTGGTTGCACCACCATGATAGGAGAGGCCATTTGAAGAGCCACCACATTATATGGACAAGATTTCAAAACCATTGGAAAAGCCATTGCATTGCACAAAGGAGAACCTAGAAATTCAAACATCAAATGAGAAGAGAGAAAGTAGAAGGCTAAGTGCTAAAATGCATTGGAATACATTGAAAAGAAGTGGAGTGTTATCAAAATAAAGAGCACTAATTTGAGGAGGTGTAGAGTTTGTTTGACACTTTGTATTGCAAGGAATGTAACACCCATGACATTACACAATCATTGAATGTAACCTACTAGAGTTTGAAAACATTTTTAGCCAAGTGTTATGGAAGGATAGCAACTTAGAGCACCAAATAATATTGTAGAAGAGAAAAATAATTTATCTTCCACTTGGAACTTGAAACAAAAGAGTTCCAAACACATTTGAAAGGAGTCAAAGTTTTTTTGAATCATCATTTATTGCATGGGCCAAAATTAGCACAAGGAGAGATCATTTGGAACAAAGTTTGGGTTGCAAAATTGAGAGAGCACCTAACAACAAGGAATACTATTGACTATTCAACAGTGAAGACATATTATTTTACCTAGAATAGGACACATCCATAATATTGAAGTCAATTCTCAACTTTAATATTTTATTTATACAAAGTATTAGAGTAATAAGGAATATTTTATAAGGTCCGAGGTGTAGACCAATTGGTTCATCCAAACCCCATAAGGGGGGCAGAGGTCCAAGGTTCAAATCTCGAGCTTTGTTGGATTGAACGCTTGTCCCTTTCCTGGTGCTTTCAACGGCATAAAAGGTTTAAAATGATTGTGGCATGGTGGTTATATGGGTGGACTGCATGAAGATCTGTGTGGCGGCTTCTGGGGCGGACAACACAGAATACTGTGGCGGCCATAAAAGCTGGACAACCTGCTCGGATTCATGGCGGCTACCGATTCCACCATGTAAATACAAACAAAAAAAAATAAGGAATATTTTATAATTTACGAAAGATTGAAGTTTATTTATAAGTTTTTCAAATTGATTGACTAATTCTATTGGAGATATAAAGTTTATGAGTGAAAATCAAAGAATAGAAACTTTATTATTGCTATTTGAAAAGCTTTATGAAGAATTTGAAAATTGATTTGAATATTTGAGAAATTATTTTGAATTTTTGTAATTTGATTATTTGTGTTTGCAAAATAATTTGAAATATTTGAAAATTGATAATTTTGGAGAAATAAGGAGTTCAACATCAAATTAGGAATACAAAACTTGAAAATATCATAGAATTTCTAAACTTCTTATTTGGGAGCTATAAGAATTTCAACATCAAATTAGATTTTGAGAAATTTAGAATTGAGAAATTATATTATTGAAATATGGGAGACAAAAGGTATTCAAACTAGAAATTTGAAGAATAGAAACCTTTATCAAAATTATTGATTGTTATTCATATATTGGGAGAAATAAGGTATTTGTCTTGAAGAATAGAAATTGAATATTATATTAAGATTGTCATCCAAACATTAGGAAATACAAGATATACTACAATATTTGAAGAATTGAAAGTTAGTATATGATCATATACTCAAATAAAAAGTTAGAAGTTGAAAATATTTCATCAAAGTTGATTAATATATTCAAAATATTCAATATTTGGAGATATAAGGTTATAACATAAGATATTTTGTATTTCATCTAAAACACTAGGGAGACATAAGGTAGTCAACCTCAAAGGATAGAAATTTGAAAGATTCATTATTCAAAGTTAAAAGAATCATGGATGAAATAGTGAAGAATGCATTTAATGAAAATGATAAAGAACTACTTCATGAACTAAAGTTTTATTCACAAAACTTGATAGATACTTTTGATGGATACAAATATTTGCCTACTAGTTTAAAAGAAAGTTTTGTTTTGTTTCTCAAGGAAGAAAAAGAAGAGAATTTTATGACATTGATTGGTTATATTCATGAAGAACTTTTCAAGACTTGGTGGAATGATGAAAACATAGTTATGATTTCTTCAGAAGAATTTTTGATGATATATCTATCATTAATTATTTTTTCATTATTTCAAAGGATGAAACAAAATAAATATGAACATACTAGCAATGAAGTACTGAATTTAGGTCAATACTATTATGATGATGCACTAACTCACCACATTGAAGATGCATCACTAGTAAAAGTGTAAGAAAAAAAGGAAAATAAACAGGAAAAGAAGTTAGGTTAAGAAAGGAAAAATGAAGACTAAATCAAAAGAAGATACTTATTTGAAGAATCCAAGACATAAATCAAAGGTGTATTACTGTGATGATTTTCTAACTCAATTATTAGAAGGATAATAATCAATGAAGATAAAAAAGCAAATAAATAAAAAGAAGAATAGGAGTCACATCAAAAAGGTTAAATAGGAACCATTTTGTGCAAGTTCAGGAATTGATCGTAAAGAGATAAAATTGAAGATTGAAGATGAAGATCCATATTGAACACTAAAGTCTTAAATAACCAAATAATGTAATACAAGGGGTGTTAGAGTATATTATATTATTCGGTACATGCTAATGTACCACCTTGGGTACATATTTAGATTAGGAGAGTGTCTTATATTAGAGTGTGAGTATTTACTTTATGCAATGTAATAAATGCACAAGTATTATTAGAGTGTGTAAAGTATTTTGGTAGTGTAAATGTGCATAATAGTCCATGTGCACATGATTCCATAGAGTAGGAATACAAAGAGTCTTAAGAAGAGTGAAGACCAATAGTAATCCATATGAGGAGTCCAATTCCATTATATATATATATATATATGTGTGTGTGTGTGTGTGTGTGTGTGTGTGTGACATAATGTAGTGTCAGAGTGTGTGAAATTATGGTGTATTGGAGATCTTTATTCTATACGAGAATACTATTTTTGTGAGAATTTATTAGTGGCTATTTTATGAGTTGTTGCAGAATTTATTTATGAGTTTTATATGTTTAGAATATTACCATTATCTTATATTTCATCTTACAACTTTATTTTAGATCTTTTGGTTATTTTACTTTAAGTTTATAGCATCAAAATCTAACAATTTTTCCCATAGCCAAGCATTTTTTTGAGGAGTGGTTTCTCCCAAAACCCATGTTTTTATGCTCTTTTTCTTTAGCCCTATTGGAGAGTGTGGATATTTCTCAATATTATCTTCAACATGAAAAGAAGAATTTTTTTTCTTTTCAATCAAAGCCTCAGTCATCAATTCATTAATACCTCCAGGTTGATTTTTTAGAATAGAATATTCCCCTCCAATAATACCATCCCAATCAAGGGTAGCAACACCTCAAAGATATTTGAATATGGATCCTTGCTACTTTCACAAATTTATTTTTACCCCAAAACTTATCCTTGCTTAATTTTCTTTTTCCTCCAAACCCTCAAAGGTTGTCTAGTCCTATTATTCATAACGTTCTCCTTAGGATTTTTTGGCCATGTTTTCTAAATATGCCCTACCCTTTTGCAAATGTTACATAAGGGAATGGGAGTTTCATACTGAACCTCTTGTTACCATTCCCTGTAATCTAAAACTAGCCTAATAGATTTGGGTATTGGTTTAGCCAGATCCATGTGTACACAAAAAATAGTTACTATCATTATGGTCTGGGATTTAGTAGTTGAATCAAAAGCAATTATTTTTCAAATCAATTTAGTTATCTCAAGAATAATACTATCATTCCAAAATTCCATTGGAATTCCTGGTAGACTCACCCATAAGGGTGATGATAGCTTTCATCTTGTTTATGGCTTGTTGTCCCTTGTTCATGTCGAAGTTACATTGGCAAAGAGTAAGTTTGAATGAATGGGAAGAGTTGTCTAGAGAAGGATTATCTTAAAGCTATTGATTGGGACATCTAAATGAAGGTCATCTAAAATAAATTTCAACTTTGAATCTATTGTCCATTGACTATGTCATCTAACCATATGACCATCTAGAAATAAGTTCATAATCAAATGTGAATAATTAATGCATGTTTGAGTTGTTTAATGGAAAGGATAAATCATTAGTTTTTTTTTTTAATAAGGAATATTTGTATTTATTTATAAAAAACATAAAATAAGTTATGTTCATGTTGTCATCATCGATTAAAGTGCATAAATCATGGAGGCAATACATCCAAACATCTAGGATAAGATGTCATTGATGAGAAGAAAATCCTAAAGAAAATTTTAAAAATATTATTTCTTGCTGTATGGTTTTGGTCATGAATACATATAATATAAATATAGGTAAGCCATATTTATTATACATGTAAAGGAAGCACTATCCACAAGTGGAAAAGGAGAGAATTAACTATTACCAATTGCCATGGATGAAACCTAGTTGTCATGGAGAAAACATGAAGTGAAGTACCAAATTTGATTCAATTATAATTAGAGGAGTCCAAACCACTTATGATCATGTTGTCTCATCCATTTGTGCTGTGTCATCTAATATTTATTAATTTTTCAAATCCTTTGTCTCATTTGAGCACGTAGCGTTCAAGTTCATGTACTTTGTTATAGATAGAGTGAGTTTCATCATTGACTATGTGGAGAGACATCAAAAATATTTCAAGAGGAAATGAATTTCTTACTAGGTGAATTTTGATATATTTCATCCAAACATGTTGTGAGTGGACCATGTAGAAAGGTTTTTAAAATAATTTTGTACTAGAATGTGAAAGAATTCATTGTCATATAATCACAAAGATTCATTCAAATTTACATGTAACTTGCTTTGCAATTGATTGGATTTCATGTTTCATCTAGAATATATGTACACAATTTGGAGAAGAAACATTGTGCATATTCATTCAATCAATTTGATCAAATATCAATGGAAAAAATGTTTGACCAAATATTATGTAGTTTACTACATGCCCATCAAGCCTATATGCATGTGTGCTTTGGATGAAAAATGCTTATGACAATACCCCATATTCATGGTATAACTCTTTTATAGCTTTATAAATAGATTTGTAGACAAAGAAGCTGGAGAAAAATAAAATAGAAATATTTCCACCATCTTGCATGCTAGAGATTTATGTATTGTTAACCATTGACCATGCACTCAAAATTGTAATTTAAAAAACAATTTTCAAATAATCTCACATTCATAATGGAGATTCTTTGATACCATTATACAATACTTGCTATCATAAAAATAAGTATGATGGAACATTTTACAACTTGAATGTGCAAATTATTTTATCATTAGTGTGAATGATGATGTGACCATTAGATTTCACACTTGTTGCATAAAACTTTGAGAGTTGAAGATGTCAGACCTACAATAATTTTTCACAACCCTAGAACATTGAATGAAGAAAATTATCATCAATTTCCAAAACCTAAAGTTTAGCTTTGCAAAGTGCCATAGTTTGAAGGATCATTTATATTGTGAGTATAGGCGTATATATACTCATTGGAAATATCTTCTTGAACCTAACATTGGTAATATTTTTTGACTAGGGGCATAAGCATTTGAAGCACATATGAAAAGTAAATTTTATTGATAAGTTTGAAGGATGAGACTTTCATACATGGAAAGTTAAGATCCAATTAGTGTTAATCAAAAAATATCTATGGAATATCATATATTCACAAAAGCCAATGGACATTGATGAAGCTAAATGGACCATAAAAGATATCAAATCAATGGCTTTTATTGGACTTGGGCTCTTTGATGCCTATCTACATCACATAGACCTCTTGAAGACTACAAAAAAATTTAGAATATACTCAACGCTCTATTTAGATCACAAGCATCAAGTATGACGATGGTTCTTAAGAAAAAATATTTGGATTGAATATGACAGAAGGTAAAAGTCAACACATAAGCAAGTTTTATTCTTTTTTAATCAACTTGTAGGAATTAATGCTACAATGGACAATGATGATGCCAAAGTTATTATATGAACAACATGCCTACTAGCTATTCTAGTATGGTATTCACATTGAAAAAAATTAATCCTAGACTAGAAGATATAATTTCTTCATTAATTGAGAAAAAAAATCAATCAATAAATATTTTTTCTTACATAAGAAACTAAATTACTAATGAAGAACAATCTTAATGTTACCTTTGGATATAGTTATTCATCCTTAAAGGAAAATAAAGTTTTAAATAGTATATTCATGTGTTTTTATTGCAAGCAAAGAGGTCATGTTATAATGAATTGTGTTCAACGAGCAAAGGATCTCATAGAAGGAAAGTTAAATAAAGACAATGCATCAATGGTTATTAATAAAAATGAAAGTGATGATGAAGAATGTGGATTTGTGACACATATTGAAGACCCTCCTCCTGAGGATAGTGAAGGAGAATATATTTTTTGAATTAAAATAAATAATGTACTTGTGAATAATCACATGTTCCTATTTACAAGATGAAGATGTACCTATGATTGGTTGAGTGTGTCCATAATCATAGAGGTGTTGTAGACACTTTTATTTGCCCATATTTACAACTATGGTGATGGATAGTGTGTGTATTCCTATCCATATTTGATGTAAGACCATGGATAATTTTTATTATCCTTATCCTTTGTAATATTGTGAACAATTGAATGTGCTCATGTTTAAACATGGATACTATGTATCCCAATCCATGAAATTTGGACTATTGGGTGAACTTTTATTGTGAAATTGTTATCTACTTCCACATTGATGTAATGGGGGAGAGAGGAATGTTATAAATTTTTTATGTCAAGTATAGGTAGTTGGAATTATTTTTAATGACATATGCCCTCTCTTGTATATATTCTATTATATCATAAAATAAAGACATGCAACTGATTTTGTACAATAATTTTTAATATTTTTTTACTATGGTGAAAAATGTGATAGGTGGAGCCATATATTTAATAATAAATAAGTGCAAGAAACCAAGATATATTTATTCCTTCATAAATGGAGGAGAAATGGAGGTCTAGGGTTTCAATTAGACTCTTTTTCAATATGGTGTAAGAGCAGTGGGTTCATCCAGAATGCATCAATGCTTTTATTTGATGTTGGCTTTACCTAATGCCATCATCCCGAGCCTGTACAACACTTGGTAAGGACAATAGTATTTGGGAGCAATTCTCTAACAACCACGTAATTGGAGAAATTATTGTTTTTATGGTTGTAAGCGAAGGAAGACCATGTTAGCAATGACAAAGCTACATTTAGTATAATGTTTATCTACTTGTTGTTTCATATTATTCTGAGCCATGTCCAAATTTAGCTTGAGTTAGCAAATAATGGGGTCATGTTGATAGAGAGTGGAATCCATGACCTGAAAATTGGAGCTACCTAGAATGTAAGAAGTTGGAGATGGTGGAAGTTGACCATAAATTGCTTAAAATGGAGTCACCTTAGTGGTAGAGTGATAGGTGGTGTTGTACCACCATTCAACCAAAGGAAGCCACTTAGACCAATGATTAGGATGTTCAAAAGTTAAAAAATGAAGGTATATTTCCAAGCATTTATTGATCATTTATATTTGGCCATCAGTTTGAGTATGGTAGACCAAACTCATCTTGAGTTGTGTCCCCTACAACTTGAATAGTTCTTTCTAAAAGTGACTGGTGAAGGTAAGATCCTGATCAAATATAATGAATTTAGGTATTCCATGGAGGTGAAATATGGAATCAAGGAATATTTGGGTGGCAATGGATGCAATATAAGGGTGGGATAGGGAACAAAAGTGAGCATACTTCAAGAGATGATCCACTATCACCAAAATAATTGATTTACCTCCCCGATTTTGGTAGCCCTTCGATGAAGTCCATAGATATATCTATCCAAACCTACTTAAGAATGGGAAAAGGTTGAAGTGTACCTATAGAACACATAATCTCACCTTTCATGCATTGGCACCGATCATATTCAGAAACAAATATTTTGATCTCTTTTTCATGCCCTTACAGAAAAGATACACTTGGATCAGGTATATATTTTGAGAAAACCTGAATGACCAACTATGGAGAATGTATGCATTTCATGAAGGAGGACGTTCTTTATTTTAGACTCATATGGAATAACCAATTGGACATGAAATTGTAAAATCTAACCATCCCAAACATAACCAGGGTGTGATTAAGGATCCTCTTGGATATGGTAGAGGAGAGTTTGTAATGATGAATCCTTGGCTAGATCTTCATGAAGTTGATGAAGTAATTATGGAAGAGGAGTAGATATGGCATGTAGGATAGCTTGATCTTCATGTAGGTGAGACAAAGCATCAGCCACCACATTCTCTTTACCTTTCTTATAAGAAATGTCATAGTCATATCCCAATAATTTTGAGATCCATTTTTGTTTTTTTGGAGTAGCCACTCATTTTTCTAAAAATATTTTAGACTCTGATGATCAGTCTTGATGGAATAATGTCGACAAATGATATATAGATGCCAATGAGTGACCACATATAAAATGGTAAGCATTTTCTTCTCATACGTGGACTTGCCCAAATTTCTAGGGGAAAGTACCTTGCTAGTAAAAGCCAATGGTCAACCCTCCTGCATTAAAACTACTCCAATGCCTGTACTTGATGCATCACTCTTGATGATAAAGGTTTAGAAAAATTTAGCATTTACAAAATAGGGGTGGTGGTCATAGCATACTTCAAATTAACAAAAGCCTTCTCGGCCAATTTAGTCCACACAAAAGAAATCTTTTACAACATGGCTATGAGGGGAGCTACTATCTTGCCATAATATTTAAAAAAAATTGTAATATCCTGTAAGACCCAAGAATCCACAAAGTCCCTTAAAGGTATGAGGTTTGGGCAATTCTTGCACTACCTGAATTTTATTAGGTTCTATTTGAACTCCTTCCTTAGTGACTATATGTCCCAAATATTCAACCTCCTACTAACCAAAGAAAAGTTTTAATTGCTTTTCATAAATTTTATGGTCAGACAAAAGTTTGAGAGTTGCTTCTAAGTGGTGAAGATGATCCTCCCATGTGCGACTATAAATCAAGATTTCATCAAAGAAGACTAGAATGAATTTGTGAAGATGAGGGCAAAAAATAGAATTCATCAAAATCTGGAAAGTGGAAGGTGCATTGGTTAACCCAAAAGGCATAACTAAAATTTCATAATGCCCTTCATGGGTTCTAAAGGCTATTTTGGGAATATCCTTGTTCTTAATACAGATTTGGTGATAACCCGATCGTAAATCTAACTTGGAAAAATATTGAGCCCCATGCAACTCATCTAAGAGTTTATCAATAATAGGAATAGGGAACTTATCCTTGATGGTAATTTTATTAAGATCCTTATAATACACACACAAAAACCAAGTTTCATCCTTATTTCTAACTAACAACACTGGTGAAGAATAGGGGATAACACTTGAATGGATAATTCTAGAAGCTCAAAGTTCCTATATAATTTTCTCAATTTTAGTTTTCTGAGCATAAGCATACCAGTATGGGCGAACATTAGGAGGTAAACTACCAGGAACAAGTTGTATTGCATGATCATGTGAGTGCTAAGGAGGAAGTCCCTTGGGTTCCTCAAATATGTGAGAATACCTATTTAATATAGGATGTAATTATTGTGGATGACTAGAATCCCTTTGCTCAGGAGTGGTGATAGCAAAAAATCAAGCTACCACACCATGGGAAGATTTATTTAACAATTTTTCCATATTATGAGAAAAAAATGAACTACTCCTTCCTTTATGCCACAAAAGGTATATTCCTACCCATATTGACTAAATCTGATCCATAATTCTACAAAATCCCATAATACTAGTCCTAAAATTCATAACCATTGTGCTCCCAGAACCAAATCACACCCTCCTAAGGGTAAAGCAAACATGTCAAACTTGATATTATAGTCCCCAATTTTTAGCTTAATATTACAACATTTTCCTTTACATGGTAGGGTTCCACCATTTTTTTTTAAAGTGAAAAACCCCTTGAGGGGCTGCCTTGGTCTTAGAGACCACAAACAGGGGGTTCTACACCATCAAAGTCACCCGAGAGTCACACCCGACCCTGCCCGCACCAACATTATCAATTGGATTTTGGATACCCAATTCAGCTTTTTGGTAGGGTGGAGATTTGAACCTAGGACCTCTCTTGGAGGATTTCCCTCTCCTCTCCAACTCACCTACAACACCTGCGTGGTAGGTTTCCACCATTTGCAATCATAACTTCAAAGGAATTACATGTGGTATTGTAATAGTTTCCTTATTTGGTGATACATGGATCAATAAAAGTATGTGTGCTACCAGGGTCAATCAAAATGATGACCCTTTGTCCCTTTCAATGGCCAATAACCTTTATGTTTTAGGGTGTGGATACTCCTACTAGAGCATGTATAGAAATTTCTAGTTGGGATTCCTCCTGATCGATCAGTTGATTTGTGGTTTCTATATCTTGAGGATCCTTCTCATCCTTAGAAGAGTTTAAAGTGGGAACTTCATCCATATCTAGCAAGTATAATTTTTATTGTACACACCTATGCCCTCAGGTATATTTTTCATCACAATTATACAAAACTCCTTATGTCTTCCTATGATCCATCTCCTCATGACTCAATTTTTCTATAGGTGGAGATTTATTAGTTGAACTTGCCATTGGCTTGTTCAAAAAAGATGACTTAGATGGAGGAAATTTAGAAGTTTGACCAAGAGCCTTGAATTTTTCCTCTACCAATTTAGCCAATTGTATGACCTGTGGTAGCGATTGAGGTCACAATAATTTAACCTCAGCCCTTATGTCATCCTTCAATCCACTCACAAAACAACTCTAGAAAGAATTAGCACTTAGTCCTATTGTTCAATTGGCAAGTTTTTCAAACTAAGTTTGGTATTCTTGAATAGTTGAAGTTTGTTTGATTTTAAAAAGGGCTCCTGTAAAACCTTCAAACTCGCTAGGACCAAAGTGAGTGAGTAGGCATTGACCAAAATCAAACAATGAAAGGTTAGGTTCAGCCTTTCTAAGCCACCAAAAATAATGAAGTGCATCTGATTCAAAATTAAAAGAAGCAATGGTCAACCATAGGAAACGATCAACATTATGAAGAGTGAAATATTGTTCTGCCTTACAAATCCACCCCTCAAGATATTTTCCATAAAAATTTAGAAAGTTTAATTTGGGTAACCTCATCCCATTTTGGTTGGGTACAGCTCATTGGTGGTAACTTGTACCAATTTTTTCTTGGTTTTGTGGAGCTATAGAATTAGTAGAGACTCTACTTTCCAATTCAACCTTCAATACTTTTTATGCATGGGTGAGATCAGCTATAGATTCTTGGAAATATTGGATTTGTGATTGCATTTCCTATATAATTTTGTTAAGCCTAGACATTATTTGGTTGCCCATATTGTCCACTTTGTTTTGAATTTCCCTCTCCATTAATTGTTGGTGAGTTCCCTCAACCATAATTGAAGGTTTGGATGCTTTTTGTAGGACTTACTAAAAATAGATAGGTAGCTTTTAGGAGTTACTATTTTTAGTAAGGGTCCAAAAATTAATTTGGAAAATAGGTTGCAACACTGATTTTAGGATAGGGTCCACTTCAGTGGCCACTTGATCTGAGCACTCAATGAGGATATATACTGCCTTCTTTGAATTTTTGTGATCTCATGGTTGGTTGCAAGTCGATATCAGGGTAATTTCTTTAACTTGGACTTAAAATTTCATTAGTCCTTGAAGGGCTTTGGTGTATAATAACAAGTAGCTTCTATTCCCAAAACTTTGGATCAATTTTATTGACTATTGAGAAGTTATGGCCTTAACAAGAAAAATAAAAAATTACCAATTTTGGAAAATCGGTGCAAAATTTGACCAGGGGAGACCAAGAATAATTTTTTCTAGAATAGAACGTAGAATTATATGCTAAATTTTTGAGTCAATATGAGATATGAGTGAAGAGATATCCTTGTTTTAGTAAAAATTCATTTTTTTAACTAGTGAGGTCGGTTTTGCCTCTGAAGATTGGTTTCAAAAACTCTATCAACTATCTTTGTCTTGTATGTTATAATTACTAACACTATTGTGTTCCATTTTTGAACTATATGACCATTGACTAATGCCTAAAACTTCTATTCCCTGTCTTATTCTAACTGCCACAAATATTCCTTGACTATTCTGACTAGCACAGGTAACTTTTCTGACTATGTAGGTGACTATTATGACATTGTTATCCTTACCACCCTGTATTCACTATTACCGGTAGAATTTTTTTTATTGTAATTGATTATAACCCCTTATTTTAGACTTTGAATATTCTTGTCTACCTATTATTCTTTGGTAGTTTGTAGTGCCTACTGTGCATGCAAGAATTATGGAATAGGGATGTCTTCTTTGTATGCTCAACTTTTGTGTAGGATACAATAATATGTTTAGAATTTTGGTTGCAAGTTAAGCAGAACAGAAGACTTTAAGAATAAACTTTGTTTGCAGGTTTAAATAGAACCAGGGTACTCTAGGCAAGGGCGTATATAATATCCATAGGCCCTATGTTATACTACAGTTACAAACAATAGTGCATAGAGCAATATTTTAGGCCACTACTCAAGGAGGATTCCACACATACCCTTGAGCACACTATCTACCTCTCTAACAGTACATGAGGGTAGTCTTTCGGGATGTTGTTTCCTATGCACTATGGACAATACAAGGCCGAAAAAACTTACTAGGGATAAAAATTTGTTAAATCATAGATGGTCTCTTGATACACCCAAATATGCATGAGAACACAATTTTGTGCATGAGTGTTTTCTGAGGCCTGGGTATTGGAGCCTTATCGCCCCTTCACTATAAACTGTATGGGCTATATAGCTTAGACAATAATGATAGCTCCTTTGTAATATTTTAAAACCCCCAGCATAGGGTTTCTAACCTACTCAACTACTATAAAAATAACTATAAAATTTTTTGACCTCTTATTGAAAAATAATTTGAAAAAACTTGTATTAAAAAAAATATCATTTACAAGTTGGGATGAGACTTTTCCCAGCCTTAGTCAGAGAGAACACATGTTTACAATAGTAAAAGAAGATTTGCATTGGAGCCAAATCTCTTAAAACATATTTCTACAATGACTGTTCACTCGTTTACAACTATAAAAGAAGATCTAAATTGAAGCACAAATCTCCTAAACAAGTATTTCTGGAATGGTTATCCAAATTAGCTAATCACTGGATTTGCTCACCAACCTGCCTAATCATCTCATCCTCAATAGCCATGTCACTGTGCCATTGAACCCTTACCTCCTTCTCAGAACCCATCTTAGCCAGGAAGTCTGCCACTTTATTTAGATCTCTACTCACATAAACTGGAATCACATCATCTAATTCCCTCCATAATTCCTTAATTTGAGTGACAAGAATCCTCAACCTCCATGTTTTCAAAGCAAATTTCCTCATGTAATCTAGAGCTCCAACCATTATTTGAGAATATGATTCTAGGATTATCCTCATATGACCTTGTTTTACTGCCCAAATAGAAGCAAATTTGATAGCTAAGGCTTCTGCTTCATTGTTTGTGGCTCTTCCCAAACCTTACAGTTCGGAGCCCTATTTGCTGGTGCTATTCCCTCCCGCGGGGGTCGAAGGAATAACGAAATATTGAATTGGAGACTCCCAATGTTCCCCTTATTATACCAATAGAGCACTATTCCAACATGATTCTGGAAAACCACTCCAATTCCAGCTCTACTCGGATTGCCTTTTGCAGCTCCATCAGTATTAATTTTAATCCAACCTTCTAGGGGTGGTTTCCAACTAGCTCTGTCTTTTCCCTCTTGCACTTCAAATTCCTTCTCCAATGCCCCAATAACAACCTGAATTTCCTCTTTAACAAAGACTTCCATAGTTTCTATGACTTTGCTCCAAATGACCTGCCAAACTCCATCTAAAGAAGAAAAAGTTTCTCTAAAAATTCTAGAATTTCTCTCCAACCACACTTGCCACAAAATAAAGTTTAATCCAAGCTCCCAACCAATACAAAGAGCTTTATATTTAAATCTATGCCTCTTCCATATTTCCCAAATATTAATCTGATTCAAATCACCATTAACTTGAATTTTATAATATAAAAACCGTCTCTCCCAAATTTGGTGCGTGAATGGGCACTCAAACATCAAATGATCAGCTGTTTCCCTGCTCTTGTACCATAAAACACATTGATATGTACCAATTATTCCCCTGCATATGAGATTATCAAAAGTAATAATTCCATTATGCATGAACTGCCAGGAAAAAAAGTTAACTTTCAGCCAACCCTTGGACTGCCAAATCTTTCTCCAATCCTCAACCTGATATGTATGAGGAGGAGGCTCTATAAGGATCTTATCATATCCGTCCTTCACTGTGTAGACACCAAGGCTCCCATAGACCCAAGCTAATTCATCCTCCTTGTATCTACCTGTGAGAAATATTTCTGCCAAGATTTTAGTCATGATGGGTGTCAAATCCGGAGGGATTGAAATTGGCCACTCATCCAACTTCTTAAACTGCTTAAACTTATAATCCTCTAGCTGACTAGTGTTGAAATAACTTTCAATTTGGACCCATCCCTTGGTTTCTATGGCTATTTTTATTGGTTGTAATTCAAGAAATTCAATAATGATAGGTGGGTATTGATCCCATGAATTTGTCCAAAATCGTGCCTTCTCCCCTCTCCCCACTTTTCAAAATAATCTATCTTTTACTACCTGATATCCTAACTTGAGAGCATGCCACACTAAGGATCCATTACCATCCAAAGGGAAACGACCCACCTCATTTGGGTTTACATGTACCAAATATTTACTAGTTAATATTCTACTAAATAAAGAAGTTGGTTGGGAAATCCACCTCCAGTAAAGATTTCTAGCCAAAGCTTTATTATTTAACTTTGATCTTCTCAGCTTACAAACCTCCTTTTACCTTGGGCTGGCTTACTTTATCCCAACCTACTAAGTCCCATTTCCTCTCTCCTTTTACTCCTTCCCATAAAAATTTTCTAGCCATCTTGTCCAACTCTTTCCATATGGTATGTGGGGAAACAAGGATAGAAAATTTATAAATTAGCATGGCCTAAATGACTAAATGTAAAAAAGTTAATCTATCCCCATAGCTTAACAATTTATGAGACCAATGATTAATTTTGTCCTTGATACAATCCAAAATATTCCTCCAAATATCTATTTTTAGTTTTTTTAAAAGCAAAGGGACCCCCGAGTATACCACTAGAAGATAAGTCCTTGTGAATCCCAAGATCTCTAAGATTTTGTCCTGAAGCATTTGATCAAGATTGAAATATACCACTTTGAATTTTTTATCATTGATGACTTGGTTTGTAGCCCTAAGGTAGACATTAAGTGTATCTCTAATCATTCTTTCTTCCCTGAAGCTGGCCACTCCCACCAATCTTGTGTCATCCACAAACTGTAGGTGAGTCAAAACTTCCTCACCCACCTTGATACCTGTTAGCAAACCTTGTTGTCTTCTCCTCAAGATGAGTCTACCCAATCCTTTAGCCAATATGAGAAAAATATAGGGAGAGCAAGGATCTCCTTGACGAAGGCCTCGAGTAGCTACAAACGATTGCAATGGAAGACCCTTGATTAACACTAAGTATGTTGGAGTAGAAACACAACTCATGACCCATTCTATCCAATCCTAAGAGAAACCAAAGGCTGCCATCATCTTTGACAAGAAGTTCCACTCCACTCTATCATAAGCCTTTGACATATCTAATTTTATGAACATTCCTCTATTACCAGATGTTTGAATTGAATGGATTACCCCTTGAGCTAGAACCACACCATCCAAGATCTGCCTACCCTCTACAAAACCCCTTTGCTCCGAGGAGATAATGTTATGTAGAAGAGGTTTTAGCCGCTCAGCCATTACCTTTGTGATTATTTTATATATGACATTGCATAAGGCAATAGGTCTATAATCTGAAATATGTACCCCCTCCTCCCCTTTTGGAATTACGATAATGAAAGTATGATTTAATGCTTTAAGCATTCTTTTACTACCTTTGGACTCCTCTATAACAGCCATTATATCCTCCTCCAAGTTATCCCAAAAGGCCTAAAAAAACTCAATTGGAAAGCCATCTGGACCTAGTGTTTTTTCGGTGCTCATTCTAAATATTACATTCTTCATTTCCTCTCTATCAATGGGTTTAAGTAGGGTCTAATTTTCTTCTTTAGAGATAATAGAGGGTATGATAGCAGTAACTTCTTTTTGAGCCTCTTCATATTGCACCATGCTTTCCTTAAATAGTTTAGAAAAATAATCCATTGAATGGAAATGCATACCTGGAATTGTATCAAAGGAGTGTCCATTCTCATCTTGAAGAGCTTCCATGTTGTTCATCTGTCTCCTATAACAAGCAGTCTGATGGAAAAATTTGGTATTTTTATCACCTTCTAATAACCAAGTGGTTCTTGCTCTCTATTTCCAGTAGGTCTCCTCTTGGTTTTCAATGTCCTCAATCGCTTTACGCAATGCATCATCCTCTTCTTTGAGCTACTTTGTAATTGTTCCTTCCATAAAGTGTTTTTGAACCTCATCCCATCTGGCCACCAATGGAGCTCTTTGGACCTGGAAATGTCTTGTTAGCTCGCCTCCATTGTTTCAGTTGATCTTTGACATAATAAAGTTGTTTGTGGAATCTAAACATTGTTGTCCCATATGCTAGGCGACCTTCTTCCCACCACTGTGGAATTTTCTTTTGAAGTTCCTCTTTTTGTAACCAAAAGTTTTCAAATTTAAATGGTTTGTGATGCTACACTATCTTGATCCCTCCTTCCAACAAAATGGGAAAGTGATCTAAAACTGGACCCTCCAAAATCTGAAATTTTATATTCCATTTTACAAATGCCTCCTCTGAAACCAAAAAGTGGTGTAACTTCACCTTCCTTCTATGTGGCTCCCTCCTCTTATTAGTCCAAGTATAGTTGGTTCCAGGGCATTTAATATCCACCAAGTGTAATTCCTGGACTTGGGCAATCATAAGTCGATCCCCTGGGTCCAAAATTGGGGTTCCCCATTCCTGATCTCTAGAGGATAATTTAGCATTAAAATTCCCAGCAATAATCCAGTCTAAATCTTCCTTAAGACTCTCATGTTATGCATAGCTTTCCATTGATGCATCTAACCATCTAGATTTTGAGCCCCATAAAAATTTGTGATTAAAACATGTTCAGTTGTGACATTATTTCTAAAATGTGATGTGAGAACACCCCTCAAAGCTATATGTTCTATTGCATTCCATTCAAGAGAGTTCCAAAGAGTAACTATCCCCCCTGAGGCACCTTGGGCAGCCACTTCCATATGACCAGCACCCCTCCAAATTCTGTTAACTATTTTACACAAGATCTAATGACATTTTTGTCTCTTGGATAAGCAAAAAATTTGTTTTACATTTTTCTAGGAGTCTTCGAACATTAGATTGATGGGTTCTACTGTTTAAACCCCTAACATTCCATAATTGTATTATCATTGGTTACCTTGAGAGCAGTAAAAATCTATTGGCCTCACCGATCTTCCAGTGATCAGTTTGTCTCCTTGAACTGCTATCAATTCCTTATTTGATTTCTACCCTCTCCTTGAGAGTTGCTATTTTTTTATCTCTTTTCCACCTGAGTTATCCCTAAAGTTGGCCTTTCTCTGTTCTTTTCTACTATGCCCATGCTAACATCCTTAATTATTGGTTGCTCTTGGTTATGCACTATCAATGCCCCTGCACTCTCTAACTGCGGTAACTCATTGTACTCAATTACCTACTCTATGATGGGGGGAGATGAAATAGGATATTGAACATGGATGTTATTATTTTCATTATTCCCATCCACTCCTTCCATGAATTATTCTTCTTGGTCCATTAGTATCTTAAATATCTCATACCTATTGGAGGGCTTGAGTTGGGTTTGCTCTTTACCATATTTTTTCTTTTGCCTTCTCCTTCTTTTGGGCTATTCAAAACCATCTACCTGTGCTTCTTTACCCTAAGAAATATTCGTTGGTTCTTTGTTGATTGTTGAATTACCCTCCATAGGAATATTTGACATTCCTAGAGGAGCCTCCATTTTTATGTTCATATTATTTGGGCAAGATCGGGCCAAATGCCCATATTTATGGCAAACTCTACATCTGAAGGGCAATGCCTCATAATCCAGTTGTTGAATCCAAGATAGTCCTACAAGTTCAAGTTCCACCTCTTTTGGTAGAGGTTGGCTAAGATCCATTTTCACACATAATCTTGCATAAACAATTGTGTTTCCTTCTATTATGTCTTTGGAAACACCCAAATGTCTTCCAAGGGAATTACTAATAATTTCCAATATCTGCTCACTCCAAAACTCCATTGTAAGTGCATACAAACAAATCCAAACTGGGACAGTAGTGGGTTCAATTCGAGGATCAAATACCACTCTCCAGGGTTGAAAAAATAATCCTGTCGGACCTTGATTCCTCTTTTCTAATTTGAAAGCCCTATTTCTATCGGCAAGTGAAGAAAAACTAACAATAAAATATTCATTGCTAATAAACCATAAAGAATACTCACCAAGAGGCTCCCAGTTTTGCCGGACCCAAGAATGCAAAAAATTCAGGGTAGGGCAAGTACCCATGAATTTATAGATCAAATCATGATTGGCTCTATATAAAACTATTTCTTCAATCATCCTTTTCTCAATGACAATATTTGGCCTTGATTCTGACTATGGCAAGCATCCATTAACTCGTTGAGATGTTGATCTATATCTAGCAGCCGTAAAGAACATTTTTAATGTAGTTTTTTATGCTTCTTTAGTATTTTATGGAGATTTATTCTTTAACAAATCTGCAAAAGAACTATGTCTCTCTAGAAGAGGATCCGGAGGTGTCCCCATTGGATCCTCCTGGGGCAGCAATCTTGTCTTCAAATCCACAGTAACCAAAAATCTCTTCGGCTACCTAACTGATGCCCTAGTTTTTCCCTAGCTCCTGCTTCACAAAATTCTCCCGCATTTTCTATAAGAGGTCATTTTTTTACCTCTTATTGAATATATATTTTTTATATTTTTTTAAATAAGGAAAACTGGCAAACAAAAAAATTGAACTCATAAATTGTATACCTAACAGTTGAATTGGCAGAATCCATCGTAGTGATAGTAGAACATGGTCATAGAAAGTACTCTTATACCACTTGGTAGGAATCTAATATTAAAAATAATACTCTCACACAAATACTTGAAAAAAACACACATGCTCACAACACACTTGGAAATAAAATGCACAATACGAAATTAAATTAAAAAAAAAAACAATCTCATAATATCACTTAACCACAAGCCTCTTCGATGGGGAAACCTCCTTCAATACTTCATTCAATTATGCAAAAATATACATATAATATTACCTCTAAAAAATTTAAGGAATTCCTCTAAAACCTAACTCCCAAGGTTGGCTTACATGCAAAATGTCACCCGAGCTAGAATCTCCTATCTATAATCAGTTACATTCTTGAAAAAATGGTTACATAGAAGGGCACCATTTGGCATAGGTGCTTCTTAATAGAACACTATAATAAAACATTACAAAATATTAGCATAGGTACTATCCACATTCTTCAAGGACTATTACATCAAGTGTTAGGATGGTATCCTAACACTTAAGGAATCTAGGGGTATCACATAACAACAATTTGGAAGTTCAAAATTTAACAAATATGGTAAAGCAGTTGGTTTCAAAAGTTGATATGATTCAAACTTTGAGTTTCACTTATAGTTATAAAGAAATGTGTAACCAACCATTGGATCCTATTGTTGCTACAAGACCTTATCCTAAGCACTTTCCTATGCCAATTTTACCTATATATAAGGGTACAAAATATCCAATAGAGCATTTAAGAATATTTAGGATAGCGTACCATTATCTCATATATGATGACATGTTGTTACTAAAAACATTCCCTAAGAGTCTTGGTGGCATGGCATTAGAGTGGTACTATCAGTTACCTAATTATTCCTTAAGGAATTTTGAAGAAATAGTGGAATTATTTGTTTAATAGTTTTATTCTTATGTTGAGAAAGATGTAACCATGAAAGTTGTTTATAATTTGAAACAAGGTAAAGAGGAAAGTTTCTCAGAATTTTTGTCTCGTTGGAAAAGTTTAGTAGGATTATTTAAATATACTTTACCTCCCAAAGATATGCTTGAAATATTTATTGAAAATTTGCAAGAACAATTATCTTATGCATTAGAAACTACTACTATCACATCCTTTGATCAAGCAATTGAGTTAGCAATAAAAGTAGAACATAATCTTATCAGAAGATGCCAACTCAAAGTAAAATAAGACAAACCTAAGTCTCTACACAAGAGTAAGCATACAGAAGGTGATGGTGCAATGGATAGTAGGCCTATTAATAATGGTGTTAACAACCTATAAAACATAATACTTTAGAAACAAAGGAATTTTACAAAGCTTAACATGTCTATGGAAGTAACTTTAAAATAGCTTTTGGAATCCAACATGATCGAATTGCCTCATATAAGACAACCAAATAATACATATAATTGGTACAAGGTAGGTCACCATTGTGTGTATCACAGAGTAGAAGAACATTGGACAAATTCTTATAAGAAGTTAAAACATGTGGTTTAAGAATTGATCGATGCAAGATGTATTGATAAAGGGAGCTCTCAATCATCAAATAATCAGCCTCCTATTCAACAAAATTTGACAACAAATCATAATATGGGAATATTTAAGGATACATTACCAAAGCATAATAAACAGGTAGCTAATCAGGTGTCTTATCTAAATGAGCATCCTCCCTATGGTAATATGGTTTGCATGGTTTGCATCCTACTCAACATTCTTAGTAAGAATGGAATTCTACATCACAGCACACTTTGTATTTGAGGAATAATCAAAAAAGGGTTTCAGAGATACGAACTCCACCTTTAGTATTGATACCCCAATCTAAAGTTTCATTTGACCTCCAAAAATAGTTGGCCAATACTTCAACTAATATTTCCATCTTAGAAATTTTGCAAACTTCTCCTAGCTATAGAGATGCTTTGATGGAATTTCTAAGACAGTAATATGTTCCTCCAGATATTTCCTCTAGTGCTATAGTTGATATTGTAGGGTGTCTTGGGATACATCATATTTCATTCTTGGATGATGATAAACCTTCCTCAAACCTACAAGAAGACTCTTCACTTTACATCACAACACTTGTTGGGGATACCTTTATCAATCGAATCTTGATTGATAATGGTTCTTCCCTCAATTTTTGTACTTATCAATTCTTTCAAAAATTTGGATTAAAATAGGAAGACTTGACTAAATCTGATATTATCATAAAAGCTTTCAACAATGAGTCCCAAGAGGCTTGCAGTACCATATCCATTTCTCTTAAGGTTGGGCCTAAAATATTGGATACTTTGATTTATGTGGTACCTTGTCTTGCATCTTCTAATATTATTCTTTAACATCCTTGTATCCATGCAATGAAGGTCATCCCTTATACTCTTCATCAATGTTTGAAATTTGAATTTAAATAACAAGTTATCACCATTCTGGGCGATCCTTGATCATTTGACTTTTTTTCAATGGTTGAGTGAGCTCAATATGAGTCCAAAATTTATCCTTATATATTTTCAATGGTTTCTCCACATTTCTCATCTTAGATATTAGATAAATTCCAAAAATTAAATATGAGTGAGTGTAGCACCCTAAAATTGGCACAGTTAAACCCTTAGTAAAAAGATAAAAATTTGAATTTTAACCCCAAAAATGCCCATTAACCGCCCGTTACCCGCTCCCCTTGTTTTCTATGCCATTTTTAGGATTTTTTTTACCATTGGACAATATCATCGACGATCAGATGAAATCATCCCAGATCTGATGAATTCGTTTGGAATAGAACGTCTAGGCGATTTCGTTCCAAAACTAAATTTTCATAATTAGCTCTTGTTTCAACTTCTCTAACTTGGGCAGAAAGTGTGTATGTGTGGTTAGAGTCTCCCCCATTGGAGATCTCCCAAATTGGGGTGATCTCCAACCTCCTAACCTCTCCCTAAATCCTATATAAACTTAGGATTTTTCTTGACTTCCCCCTGGCTTATTTTCCCTACAACTTTAGTTTCTCGTGCATTAGAACACCTTCGCACCATCGTTTGCATTGTGTATTTCAAGTTTTTCTTGCAGGAATTTTACTGTTTTTCATCTGGAGCAAGCTCGGATCGTCGCTGGAGATTCCAGACAATTTCGAACAATCTTGTCATAGATCGATGATGATCTCGTAATATTGGAGGTGATCTCGACTGTAGTCCATATTCGGGGCAATCAGAGCCCAGAGTTTGCATTTTTTTATCTTCTCTCTTTATTTCCTTATGCATTAACTTAGTTTATTCTATTTCTGCATTCTGGAGTTCACCTCATTTAGCATAGATGCATGATAAAGTTAAAATAAATTATTAAATTAATGCATTTCCTTTAATTTTTATATGGATTTATCATTTAGGCAAGTTTACTGTTATTTCTATCATTTCCCCTTGCTTTTGCAGTTGCATTTTTGGTCTTTGGTATCTGTTTTTGTGATTGCAGGTTTTTGACGAATTCTTTCCCCTTGCTTTGCAGTTGCATTTTTGGTCTTTGGTATCTGTTTTTGTGATTGCAAGTTTTTGAAGAATTCATCTAACGAATTCGTCAGGTAGATGACGATCTCGTCTGATCTTAAATGATCGACTATGATCTGAGATGATTTTGTGCAATTTTAGATGATCATGTAATATTTGAGACGATATGGACTTCTACAAACCTCAGAATCTTCATCAGGCATCCAAAATTAGGTACATTCTATCTTATTTAGCACACTTTCTATATTTAGCACTTATTCATGCTTTCTGTATCCATATAAATCAGCATTGGCATATAAAATAGCTTAGATTCATCTTGGTCAAACCTAAGAATTGAATGATTGAATATAAAAATGAACACATCAAACCCATTCTCAACCTAGGCATGGAAACTGCCACTCAAATTTTCCTAGTGAACCCACCATCCGTCAAAAATTCACCCTTATACACCTCCCCCGAGAGGTGCGACCTTCAAAGGGCCTCTCAGTCTGAGGTATTTTCCCATCCTTCTCGCATCCCCCTTTCGGGCGCGGATCCTATAGACTGAAGGTAAGGATGTGAAAAATTTGGAGCGATACATTTTGGTGAACCCAACGTGAATAACATAGGCATCTTTCTGATTCAAAATATATAAAAAAAAACAATATATATATATATATATATATATATATATATATATATATATATATATATATATATATATATATATGTATGTATACAAGAAAAACAAACACAACAAAATCATCATTTCAAGTTTGTATGTTTTAGATTCAATTCTAAATGATAGATACTAAATATTACTTTTAGAAGTACTAAAGAAACCATGATTTTTTACTCAAATCAATATGAGCCCATCAGTAATGTTGGAAGAATTCATCCAAATACATTTGTTTATTATGACCAACCTCATCCCTATTCAACATCACCTCCATCACGCTTTTCTCATTTTTCATCCATAACCCAACAGAACAATCCCTTTTCCAATCCTCTCCATAATGATATTATCTATTCTCACATATATCCATATTATGTCTATCAATCCACATATAATCCTCCTCCATCCTTTCAATATTCTTCTTTCAATATAACACATCCATTTCAACAAGAAAATACTTATTCTTCCAATCCTACCATGCACTCACATCATACTTCACAATCTTCCTATCATCATTCTACCCATAACAAAGAAAAGAGAGGTAAAAAACCATTAGGTCCTTTTATGACTGAACTCCTATGGCACTTATCAAAAACCTCTCAAAAAACTTCATCACATACATTTACAAAGCTCAATTAACCAATGGATATAATTCTCAAGAATTTACTTGATACAAATAAGATTTAACTCCCTTCCATAAGACAACTTGATACCACAGTAGATTGGTTTAAACCTGAGCTACATTGTGAATATCATAGAGTATATGGACATATGAAACAAAAATGTAAAGATTTAAGATGTGCAATTCAATATTTGATTGATGAGGGTCTTTTTAATATAAAGGAATTACAATCTACAACTGATTATAAATCTCCAATAAACAATCAAACTCCTACACAACAAATACCAATAATCAATCAAGACATAGGGATCTCCCAAGAACCCCTATTCAATTATCAACAACAAGAAACCAATCAAATATTGCATGTTAATGTGTCCCATCATGATGATATTATTAATATTGTAACAGAAACTACAAATGAGCAACCTCAAGTTCAATCAACTCAATTTGATATTCAAGATATGGATTCCTCATTTGACCAACCTTCAAAACTATCTTTGGCTCTAGAGAATGATCCAAAATGGAATGTAAACATAGAAATCTCATCTTTAGAATCAAAATCTCAATTTGAAATCCACTTTGATAGCCAACAACAAGTGATTAATCCTCAAGCAAAGATATCCCTTTTAGAAGTATTACAAAGTTCTCATAAGGAAACTTTGTTCAATATACTTAGCCAACAATTTTTTCCTCATGATATTTTCCCTAAGAACATAATTAATGGTGTAAGCCCTCTTGAGGTTAACCATATTTCATTCTATGATGAGGAGATTCCTTCCTCTACTCCACAAGAAGACTCCTATCTTTACATTATAGGATCTAGTAAAAAAACACCTATTAAAACTATCATGGTAGATAATGGCTCCTCTCTTAATTTATGCACTTATCAATTATTCCAAAAACTCAAATTAGAGGGGGAAGATTTTAATGAATCAAATGTTATTATAAAATATTTTAACAATGAAATTCAAGAAGCTCAAGGTACTATAATTCTTCCCCTTAATATTGGATCCAAGATCATGGATACTTTGTTTTATGTAGTATATTGCCCTTCACCTTACAACCTACTTCTCAGAAGTCCTTGGATTCATACGATGAGGGTTGTCCCTTCCGCTCTTCACCAATGTTTGAAATTTGAACTTGCAAATAAAATTGTTACCATACATGGTGACCCAACACTATTTGAATAATATTTAATGGTTGAAACATCAAGTTCTATACATTCTCCATTGTCACAATTACCTTCTAGCCATCACTTTTCTTCATCCATATATGATCATCAGCAGTACCATGTTCTTATAGCAATAAAACATCTATATTGCATAAACAATAAGTACTGAAATACCATCAATACATGAAGTTTTAATCCAAAAATCATATTATTGAAACATCCTTCAGTGCAAACTCACTACAATAGTTTCTTGCAGTTAAAGAATTACAAATTATTCTCATAGAGAAAGTTTAAAATTCTTGTCCTTTGGGTAACAACCCAAACATATGCAGGCTACAACCCACATGTATATTCGAGTTACAACTCAGAATGTAAAAACTTTGTTTGAGCTCCACTCAAACATGGATTAAGGTATACACCAGTACTTATATATCATCTTCTTTCATAATTCAACCTTAATGAAAGACTATGCATAATCATAAAAGCAAAGCATATAAACCATTGCATCATAATATTATTTATACATCATTCATTGAGACATATCATTAGAATTAGGTGTCAATATACTATCATAAATCTTCACTTTAGGATACTCATATATCCTAGAGTTCACTATGGCAAATCTATTTGCCATTGCTAGTGCATCACCTTTGATGCCCTCTTAGTGAACATAAAATCATGGAGAAGTCCCATACCTTCTCCAGAATGGACTCCTCATCCATTCTTCCATATCTAGAATATTTATTTAACAATTTATAGAAACCACATAATAACTCATTAATTATTTCTACTCAAAATCATAGAGAAATACAAACAAAGTATATAATCCAATGTTTATTGATTACGTGTTTGCTAAATTTTTAGTCAAACATAATATACATTCATATAGTTTACATTAATTCTCACAGAGAAGTGGTTCGAGTTCTAAATCATCTAGTAGTACTCCTACACCCACGAGGTATATTAATTGTGAACATACTAAAGCGTGAAGGTAAGAAAACGGTTCTCAATTCATCCCTTGCCTATAGAGGTAGTGAATTCTCAGTCTGAATGGCTATTGTGTATCTTCCACTATTCCTTTTAGTTAGTTCTTGTTAGAGTACATCCCACTATTCTCTAGCAATATCTCTTTCTGAATCTAATTGTCAAATTTGTTGTCTTAAGGGTTCTTACTCAAAATATACATTATCATTTTCTTGATAGCTTGAAGGACCTTCTTCTACACCTAGTTTTTGGTGTTCCTCTCCTTCCAAACTTTCTTGTTGAGCCGACCACCACTAGTCATATTTTAGGGTGGTATCCGCATCATCAACATCAGGAATATCTATAACTTCATCAATTTCTAAGGTCAATGGTTCCATAAGTGGTGGTATAAGATTTTTCCTCCCTATATTTGGATAAATCTTAGGATAATCTGATATTCCTTGTCTAGTACCAAATTGTCACAATACTTGAGTATACTAAAAATACTCGTATTACATGCTTATTCATCTTATCATCCACCTTGCTCGTTGCACATGAGCTATATGAAAACTATCTTATGCCCAAATTGGACCTAGCCTCCACGGTCTTCAAATCACATCTTGGGGCTTCAAATTTTCCCATATAGAGTGATACAACTCCCAACTACTTTCTCGTGGCCTTTTTAACCACATCTCTTTCCCCCTTGTCCACCTTAATACATAATTGGATTTCGTATCTATCAAATTATGAACATCATAAGGTAGACCTTGAGGTCTCCTTATAGCTATATGTTCCCACATCCATACCTATAACAGTAGGTTACAACTTAACCCTGATCGCTTTGGTGCTCGTACCTCAAACAAATCCCTATATATTTGGGCTAATAGAGATGGTGCCCAAGAAAACACACTTAAATACTCTATCAAGTCCTATACTATACCTAGCATATTTCAAGGAAACCTTACACCCGTTGTATCAAGAAGAATAATGTTTGATATCAATGCCATCACCATGGCTTGTCTAGATGATATTACACCATACATAAAAAGCAATTCATACAAAATACAACCCTTAATCATATTCACATATTTACACTCAGATTTGAATACTCTCTCTATAATCAACCCCTTTTCTAAATCATTTGTGGTTATTATTGCACATCCCTTAATTGGCAGTCGATAGATTTTGTACACATCCTATAGAGTAACAGTTATTTCTCCAATAGGTAGCTAAAAAGTTCCCCTATACGGATCCCAAATTTCAATCAAAGTTGGCAGATACCCTCTGTTAGTATGTACTGGTTCTAAAAAGGACACACCTGTTAAACCTATTTCACCTACCCATTGTCAATCATTGACATCCAATGCACTCCTTGCTCCTTGAAATATTGGCCTAGATGCATAACGAGGTATAATAACCTTTAAGGGCTCTATTTCTTTTGTTCTACCTCCATGACTTTTTTCGACATTGTTCGAGGCCATTTTATTTTCTTACAAGGTATGCACTAGCATATCAACAATCAAGAATAACAGGATTAAGAATTTCACTATGGGGCTTGCTCCGAACAGGATTGCTATAAGTAATAATAATCCAAACGTAAGTAAAATCTCGCTGATCTTCATAATTCAATCTTGTTTACTATAAAGTTTGTTCAGACTTGACCTGGTTCTAGATCTTACAGTGTTCCATAGTTATTTTATTCGATCATCAAACTGGTCCTGATCAAATTTTCCAATCAATCACTCTGTTGGAATATGTAATGCAACATTGTGTAAATTATTCTTAGACTAAAATATAAAGTCTAAAGAATAATATTTGAATTAGAAAATAATTCTATTTTATGTAAAAATATTCCCACCCAATTAATAAATAAAATAAGGGTGCTAGGAATATTTAATTTGTGGAAAAAAATTATTTTCCCTTTTCTAGCAAATATTAAAAAGTAACCAATCACTTTTTAATATTTGATAGATGCCACTTATCACACATCTCAAGATAATATTGTGATAATATTAGGGTAATTTTAGGGTTGTAGTAGAAAAACTTCTCTTTAAATAGGGGTGTTGTCTACTACAATATATATATATATATATATATATATATATATATATATATATATATATATATATATATATATATATATATATATATATATCATGTTGATGCATATTATTGCATAACATTGAAGCATTCTTGTATTGTTGAATCATTGAGTAATATAGTGAGCTTCATAGTGGATTTTTCCCTTCTTCATTTGAAGTAGGGTTTTACCACTTAATATTGGTGTTGTGGGTTTTCCTCTTTTGTGTGTGATTGATCTTGTGGAGCATTATTCAATCTTGGGGAGACTTTGCTTGTCTCACACACTCTTCACATATCATTTTTCAATTTACTCTAAGTCATTTACTATTGTACTTTTTCAAAATTCGAGGCACTAACATCTTCATGCTTGAAATATTATTTCATGCCTAATCAGTATGGCTCATAAAAGTCATCTCGTTATTGCCCTTTCGATGACTCCAATAGTCATTTTATGTGCAATTACTTGTGCATTTGAAACTTATGATACCCTCACACATCTAATCATTGTATATTGCCTTTATTGGAAATAAACACCATTGCGTGTTTTTATCCGAAGAATGTATTTTCATATTTTTGCACGTTGTCAATAGCGCAATAACATTTTTTAGCATAAAGTATAGTTTGTTATGGGTAATTAGTCCCTTATTGTCCTGGATTAACTTAACTATCATCCATATCCATTCTGATACCGCTTTACTCTTATTAGATATTGATACCACATGCACCATGCAATGGGATTATCTTGTGTTTATATAGTGTATACCATACTAACAAACTTGGAAAACATTTGGGGTATACATATCTACGGAATCAGGATACTTGAGGAAGTTAGCAATGGTGATGATTCATATGATGATAGTTGGATGGTGTCCATGAGTCAGATATGGTGGTTCTCTATCTTACATTCCTTCACCATAGCTGGGGTGTTCAATTATTCCTCTGGCCAATGGCCACATTTGTATTCAAGAGACTACTTGGTCTCTTCAATTCAATAATTAATAATATATAACATTATTTTGGTGTTTAGTCCAAATTAATTGGATTTACTTGATCGTTCCAAGTTCTAGGCTAACTCTAACTTTAGCCAAAACTTAGCCTCAATAATAAAAAATCATTTAGAGAGTGATTAATGAATTTCCATTCATAACTAAGGAAGAGTTTACTCAAATGTATTTCAAGGCTGTTTTCCCTATAACAGTGAATAGGAGTAACCCTCCTATTTCAAATTGCGGGTTTACCTTATTATGAAATTCTACTTGAGCAATTCATTTCCTTGATTCCATGAAGGAACTAGATCCATAATTTTCCATTGATTTTCCTTAGCATTTTCCTCACAAGGTTATGACTCTGAACTGAATTTAGTCATTCTTAAATAGAGTTTTATTTTTAGTACCACATGCATCGCTTCACATCAAATTGCTATGTTTAAATAATGCAAAGCACATCTACTAGATTACGATAAAGCAAGATGATATCTTTAACCGTGGTAAAGGTTCAGGTTGAGGATATATTTGGATGAAATATTGCTAAAAATAATTGCAATCCATCAGAATTTGTCATGATTGAGATATTCAACTTCTTGGCCAAAGGCCAAATTGTAACAAGAATTAATTAAAGAAAACATTCTTTTAGTTTGACTTGTATCCATAATTTGCCAAATTTGGATATAACCGAAACTTAGTCCATATGTCAAATCAACCAATCTTTAAGAATTTTTTTTAATATTCTTGTCAATGTGTCTAATGCACGATTAAATTGAATGTATCTTCATGTGGGTCTCTTATAGATGAGTATCCAAGTAAGTTCAAGGTTGCACTTCACAGGAATCTAACATGATCAGTGTCTATCATGTGGATAGGAGTGGCCAACCCCTATAATGATCTGTGAGTAAGGTTTATTTACCTTGTAATTGGGAATTCTCTTATATATTTCAACAAAAACACCCTTTCCCTAGTATTTTAAATAAAATATTAAACTAGTCCAAATGTTAGGTCTCTTTCAACCCGTACATTAGGTGTATGCCTTGAAGATTAGCTTGCTCTACCTCAAGGATAGAACAACAATCATTGCAATGCTTAGCTATACCCTACCAAAAATAGTAAGCTAAGGGGGTTATCATGCAAACCCACATAGACTTGTAAATATCTACCATTATACTTTGCTTGATTTATTCAATTATAATCTCCAAGAAAATAGATTAACATGTTTATTTTTCCTCATGATTATTATAGAAAACATTGATATGTAATAATTTTTCCAACTGAATGCAACTAGACACAATACATTTTGCATAATGTAATTTTCTAAATTATTCACCATTCAAAGGAAGGAAATACCATACTTTCCTAAGACTAAAAATCCCATTTCATCTCATATCATCTTCCACAATGATATGCCTTTGAAGTGAACATTATTACAATCAACCTTTACCAATCATACTTTTGCCATATAGCAGGAATTTAATGTTTCCAAATGGGTTTAATTTACTTATTCCCCATGACTTATCAATTTTATTATCTTCCCCAGATAATATCAGTGTTGCACCAATTCATGCAATGTTCAATTTCTAGGTAGGCTTATAGCCATTTAGCCTAGAAGATTTTAGTAATTAACATGTTATTAATTAATGGTTTTTTATTCCACCATAGCTCAAGTGAGCATTCAATAGTTTGAATTAATATATGGTTTTTCCTTGCCCATATATTTTCTAACCTGGATCTAATAAGAGTCCACTAGTTAGCCTGGGCTTTGATACCAACTGTAACAACCCCCATTGTCACTACTCAACTATTCAATTTATATATATATATATATATATATATATATATATATATATATATATATATATATATATATATATATATATATCAATCCTCTCTCACTAGTCAATCATGAATGAAGGACATATTCATGATCTAGATGAAGATATTGCAGTGGATAAGTAAGTTTCCATTTAACAATTAACTAAAGTCCCATACCATTAGTTAATTGAATGTTCAATTTGCCATTTAGTTTAATTCATTAAAGCATTGGTTAGGTTTACTTATTAACCATTCATCATACATATTTAATCGACCCATGATATCATCATCTAATTACAATATCATGAGTTAAGAGTAACAATATTTATTCATAGCTCTTTTATCCATAAAGCAATAAGTAACACAACTACATTTCCTTGAAATATTAATCCATTGCATGTTTGCATAGAACATTCATCATAAGCAATTAATATTTAAACATCATCTCATGATAAACCAAATACAATATTCATACATCCATAACATTTAATTAAGATCATTTGCAAACCATAAAATGTAGACACAACATATATCCTGGGAACCCTTAGGGGAATAAACCCAACCTCCAAAATATGTGCTTTCCTCATATTCATAAATTTAAGATGTCAATATTACAATTATAGAATGGCATCTACATATCCCTTTTAATCAAATACAACTCAAGGAGTATAATTATCCCATCTCAAGTTCATGATGCAATTAAAAAATTTCCCAATTCCTATCTCTAAGTCATCATTATAACATTGAGATATCTCTCATTCCAATAAGGAATCCATATGTTCCTTTACAATCCATGATGCAAATAAGGAATCTACTAATTTCTTTCTCTAAGTCATCATATGAGTTTTTTAAGGTTTTATATTTGTTTATGATAATCATTGGAGTCACATTTTGGAGAAGTCTCATCGACTTTAGAGGGAATCCTATAAATTCCCTTAAGAATGAATTCCCAATTCATTCTTCATGATTGATTCACAGTCAATCACTTGTATAGTGAATTTAATGTCCCATACCTTTAAATCTATAAACATTCGTTCCTTCAACCTTGAAAGTCTAAGTTCATTATTTGTAAAGATAACCTAAATTATCCTGATGTCTCCCATTGAAAAAATCCCAAGTTGACAATATTTCTTCCTAATATTAGGTTTATCTTATAGTATAAATAAAAACCCCTTAGAGGATGATTTTGGATAATATAAAGAGCATTATCCTATAACTATTTTCCATTCGATATAAACCAATTTGAATCCGATTCCATACTACACAATTCATTAATTACTTAACCATCATTTATCCAATTTGTTTACCAATCAACTGAATCAGCCAAGATTAATTCCAATAGTTAAGCCATATGCTTTCTTCATTAAATTATACAATAAGATTAATTGCAATAGCTAAGACATAGGATTTCTTCATTAAATTACTCAATAATATTAATTTCAACCATTAAGCCATATGCTTTCTACACCAATTTATTTAAACTAAGACTAAGAATGATTCCAATAGGTGTTGTTTCATCAACATCCCCACAAAATCTTGTTGTTCACTCTGCCAACCTCCAGCTAGTGCTCAAATAGTGTGAGGGTGGAATATCACTCCCTTATAATAATTATGGCCCTACTCGTGTCCAAGTGGGACCTAATTTTCCACTAATCCTTTAGTGGTATTCTTCCTAATGAAGCTGAATTCTCACCATGAATTTTTTTATCATGGCAAATGGTCCTAAGGCAGGTGCAGGTATTTCAAACCATATTAGGCACTCCCAAATACCACTAGTGGTATTTAATTTCCTGTGAACAAGGGTATTTCAATCTGCATCATTCTGCAAGTTTCTTCAAGGTTTGATCCAATATCAAGTGCACTACAGAGACTAAAACTATATTATTCTTCGATGACCCTGAAATCCACCATAGATTTATATTTGTATGAATCGATTACACCTACCACTAGAGTGAGGTTGTTATAGATGTGAAGTCTATTTTGTAGTGTCTCAATATTTTCCCCAATCCTATGGGGACTATTGGAAAAGATGGTTTTGGGTAATACTTTGTTACACATCCTATGTGAGGATTAAACCCAAATCATCTAATTATTAATGCAAGTGAAGAACCTACAGATTACTATTACAAACACCCAACTCAACTGTGTATGGGTTAATATGGAAGCTCTATGACACATATACGATGTTTCATCATAGGTTATGATGATTTTTTCCTATTGTGAGTGTGGTCATTCTCAATGAGCATTCTGATGTCCATCTTCTAATTGTTATCCAAGTATAATAAATTCTCATTGTAATGAATCTATGATGTTCAATCCAAGGTTCAGTTTCATCTGACATAATGTGATGAATCGGGTTTATTATTGACTATAATAGAGGAGTATGTTTTAATACAATAAAAGAGGCTCCCCCTTACAAGAGGTCCAAGAAACATAATGTCAATCGAAGATCTAGCGCATTCACATTTGTTAGAGATAGGTGGGCTGATATCAAGGAAATCCCACTTTCCTCTTCTCGGTGTTTGGAAATATTGAGTTGTTATCTCGATCAACAATCACATTGATACAAAAAGCTTTTTGGATTATGAATCCAGCAAAGATAGCCTTACCTTGTAAATACTCATAGTGCATACCCTAATGTAATAGTAAATATTTCCATTATCTCAATTGAAAGTACACATAGATCCTATTATGGAGCCATCTATGATAGATGCATGCTACACACAGCATGCACCAATGATTATCGTAGTTAATGAGGTTAATGATGCCATGGAATAGCATGGAATGCCATCCCTAATAGATGCATGTTATCCACAGTATGCACCGGTGATTATCATAGTTAACAAGGTTAATGATGCCATGGAAGGGCATCGAACTGAATATCATAGTCAACATGATTCCCACAACTACCATGATGAAACACATTAAGAATGGATTCAAAGCTTCATGAGATTGGGAATAGCCAAAGGTTCTACTAGATAGCACAAGTTTAACTTGCTAAATTGGTTCTATTTATAATTTTGAGGGTCAACCTGAGATATGGCCTTATATGTGTAAAGTTTGATAGAAAATAAAGCTTACCCAATAAGCTTTAACACATTTTTAAATGGAAAAGTAACCCTTTGTATAATAACAATTCCAATAAGCTTTAACAAATCATATAAGCTTTATCAAACTTTCACATCCAATATATATTTTTTATTTATACAAGCTTGTACTAGTTTAATCTTCATGGAGGAGTTAAATATAAACTTGATTACAAGCATTCATAGGAAGTTTTAAGAGGATTAACAACCATTGAATAATCAAATATGGTAAATAATTATAGATATTTTTGTTCAATATTTGACTAAAGAGTAAGAAGGATCCAACCTGAACCATATTTTTCTAAAACTTCAAAGTGGTATCTTCTTATCCTTCCTCCTTTGCTTACTCCTCCTAATATTCCAAGCTTGTTTCTTACTATGACTAGGAAATCCTTCAAGCCTTATGGTTTTTGATCCACCAAGGTGGAGAGCATACTTCCTAGGCCTCAAGACTTTCTTACTCCCTTTCTTGACAAGGTGTCCTCTATTTATAGGTGTACATTCTCACGAAAGGCAATATTCCCTCTATTAAACAATCCTTCCACTAATGCAGGGTAAAGATAATTTAATAATATTAAATCCTAAGTGGGAATAAAGGGTGAATATATTTAATCTCCACTAAGGGCAATGATGTAGACACTATAATATTCTCTTGTTTAAATATTATATGCCCCTTTGAGTGGACAAATAGCCCATCCACTATGGATTTAAAATAACACCACCTTTCCTTAAATGCATGACACCTACGGGGTACTATAATTAGGATATTATTAACCCCATTCATGGAGCATTAATCCATTTTAGTCTAGTCAAATTAGACACTTTAGGTGAAGAAATTCCACCTAATTATTTTCCAAAACCTATGCAATTAGACTTATTAGTCACGATTAACTAATTTTCATAATAATTACTATTTTTCCAAAACCCTTCTAAATCCTTAATTTAGAGTTTTGTAGTAATATTTAGGGTTAACAACCCCTTAGATAGGTATTAATTGATCCCTATGATCAATTAATATACCTTGAAAGGGTTTAAGGGAAACGACCTGTGATAGAAACAATAGAGGGTTAGGTCACCGATGAGACAAGAAATTCTATCTGGGCATGAATTTTTTTAGCTAAGTTTCTTTTTCCCTTTCATTATCTTAGAAGTTTTGTATGAAAATTAATTATAGATCTATTTTCAAATAATATAATAGTTATCGGATATACTGGTAAAATTTAGAATATTTTGAGTTATAATTTCCTTCCCATGGATCGATTTACAACTAAATTGTTAGAAACATCCCTAGTAGTAGATGTTAGTGAGGGCCTCACGGAGAAGCGATCCTTGTTCCTCAAATATAGGGTAGTTTTTGGTATAACAAATTGGGCATTGGCATTAAAAATGGATTGATAGGAGTTGGAAGTCTCTAGGAGTGAGTCTACCCTTTCTTCCTAGAGGTTTCTTCCTAGCCATTTTTTATTTTAGAGAGGAAAGAGATAGAATCTTAAAATGAGGTCCTTGGTTTATGGGAAGAGCAAGACTCTTCCTTACTTGTTGGTATGAAGGCTTTGCACCTAAAAATGGAAATATATCCCTAGTATCATTTTGGGTTAAGTTTTATGGATTACCTGAAGGCAAATCGACTTTACTGGTCAAAAAATTATGGAATTGTAGCAACCGCAATGGTAGCAGCCCATGGAATGTAGCACCCACCACTGTAGCATTCAACACTATAGAAACCTGCTAACTATAGCAGCCCGTGCACTGTAGCGACCAAAAAAATTTTGGCCCTAAAATAAAAAAAAAATGGCAGATTTTGGAGGCAGCTAGTTATGATGGATGGAGTAGCAAGGAGGAGGCACGGGAGGTCTAGGGGCAATAAACCCTAGGTGTGGGGCTTCGGAGGGTAGATCAGTAGATGCGGTAGGTGGGGGCTCTGGTGAGATAGCAGGCCCCCAGGCAGAGGATGTGGACAAGGAAGTTCTATTGGAACCGGTCCAAGGGTGTTGGGCGGATGCGATTGAAGATTTCTTTGAGGGGGACCAGGAATCTATGCGTCAGGATCAAAGTAAGACCCAGGAAGGAGACAAAGAGAAACCTGGAAACTGGAGACCTTCATATCTTAATGCTCTTCGTGGTAAGAAAAAATTATCCGACTCTTGTTTTAATCTAAAATCTGTCAGTGGTAGGTTGCATGTCCTGGATACCTTAGCTCAGCATGTGGCTATGGAGGGCAGAACATCTCTGGTGGCAAAATTTATGGGGGTGAGGTTAGAATTGGAAGTCATAAGGAGATGGGCCATCCAAAAATGGCAGCCAAGGGCCGATATGATGATTAAGGCTTTACCTAAGAGTTTTCTTTTGGTGACATTTCAATGTGAACAAGACATGGAAAGGACTCTCCAAGGAGGTCCTTGGTTTTTTGGGAAAAGGGGCTTGTATCTGAAGCGTTGGTCCCCCGATTTCAACCCCCAGACTCAGGTGCTAGATTTGGCTCCTATTTGGGTTAAGATGTTGGGATTACCTCTACTTTTCTGGAATGAACAAATCTTGGTTGGGATAGCTATAGAGATTGGAGAACTAATAGCTATTGATCCTGTAACCTTGAGAAAAAAATACTCCTTTTTGATCGCATGTGTGTGTTGGCGGACCTGAGTAAAGAGCTCCCTAAATCCATTATATTGTCATCTATGTTTGGCCTTCATACTCAGGTCTTTGAATATGAAAATATGTCTTTTAAGTGTAGTGTTTGCGGGAAGGTAGGGCACCAGGGTATCCACTGCATTTCCAAGAACCAGCCCCCACTCCAAAATACTTCTCCTCAAACCCTAGATAAAAATATCCCTCCCCCACAGATCTCCATTCCTACCCAACATGGGCCTCAAGGACATGGAGCTCGAAATCTGAATATCAGAGACCCTGTTCGCCCTATTGTAAGCAAGAGGCAATGTTATAACCCTCCTCCCAAAAATACCTATGCCCTAAAACCCTCTCATAGGGGAGCTGGTCCCTTTGATGGGAACCCTCAAGCTCAACCTACTCCTAAGATGATACAGCAAGCCTCAGAGCCAAATCACAAAGGAAAGAACCCCATAGATCAATGCCCTGGGGCAAGTAAGTTTGATTGGGTAATATGGGAGGCCTATGGAGGCTCAATGGAAGTGGTCCCATGTTCTGCAAAGAAATTTATGGGAAGAAATTCCAAGGAGATCAACATCCCAGTGGAGAACAGTTTTGATGCATTAAATCATCTGAAGGGAGATCAGATGGATAGCCAAGAAGTGGAATCTGAGGTAGAGGAGACTCAAGAGAAGGATTTAGAGGAGAAAAATCATAGGAAGGAGCAGGAAACTAATAATACAGGCAAGGATACTCAGGAGGAAGAGGTGAACCACCAAGATCAGTGTAACCCCAAAGCAGGGAAAAAAGAATCTACTAATCAAGAAGCTAAGAGCATGAAATCATCTCCACTATCAAAAAGACCAGTTAACCTAGAAAGCCATATTGTTACCCCAAAGACCAAGACTGACCTATCCAAGATGGTTACTAGAAGCCAAGTGAATCCCAAGGAACCCCAGCCTAGAGCGGATGTATGGGTATATGGTTCGGTAGGAAGATGGAAACCTAGCAATGCTGCCTTAATGCAAAAAGAAGTAGAGCGAGGAGTGGCTGATGGCACTCAAGCAGTATTGCTCTTTGGGGCAAAGGCTCGAGGATCCAAAGCCCATAAATGAAGATTATTTCATGGAATATTCATGAGAGTAATCCTATAAAAATAAGAGCTTTGTATGCTCTTAGACAAGAACACAAATCGGATATGATTTTACTGTAAGAAACTAAAATGGAGGATAGTAGAGTTATTCCTTTTAAGAATAGGACTTGGCGAGAAGCTAAAGTAGTAGGCCAAGAGGCCATTGGAACAGCAAGAGGGTTTTTGGTTATGTGGAACAAGAATGTGATTGATAGTAGAGTGATTATGATGTCTAATTGGTTTATTTGTCTCTTATGTGTGGATAAAACCATGTAGGAAGAGTGGATCTTAATGAATGTATATGCTCCAGTTAGACAGGGACTGAGAAGGGTTCTTTGGAATCAGCTAGCTAAATTGAGGGAGACGGTCCCCAACTACCCTTGGATTGTGGTAGGGGATTTCAATTTCTACCTTAATCCTGCAAATAAATTGGGGGGATCTCAAAGAATAATTGCTGATATCTAGGAGTTTAGAGATTTTTTTGAGCAACATGAGCTGATGGATGTGGACTTGCGTAGATTATCCTATACATGGTCTAACAAAATATTAAAGGAAAACCAAATTCAGATAAGATTATATAGGTTTCTTCTTTCTCAAGAATGCCTGGAGAGGTTTGGGGACTCTTCATTAACGGCACTCCCAAGAATTAGGTCTGATCACAACCCAATTCTGTGGGAAATAGGGGAGGACTCTAAGAAAAGATACATCAGACCCTTTCGATTCAAACTTATGTGGTTCCAACATTAGGATCTCAAGGATCTGGTTGCCCAATGGTGGGAGAAAAAGTATAATGGTTCAAAACTGGCCCAAGTGGCATGTAAACTAAGGAATGTGAAGGCTAACATTAGAGAGTGGAACAAAACTTCCTTTGGCAATATTTTTGTTAAAAAGGCAGAACTAAAAGACAAGATCAATGAACTACAGGAGAAGCTGAAGTCAGAGCAGCTTACAGAGGATCTGAGAAACTAGGAGAGGGAGCTGTTAGCCGAATACCACACGATGCTAGGATTTGAAGAAACCTTTTGGAGGTAGAAATCCAGACTGCGTTGGTTAAAGGAGGGTGACAGAAATACAAAGTTCTTCCATGTCTCTAATATTTGCCACACAGGAGTACTAACAAAATTAAGGAGATCAAGATGGCCGATGGGTCTAACACCAAAGATATGGAAGTCATAAGGAGGGAAGTGGTTGAGTACTTTAAATGGTTGCTAGAAGATGTAAATCCGACTACTGAAGAAGAGGACTCTCTGTTCGCAGCCATTCCACCCCTCGTAACTAAGAATCTTAATGGATTCTCACTTAGTCCTTTCACAAAGGAAGAAATCAAGAAGGTGGTTTTTGACATGGATGGTAACATCTCCCTAGGACCGGATGGCTTCCCCGTAGCTTTCTTACAGAAGTTTTGGGATATCCTAGGCAATGATGTAGTGGAAGCTATAATTGAGGCTCAAAAGGACATGGAAATCCTAGAAGGAGTTAATGCTACATTTTTAGTCCTCATCCCTAAACTAGTGGGAGCAATGGAATTTTCTAGTTTTTGCCCTATCAGTTTATGTAACACTCTGATGAAGATTCTCACAAAAACAATCACCAATAGGCTGAAGGTTATCCTTCCTTTCATCATTGATATGAACCAAGGAGGCTTTGTGAAAAGGCGACAAATACTGGATGGTATCATCACAATTCATGAGGTTATTCATTCAATGGTGGCTACTAAGGAAGCTGGTATGTACTAAAGATTGATATGAATAAAGCCTACGATCGGGTCTCATGGCGGTTCCTCACCAATATTTTGGGTAAGTTTGGTTTCTGTCCCTAGTGGATTAAGCTAATTTTTAGTTGTATCTCTACTACAAGATTTTTTGTCATGGTGAATGGGTCACCCTCCAGTTACTTTAAGAGTGAAAGGGGGTTGCGACAAGGAGATCCTTTGTCTCCATACTTGTTTATTATTTTAGCGAAAGCATTGGGTAGGAACATTTCAGCAACGATGGCAGATGGTCGATTGGAAGGTTTCAAACTAGCCCCATTAGTAGAGCTACTGTCTCACCAATAGTTTTTGGATGATACAATCATTGTGTCCAAAGCCTCATTGCCTCAGGCTAAGAAGCTGAAGAGAATTCTAACCAAGTATGAGACAGAAGCAAGACAATACATAAACTATAAGAAGAGTAGCATCTATTTCTTTAACACACCTGGTGGGAGGGAGGAAATAATAGCTAACCTCTTCGGTTGTGGAAAGGAGCTTCTACCAGCAACTTATCTAGGCATGCCTATGTTCGAAGGAAGAATGAAGGCTACATTGTGGAACTCGATCATTGACAGGATCTCCAAAAAGTTAGCAGGGTGGAAGGGCAGCTTTCTCAGCTCCGCAAGAAAAGCCTTATTAGTTCAAACTACTTTACAGAGCATTCTAATTTACTGCATGTCTCTATTTAGAATTCTTGCAAAGGTCTGAGCTACATTGGAGCAAATTCAATGCAACTTCTTATGGTCAGGTTCAGAGGAGAGAAAGATAATTTCGTTGGTAGCATGGAATCAGGTGTGTGTAAGCAAGGATCAGGGAGGCCTGGGGCTAAAGAGAATGAAAGAAATGAATCAAGCTCTGATTGGCAAAAAGGTATGGAGATTTATCAATAATGATCAATTGGGATGGGTAAAACTTCTTAAGGCAAAATATATCAAAAATAATCAGGACTTCCTAAAAGTTGATAATCTCCCTAGAGGATCCTATTTTTGGAATTTTTTGTTCGAATGTCGGGAGGTAGTCAGGAAAGGCATCAGATGGAGAATTGGTAATGGAAGACAAGTGGACTTTTGGCAAGACCCATGGTTGGAAGAGGCCCCTCTGAAAGATAACTTAGACCTTTAGGTCCTCCAACATAAACTTTCAAAGGAAATGGGAGGAAAAGTAGGGGATTTTATTGTTGTAGCACAGGAAACTTCCTCTTGGAAGAAAATCACAGTTCATAATCTGTCAGAGCAATAGAAGGTGGCCCTAACCAAACTCAATGATTCTTTAAGGGTGTTCCCGATCATTCCTGGGGAAGGAAGAGACAAGGCGATTTGGGGAAAAACTACAAGTGGGATCTATTCGAAGTAAAACCTGCCTATAAGTTAATCCACTCAGGATTCAATGGCTGGACTCCGACTTCTATTATTTGGTTAAATAATTTAACCCCAAAAATAAATTTCTTCTTTTGGTTGGCAGTTCAAAATAAGATTCTGACAACAGATAATATGCAAAGGAGAGGTTTCTAATTCATCAATTGATGTATCTTGTGTGAGAAAGCGATAGAATATGTAAGTCATATATTTCTAACTTGTGAATTTTCTTGTACAGTATTCCAAATGATCCTGTCTAAATTTCATATAGATTGGGTCTATCCAAATAGCATGTCTGACTTCTGCATACAGTGGGCTTCCCCCTTTCGGGCGAAACTTTTGACTTGGCTCTGGAAGCTCAGCTTACCCCATTTTTTATGGGGGATATGGAATGAGAGAAATAAGAGAGTATTTAAAGGACATAAGAAAGATCCCAGGTTATGTGGTAATAAAATAATTAGAGCTTTGAAAGAAAACTGGAAAAATTTCTTCTTCAAAAATGAGACCATGTCTCTAAGGGAAAGGAGGATTTTGCGGAACTGGGGAGAGGAACTTCCATACCTAGACATTACAACTAACCCACAGGATGGTGTCAAGTGGATACCCCCCACTCAAAAGTGGGTTAATTTTAATTTTGACGGGGCAGCTAAAGGAAATTCGGGGGCTACAGGAGTAGGAGGAGTTCTGAGAAATTTGGAAGGAAAAGTGGTCCTTGCCTTTGCAGAGCCTTTGGGAACTCAAACAAATCATTTTGCAGAAGCCCGAGCCTGCATGCAAGCAATGAGAATTGCCAAAATTGAGGGTTATAAGGAAATTATCTTTGAAGGGGATTCGCTTAATATAATCAAGACAATTAAGGAGGATAAAGACCCCAACTGGGCCATCTTGGAGCTTATCCTAGAAGCAAAGATTCATAAATCTCATTTGGTTAATGCCTGAATCCAACACACCTTCAGATAAGGGAACCAGGTGGCGGATCTAATGGCAAATATTGCAGTTTTTGTTGGGGAGATGCAAATTTGGAAGGATAACTTCCCTCAAGAACTATTGGTGTTGGCTTCTAGAGAAGAGCTAAGATCAAACCTGTTAGAGCATCAAGAGATCATAGGGGTTGATGATGAGTAATCCGACATATGGAATTAGGCAGAAAAGGCATCCCATTTGCTGGGGCCTGGGAGGTGACAAGTGTACAGTATAGCAACCTAGTGCTATTATTAAGTGCTAGGTGTTGTTTGGTTTTTGTTTTATCCTGAATAGTCATGCGACAAGTATAGGACTGTGGACTCTAAGTATGGCTTAATGTGGGTCTTAGAAAGATCCATTTTGTGTTTTGATTATACGGGCTTGATGCTAGAACCAGCCCATTTTGACTATGTAAAAGGTTTGTGGACCTTATAACCACCTCTACCTTATACCAAAAAAAAAACGTTTTATGGATTACCCATTTAATTTTAAAAAATGAATACCTTCAAGGTAATACACAACACTATGGGAGAATTCCTTGATATTTTAGAAACTATAAAATATGGATTCTTGGTTATTTATGCTCGGATATTGGTCATTATTGTTTAAGTAAACCTTTAACATAATCAATCATTCTTAAGTATGGGGGTAATCTATGGATCCAAACCATATATTATGAAAATATATCTTTTAGATGTAGAATATTTCATGAGGTGGGGCATATTGAGAGATCTGTTAAAGGTATTACATTGTTTGTTATCTTGTCAATATTTAGATTAGAGTGTGTATTTTATATTTGAGTCCATAGTATGTGTCAAGTTATTAAGTATGAATATGTGTCATGTAAATAAGTGAGGTGTCTTGTTGATTTCTCATAACTCCCTACTTTTAAACTTGACACTTCACATTCATAACTCACTTTTTTTTAATTGAAATTTTAAATTATCAAAAAAAAAGTGTTAGTTATGAATGTGAAGTGTCAAGTTTAAAAGTAGGGAGTTATGAGCAATCATGAGAGACTTTGTATTTATATAAATATGTGAGATTTATTATGTAAGAGGGAAGTATGAAGAGTTTCATATCCCATGAGTTTGAGGAGAGCAAAGGTCAAGAGTCATGTAATATGAAGAGTTTAATGTATGTATTTATCCAAGACAAAGCCATATAATGTATATAGAAGAAGCATTGCATTTATACATTGCTTATACTAGATGTATTTTCAATAAAATATTCAATGTGTTTATTGTGCATTGTATAAGTGATTTATTTTCTAAAAGTATTGTGATATCCTATGGAATAATCTTGTGATATAATAATGCTATTTTGATAATAATATCATGCCCTAAGAAGAGTCCAACATAAACATGTGTAAAAAATTGTAAGAGAAACTTACAAATTGATACAGATGAGGATGGTTTTCAACCTTCAAAAAATAGGTCCAAACATATGCAAGAAAATAAACAATGAGACTAGTAAGGAAGGATATTGGAAGAAATACCAATTATTTTGAGGGTATAGCCTATGAAGAAACTATGTCAAAGCGGAGAGGATATGATACAATAGAATCAAAATATTAAGAAGGAACTATCTATTCAATATGAACCTAATTTAGAGATAAACATTCCCACTAAACTTAAGGAATGTGCCTCATAAAATTTTGAATACTCTCTTAAATTACCATACACCATTCAAGAGAAGAAAAGTGATAGAGAAAATGCAGTGTTAGATGTAATACCTCTACCATTAATAAGAAAATATCAAAAAATAAACAAGACAAGTCAAAAGCTTCTATAGCAGAGCCAAGAGAGGATAAATCTAATAAAAAATAAAGTTACGAAATAATATCGAGGAATATAATAATAAGACCTACTCTTGATGTAGGCAAGGAAAAAATATGAAAATCCTCAAATTATCAAGCAAGAACCAAAGAAGTAAGAGCAAACATAGAGAAAGGAACACAGTCTAAGTTAGTTAAACTTCTCTTTACCAAACAATAAAATGATATTGGTAATTCATAGGTAGGTCCAGTAGCCCCTAATGAGATATGATTACCATCTCATGGAATATAAGGGGTGCTAATGCCCCCTAAAAGTAGAGGTGTATTAGGGACCTCTATTTAAGTAATAAGCCTAGTATTCTTTGTATCCAAGAAACTAAAATGACAAAGGAAGAAGTTTTCAATACAATGAAAGCAATATGGGTAAGATATGAATGGGATATTGTGCATTCTAAAGGAGTTTTAGGGGGAATTATAACATTTTGAAATCTTGTTAGAATCTCCTATGCAACCTTTCATAAAACTAGACATTGGATAGCCTCATTAGTCACATGCCATTTTATAGATATTCAATGTCTATGGACCTACAACTTAGTCAAGCAAATTAGAAGTATGAAGTGGTATTGAAGCCTTTCTGAGAAGTAAAGACCAAAAAATATGATTCATGATCATAGGAAATTTTAATGTCATAACCAATCTAGGTGAAAAATTTGGAGGAATTTAGGAAAATAACCCAAAGTATGAGAGATTTCTCAGTTTTTATTCAAAACAATAATCTATGGGAGGTTGATTTTGAAGAGGATAACTATACATGGACCAAAAATAGGAGAGGCTAGAACCTAATAGTAGATAAATTAGGTAGATGCACACTCTCAGATAATTGACTAGATGAAGGAACTTGTGCTAAAATTAATACCTTGAGAAGAATTGGTTTAGATTACAAGCCAATAAGAGTTTAAATGGTGGTAAGTGAATTTTAAAAATATCATATTTTAAATATGAGAAGATGTGGTAAGACCATCCTCAATTTGTAGATATGATATTGCAAACATGAAATTCTTTAGGAAATGGTAGAATGCATAAACTTCCAAAACAAATTAAATCAATGACACCTATATTAAAATAATGGAACAAGAACACTTTTGGAAATATTTTTAAAAGAAAGAACTAAAAGAGAAATTTTCAAAATTCTAAAAAGGTGAGCATTATAATCCAAGCTCAAATTAAAGGGATTTGCTTAGTGAATATCATCTTATTTTGAGTAAGGAAGAGAAATTTTGGAGATTAAAATAGACAAACTTGGTTAAAAGGATATAAAAACATATTTTTCATAGGATGGAAATAGTACAAAGATCAAAATTTAGAATTAGTAGAATTAAATCAATAGAAGGGGTTTGGATTGAAGGTTAGAATGAAATTGAAATTGAGGTAAGGTTTTTTATTAGAATATTCTAGGATTTTAGGAGTTTGAAGTTCTTAATGATAAACTACTACAAGAATTACCTTTAGCTATAACAGGTTAAGATAATAGTAAAATAATGGAGCCTATTACTTTAAAATAAGTTCATTTAGCTCTTTTCTCTTTTGATAAGGATAAATCCTCAAGATTGAATGAGCACTATACAACATTCTATCAATATAATTGGGATATGATGAAGTATTATTTATTGGTGGTAATGAAATAGTCTAGGGTTAAACAATTCATACCTTATAAAATAAATGCAACATATTTTACCCTTATTCCAACAAAGAAGGATGCATAATTATTTGATTAATTTAGGCCTATACCTATGTAATATGGCATATAAGATAATCTCCAAAGTGATGGAAAATTGGTTAAGACCACTATTAGATAAAATTATTTCAGAAGAGTAAGGAGTATTTGTAAAAGGGAGATAGATTATGGATTGGATCATAGTAGTTCATGAAGTTATACATTCAACAACTTCAAGGAAAGATAAAGAAATGATCTCAAAACTTGATATGAGTAAAATCTATGATAAGGTTAAATGGGATTTTTTTGTAGTAGTAGAAAAGTTTGGATTTGGAAAGAAATGTGTTAGATGGATTAAAGCTTATGTCTCTACAGTATCATATTTAGTGTTGTTCAATTGGTTAGTAACAAAATATTTTAAAGCCAAGAGAGGTCTTAGACAAAGAGATCCTCTATCACCATATCTATTTATTATTATGGTAGAGGTATTGGGTAGGAAATTGAATAAGGCTAACAAATATGGGCTAATAAATGTATTTAAGGCTAGTAATAACATAGACAACATCACCCATCAATAGTTTATAATTAATACAACCATGTTTGAGAGGGTAGGGATAAACGAGGCCAGAGCCTTGAATACCTTATTAAATAAATATGAAAAAACATCAAGGTAGAAAGTTAATAGAATAAAATATAAAATTTGCTTCCTAAACATTTCAACCATAATCAAAACAATTATATGTAGGTTACTTAAATGGAAGCAAATTTGCCAACAACTTATCTAGGGATGTCCTTATTTGAGATGAGAATGAAGATAGAATTATGGAATCTAGGTATAAGTTCAAAATAAACTATCAACATAGAAATGTAGATGGTTATCATTAGTAGGAATAGTGTAACTAATTAAACCAATCTTACATGCCATCCCAACATATTATACATCCTTATTGTTGGAGAATATTACATTATTTGGTACATGCCAATGTACCACCTTGGTACAATATTAGATTAGATGTATGTCTTAGATTAAAGTGTGAGTTTATATTTCATGTAATGTAATAATGTGTAATAAATTAACAAGTTTCATGTAATTAAGTGTGCAAGTGTTGTGGGTGTAAATGTGCACAAGTATCCATTATGTAAGAGTGTACATGTGTCCTTAGAATAGGAAATGTAAGAGTTACAAAGAAGAGTGAAGGTCAAGAGTGCACATAAGAGAAGTTACATATTGTTATATATTTGTGATAAAGCATTGTAATTTGTAACAAAAATGCATAGCACATAACATGCATTAGTAGACTTTTATTCTATAGCATTTTCAATGTTTTTGTGAGCATTTTCCAAGTGATTATTATAGATTATTTATGAGTTATTATTATTGTTATTGTTATCTTTATTGAGTTATTTATATTGCAAAATTTTTATATTCGATTATGTGGTTATTTACATTAAGTATTAGGCTACAAAAGCTATTAGTGGTATCAGAGCCACAACAAGTTTACTTGCACAAGTTTTTAAAAAGTTGCAAATAGTCTAAGGACATTTACCACTAGATAAGAAAAACTAGTGAAGACAAGTATTTCCACTAAGTTGAAGAAAAACAAGTGAAGGTAAGAATTAATACCACTAGGTTGAAGGACAACCAATGAATATTAAAGAGAAAACTTTTATAAAACCAACTCATGAAGAAAATTTGGTCATTGTCATTCTACTTTATATATTGAAAAGTTTCAGATAGATTGAGTTCACCTATTCCAAGAGTAAATTTGGAATAGAAGGCAAACTACAGGATAGTTTCAGGTCTTGAAGATAGACCTTAATATTGGTAGAGAAATCCCACTAATAATAGAAGAATTCTAGCAAAGGTGTTTACATAAGGTTTGGGAAAATCATCACCATTTGACAACAAGCCCATAAGATATAGAGGAGACCCATTGAAGGAGGCCCCAGTGAAGATTAGACAAGCAAGGAAAACTTGAAGGTAGAAGAAGACTTCAAGAAATTTAAAGGTCTTGAGGACAGTTTGAGTTAAAGGACAGTAAGAAGACAACAATATTACAATATTTTAGAAGTAATTACAAGTCCACATTGGACAACAAGCTCAAGTATTCAAGTAAGCAAAACCATGAGGGTATAATAGTTATACAACAAGAGAAAGAAGTCACAATAGACCACAAGGGTGAAATAATGGTTTAAGAGTTTTTTATGAATGCCATTCTTCTTAGGAACATTGGAATATTTTGCAAGCTTGATATTTGCACCTACAAAAGAAAGAGAATTTAGAACAACCAAATGTAGCAGCATAACAAGGTAATATTTATAAAGAAAGAGTGAGTGCCACAAGGGCAATATTGAAAAGTTTGAAAGCCAAAAGGATAGCATCAAGAGAAAGATAACATAGTAAATATCACAAGGATAGCATTAGGGAAAAAGGAAAGCTCCATATTTGGAAGAGGTCCAAGTAGATAGTGATTTTTATTAGTGAAGAAGCCATATTTTTAAAGATGAAAGAAGATATTTTGAACTAATTTTATTAAATTTTATAGTGAACTGGAGAAGAATATTGCAGCATTAAAGAAAGAGATAAAAGTCTCTATAAGAAGTTGTAAGGACAACATAAGCAAGATAGAAATATTTGGGCATTTACAGTGAGATCAAGTTTCATCCAAGGGCAAAGAATACTCATAAGATCATGTTATTGAATTTAAAGTAAATTAATACTTCCTAGATGTGTTCAAAAGCTAAATAGGTGCACCTGCAATCTCAAGAAAGGACATCATATTTTTATTTCAAGAGATATATTTATCAAGTATTTAGAGAGTAGATTTGTCCAAGTTAAAGCTCATAGACTGAAAGTAAGATACAACAATGAAATAAGAGCTTAAGATAGTCTACAGAATAATATTATTATGCAATGTAAGGGTAGTTAAAAGAGTCTATGTTTTAGTGATTCATTGCATGAGTATCTTGCACCTACATCTGCAAGAGGACAACAAAGTGAAACATCAAAGGAAGAAAGCATTAGAAAATCAAACAGTAAAGAGGAGAACATAATCTCCATTAGCACTAAGAAGCATCTGCAAATACCAAAGTGGAATGCCAACATAGAGCACCTAGTTAAGATTGCTAAAGCAAAATAACAAGCAACATCAAGCAAGGAAGAATTAAAGGATAGTGAGCAAGGTAGAACTTGAGAACAACAATGAAAGCCATCAAACCATAAGCTAGAATGATATATTAAAATAAATAGAGAAAATTCATAGCCACTACAAGGTAAATTTTACAAAGCATTGGATGGTATAATAGTTTTATGTGTTTTCTTGAGCATAGAACAACACACTTAAACCTACACAAAACAAATGTAATTATAGTTAGCAAGCTTTGATAAGAGTGCAATTCAAGAAGATCAAAGCTCAGTAAAAATAAAATTGAGCATAGGTGCAATCAAAGTGTCAAGTGCTCCATGAGCTAGCACTATTTAGGAGCTACGAGCCAACAAGTGCTCTGAGTAAGCAATTATCAGCAACAAGCCATGAGACAAGAAGACATCTTAGATTATCTAAGAGCCATGAGCCACTAAGATGCTATGTGTTGATCTAAGAAACCAACAAGAACATCTACAAGCTACCTAGGTATCTCAGGCCAATGCCACAAGTAAGCAAGGACTTACAAGAAGCTGAAACACCATTAGAACCATTAGTGAGTGAAGTGATGCAATAATTAAAGTGTTAGGGTTATTCTATTGTTGAAAAATTAAATATGTTGTTCAATAAAGCATCATTTAAATTTTAAAGAGTGAAATACAAATAGCCACTCTAAGAACCATCTAAAGGAAGACATTAAGCACAAAGGACAAGTGCAAGTGTCGCTTAAGAATGCTTGCACCATTCATAAGGGAAATCGAGTGTTTGAAGTGCCCTAGGGTATTGCAACAAGCATTCAAAGAGTCAAGCATGGATAGTGTAATTCCTGAATTATTGCACTAAGGAGAAAGCACCAAATGTCAAGTGAAACACTTGGAATGAACATGTAGACACCAAAATTAAGCATAATAAACACTAATTAATTAGTCATAATTAATTAGTATATTTAATATTAATTAAAATTAATTAATATTAAATTAATATGCATTTACCCAAAGTATTAATTAATTAATTAATTAATCTATTAAATAATTAATTAATTATTACCTAAGCTACACAACCAATCACCCCTCCTCAACGGGACCATTCACCCTTCCATCCCCCTTCCATATCATCCGCAGTTCATTCCAGATTCATCTCACATCTCGCATTCCAATTACGCACAATAAAAGGATCACCCTTTGTCACAAATGGACTTCAATTTACTACACATATCATAACTTGTAGTTGCACCTTCATCCACACATTGGATATTTCCAATACGTACACAATTCCAATATGCACACACAGTTCAACATGCATATTTAAATTAAATATACATATTTAATTTAAATACGCACACAATTCCAACATGCACACATAATTCAACTTGCACATTTAAATTAAATAAACATATTTAATTTAAATGCATAAACAATCACAACATGCACTCATAGTTCAACTTGCACATCTAAATTAAATAAACATATTTAATTTAAATACATAAACAATTCAAGCATGCAAAAACAATTTCAAACATGCATATTCAATTTCATATGCATATTTAATCCACATGCACTTCTAGTTCAACAAAGGCTTTCAATTTAATACACATCTTATCCGGTGAAAAATTTAAAGAACGCACACATTGCAAAATTACATGCACATTCTTGGTGATAACTTCAAGATGTGCACATCTAGTGGAAATTATGAAGTAAGCTTATCCTCCTCTGCAAGCATGCATCCTTTGGGATAATATCAATGCAGAATAAAAGCACCAGCTAACACCACTTAATTGGTTGAGCCAAAACCTCATCCATTCCCCCCAAGAAATCTATAAATGCAACCTCTCCTTCCTGGAGCATGAGGATGGAATACATAAAATTACACTAAAACAACTCTAAGCCAACCCTGCATCAATCTTCCAAGTGATCATTCGCATCCATCTATGTCCCATGTTAGATACCAATTACGCCTTTTTACAGACCCGGATATGACTTTCAACAACAATAAAAATTTGTAGAACACAGTTGTCTGACCCTAGATGATCTCTATTCATGGTCCAAACATGGATGTTTAGCATCCAACCTATGTAGAAACCTCTAGCAATAGCATAGAGCAACACGAAATAGGATAGTACAATACATCAACAACAACAACAGTCGTAAGCAAACAAGGTAAGATTTGCATACATTCATTTTCATTTTATACACTGTATTTACTTTATGCATTCTAGTGACAACATACATTTTTGAACTCAAGCCTCACTTCAAGAGGCCCGATATATACTACTAACCATTTATATTTAGCTTGTGCATAGATATATATATTCAAGAGATGCATATATGTACTCAAATCTGGAGCACATGAATCTGAACACAAATTCTGAGCATGTAGAGCCACCATAGACACATCAGATCTGGCTCATGAAAGTAGTAGTGGGCTCTAGGCCTTGGTTGTTAGACCTTAGATAGTCGCAGGTCTCAACCGTCTGACAATTGGATGATCATCATTCAAAGTCATCAACCACCCTGACGATCGGCATACAAATGCTATTCATGTAGTCCAAATGATACAACGGCACATCCAACGCATCAAGTGGATCTAACATAGATCTCCCACAACCAGTAGATGCAGATTCAACCAAGCGACAATCACTATAAACCTGCTTGATATTTTTTTGGAGTGATGAAAGGACATATGTACCATTGTTTTCTATAAAATGGAGTTAGTACTTATATATTTGTACAACCCTTTAAGGGTCTTATTGTAATCACAAAAGAGGACAAAAAGCACAACACAATACAATATATCTTTTCCTATTTTTTATTCATTTGCTTTTACATGGTGCATTTTTTATCATCTACAAGATGGTGATCACGGTGGGATAGCACGTGTATAAAAAACCATCCGATCCAGGATATATTCAACCCACAACCATCTAACCAAGGATGATCTCAAACAAAAATTGTCTGACCCCAGATGATCATAGAACATAGGCATCACCAACCTCCAGTCTTTGACACAACGTAAGATCATAGGTAGGGGTAATTTTTCCTTTCTGTTTTGATTTTGAATTAGAATTCTAGATGAGCATATTTATGGATTTTGCTTTCTTTATTCTTTTTTAATGGTAGATAATGATGTTTTATTTATTTTGAAGGCTTGAATAGTTGTAGTTCTTTCAACCGTTAAGTCTTCCTTTCTTAGTTTAGAAGTAGTATTTTGCTTTAAGATAGGATTCATTGCATAATAGGGAAAAGTGAAAAATAAAATAATCATTTTAGGATTAATATTTATTTTTTTTGCATTAATATAGTTTTTTTTTTGAATTTACATGGTGGAATCGGTATCCGCCATGAATCCGGGCAGGTTGTTTAGCTTTTATGGCTGCCATAGTATTTTGTGATGTCCGCCCCAGAAGCCACCACACAGATCTTCACGTAGTCTGCCCCTATAACCACCATGCCACAATAATTTTAAACCTTCTACGCCGCTGAAAGCACCAGGAAAGGGACAAGCGTTCAGTCCGACGAGGCCCAAGATTTGAACCTTGGACCTCTGCCCACCTTATGGGGTTTGGATGAACCAATTGGTCTACTCCTCAGACCTAATATAGTTGCATTAGATATTTAAATCAATACCATACTTAAAATAAAAATAAATAAAACTTAAAAAGAAAAAAATTGCATCACACACATTGCATGTTTGACAAAAACATTGACAAAGTTGGATTTCATCACCAACCATCTATCGAGATCAATGACGTTGAAATTCACCTCCTTCCATTGGCTCACCCACTAGACACCATAGTAGCCTCCACAAGTCATTTTCCATACTTCATCATTGATAAATCCTCCACTCTTGAGAATATCTCGGGATGGGCTAGGATAGATACCCCTTTGTTCCCGGGGTTTAATAATCAGTGGACCCGTAGCTGTTGTTATTATTCAAGCTTGCTCGAGGGTGAAGTGAAAGTCTGGGTAGACCAAGTAGTAGGACTTAGACAACATGACCTCTTTCAAGAGGTTAATTTATCCTTTTAGGTTACCATAAGCCACAACCATCCTAGAAAGCCATTTCAACCATTTTTGTATCACTTCTCGTTAGAGAGGTGGGCATCAACACACCCGATTAGATTACATTCCATCACCTTATTTATATTTTTTAGGTTTAATAGTCCACACACACAAAAAAATTCAAATAAAACAAAAATAAAAATAAAAAAAGAATCAAAATCCAAAAATAAAAAAATTCAAAAAATAAGAAAAATCCCAACACATCTCACCAAAATAAAAAAATAAAAAAATATTGAACACTATTGTTGGTTTTATTGTTTTGTGTAGATAGAAAAATCCACCTCCACCATACCATCATCATCAACCCCCAAACCTACTTTCCATACATTACCCACTCAACTTATGGTCTTGACTCAAAGTCAAGTCCAAGCCCAAGCTACTGCCCAAGCCACAATGGACCAATCTAATCATAATTCCCATCCACCACTGCTCCTCCAACTCAGCAGGAGGTAACATTGCAACCATCGCAAGGTAGCTTATCCATATATCCCATCAGTACACCACCAACCCACCTGAGATACATAGCTCGGGTACCACCTACGACCGCATCCCCACCAACATTCCTAAACCCACTGGTCTAAGAACCCATGTATCCTCAGGCCACATCATCCTCAATGATGTTTATGTTGCACGAGCCCTCTAGGGTGGCCCTTTTCCTCCATCGAATTCACCATGACCATACCTACTACCACTAAATATTCCACCTCATTCAATTTTCTCCATGCCCCAAGAGCATATTTTTGCTCAAGCAACATGTCCTACCAACCCACATCTTGAGTATGACATGCCCATATAATTCTTTCCACTTAGGGGATCTAATACCCAACTCAATACATGTCATATATCTGCCTCTACAAATCCAAACCAATATCCCTGAGCTTATATTAATGCAACATCTCGTTTACCTATATCTACTCTTCCCACTTCATCCATTTTGCTCCAACCACCATGCTAGGTGTTAAACCCCCCACCCTCCATAATGGCTCAAGAATTATTCTTCACTCAATCCCCATCATGGGCCACCCTACCACCTATGATAGAGAAATTAATGCCTCTCCCCCCATTGCCAAATCCACCTTAAACACCTACCAGCTACCACCAAATTTCATCAACATCCATCCAACCACCACCAGATTCCAAGGCCTATGACCAACCTTCCCTCACTCCACAATACTAGTAGCTACCTCCATAACAATACTAGCGGCCACCTCAACAACACCAAAAATACCAACAAATATTATATCAACTAGACAATATTGAGATAATATTGAGTCACCAACACACTCAAATTCTACAACAAATCTTAAATTGACTCACGAACATGGAGCTACAGTTGAGTCATCAACAACCTCATCAACCTCTATCTCAACAAACTCAATAATTTCAACATTCATCCCAATAAACCACATACCATACCACTCCACCTTTGATACAACTTCAAAATCATCCACAACTAGATAACCACACCAAGCATCCTGCTAGACCCCCTTGCAATTACACCCCACTTTTTGAGCCTTGTTTAGTCATATTTTAAAGGCTATATGAGGCATAAGCAATTATATTTCCAAAAATGAAACTAGAGGCCCCCAACAGACCTAAGCCCAAATCCTATAAAGAATATCATAATTGTGTCTATCATCGATAAAAGGGCCATGACACCAATGACTACATTGCATTTAAAAATGTGGTCCAAGACCTTATCGAAAGGGAGATCATTCCCATAGATGGTCCACTCACCACACCCAGTCAAAACCTCAGTACCTACCAAAACCTCTTACCATGACATGAGGTATCAACTTCCATCACTCCTAATCAAATAAATCACATCATATCAAACACAATGTACAATGGAGATGCTCACGGTATCACACCTTCCCCATCAACCACATCATAGACATAAAAACAATTTGGGGATGTTCAGAGTATCACAACTTTCCCATAGTCACCAGACACAAAAAAAATTGGAGATGCTCAAGATATCATACCTTCTCCATCAATCACATCAATCCAAACACAAAGCAATTTGGATATGCTCAAGGTATCACACCTTCCCCATAGTCAAAACAATAAAAATACAAAAAAACAAAATCATTCAAAAATTCAAAAAAAAAACATCACAAAATCATCAAAATCATAAAAAAAATCAAAACAATCACAAAAATCAAAATCAATCACACACCACTCCAAAGCATGTTGCATTCACACACACATCTCAATTCACATCATCACCAATAATACTTTGGTTATCGTTCAATGCATGCTTTTATCTATTTTTTAGGATTGATTTTATCACATTAATAAAGGGTGTCTTCCTTATGGTATTTATCTTGCATTATTCTTCCATATGCAAAAATTCTACTACATTCTCCATCCATCATCCCAAAGCCCATTCATAATACCCAAATGGCATCTTGTCTTTCTTCAAGTCTCTATTTTGAAGAATATTTAGGTCCTTTTGGTTGTTCATCCATATCTAGTGTCTTAGTCAGCCTCCATTGGACATCAATAATCCTTGAGTGCTACAGGTCTTCTTGGTGACCTTTAGTTTTCTTTAAGACCACACACATGTATCATACATTAATAAAATTTTAGTGCCTAGGAATGATGAACTCATGAGTCACTATCACCATAAAGTGAATAGTTTCCCTTGCTTATCCTATCATGCACATGAGCTAACCCTAAGAATTGGCAAAAGGACAAGTGCAAAGCAAAAGATAAAAGTATAAAAAAATAAAAAAAGAGACAAATAAAAATTTTGAATCCTTGGAATTCTCAGGTCCTTAGATCATGGGTTAACCTCCATCGGGGCTATAGACACCTGATTAGCAATGGAGTACACATTGCATGGTGACATGTCTATCACATTAATGACCTTTTGTACAAACCTATGTATGCTCACAGATGAGCTAGCTTATTGGAGCAAGTCACAAATGATAAGTCCAACCTTACCTAAAATTGTAAATGAACATTCTCTACACACACTTTGGTCTTTGAGAAACTTGAATAACCTAGTTGGTCTTTGTATCTTCAAGTGCCTATATGATAAGTAGATGAGTTTGATTGATGTCACTAGGATATTTGAGTTTCCTAAAAGCACTTTAAGATTCTTCCTTCCTATGACACGTGAAATGATAAGTTATGTCACTTTTGCCTCCATAACATATACATACTTTGCATCCATTGTGTCCCATCTACTTCCACTACCATTCACTCCACATGTATGTCAGTACCATTGTGTTGATGCCCTTGATTAATCGATTAAAATCATGAGTAGTGATACATGTCTTAACATTTTTTGAATGACAACAAAATGTATATGCATGCATTAACTTAATACCATCACATCAATTAAACAAAATGTAAATTTGGGGTGTTCAAGGTATCACACCTTCCCCATCAATTAATCAAACAACCATCAAAAACTTGGGGGTACTCAAGATATCATGCCTTCCCCCATTAATCACATCAAATAATCACCAACCAACTTAGGGGTGTTGAGAGTATTGCACCTTCCTCATTAATCAATAAAATAATCATCACCCAACTAGGGGATCCTCAAGGTAGCATACCTTCCCCATCAGTAACACACAATCAAACAACCAACTTGGGGGTGTTCAAGGTATCACACCTTCCTTATTGATCGATAAAATAATCATCAAACCACTTGGGGATGTTTTAGGTATTGCACCTTTCCCACCAATCAATCATAAGGCTCAATCAATTAGACACACTCAAATTAATCAATCAAATAACCACCAACCAACCTGGGGATGTTCAAGGTATCATACCTTCCCCCAACAATCACATCAAATGATTCACCAACTTAGGGGTACCCAAGGCATCATACTTATCCCATTAATCACACCACTCAAGGACAACATACAATGGGGATGTTCAAGGTATCACACCTTCCCCATTAGTCAAATCAAATCATAATCAACCAACTTGGGGTATTCAAGGTATCACACCTTTCCCAACAATCCATAAAGCAAATGACCAACTTAGGGGTGTTCAAGATATCACACCGTCCCCCTTTAGTTGCATCCAACAATCAACCAAATTCGGGGTACTCAAGGTATCACACCTTCCTCCTCAAAACGATAAAAAACTTGGGGATTTTCAAGGTATCACACCTTTCCCATAAAAAATCAGCCAATAAATCAAGCACTTTGCCTCACCAACAAGACTTTGGTGTGGTTTTATCTATACTAGCAAATGTTCAATCAATCAATAAACTACCAGGTTTAAAAGGTTGCATCCTTTTGTCAAATAGTATACCCTTTGCCTCATATTCACATCTCATCAAAAAATCAATTTCTAGGTTTAAAAGGTTGCACCCTTGACCTCACACTCACACCTCAACACAATATCAACTACTAGGTTCAAACAATTGAATCCTTTTATCAAAGGTTGAACCCTTTGCCTTGCATTCACATATCTCAACACAACATCAATTTCCAAGTTCAAAATATTGCATCATTTTGTCAAAGGTTACACCCTTTGCCTTGCATTCACAACTCATCAGCAAATTAGTTGCTAGGTTCAAAAGGTTGTATCCTTTTGTCAAAGGTTGCATCCTTTACCTCACATTCACATCTCACAACACCAATCAACTTCCAGATTGAAAATGTTACATCCTTTTATTAAATATTATGCTCTTTGCCTCACCATCTCAAAGGCAAATTCCTATTTAAAGGCTCCAAAGGCACCAAACCCCTTTGGTCACAGTCAAATTCTAGTTCAAAGGATCCAAAGGTGCCAAACCCCTTTGGTCACACTTTCATTCAAAGGAACCAAACCCCTTTGGTCAAATTAAACTTACAATTACAAAGACCCAAAGACACTAAACCCCTTTGGTCAGCATTTTTCAATTTAATTAAAAAGGCTCCAAAGTCACCAAAATCCTTTCATCAAATTCAAATTCCAATTGGAAGGCCCCAAAGGCACTAAACCCCTTTAGTTAATATTTTTTAATTTATTTCAAAAGGATCAAAAGGCACCCAACCCCTTTGGTCAGAATCTAGAATAGCTTATTTTTTTATGCTCTCGCTTAGGATTTACTTTCCTATATTAGATTAATGATAGCTTAGAATTTACTTTCCTGTCTTAGAGTAGTGATAGCTTAGGATTTACTTTTCTATTTTAGATTAGCTCTAGCTTAGTCTTTACTTTCTTGTCCTATATTAGCTTTAGTTTAGGGTTTACTTTCTTGTCCTAGCTCAACTACATTAAATCCTTGAGTGATCCTTGTACCTAGTAATCTACTCTAATATACCTCGTGGTTGCAGCGGTTGGTTATCCATGCAATCTAGTAGGATGAGAAGATTACCATAAGACATTGGTTATCAATAATCAATTAGAACCTTACAATCAATCTATACAATTCTTGTTTTCATAGAATATATTTTCTTTTATGTTCATAGATTAGATTAGCTTAGAGCCCTATTTTGCTCAAGAAAAAGTAGAGCCATAGCTTAGATTTCCTTTCATGTTCATCGATCAGATTAGACTATAGACCCATTCTACTTGGGCAAAAGTAGAGCCATAAATTAGATTAGATTTACTTAGAACCCCATTTTTCTCAAGAAAAAGCAGAGACAAATTAGATTTCATTTTCATCGATTCGATTAGAATATAGCCCCATTATACTCGAGCAAAAGCAATGACATAGATTAGATTTCATTTCATGTTCATCGATTCGATTAGAATAAAACCCCATTCTGCTAGGGAAAAAGCAGAGATATAGATTATATTTCCTTTCCTATTGCCGATTAGTTAGCCCAAATATTTACCTAGTGATCTACTCTAGTCACCTAGCAGTTGCAGTGACTGGTTATCCATACAATCTAGTAGGATGAGTATATTACCATAAGAATACTTGTTTCCAACACAAAAAAAAAATCACCTGTGCACACATCACAACAAATAATCACAAGCAAACACACACACAAACAACATTTTTAACAACACAATCAAAAGTATGCATGCAACAACAAAAAAACTATGAGTGATCGAGTACACAATTGGGTTCATATTAATCCAAAATGAAAATGTGAAAGGGTAACTTATGTTACTTGATCGGTCCTACACTCCATCCATCCTCCATTACAATATGTATATATAATACAAAAACCAAAATCACCACTAGCCCCACTTCATCCATCCAGTTCATCTCCAATCCTACTAAGGTCAACTGCCTTGTCGTCGTCATCCACTCTGTATTTTGCCAACTCATCACTTTAATGGGTAGCTAATACCAATAAAATTTCACCCCAATCAAGATCAATAATCAAATACCCATTTTGACTCAATGTTTGTCCAAGAACATTTTCTATGACTAATCATGCACCCTACTTTATAGGGTCTAAATGTAGAATTTTTCTTCTCCACACAAACTCTAATCAAATCTAAGAGGCTAAAATGACAGGTTGATGTTTATAAGGGTTTACATGTTGATGCTTTAATTGAGGTAATGAAGGTGATCGACCATCGATGATAGCACATGAGACCACTTACCATATGATCAGTTTATTTACCAAAATCAAAGCACTCCTCAATTCATCAATGACAAGATTCATAGACATTCATTGCCTCCATCATAGGGGAATCCTACATTGTTCTTGATTTGGGGCACCCAAATTTCACAGCCATTGAGCATAAAATTTGCATCCATCATTGGGATATCCTACATTGTTCTTGATCTGGGGCATCCAAATGTCACTGCCCTTGAGCATAAAAGTTGCATCCATCATTCATTCATCCACACAATGATCGGTACCATTTATTTTTGCATCGCATTGTATTTTCACACAACATGGTACATAAAGGGGCATCTATAGACACCAAAATCAATCATAATAAACTCTAATTAATTATTCATAATTAATTAGTATATTTAATACTAATTAAAGTTAATTTACCCAAAGTATTAATTGATTAATTTATTTATCTATTAAATAATTGATTAATTATTACCTAAGCTACACAAACAATCACCCCTCCTCAACGAGACCATTCACCCTTATATACCCCCTTCCACATCATTCGTAGTTCACTCCAGTTCCACCTCACCTCCCCCATTTTGGTCATGCACAAGAAAAGGATCACCCTTTGCCACAAATGGACTTACGTTTACTAAACTTATCACAACTCATAGTTGCACCTTTATCCACACATTGGATATTTTCAATATGCACATAATTCCCACATGCACACACAGTTCAACATGCACATTTAAATTAAATATACACATTTAATTTAAATACGCACACAATTCCAACATGCACACATAGTTCAAATTGCACATTTAAATTAAATAAACATAGTTAATTTAAATGCATAAAAAATCACATGCACTCATAGCTTAGCTTGCACATTTAAATTAAATAAACATATTTAATTTAAATACATAAACAATTCAAGCATGCACAAACAATTTCAAACATGCATATACGGATAAACATGCATATTCAATTTGATATGCATATTTAATCCACATGCACTTTTAGTTCAACAAAGGATTTCAATTTAATACACATATCTTATCCGGTAAAAAATCTAAAGAACACACACATTGCAAAATTACATGCACATTCTTGGTGATAACTTCAAGATGTGCACATATGGTGGAAATTATGAAATAAGCTTATCCTTTTCTGTAAGAATGTATCCTTTAGGATAACATCCATGTAGAATAAAAGCACCAGCTAACACCACTTAGCTGGTTGATCCACCACCTCATTCATTCCCCCTAGAAAATCTATAAATGCAATCTCTCCTTCTTCCTAAAGCAAGAGGATAGAATACATAAACTTACACTAACAAAACTTTGAGCCAACCTCGCATCAATATTTTGAATTATCATTTGCACCCATCCTCATCTTGTTCCATATACGGATCATACCTTTCTGTAGGCCCGAATAATAGGACTTTGTAAATCATGATCATCCAATCCCAAATGGTCTTTGTTCATGGTCGTCCATACTCGAACGATTGACATACAACCTACGCAAAAACCTCCAGCAATAACACATAGCAAAACAAAACAACACAACATAATGTAGCAACAACATCACGATACCATAACAACAACAACAGTCACAAGAAAATAAGGTAAGATCTACGTACATTTATTTTCATTTTGTACACTAACATTTATTTTATTCATTTTGGTTGCATCATACATTTTTGAATCTAGGTCTCACTTCAAGAGGCCTAACGTATACTACTAATCATTTGCATTTAGCTTGTGTGCATATATACATATTCAAGAGACACGGATATGTACACCAATCAAGAGCACATAGATCCAGACATAGGTCCTAAGCACGCAAAGCCAAATTAAACACATTAGATTCAGCTCACAACAACAACAATAGGATCTAGTCCTTGATTGTCAGACCTTAGATGGTCGCAGGTCCCAACCACTCGATCCTCGAATGATCGTCATTTAGTGTCGTTAGCCATCCTAATGTTCAATATCCAAATTTCATTCATACGGTCTAGACAATCTAGCAGCACATCCAACGCATGAAGTGGATCTAACATAGATCTCCCATAACTAGCAGATATAGATTTAACCAAACGATGATCATTATAAACCTGCTCGATAAATTTTGTAGTGACAAAAGGACATATGCACCATTGTTATCTATAAAATGGAATCAATCCTTTACATCTTTGTACAACCCTTCGAAGGTCTTATTGTAATCACAAAAGAGGATAAAAATCACAACACAATACGATATATATTTTTCTACTTTTTGTTCATTTGCTTTTACATGGTGCATCTTTTTATCATCGATAGAACAATCAAATTTCACATTACACCACTTTGCCAAAGCTTGTTGGATGTAACATAAGGTGTAGGTAAAACGCTTGAGTGTAACTTGGAACACATAAGGTAGATGAATATGAAATGTTGATCGAAGTAATTAAAGAGGCACATGCAAATTCTATTTGCTGGCAAAGTTTGTTGAAGCATCCAATCAGAGGATAAGAAGCTAGAGAGGAAGAAAAGTGAGCATCCTTTCTCACACGCTCGAAGATAAAAAAAGACATAGTGAAACACAGTGCCAGAGATCGTATTTCTAGCAAGATGTGCCATTTAGGAGGTAATTAGGGTTTTAAAAGTTTATTTAAATTTTTGCTAAGGTTAAAAGGAGGAATAAAGAGTTTATTATTTTTACTAAGGTTTATTAAGTTTAATGGAGAGATAAGTAGGTTAATAGAGAATTTATTACCTTAGCTATTTTTTATAGTCTTGGAGTGATAAGTAGGGACTAGTATACTTAATTTGAAGTTTTCAAAAGTTATTTGATTACCTTATTTAATATTTAATTGTATTCTTAGAAGTTTTATTAGGAGTGATAAGTAGCTATTATAAGTTTATTAAATTTTATTAACGTCTTATTTGAAGAAATTATATTAAATATTTTCCTTTGAAGATATTATTTTTGCCATAGATTATTTGCAAATAATTTAGGAGAAATAAGAAATTCTACTTCAAACTTAGGAATCTTTAAATTTGCAAGCATTCTTATTTTCTTAATTAGGGAGACATAAGGTAGTCAACTTCAAAGGTTATATGAGTGTCATCATGACATCCAAAAAATTATTTCTTTCAGAGTCTCAACTTCTCAAAGGTCCTAATTATGCTTCATGGAAAAACAAAGTGAAATCAATTCTAATAGTAGAAAAAATTTGGGACATTGTTAGAGGAACCAAAAAAAACTTGTTGAAGGTGATAGAGAAACTCAAAAATATGAAGAAAAAGAAGCTAAAGCTCTTATGATAATAAATTTTACAATTATATATGAGATACAACCATACATAAGCTCAATAATAACCTCTATAGAAGCACATAATACTTTAGCCAAAATATTTAAAGGAAAGAACAAAGCTACTACTATTTTGAATCTTCAAACTCAATTACATTCTTTAAATATTACTAGTGGTGAAAGCATTGAAATATTTTTAAGAGTGGCAGACATGAAAGCAAAGCTATTAACTTTAGGTGATAGAAGACAAATTGCTTGTTCAAGTGATCCTAACAGCTCTTCTAGAAAATTACAAACATCTAGTTACTTCTTTTCAAATCCTTAGCAAGGACATTTCATTTGATTAGTTAGTCAATATTCTACAAGAGTATGAAGTTGAGAATTCTATCAAAGATGAAATGACTAACAATGCACTGGTAACTAAAGAGAACACTCAAGAGGATGTTTCAACTACAAGAGACAAATTTAATAGGAGTAATAGATATTGTTAGATATGTAAAAAAAGGAATCATAATACAATTTTTTATAGAAATAATCCAAGGAATCAATTTAAAGGAAACCAAATAAATCAAAATGGTCAAGCAAATAAACCAATACAATCAAGATAATATCAAACTCAATATCGTCCACATAAAAAACAATTTCAACAACAATATCCTTCTCAGTATCAATATAATCAACCTCAATTACAATATAGAGAAGGGAATCAAAAGAGTCATTTAGCTCAAGAAATTCAAGAAATTCAGGAACTAGAAGAAACTACAAAAGAAAATGAAGACAAGGCTATTTCAGCAAAATTAGTAATACATGAAGAAAAGTTTTTGAAATTTACTAATTATTTATTTGATCAGAATACAGAAAGAAAATAGATTGAAGAAAGCAATATTGAATAGCTTGGGCTTTAGGATCAACATGAAGACCCATATTGAAGACTAAAGTCTTAAATAACCAAATAATGTAATATAAGAGGGTGTTGGAGAATATTACATTATTTGGTACATGCCAATGTACCACCTTGGTACAATATTATATTAGGTGTGTGTCTTAGATTAGAGTGTGAGTTTATATTTCATGTAATATAATAATGTGTAGGAAATGCACAAGTGTCATGTAATTAAGTGTACAAGTGTTGTGAGTGTAAATGTGCACAAGTGTCCATTATGTAAGAGTGCACATGTGTCCTTAGAATAGGAAAGTGAAGAGTTACAAAGAAGAGTGAAGGTCAAGAGTGCACTATATGAGGAGTCACAGACTATTATATATTTATGACAAAGCATTGTAATTAGCACATAGCATGCATTAGTAGATATTTATTCTATATCATTTTTAGTATTTTGTGAGCATTTTCCAAGTGATTATTCTATGAGTATTTATGAGTTATTCTTATTGTTATTGTTATCTTTATTGAGTTCTTTATATTGCAACTTTGTTATATTCAATTTTGTGGTTATTTATATAATTATTAGGTTACAAAAGCTATCACTTGTATACTATGCCAAAATTGATAGAAAACATTTAATCTATATTATATGGTCATTTTTGTGGTCAAGATTACATGATAAAAGGAATTTCCCTTTGGTGAAATGGAGAAATGTGTATGATGATAAAACTAGAGAAGGTCTTGGTTTAAGAGTTCTTATGGATGTAAACTTAGATCTTTGGGAAAAAGTAATTTGGATATTGTAAAAAGTGAATCAAAAACACTGGGCAAGAATTCTTCTAAGTACATTGAGCCCAATGACCCAAGCTTAATATTTACTACATTCTCACTACCAGATGGTTTTGCACTATGGAACAGTTTTAAAAAATCAATTGATCTAGTGATTAAAGGTCTAAGATGGACGATAAAAACTAGAGAATTTTTTTATTTGGATGGATACTTGGTGTGATAATAAACCACTCAATCTAGATCCAATTTTAAAACCATAGATGTGATTACTTCGAGATAAATATGGTGATATGATTTCAAATATTATGTACAAGGATCATGAAGGAATACATAAATGGAAATAATATATTTTTACAAGTAAACAAGACATTGATGCTAGAAGGAAGTAAAGTAGAAAGATAACAACAATGATTATTCCAAAGGGAGTCAAGGATAAGCTAATTTGGGAGTTGAATAGCTCAAGAGAATACACAACAAGAAGCAAATATAATGTAAAGCACCAAAAAAATAGAAATATCGCAAGAATATGAAGAGATATTTGGGATAGTCTGAGCATTCCTAAAGTTAAAATTTTTGTTTGCTTAGGTCATAGAAGAATTTTATCTTGGGATAACCTTATAATAAGGGGTTTTCATGGCCCATCACAATGTGTTCTATGTAAAAAGGAGGAGAGTATAGACCATATCTTGGGATATTATTCAATAGTTTGGAAACTATTAAAATGTATTCTTAATATGTTTGATTAATGAATGATGATGAATGATAGAGTTGAAGAAGAGTTAAAGCAATGACAAAGCACTTTTAAAAGTAAGGCTTTATAGACAATTTGAGATATATCAAAAGATACAATAGTATGGATTGTATGGATGGAAAGGAATAGAAGAGTATTTAAAGGAAAGGAAAGCAGTTTAGAGATAATGGAAAGGAATATTTATTTAGCATAGAAGAGTCTAAACCAACCCTATCAACTCACCCAATTCCTAATTTTGAAGCATAGAGTCTTGATCGACGGAGTCAAGTAATCAAATGGAATTATGATGTTGGACACAGGATAAACAAAAAGAAGGCAGAGATATAAAGTGGAAACCACTATAAGTAGAGTTGGTTAAATTGAATTTTTATGGAGCATCTAAAAGAAATCTAGGACCAACAGGAGGAGGAGAAATAATTAGAAATAACAAGAAAGATTTTATCTCATTATGCTTTCAATATTGGATTTAAGACAACTAATGAAGCTGAACCTTGGGTGGCTTTGGAAGGGTTAAAAATATGCAGACAAATGAAATTGAACAAAGTATATATGGAAGGTGATTTACTAATAGTAATAAATGCAATTTTGAGGAAAGCAAAGGTTACATGGAACATAGAAGAGATAATTGTGGAAATACAAGACCTTGCTACAAAGTTTGAAGAAATCAAGTTTACACATACATTAAGTGAAGGAAACAAATGTGCAAATAGGCTAGCTAATAGATGGATTTTAATTGAGGATTGTGAAGTTAAATTTTCTTTTTCATGGTTAGAGGAAGTAATAAGTTTAGTTGAAGCTGACAAGAAAATGTTGATTGCCTGAATCAAATAATGATAAAGCTTTACTTGAATGTAGACACCCTGTTTTGTGCTTCTCTACGTACTTTTCGTCATATGCTTATGTTTCTGGTTTTGGACACCAGTTAAAACACATATAATATAATTTCTACCACCTACCAAAAAAAAATTACCTGAATGTTTTTCATTGGTAATATTTGATTTATTTTATAACATTAATGTGTTTTCATATAAACTATTTATTACAATTCTTGTGGTTGCATTTATGTTTCAAGAAGGAAACTAACAATCTAGATATGGTAAAGCAGACTATGATAACGCAAAGTTTTGGAAATATTAGCCTACAAATATATTGTGAAGGCTATTGTAGAAAAATGTTAAGAAGGATGTTGAATTTTGAAATATTTGTATTCACACAAAAATTGAAGAAGATCCAAAAAATAAAATAAAAAACTTGAAATTTTTATGAAAAATGATATAGATATCTAGCTATAATTGAGATGAGAATTAAATATGATTGTAAACTCTCAAGCTTTAAAGAAAAAAGTTGTGATTTATCAAGGGTATGGGAAAGAAGACAAATATATAAAGTGGAAACCACTCGAAGTAGAGTTGGTTAAATTGAATTTCAATGGAGCATCTAAAAGAAATCTAGGACCAACCAGAGGAGGAGGAATAATTAGAAATAATAGAGGAGAGATTTTGTCTCATTATGCTTTCAATATTGGATTTAAGACAAATAACGAAGCTGAAGCTTGGGCGGCTTTGGAAGGGTTAAAAATATGCAGACAAATGAAATAGAACAAAGTATGGATGGAAAGTGATTTACTAATAGTAATAAATGCAATTTTGAGGAAAGCAAAGGTTACATGGAACATACAAGATATAATTGTAGAAATACAAGACATTGCTACAAAGTTTGAAGAAATCAAGTTTACACATACATTGAGGGAATGAAACAAATGTGCAGATAGGCCAGTCAATAGATGGGTTTTAATTGATGATTGTAAAGTAAATTTTTCTTTTCCATGGTTAGAGGAAGTAGTAAGTTTAGTTGAAGCTGACAAGAAAATGTTGAATACTTGAATCAAATAATGATTAAGATTTACTTTAATGTTTTTCATTGGTAATATTTGATTTATTTTATAACATTAATGTGTTTTCATATAAACTATTTATTACAATTTTTGTGGTTGCACTTATGCTTCAAAAAGGAAACTAACAATATAGATCTGGTAAAACGGACTATGATATTGCAAAGTTTTGGAAATATTACTTTACAAAGATACTCTGAAGGCTATTACAGGAAAATGTTAAGAAGGATGCTAAATTTTGAAATATTTCTATTCACACAAGAAATTGAAGAAGATCCAAAAAATAAAAATCAAGAATTCAAACTTTTTATGAAAAATGATGTAAGTATCTAACTATAACAACTCAATTGAGAAGAGAATTAAATCTGATTGTAAACTCTCAAAATTTAAAGAAAAAAATTGTGATTTACCAAAGATAAGAACCCAGAGACCCATAGTACAGGAGAATACAAACTATTGTTTCCAAGAAAAGGATAGGAGAACAGACTACAACCCTTGTTCTCTAGGAAAAAACAAAATTAGGAAAAAACAAAATTATAACTTTGTTCCCAATAATAAGTATCACCACTGTTGGCTTTGTTTACAAATAATTATTAGTGATGTCATTTATTTGTATGATGTCAAGTATGGGCATATCTCCATGACTCATGTCAATGACGCATGAGGTGAAAGTAATTTGGACAGGAATATAGAAAAATAAAACAGGTATGTACGTGGATGATTTATAACGGACGCTTGTTGATTAGAAGGACTGGAAAGGTAGATACGTTGAGGTGAAAGTAATTTGGACGGCAATATAGAAAAATAAAACAGGTATGTACGTGGATGATTTATAACGGACGCTTGCTGATTAGGACTGGAAAGGTAGATACGTTGAGGTGAAAGTAATTTGGACAGCAATATAGAAAAATAAAACAGGTATGTACGTGGATGATTTATAACGGACGCTTGTTGATTAGGACTGGAAAGGTAGATACGTTGAAGGGGGACCTGAAATTTTTTGGGTCGGTGTTGCTTATGTGGCTGGTTGTCCTTTCAAAACTGAACACCTCTCTTCTATTATTGTATGCATATGAAGATTAGACGGAGTGATAATATAGATACTTATACCGAAAGGGGACTTGAAAAAAACTGAACCTCTCTCTTTTATTATTGTATGCATATGAAGATTAGAGGGAGTGATAAGATGTGTACGTCGAAAGGGGACATGGAAATTTTTGGGTTGGTGTTGCATGTGGCACGTTGTTGTCCTTTCAAAACTGAACCTCTCTGTTCTATTATTGTATAATGAGGGCATTCAATAAAAAATAAAAAAATATAAATTAATAATACTGAATGAAGTATCCCACCATCTTTATTAAATCAAAAATTTTAAAATATAAATTAATAATGCTGAATGAAGTATTCCACCATATTTATTAAATGAAACATGAAAGTTTGGGAAAAAACAAAAAAAAGAAAAGTGCAAGTGTTATGGTATGAACAAGTACTGCACATGCCCAAAAGGCCATCGAAACAAACAAGCAACAATGCCTTGTTAATTTTTGCTGCAGGGCACACGTGAAGATTTGTCTCATGCTAATAATATCTGCATGGACATAAAAGACATAAATTTTATTTTAACCAAAAATAGTGGTTGTAAAATCAAAACATATATATAGCTGAATCTTATAAGTAAAGCAATTACCTTCTAAAATACTTTTGATTAAAATAAAATTTATGTCTCAGATTACCATCTTTAAAATATATGTATAAAAGTATATAATTTATTTTTATAAAGTTTTCCACTTTAACAACAAATTTGAAACACTTTGTTGTCCAAAGAATATAATACCTCCGCTTGAGTTGTCCTATAAACTTTATGTATGTCAAGTTTCAGAGAATTGGTTACAACCATACTATTTTAAGTAGCTGATAGGTTCAAACCACAAGGGTTGTATCTATCAAACCTATTCCACCTTATTGTTTTATAGCTTGTCATGAGATGGACCATTTGTCGAGCGAGCTCTCTATGATGCCCATGGAAAGATTGGCTGCAATTAAGCAAACCTCCTTTGCGCAAAATAGTTTTGATGTCATCATTCATCTCAAGGGAGTTCGATTCCAGTGGAATATTTTGCATGCTTCTATGGCCCATTTGAAGAGAAATTACCTTGATAAAAAAAATAGAGAAAAGTAGTAATTGCATAATCAAAGGAAAAATAGAGAACACATTACACAAGAATTTATCTTGGAAAACCCTTTAAAAAAAACCTAGCAAGAATATATCCTTATTGTATAAACTTGTTCGTCTCCAATACAATAATATCCTTTAGGTTCTTTCTCGTTTGTGATTACATTTCTTGCATATTGTGTTCCCCCCTTAGGGGGTGTTTGAACATTCCACCACCCTAAACCCTCATGCAAGTATTTTTTTATATACCAACAACACAAGAAGGGGTTTTACAATACCATGGGTGCAAAAACATGGGTTCAAATATATTAACCCAAATATATTAAAACGTGGGTTCATGTATATTAACCCATATATTTAAAACATGAGTTTAATATATTAAAACTGGGTTGAAATATATTAACCCAAAACGACCCATATGGGTTTAAAAAACTGTCATTGTCAATTGTCAATGGAAACCATACCCATAGCATTATCTGTAGTTCCATGCAAGTATCTAAAGATCCTCTTCATAACAATCCAATGTTTTTCCTTGGATTGGACATATATCTACTAATTACTCCCACTACATGTACAATATTAGGTCTAATACAGACTATTGCATACATCAGACTCCCAACAATGCTAGCATAAGAAACATGATGCATTTCTCAATTTCCTTATCCTTGGAAGCTGATCCATATTACAATGTGTGATTACATAAGAATTTAATATCAAAATTCTCCTTTTGATGACATATTTGTAATCCTATAGTACAAACAATAATTTTTGACACAACCCTTTATGGGTACAAGCTAAAACAAGTCATTCCGAAGATAATCAACCTTAACCCAGTTATTACCAACCTCTAGGCCTATAGCTTCCACCAACTATATTAAATCATTCTAATACCTAGCCACCCTACAATCTACCTCTAACCTTATATACACATTAGCTTCACCTATTACCCTCAGCCATATACCGATAAGGTAACAAAACAGTCCAAAACCCACTTTAATAACATTACAAATATGAATCTAACTTTGAAAATATTATACCATACAACCACCACTAGTATCCACACCAATATCTTTTGGGCATAACTACACCAGTTATAGTAGCTTCTTTAGGTACAAGCTACACTAGTTATAGTAGTTAATACTTGCCCAAAAACTTGTGGTACAACCAATAAACCATCTCAGACATTTTTCAACACTTTGTAATAAAACCACTAGAACAAGCATTTCCAAACTTAAACTCTAGATCTATAACTATCGAAGCTCACTAGATCTACCATTGTTTAAGCTTACAATATTTATCGCTATCAAAGCTCACTAGATCTACCGCTATTAAAGCTCACTATATCTATCACTATCGAAGCTCACTAGATCTATTATTGTCGAAGCTCACCAAATCTACTACTACCAAAGCTCATTATATCTGCCACTATTGAAGCTCACTAGATCTACCATTATCAAAGCTTACAAGATATACCACTGCCAAATCTTACTGGGTTTATCATTATCGAAGCTCACCAAATATACCACTACCAAAGCTCACCAGATCTACTAGTGTCAAATCTCACAAGATTTTCTACTATCGAAGCTCACTATATCTATCACTATCAAAGCTCACCAAATCTGTTATTGTAGAAGCTCACCAAATATACCACTATCGAAGCTCACCAAATATACCATTGCTAAAGCTCACTAGATCTACTATATCTACCACTATTAAATCTCACTAGATCTACCAATATTGAAGTTCACCAGATCTACCATTGTTGAAGTCACCAGATCTACTGCTACCAAAGATCATAAAATATACTATTATTGAAGCTCATTAGATCTACCACTATCAAAGCTAACTAGATCTATCGCTAGGTGTGCTTCCCATCATTTTTTCTTTACCCAAATTTTTTTGCACACTGCTCCCACTCAAGAATCGAATTATCCAAGGATTGAAACCCTTTCTCCTCGAGCAAAGCTAAAACCTAGCTCTGATACCAAATGAAGAGAAATAATACCTCGATAAATAAAATATAGAAAATCAATAATTACATAATCAAAGGAAAAATAGATAAGAAGAACACATTACACAAGAATTTATCCTAGGAAACCCTTTCAAGAAAAACCCAACAAGAATATATCCTTATTATATAAACTTGATCGTATCCAATACAATAATATCCTTTAGTATATTTCTTGCTTGCTCTACCACTTGTGATTACATTTCTTGCATATTGTGTTCCTCCCCCCCTTGGAGGGTGTTTAGACATTCCACCACCCAAAACCCTCATGCAAGTGTTGTTTTATATTCCAAAAACATAAGAAGGGGGCTTTATAATACCATGGGTTTAGATATATTAACCCAAATTTTTTAAAATATGAGTTCAAATATATTAATCCAAATATATTAAAATATGGGTTCAAATATACTAACCCAAATATATTAAAATATGGGTTCAAATATATTAACCCAAAACAACCCATATGGTTCTAAACATATAGGTCTAAACATATGTTAACTTGCCAAAATAACATGGAAAATATTCAACACATTTCCAACATTCTTCCACTTGTTGAATACTTTCCATAGGGGCTAAAAATTGCCATTGTCAATTATCAAGGGCAACCATGCCCATAGCATAATATGTAGTTCCATGCAAGTATCTGAAGATCCTCTTCATAGAAATCCAATATTCCTTCCCTGGATTGGACATATATATGTTAACTACTCCCACAACATATGTAATATCAGGTGTAGTATAGATCATTACATACATTAGACTGCCAACAACGCTAGCATAAGGAACATGATACATTTCTTCAATTTCCTCATCCTTGGACTTTGACCCATATTAAAAATGTGTGATTACATAAGAATTTAATGCCAACACCATATTTTGAATCCAAACAAAGTAGGGATTGGCCTTTAAATTCTTTGATCCTACGAAGAGAAGTGAAGTAAACAATCTCCCTCAATGGCTTTAAATAATAATTGGAACTGTTTGGATCCTAATAGAATTTTTCAATGAGATTTTGAAAAGGATATCAGGTTTCATGGTGCCACTGATTAAGAGAATGACCAAAGAGATAGATCACATTTCAAAACACAACTTGCTGATGGGTGTAACAAAGGATACCACCGTTTAAGATTAAAATCTTAATATTTCCATATTCACACTTCCAAAAATAATTAACCAATCTTGCCAACCAAAGCTGCCATGAGCTAAGAAATTGGTTTATCTCCCAGGAATAGAAATCCACACTATCATCCTACCATTTTGTATTATGCAATCTTGAAACACAAGAGAATAACAACCTTACCCATGAAAAATCATTATTACTAAGAGAAACTTAAGTTAATAAAAAACAAGTGGATCTCACCCAATCATCATGGCTCATCCATGAGAGGTAAATGTTGATGTGTCCTACCATATTACTGAAAGGTATGCCAATTGAGAGTCAAATTATCCATCTCATCCTTCCATACCAATCCAATACCTTTAACAAGTTTTCCAAAAACTCACACCCAATTGCATAAGTCAATAGAAAACAGAAGCAGGAACCTCTCCTAAAGTTGTTGGTTCCAAAACCCTAGAATTTTAATTTGAAAAGGATCAAAATTAATACCAAAATCTCACCCCTAGTTGTTATAGCCTATCGAAACCAGATAAAAAAACCTCTGCTAAAGTTTTTGGTGCTAAACCCCCAAAATTTGAATTTGAATTTAAAAGGGAACAACATACCCCTCACAATAAGACCTTCAATAGACCCAAAATAGATAAGGATATAAATTTTTTTATAAGCCATCAATTATATTTACACTCCATCAAAGAGAAAGAGTCAAAATTAAACCCCATCCATAAACCTCATAAGGTCTTGAGGATAATTTGATCTCCAAATAGAGAGACCTTGTTGAGATAGACCAATGTTTTCCATCAAGTCCAAATTATTTCCTTCTCTAAATATGTGCTAGATCATGACCTTCTCTCTATATCTAATAATTCTCATGGCCTCAACAATCAATTTTACAATGTTCTAGCTTGGGTTCTTAGAAGATTTAATCAAATTGACAATAATCAAAGAGTTACCCTCTACTATAAACTTATTAGATCCCAAAGATTCTAACAAAATAAGACCTTAGAGCAAGGCCCTAGCCTTCATGAAATAGGAGGTCTACGAGGATAAGAAATTTGCATAGGCCAAAACCAAATCTCATCTTTAATTTATAACAACACCACCAACCCCTACTAAAATAGGATTACCTTTTGATGCTCCATAAAAGTTTAGCTTGACCCAACCAACAGGGGGTGGGGACCAACAAACCAATTATCTTTGATTTGGAGGGAAGTTTTGATCAATCTAGGGATCAAGTGGAAGCTAATATTCAATTCCATATCCACTTTAGTCAAAATACCTCCACTAAAATTTGGTTGACAGTTGGACACACTTTCAACAACACCCCAAATCACCCTAGAATAGATTACATCAACATCCCTCTTACCATTCTTAAATACCCTTTGATTCCTTTTCCACCAGAGATCCCAAAAGAGGTGGGGTAAAATGAACCTCCACAAACATTTTAGTCTTAAGAGAACTGAATGGAGGTCCTACTGAGAACAAACATCTACCAAAAGAGGGCCCACATTATTGTAACATAACAATACAATGATATTATAAGAAAATTTGGGAAATTATGCTTTATCCTCCTTGGATTTCCTCTGCATCAAGGATTGTATTTGTTGATGTACCACTATGTTATGGAGCACCAAACTCGAAGGGCCATGGGAGTGGTGGTCTCATACATGGGATCTACGGATGATGTTGTAGGATCAAACGAGGACACTTTTATGTCTCCAAGAACCAATCCAATGCTCAATTTCAACACAAATCTAGAAATAACATCAAGCACCTATCACTCCACCAGATCCAAAGTGAGCAGTGAGAAATGTAAGGTCCCAATTGTGGTTGATAATGATGTTTTTGATGATTCACTCTCTTTTTAGGTCAAATAAGAGACTTCTCCTAACCTCTTGAGGGCCCCTCCCCTCCTCCTAGATTCTAGAGTGTCCTGTTGACCTAATATTTTTGAAAGAGGTCATCTCCAGGATCTCCACGACATCATGAAGACACTGGGGAGAGCAGCCAGGATGACTTTCTCTCTAATATCTTAGGCAGAGACTCTCCTAGAAGAATACAAGGAACAATTTGAGATCCTAGAGGAGTTTAAAATTTTGGTGGGTGCTACCAGGAATGGGTGTGATGCAGTTGGAAAATCGAACATTTAGCTATCTAATTTTCTCTAGTGGTTCTCTGACGTTTTTGGTTTGTATCTCTTGCTTATTTATTTTTCCTACATGGGATTCTCTTTATTTTTTGGTTTTTCTTTTCGTTTTGTTGCTGCCCATGAGTGGTTTTTGAGGATGGTTTTATTTTAGCTCTTGCATGAACTTTTTGGTTCTCCTCCTTGGCCCTATGAGGGCTTCTTTTTGTGCTAAAGGAGGCTTACATTTTTTCTAGTTTTTTTTGTTTTAGTTTGATGTGTCTATGCTATGGAGTGTTCTTTGGCTTGACTCCTTTTTTGTAAAAGGTTACGAGACCCTTTCAAAACCCCTTTACCAATAATAAAAGTCAAGATATTTAATCAATTGAGCTCATGTCATTTTTATAGATGTTCATTTTAAATTAGTTGTTGAATTTTTAATATATTTTTTTAAGCTAAAAACCCCTTGGGGGGCCACCTTGGTCTGAGAGACCACGAACAGGGGGTTATATACCGTCAAAGTCACCCGAGAGTCGTACCCGACCCTGCCCGCACCAACATTATCAATTGTATTTTGGATACCCAATTTAGCTTTTTGGTAGGATGGAGATTTGAACCTAGGACCTCCGTTGGAGGATTTCCATCTCCTCTCCAAATCACCTAAAACACCTGGATTTTAAAACTAATTTATAGTGGAAAACACCCCTTTCGAGGTGCCACTTTCAATAGGTTGGGCATAGGAGTAATGGAGCCTTGTCGGCCTCTATTAGCACATAGGACATTCCTAAATATACCATATATCTGCAGGATGGAAACAAGGGGAATGGAACTTGGGTCGGCCTCTACCAGCACCCAAGGCATTTACCACTGCACCACAACAAGCAGATGAATTTTTAATATTTTTACATTTAGTATATGGAATAATAAATAAATATTTTGCTTTTTTATTTATTTTTGACAAAAAAGACTAAATTTTACTAAATAAAAATTAGATTACTAAATTAAAAATCAAGTACCGCATACATGGGGCCTTCCATACATGGATCATACCCTAAAAGTGCCTCTAGATATACATACCTATAATAACATGAAGGCTAAATGCCCAATTAGAGAATAGACACAAATTGCACAAAAAATCATTACTACACCTAATCACTAAATGACATATCAGAGGAATTCTTAGAACTGTAATAAGACAAAATCATAAGTTTATTTTCCTTGTATACCACATATCCTCTCGAAACTTGTATTCGAGAGGTATTCATTTCTAGTGGTGACTGCAAATTCTTGCAACTCCACTAGATCATCATGCTAATATCCATTTTTATTTGTCTATCCTATCTCCACCTTCCCATGTACACAATGATTCTAATAATTCCTAATCATGAAACACTGAGGCCTTCAATCTCATTGTGCATAATTCTTCCCTCCTCCCAGGAGTTGCCATGTTGATACTTATTCCTTCCCATCATTGGGGTAATCTTGTCAAAGAAAACCCTACAAGTCCATATAATATTCCCCCAGGATTTTCCCCTACCATAATCCCACCAATGATGACCTTTCTCTATTCCCCAATTAGCCAATTTATCTACAAATTTGTTCTTTTCTCTCACCATGTGGAGAAATTTTATCTGCACTCTATTTTTTAAACCCACAATATTATCTAAGAACCACTAGGCCCTCCATTTAATTTCCCCCCCCCCTCCTTGTTCAAGCTAAAGTCACCCGCACACATCAAAAGAAAGCCAACTTGTTCAAGGTTTAAAGTTAAACTAATAATGCTTCATAAATCACCTGCACCTAAAGTCATATTAAGAATAAAATTCAAATTTTTCTTAAGGTTCAAAGCCTCACCTTTGATAAAGCTCATGCATGTTCTCAAAATATAATGGTACGCACATGGTGGCAATTCATCCAAAGGTACATGTTCACTACCTTTATTGAAGCTTTAAATACCTAGGTCAACAATAGGATTATGCATAAGGGGTAGTACCAAAAAATTAGTTATAAAATGAGGATGAATATAGGTGAATGGTGTATAAATGTTGGGGCAAAAATTTCAAAATTTTGTAGAAAATTTATCAAAATATGGAGATTTTTTGAAATTTTTGCATAGAAATTATCAAAAAATTTAAATGGCAACTGGTAGAAGGTGACTGGTAGAAGGTGATTGATAAAATTTGAGTGGCAGAAGGCGAGTGGTAGAAAGTAAGTGGTAGAAGATGAGTGGCACAAGGTAACTGGAAAAAGATGACTAGCTGATGGTGACTGGCAAAAGGTGAGTGGTAGAAGGTGAGTGGTAGAAAGTGAGTAGCAGAAGGCGAGTGGCATAAGGTGACTGGCATAAGGTGATTGGCATAAGGTTACTAGTATAAGGTGACTAGCATAAGGTTATTGGAATAACGTGACTAGGAGGTGGTGAGTGGCAGATGGTGACTGGTAGATGGTGACTCGAGGACGACGACTGGGGTGACTAGTAGATGGTGACTAGAAGATGATGATTAGCAAATGATAAGTGGCGATAGGGTGACTGTCATATGGCAACTATCAAATGATGACCACCAAATATCATCAATAATAAGTTGCCACATGTCATCTCCTCTACCACATGTCATGCATCTATTAACTTCAGTGATGTCGAATGTAGACACCTAAAAATCACACATAGCTACCTCTACGTACTTGTAGATAATTTTGGACACTTATAGGTTTACATAGGTCATCCTAGACACCTCTAGACTATTGTAGACTGATGTAGACTATTGTAGATCCCTATAGACCTATGTAGACTATCCTAGACATGTGTAATCTACTGTAGAAATGCATAGACTAGTGTAGATCACTCTAGATTAGCGTAGCATATCATAGACTTACATAGACTACTTCACTAGTTTATAGGTACAAAACCCTATTAAACTACTCAATCCATGCCATAACCACCTTGCATCCATCAAAGGACCACTCATAAATCACCTAAGGCCACTTAAGCCCTTCCTATACTTAATTAGGACCCCACAGGACTACTAGTTCCCAAAAAGTCGTAATTAAAGTTAATTCAAATTCTAATTTTAAAGTGACTTCACTTAAAGTGCACTTTTTGGATTAAAAATGTTAATTAGGTTCCTAAAACCTAATTAGTCCTAATTATTCCCTCCCACATGTGTGTGCACCAAGTTAGTTAGGATATTTCTTAGGAAACCCTAACCTAACCCTAATCTAACATTAGAGTTGACTAATCCTAGTTAACTCTAATCTCTCCTCACATGTGTGAGGATGAGATATTTCCTTAGGGAATGTGGGTATGACACCTCACAAAACCTAACCTAACCACCCTAGGATATGACTTTAGGGTTTAGCTCTCCTAACCACACCCCTACACCTTAGGTTTATCTATAAATAGTGGACCTAATCCCTCATTCTATCTCTCTCTCCCTTTTTAGTTAAAGTATAGAAACTATGTCAAAATGCAAACAAGGACATCTGATCCATACCAACAAAATTGTAGCACTTGAGGAGCCCATCCATGCAAGGATTTCCAATAGAAAATGCTTACAGTGCAATTCACCCCCCGGCCTGCAAATCCAACACCAATTCACCCCTCGACCTATGAGTTGGGTCTACAAGACTCATTTCACTCCAAATCTATTAGGTAAGCTCCATTTGGTGTTTTTATGAGGTTCTATGCAATTTATTTTAGTTTTCATTACATATTTTGAGTTAATTTGTCCTTTTTACCATGGGGCCTGACTAAGGCAAGCCCCCAAACATACTAACTCCATTTTGTAGGTCTAGCATAGATGCAAAGAGGAAAACAACAACAAATACAACCAATGGTGGCACATGTTATGCATGAAGCCCACCTACATTGAGGATCCCAAGAGAAAGCATCAAAATTATTGTAAAATTCATGAAAGAAAGAAAGGAGAATTCCCCCATTTGTAACACAAAAATAATTCAATCATGAATAAAATAAAAGTTTTTGTATAATATGTGTTTTAGAAAATTATTAGATCAAATGCATTTCTTTTGTACGTTTCATTCTGGCACACCTAGTGGGACCCCCACAAAGGATTGTGTTAGAATAGTTTTATCATGAATCTAACTCAATCTAATATTTCTTTTTTGCTGTAGGTACCAATCTAGACATCTCAGATATCCTCGAAGCCCTGACAACCCCCTCAAACCCTCAAAATAGGGATTTTAGGCCCTTGGATCTAATTCACCCCTTGGCCTATGAATCCAGATCCAATTCACCCCCCAACCTATAAATTTTTCTTACAAGCCTCAAAAACCCTAAAACTTGCATGGGTGGGTAGTAGAGAAGCAAAGCAGACCACCTGTAGCATTAGAAACCAGGTATTCCCCAAAAATTTCTTTGTTCTAATATTTATATGTGAATAACAGTTTACTAGTAAATGCATCGATAATTTTTGTAAATTTCTTTTTTCTTACGCATCCATCATGCTAGAAATGTTTACTTTAGTTGCAAAAACCTGCACAAAACCAGAAAATTTGATTTCATTTATTTTTGAAAAAATATATTTCTTTTTGCAAATCGCATGTTGCATAAGTTTTGCATTTATTTCTTGTCCTTTCACATCAATTCCCCTTTACAAGCATTTCATATTTTAGTTCTAATAGTCATATTTAGAATTAGAGTTTTGCAAATCCCTTTTGCACATTTCTCTTGAAGCAATTTCAAATTTCTTTGTTGTACAAAAATCAAAGTCAAATTTCTTTCATGCATTTAAGAATTAGGATTTTACAAATTTCTTTTTGCATATTTCAGATTCCTGTTTGCAAATACAAATTTCAAATCCTTTCATTTCTTTTAATTAGGATTTCCCATCTCTTTCACAAATCCCTCGGGTAAATCACAATTGTCATATTTCTTTCTACATATTTAGTTTAAGATTGTCTATTTATCTTTGTATAAATATTTCTTACATTTCTTTCATGTTCCAAAATTAGGGTTCCATAAACCCCTCTTCTCACATGTGTCACATTGCTTGTTTACATGATTTTATAGAATAGATCTTATCTTCTTTCCAAAAAGGCACATAAGACTATATTTATTTTACAAAACACATATTACTTTAACATTTTGCTTCAAAAAAGTGCATCTAGGGCTAGAATTTCATTTCAAAAGGCATTTAGTAATATTTCTTGCTTTATACATCATCGTTAGCAAACTCAAACCCCCACACACACGTGGTTCAAAACAAGTGGTGAGATTGGATTTCATCCCCAATCTATCACTTGAGACTGGTGTGGCAAGAGTTGTACCCTCCACCATATCACCTCCTTAGACACTTTTCAGCCCCAAAGGAGTGGTTTTTTGGACTTCATCATCGAAAAATCCCCCACTTTTGAGACTAGGCTTCTAGATTTCATCACCAGAAGTTACCTTCAAAGTGGGATAGGATTAGACACCTTTGTTCACAAGGCTTACATAAGTCATGGACATGGTAACTACAATTATTGACTAAGCCCACTCGAGGGTGAAGCAAAAGCATGGGGTTGTTGACCATGCCTAGCAGGTCTCAAACAATGCCACCTCTTCTCATGAGAGGATATAGTGAGCTCATTTCAGCCCTTTGAGTTCTCCCCCATAGGTTATCATTTTACTGTGCCTTCCATACAGGTCACCATTTGCATGTTGCAATACTGTTCTATTTAGGTGTCGTAGGAGGTTCTATACTGACGAAACTCCTAATTTTCTAGATTATTCACTCCACTACCCATTATTTTACCTAGGAAGTATCAACATAAAAACACATTAAAAAAAAGAAAATAATTTATTTCTTGAATTTAGAACTGATTATAGTTTTGCGTTGTTTGCATGATCATGAACTGGTTTCGACACATCACACCATGCAACACTTTGATTTTCAGCTCCACACAACTTGTCACTTTAGTTTGAGGCCACCATTCATAGGATTTTTTCACACCCCCTTTACACATCATATACAGAATGACATGTTCCAATTTTTGTGTGATTCTAAAGCTTCATAGTATGACACACATCATCATACCCATTGTTACCTGTAGCCATGCATACGGGCAAGTTCACCCTATAGAGGAGGCACCTAGCACCTCTTCTAGTCAAGCCATCCCTATTTCTTTGATCACGAAGGGGAATTCCACATACACACTTGATCCACTCACAAAGTTTGATCCACACTATACACACATGATGGCTCACAGTGAGACATCCAACATGAGTGAAACCCTCATAAATTCACTCGTAGAAGATTATCCACTCATTTTCCCTGTATCATTACCTAATCCACCCACCACAATCTATGATCATGTGATCTACACTTCTCCAGGATAACCTAACCCATTCTTCACCATAGACGAGGAGACTCCACCTATATATCCCACCTTTGCACACCCTTTCTTCCAAATATTATCTCAATATCTCTTTGAGAATGACTCCTCCCTATTGAACTGCACTCACACCAAGGTTGCATCATTTGCACCTACTGTAGGAATGATCTTAGACCCTTCCTCCTCTACCACAGGTACCCAAATGCCATAATTCCAAACCACACAACAAAAACCCTCCTTACAGGAGCAACAAGCACCCCTTCAAACATCACACCCATACTCTTCTCAAGAGTCTCAACCATCATTGTCCCAATAACATTTCTTCCCAATATTTGAGGACCTATCACAGTCACATATTCAAACCCAAACCATGCAATATCAATAATAAAAACCAAAAATTCACACCCAATCGAGAGTGGATGCATTCCTCACTCCAGATTCCCAAGATCCTACCCTAGAAGCTTACCCTTATTCCTCATCATAATTCCCACATCCATATTAGGTGTCTGGAATGTACCCTACCCAATATTTTTCTCAACCTTCATCTACATCAACATTTAGGTTACCTCCTCTTTATGCCCTAATTGCTAGTCTTCTTCACACCTACGGATCAAGACACTTCTATATAGAGATAGGTCCCATCCTTTTACACCTCATCTCGACCACCCCTAGCATCGATAGCCTAGATATCTTCACCATTACCTACTAGATCTACATTGTTTACGCCTCCCCCTTTGTGGTCATTGTCGCCTATGGTCCAGCCATTATAGTAGGCTCCTATCTTGTAGGTAACCATACCACAACAACACATCCCACAATCACAATACTACTATCCCCAACAAACATATTTTCCACAACCTAGTGTCCCATGAATCGTGATATCATACATCGCCTAACAATAACCTTACCAGGACCAGTTGCCACACTTCCCCCATCAATATTTGGAAGAACAACAACTCTAATACCTACCACATTCTCCAGCTCAACCCACCTTAGCACAATTCTCTATACCCTTAACACTTGAGCTTCAACACCTATGAGATGAAATCAAGATGTTAAACCTACACACAACCAGTTATGGACCACAAAAACCTACATATGATGAACTCTACAGTGAGCTAGTTCATCCATCAGTTCCTATCCCACCTTACCCCTATCACTTTGAGATCCCAAAGTTTGATAAGTACAAAGGTAAGGAAGATCCTAGAGAACACATCAGTATCTATCACTCAGATTGCTACTAGCTTCATAGAAGCAACCCCCTTATGTTACATACCTTCTCCCTCTCACTTTTGGGAAAAGCCTTAGACTGGTATAACATGCTCCCATGCCATAGCCTGTATACCTTCGAATAATTGACCAACTCATTTTTAGAATAATTCTCCATAAATATTAAAAATAAGACTAATTTCTCAGAAATCTACACATTACAATAGGTTGATGACGAACCCGTCACTAAATTTATGTTGATATGGAGATCGATCATCCATGACCTCACCCATAGCCTCCCTACCACTGAGCTAGTGACACTCTTCTCCAAGATTTTCCACAAACACATTTCCACCTCCTTACAGCTTCATCAAAGTCGTACCTTTGAAGAAGCCATTGCCAAAGCTAAAGTAATTGAGGACATCAAAGTCTAGTCAGGCAAAATAAAGTTAATATAGAAGCCCAACTACAATTCTAACTTTAATTTTAATAGAAATACTCCCAACCAACCCTTCCCTCGACCACCACAAGCCAATCAAGTGGCATCCACTACCTTAGCACCTACACTAGTTCCACAACCCCCTCTTCCTCAATGCCAAATATTTCAAACCAATTCACCTCCCCCTCCTAGGACTCAGTAGTCTTGTGGCATGCATCCACAAGTCCCATAATGCAACCTTACACCATTTTCTAAAACATTACCAGCCTTCTTTCAGAGGTTATACAAGGTATGTCACATCATCCTACCCAAGATCTGACCACTAGATCCCAACCTACCTAAGCCTCATGGATATAATGAGCAAGCATTCTACAAATACCACCAATAATGTGATCATGATATTGATTCATGTCACTCTTTTTATGGCCAAGTACAAGACCTCATTGATAGAGGTACCATCCAAGTTTCAAACCCCCTCACCCCACAAAATCAAAACCTAGGGATCTTCCAAAACCCCTTACCTGACCACATGGGGACTAACCCCAAAATACCACCATTCAATCCTCCAGGTCCACCTAGATAGGTAAACAATGTCCAATGTGATCCCCCATCACGTGGTGTAGTGGGTATGATCAACCTTACTACTCAAAACCAATGGTACCCATCGCACCAAACAGCACCTATTATTTCCCCACTAATCCAATTCACATAACCATAGCCCTCTGTGACTCCTAGCACCATACCACCTTCACCATAAAATGTCATTACAATTCGTGGTAGCCTTACCCACCAATTATGCAATGCCCCCACTTGGCTATCCATTTTTGACATCCTACAACAATATCAACTCCATTGTGAGGCATTGAATGATATCCTATGCTCCATCGATCTGGAGAGACATGACATGAATATCTTTATAAAATTTTTAGGGAACATCTCACAATGCCTTCAATCCTCCATTAGTTTCCATGATCACGAGATTGCAGAACTAGTAGGAGAAGGGGCAGATACTCCCCTCCACATCTAAGAAACCATAAACAACATCACCTACAAACGTGTCATCATTGATATCGGTTCCTCCATTAGTATTATATCTACAGTGACATTACTTCATTTGTATATTCCACCAGTCCATTTTACCACTCAATATCTTGATCTTCATGCATTTTATGGTTCCATGAGACCCATGGTAGGATCCATCATCTTACCCATCCGAGTAGGTATCCATAACATCTCCATCCTTTTTCACATCATCCAAGGTGAGATGCAGTATAACATCCTCCTTGGTCACCCATGGATTAGGGACATGTAGTGTATCCCTTCCACACTACATAATTGCATTAAATATGTCTATGATAGACTTGTCCATTGCATTCCTAATGACGGGAATCCCTTCAAATTATGTAACATTGTAGATCTTCCACCTACACCTTCCTCTTATTCCATGTAACTCTTTCCTATCCCTTCCCATAAATCTGTTGGAGCATCAACATCTTCCCCAACATCCACTTTGCTACCACAATCCTCATCAAGGACACACACCTCGATGTCAACACCATTAGCACCACATTCTATAGCACCTAACCCTACTACCATACCTTTATCACCATCATCCTTATGGCCACCACCATCATCATAGTCATCATCATCCACAATTCCACCCATGATACCGCAACCATCATCATCGTCTCCCTCGTGCCCTATTGCTCCACCTCACCCATATTCCCCTACAAAAACCCCTATCATCTCTACACTGCAAACACCTCCCCTTCCCTTTCATCCATAGCCTAGGTCATTAACCTACCCATGTAGTCCAACATCAACATCCTCTCCTCCTCTTTCATAATTCCCACATGTAAACCATTTTATCCCATCTATCGCAACTAAATTCCATGAGTGGGGGCAACGATCTAATCACCTAGATGACCAGTTATTACACACCTCACCTACCACTATAAGAGAGTCTCATATATTGCACCATCATCTTTTGATTTAAATTCACCATATCATTCACCATCATGTACATCACCATGCATTTCCATTTTTATGACAAATTCAGGCCTAGGGGATTACAATGTGCATGATGCCCATGTACGTCCACCTGTCATCCAGTCCACATGAGATTTTAGCCATTCCATAACCTTGATTTTGACCATAAAAATTGTTATACAATTAGGATCCCTCGACAATCACACCAAATTTGTCTATGCAGGAGTCAATTCTTCACTCCCACTTTTAGTCCCTCTACCACCATAATCTAGATTTTATGGTACATTAGACCATATGGTCAATCTCTAGTTCACCTTATGTTGTCTTCGATGATTCCATTGGCACAAATTTTAATTAGGATGGTATGAACAAGGGTTGCATACACCCATTAACCCCAATGTATAATTACCTATAGATAAATCTGGCCTTAGTTACCACCCCACTACCATCCACACACTTGAGGATGAGCTTCAGGACCTCTCCCTGCATCCTTCTCTGCTCCCAAAACACCTTGGAAGAATAAATTGACATGGACATCCTAGAGGACAACCCATCACCTCGCTCTACCATCACAGTTCCATGTGACTTCTTTCAAGAATCCCCTTATTTCGACACCACCTCAACGTGTTGTGTCAATGAATTAATAAGTCATTTTTCCACCTTATCCTTAAATGTTCATTACCGAAAGCATGATATGACATCTCCACCACTATAACCAACATATGTATCCACGTTCCTACCTATCCATCAACAAATCCATCGCTCATTTACTTAACTGCGTTCTCCACTAGTGGTTTTGCACCCTCCATTGAGCCTCTTAGGACACTCACAGATTATTGATTCATCATCACTAGACTCTTCACCACCTACTTCCCCCATGACATTGGTTAATATGGTCCATGTGGATATTTTCTCCCCACTTTGATACCCACACCAGCCAACCCGTGATGACACACCAACCCCTAAATTCATCAATCTCATGCACATCTCACTCATATTTGTGTCCTGATATTTTTTACTCTCACATCATGTCTTACGTGAAGAACACAAGCTTATACTGAGAGGGGGGTGAATAGTATAAGACCTCTTTTTACTTTCTCTATTTAACTTCAACTTTGTAAAGCAATGAACCAATAGCAATATCAAAGCAATGCATAAAGCAACACACAATGAGACACCAATTTTAACGTGGTTCACCCAACATGGGCTACATCCACAAAACTTTTCTCTAAAAAGATTTCTCAAAGTTCTTTGGGAATCCTTCCCAATTACAATGTTTATGAGCCTTAGACCAAAGGAGAATACTTCCCCTACTCAAGTATTTATGAGCCTTTGCCCAAAGGAGAATCCTTCCCCTCCTCATGAATTTATAAGCCTCCTACCCAAAGGAGAATCCTTCCCCTCCCCATGAATATATGAGCCTCCTCCTAAAGGAGAATCCTTCCCCTCAACACTAATTTATGAGCCTCCTGCCCAAAGGAGAATCCTTTCCCTCAGCTCTGGAAATGATACTTCAGAAGATCACCTGCCTCTTATTTCGCTAGCACGTGGAACTCCTTTCCATAGAATACCTCTTGTCCTCAATGCTTAGCCTCAAGAGACCTCTGTCTTCACTGATCACCTCCACAATAACTCATCAACCTATACTAAACACATTCAGTCGGTCCAGCACAAGTCTTCCTCACTCTGTCAGATCCGTCCCAAGCTCAACTCATAAAGCTTGAACAAATCAATCTCTGCTGCACACAAGCCTTCTCAAAGACTTGTCAAAATTGTCCTTAGGTTCTTCTCAAAGAACCACTTCAACTCTGTCCTCAAGTCCTCTGCTAGGACCTATCCAAATCAGCTCACAAGTCCTCACTAGAACCTGTCCAAATCAGCTCACAAGTCTTCACTAAAACTTGTCCAAATCATCTCAAAGTTCATCAAGAAAAACTTGCTTAGCATGAACCCACAAAGAGAATTGTTAGAGACCCAATGTGATTCATCAACCTCATAGAAGCATAAAGAGAATTATTAGAGACTCAATATGTTCTATACTTAACTCCCAATCTCAATCTCAATCTCAAAAGAATAAGATAGATGTAGTATGCTTTTCTCAAGAACATGAAACACAACCCAACAATTGCCAACCATGCAATATCTCATATAACAATGATACTCATGTTCTTTCCACAACCAATATATTTTCTCAACCAATTAGGGCTTTAACAACAATGCTTATAGACAAGGTTTAACCAACATCATTCAACTCAACATTAACCTTGAAGCATTCAACCAATCACTACATGAAAAGGAAACTAGTAGACATCCTTTTCCCTCCAAAGATATTTGAACAAAACAGCCACCAACATAAATCACCAATGCAAAGAATAACTTGCTCAAATCAATCTCAATGGAGTAAGCCCAAAACATGAATCAAGTAAAGCATTAACTTGATCAAAACAACCTCTATGGAAGCAACTCAACCATCAATATTAAAATAGCCAACTAAGGGTTTCACCATCTCAATGCAAGTAGCAAGACTTACTAACATAAACCCTAGTGCAAAATGCTTCCTCTTCCTCAATTAGAATTATGCATTCACCCAAAAACTCATCAATTATTTTAATGCATAAACAATCTTCAATATCCAGAAAATAGGATTTACACCAACAAGAATACCTAGTAGACAACCTTTTCACTCCAAACTCAATTTCAAAAAATACACCATCAACAATATACATGGAAGAAGTTGCCCATACCTTTGTTTGAGGAAGAAGAGAATAGTTCTTCAACCTGTTACCAACACCACCCTCAACTTTGCCACCAAGTTAGGGTTAGATCATAAAAGTAACCACAAAAATATTTATTCCATAAAACACCTTATGAATCCAATCCTTAGAAGTCAACTACCAAAAATATAAAGCATACAAACAATATATCCTTTTACACCTTATTTCTCCAAATTAATTAAACCATGCTCAAGGAATAATAGCTTCTAAGCAAATCTCACTCAACAATCAAGCCAAAAATATCAACCACACACTATCAACCTTATATCTCCAAAGAAGCATTTAACCTTAAAAATAATTTTAAATAAATCTATCCAACCACTTCTTCTTTAACAAAATGCATATTTTATTTAAAAAAGCTTACCAAAAAAATGCTTTAAAAAATCGCGGGTCAGGAGTGCCTCCAAAAAAATCGGAGTGCAAAAACTCTTCTCACACTCCACGGCAGGAGTCGAACGCTTGACTTCCCTTCAAGCACCTTCGCAGAACAATCGTTGCCACTAGGCAAATGGTGCTAGCTTGAAGGCTAGCAAGAGTCTCCTTCTCCTTAACCCTTTGGCGGTGGATAAACATGGCAAAAAAATGATAGCCATAGCTTTTACTTCCCAACTTTTGCACAATTCAAATATCTTTAACACCATTGCTTTGGACAATAGGTTATGGCTTATATAGCCAAACTTCCATGCTATGCACGATGTCGACGAGAGGATAATTCGAACTTTTCAAATTAATATTATTTTGGCACCTTCGAAATAACTTTAGGGTTTATGAAACCCTTTTGATTATTTAAAAAATAATCAAAGGTCTTTTAGACCTTAGACCTTAGGTGGAGAACCCATTAAATTATTAAAATAATTTAATCACTAAATCAAATAAATAATTAATTAAAAAACCTTAAAAAGGTTTTATTAATTAAGTTATTTAATTAATAATTGTCTCCAACCTTTCCATTAAGCTGAGAGTGGTTTTGAGAAAAACCCTTAATGCATCCACCTAGTTTTAATAAAAACCCTTAAACCTGCCATGGTTTTGATAAAAACCTTTTCATCTGCCACATGGAATCTCTTTGAAATCTTCTAGAAAAAAATTCTTTGGAATCTTCAACCTTTGAAGCCAATAAATCCTCTTGACATTAATGCCAGTTCCTTTTGACATCAATGACAACTCATAGAAAAGAAGCTAGGATCTCAAACCCAAAATTGCCAATAATCTCCCCTTTTGTCATTGATGGCAAACCATGCTTCTCAAAAACACTGAAACTCAAAACTACTGTATAGAAATCAAATCCCCCTGACTTGAGGCTCTCCCCCTTACTCATATCTCTCCCCATTTGTCGTAAATGGCAAAGGGTCACCTTTGGGGCTTGGGACTAAGAATGAGCCTCTTAGCTTAGTCCCTCCCCCACCTCCTGTTGAGGTGATTAATTTCGGGGTGGGAGTAAAACTCCCATTAGGCACTGATCTTCATCAGTTTCTATAGTTGCCTTACCATGTCTTCTCTTGTTCTCCTTGTACATATTCCTATTCATATTCATGTCATTGTTGTTGTTCTTGTTATCATTCTTGTTCTTATCCATGTCTTGATTCTTATGCCTATTCATACCCATGTTCCTATTCTTTTACCTTGGAATTTCAGCTCTACTGTCTAGCTATGTGACCTTCATTGTTGCACTTATAACAACTAACAATGTTATTTCTTTGAGGCATACCTGATATTTGACTCCATCTATTCTGACCAACCCTATTCCTGTTATTAGCCTTGCAATAAACAACCTTGTGCCCAAACTGTTTACAAGAGTAGCAATACCCTTGAAATAAATTACCACCTCTGAATCTGTCATTTACCTTCCTCACTTGAGTCATGCAATGTGAAGCCATGTGACCAAACTTGTGACAAGCAAAACATCTGCCATTAAACTTTCCTTGATTTGACCTCTTAGGTCCTGTAAACTTTCTCCCCTTTTTTTGATTCCTATTTTTTGATTTTGTGCATCTATCACTCAAGGACTCTTTTTCTAAAGTAATTTCCTCATCAGAACTCTCTTCCTTTCGGAATCTCTTACTAGATTCCCCAGAAGAGTCACCAACCTGTTCCATGTGTTTCTTACCAAAACCAAGACCTATTTTATCTATTGTCCTTCTTTGATATGTGATGATTGAATTTATATTTTTGGTGCTATCTTCAAACCTATAAATCTTCTCCTTGTAATATTTAGTTTCCTCTTTCAAGGAATCCACTTTCTGTTCCAACTCTCTACACTCAAGAACCTTAGACTCTAACTTATCCTTAAGTTTTTGTGTATTAGCTATAGAGAAGTCAAGACTTTCTATAAGCTCATCTCTCTTAATACAACATTCATCCAATTTATCATTGAGTCTAGCATTCTTATTTCTTTCCTTTTTCAAAGCACTAAGAGCACTAACAAGTTCAACTTCAAGATCTACTTCACCATCCTCTATAAATTCCTCTATTTGTTTACCTTTTGAAACATCAATGACTTTTTCAAATTTCTTATCACTAGAGGTGCCACCCTTTTCTAAAGCCATAGAAAGATCTTCCTTACAATTTTTTGAAGCATCCTCATGCATAGTATAACTAAAAATCAATCCATAATTTGTGCAATTATCCTCAAGATGTCCAAAATTTCCACATCCAAAACATTTCATAAGGACAAATCTATGTTTATTTTCTTCTTCTTTTTTTGTTAGGAACAACATCTCATTTCCAACATCACTTGAAGAACTTTCACTATCACTACTAGAACACTTACTTGCCTTGTCTAGGTAGAAAATTTTCTTGTGTTTGTGAGAGTACCTCTTTCCTTGATTGCTTTGCTCATATTTATTCTTCCTTTGATGCTTGTGCCTTTTAGAATCCTTGCTCTTATAATCCTGTTTATCTTCATCACTTTCATCCTTGGCAGCAATATAGTTAGTAGCATAATGACCAAACTTTCCACAATTGAAACACTTGACATATTTCATACTTTTGTGCTTTCTTGAGAACTTGCCCTTCTTGTTGTAATATGCCTCTTCATCACTAGAAGACTCATCACTATCTTGAAGCTCTTTACCCTTGGATTTCTTGGTAGCCTTGAAAGTTGCCTCCTTAACATCAACATTCACTTGAGTTATCATCTCAAATGCTGCAAGTATACTATGAAGCTCATCCTTTTTCAACTTATCCAAATCCTTAGCTTTCTCAATAACAGAAATATTTTCACTAAATCTATTTGGAAGAGACCTTAAAATCTTATCACAAATATCATTTTCAGCAAGCTCAAGACCTAGTTCCTTCATAGAGTTAACAATATCATCCATACGAAGCATATAGTCACTAATATTTTCTTCATCATTCATCTTGAGTTATTCAAACATACCTTTGAAGTGTCTCAACTTGGCCTTTCGAACATTTGCATCACCTGTATGAACCACCTTCAACTGTTTCCACATTTCACTAGCTGTCTTACAGTGAATCACCTTGGTAATATCTGCCTTCTGTAAACCCTTTAGGATTGCATTCATTGCCTTTGAATTGCTATGATGTAGGAGCCTCTCTTCCTTAGTAGAAGGACCATGCTCAGGAATGGTATACTCATCCTCAATCACTTCCCAAACTTCATTTCCAAAAGCCATAATATGAACGTTCATCCTAGCACTCCAAAGCCCAAAATCTGCCCCATCAAGAATAGGTTCTACATTACCACTTGTAGATTCCATTGTGTTCTTTACAATATTTTCCTTCAAGTTATTAAAATTTTTGAAGGAACCTGCTCTGATACCAATTTAAGAACATAAGCTTATACTGAGATGGGGGGGTGAACAGTATAAGACCTCTTTTTACTTTCTCTATTTAAATTCAACTTTGCAAAGCAATGAACCAATAGAAATATCAAAGCAATGCATAAAGAAACACACAATGAGACACCAATTTTAACGTGGTTCACCCAACATGGGCTACATCCACAAAACTTTTCTCTAAAAAGCTTTCTCAAAGTTCTTTGGGAATCCTTCCCAATTACAATGTTTATGAGCCTTATCCCAAGGAGAATCCTTCCCCTACTCAAGTATTTATGAGCCTCTACCCAAAGGAGAATCCTTCCCCTCCTCAAAAATTTATGAGCCTCCTGCCCAAAGGAGAATCCTTCCCCTCCTCACGAATTTATGAGCCTCTTGCCCAAAGGAGAATCCTTCCCCTCAGCACTAATTTATGAGCCTCCTGCCCAAAGGAGAATCCTTCTCCTCAGCACTAATTTATGAGCCTCCTACCCAAAGGAGAATCCTTCCCCTCAGCTCTGGAAATGATACTTCAGAAGATCACTTGCCTCTTATTCCGCTAGCACGTGGAACTCCTTTCCATAAAAGACCTCTTGTCCTTAATGCTCAGCCTTAAGAGACCTCTGTCCTCACTGATCACCTCCACAGTAATTCATCAACCTATACTAAACACAGTCAGTCAGTCCAGCACAAGTCTTCCTCACTCTGTCATATTTGTCCCAAGCTCAACTCATAAAGCTTGAACAAATAAATCTCTGCTGCACACAAGCATTATCGAAGACTTTTCAAAACTATCCTTAGGTTCTTCTCAAAGAACCACTTCAACTCTGTCCTCAAGTCCTCTGCTAGGACCTGTCCAAATCAGCTCACAAGTCCTCACTAGAACCTGTCCAAATCAGCTCACAAGTCTTCACTAGAACCTGTCCAAATTAGCTCACAAGTTCATCGAGAAAAAATTGCTTAGAATGAAACCACAAAGAGAATTATTAGAGACCCAATGTGATTCATCAACCTCATAGAATCATAAAGAGAATTATTAGAGACTCAATATGTTCTATACTTAACTCCCAATCTCAATCTCAACTCAATCTCAATCTCAAAAGAATAAGATAGATGTAGTATGCTTTTCTCAAGAACATGAAACACAACCCAAAAATTGCCAACCATGCAATATATCATATAACAATGATACTCATGTTCTTTCCACAACCAATATATTTTCTCAACCAATTAGGGCTTTAACAACAATGCTTATAGATAAGGTTTAACCAACATCATTCAACTCAACATTAACCTTGAAGCATTCAACCAATCACTACATGAAAAGGAAACTAGTAGACATCCTTTTCCCTCCAAATATATTTGAACAAAATAGCCACCAACATAAATCACCAATGCAAAGAATAACTTGCTCAAATCAATCTCAATGGAGTAAGCCCAAAACATGAATCAAGTAAAGCATTAACTTGATCAAAACAACCTCTATGGAAGCAACTCAACCATCAATATTAAAATAGCCAACTAAGGGTTTCACCATCTCAATGCAAGTAGCAAGACTTACTAACATAAACCCTAGTGCAAAATGCTTCCTCTTCCTCAATTAGAATTATGCATTCACCCAAAAATTCATCAATTATTTTAATGCATAAACAATCTTCAATATCCAGAAAATAGGATTTACACCAACAAGAATACCTAGTAGACAACCTTTTCACTCCAAACTCAATTTCAAAAAATACACCATCAACAATATACATGGAAGAAGTTGCCCATACCTTTGTTTGAGGAAGAAGAGAATAGTTCTTCAACCTGTTACCAACACCACCCTCAACTTTGCCACCAAGTTAGGGTTAGATCATAAAAGTAATCACAAAAATATTTATTCCATAAAACACCTTATGACTCCAATCCTTAGAAGTCAACTAACAAAAATATACAATATACAAACAATATTTCCTTTTACACCTTATTTCTCCAAATTAATTAAACCATGCTCAAGGAATAATAGCTTCTAAGCAAATCTCACTCAACAATCAAGCCAAAAATCTCAACCACACACTATCAACCTTATATCTCCAAAGAAGCATTTAACCTTAAAAATAATTTTAAATAAATCTTCCCAGCCACTTCTTCTTTAACAAAATGCAGATTTTATTTTAAAAACCTTACCAAAAAAATGCTTCCAAAAATTGCAGGTCAACAGTGCCTCCGAAAAAATCGAAGTGCAAAAACTCTTCTCACACTCCACGGTAGGAGTCGAAGGCTTGACCTCCCTTCAAGCGCCTTCGTAGAACAGTCATTGCCACTAGGCCAATGGTGCTAGCTTGAAGGCTAGCAAGAGTCTCCTTCTCCTTAACCCTTTTGCGGCAGATAAACGTGGCAAAAAAATGATAGTTGTAGCTTTTACTTCCCAACTTTTGCGCAATTCGAATTTCTTTAACACCATTGCTTTGGACTATAGGTTATGGCTTATATAGCCAAAATTCCATGCTATGCACAATGTTGGCGGGAGGATAATTCAAAATTTTTGAATTAATATTATTTTGGCACCTTCGAAACAACTTTAGGGTTTATGAAACCCTTTTGATTATTTAAAAAATAATCAAAGGTCTTTTAGACCTTAGACCTTAGGTGGAGAACCCATTAAATTATTAAAATAATTTAATCACTAAATAAAATAAATAATTAATTAAAAAACCTTAAAAAGGTTTTATTAATTAATAATTGTCTCTAGCCTTTACATTAAGCTGAGAGTGGTTTTGAGAAAAACCCTTAATGCATCCACCTGGTTTTAATAAAAACCCTTAAACCTGCCATGGTTTTGATAAAAACATTTTCATCTGCCACATGGAATCTCTCTAGAATCTTCTAGAAAAAAATTCTTTGGAATATTCAACCTTTGAAGCCAATAAATCCTCTTGACATTAATGCCAGTTCCTTTTGACATCAATGACAACTCATAGACAAGAAGCTAGGATCTCAAACCCAAAATTGCCAACATTATGTGCTACAAACACTCCTTCACCCTCTACACCACCTCACATCCTATAGGTGCACCACACAGACATCTATCTACATGACAAGTATGACATTCCTGAGGCCATCGATGATCTCCACCTCATTCCAATTCCAAAATAGTTGTGTGATAGTTCTTACATGGTCATAGAAGAAACCATCAATGTAGATATCACTGATGACCCTAAAAATCCCCACATAATTAAAGTAGTCACAAGTCTTTCACCTGAAGAGTGCATTTTTTTCACTACTTTCCTTCAAAAGTATGTCAGAGTCTTCATGTGGTCTTACAAGGACATTCTAGGCCTCGATCCCGCCCTTGTAGTCCACAACCTCATGCTAGACAAAGATCCAAACCTGTAAGACAAAAATTGCAATGCATGCACCCAAAAATTGTGTTACTCATCAAATATGAGCTACAAAAGCTCCTTGACATAGATTTTATAGTATCCATAGATTATCTTGAATGGATCTCCAACATGGTTCTAGTACCAAAACTGTTCGGTCAAGTTTGTGTCTGCACTGACTTTTGTGACTTAAACAAAGCTTATCCCAAAGACAACTTCCCACTACCTAACATCAACTCACTCATCAATTCTATCACAATCCATGAGATGATTTCCCTTATGGATGGATTCTTTGGTTACAACCAAATCAAGATCAACCCCGCTGATCAACACAAGACCTCATTCAAAACCCCCTAGGGGACATTTTTCTATAAGGTCATACCTTTTGGCCTTAAAATGCTGGGATAACCTACCAATGTGCAATAATTTATATCCTTCATGATTACATGTACAAAAACATGGAATATTATGTATATGACCTCATCGTGAAGTCCAAGGATTATTCACAACACCTAGAAGATCTCCTAAATATATTCGACCATTTACTAGAGCATAATGTCCACCTTAACCCAAAGAAGCGTGTCTTTCGAATTACTTCAGGCAATATTTTAAGGTTCATTATCAGCCAATATGGATTTAAGGTAGACCCTAAAAAAGTAAAGGCCATCATTGAGATGCCCCACCTACCACATTAAAACAACTATGCAACCTCCAGGGCAAGATCATGTCCATTCGTCGATTCATAACACAACTATCATATAATTGCAAACCACTCAATCATCTCCTACAGAAGGGAGTCAATTTCAAATGGGATGATAACTACCAATAAGCCTTCGATGCTATCAAAACTAACCTCACTTCCCCACTAGTTATGTCTCCCCCACACCCATAACTACCTCTAATTCTGTACATCTCAACCATAGATTTTGTGTTGGGTACATTTTTAGCTTAGAAGAATGTTCTCAACAAAGAGCAAGCTATATATTACATAAATCGTACTCTAGTCAGCTACGAGGTTAGATATGGGTACATGGAAAAGCTATACCTAGTTTTAGTCTTTGCCACCTAGAAACTTCACCATTATACATTAAATTACACAAACTTTCTCATCATTGAAGACAACCCCATAGATGATGATGGTGGCATCCATGTGGTCGATACTGAACCACATGAACCTTGGTTTACACAGATAAAATATTATATCAAGTTAGGATTCCTACCATGCAACCTACCAGATGATCATTTTTGAGCATTCAAACAATGTGTGATTTGCTATACATTGTTGGGGGACATCCTTTATCACCGTAGCTATGATGGCATCCTATTGCATTGCCTAGAACCCCATGAATCTCAGTAGGTTGTACAAGAAATCCATGATGGCACTTGCGATGGCTACTTTAGTGGCATGGCAATCACAAAATGTATTCTTTGCATGAGATATTACTGGCCAAATATAGAACATGATTGTTGTGAATACGTGAGGTGTTGTGTCAAGTGCCAATAACATGCAAACCTCACACACCTTCCATTTCAAGCACTCCAACCAGTCTAGTCCATGTGGCATTTTTCATAATGGGATGTCGACCTTATTGGATAAATCATACCCTCTTCATCAAGTAATCATAAATTCATCATTACAACAACATAATATTTTACAAAGTGGGTTGAAGCCATCCCACTTGTCCAAACCATGGGAGCTAATATTATGGTATTCATCACAGACCACATAATATTTCACTTTGGAATCCCCTCCCAAATCATCTCTAACAATGGGAAATCATTCAAGAACAAAACTATCCACTCTCTTTGCACCAAATTTAACATCCATCATAGTAGGGCAACGGTCAAGTAGAGGCTACAAACAAAATAATATATTCCATATGTCATAAAATAGTAGCAAAATCTCATCATGACTGGAATAATAAAATGTCCCTAGTTTTGTGGGCCTACTATACGAGCATCTGTACTTCCACTAGAGCAACCCCCTTCTCACTGATCTATGGAACTGAAGCCATTACACCCCTAGAACTCAATATATCATACCTATGGGTATCTATGAAAGAATTCATTGATGATGACACTGCTTGTCAAGCCTATTTTTATCAGTTCATGCTCCTTGATGAACACATTCATGCCATCGAGCACACACATGTCTACTAAGATCACCTTTGTCATGTCTAAAATAGTAATGTATATCAACATGAATTCCAAATTGGTGATCTAGTTCTCAAATAAAACCAGCAAATCACAAGTCAACCTCACCAACAACGAGACAAGTTTACCCCTAACTGGTTGGGCCCCTTCATAATCACACAAAAATTTGGTTCAAGTGCCTACTGCTTGGCTAATCTCAAAGGTCTTGCTAAACCTGAATCCATTAATATCCTTCACCTTCATACATGTAACACATAGCTTACGTAGGTCTCCACCACCACATATCATACATAGTGCTATTTACATGTATATCATTCACTATGCACATCACCCTACACACGGTATTTACTTTCTGTTCTATAGATGTACATTTATTTTTTATACTATTTATATGTTGTTGGTATCTATTTATTTTTGCAGGATTCACATCATCTACCACTATATCATAAGTATAGATACATGATTATCCACACACACTATCAACATCTCAAACTTCTACCATGCAAGATCATCCCCCATTACCCCAAGTTTTGATCACATCGACTGATCTAACCAGGCCACCTACCATTGTACATACTAAATAGTCCTTGCCCTCATTCTATTTGGATCACCACACTCCACCTCAAAACTCTTCACCTAATCATAGAGGGTCATCCTACTCACCTCATTTAGAAGACAGTCAGGTCTCCCTCCTTTTATGACAAGGAGGAAAGCTCCCATGTTCGCACCCAGGGATCTCCTCGACCTCCACCTGAGGATGCAAGGAACCCCTACTCACCGTCCTCTTCCCCTTGCCATCCTTATAGAACTTATCACCCTCCCAATCAAGGATATACACCTCATCCTACATGTCCTTCATTCCTACCTCCTCCATTTTCGAGCGAGATGTCTCCATATGCTCAATCCCTTCACCTACATGCTTCTAAATTTTCTTCCACGTGTGTACCTCAATATTATACATGAAGTTACCTACAACCTTATCCTACGCTACCCATCCTCTAGATGCTACCTTCACCACTTCATGGCCTACCATTCCAGCCAACCTCACAATCTACAAATTTATTCCACTCACCCTCATTATCACCTCATGCAAACTCTGCTTCACACTCATACTTCACCCCTTATCCATTGGAGTCTCACTCTCCACCTTCTCCAATCCCGTTACCTCTACAATAATATTTCTAGCACATCTTAACTCGACTCAAGGCTCTCAAGATACATTTGATCCATTTTCATTGCCTCATGTCTGCTCTCCAGTCCATCGTATCATGTACATATTCACCTCTCCCCAGGTCCATTCCTCATCCTCAAGCTCACCCCATGTCTAAATATCGACCCACTCCTCCACCATTTGACCTCACTCCATATAATTATTACTCACCTTTTTTAGACCCCTATATCTACCCCATGCCTATCCTGTCTGTACCATTTATCCATAATATTTCACCATCTCATTCACTAAGGCATCATGATGTTACCTAAAATTAGGCCTATTGACCCATCATGTTCCAAACTATGAAATTACCATGAACATCAATTTTGTATATATCATCACCAACCATAACATGACATTGACACTTGTCATACATTTGAAACCCTAGTAGACAACATGTTGATTGGTAATCATGTCCTATCATATGAGCATTCCTATTCATCCACCCAAATTCAGAGTCCCCCACAATGCATCTTTCCTCACACTTTGCCACCATATGAATCCCTTATAGCTCCCTCCCTCTATATCCACCACATTTCAAACTACACAAACCACCAAATCTATAACAAAATCATCGCTTTACCTCCTCGTTCATACCCTGATCCATGTCACTTTACCCATCAGTAGTTTCTCTTCATCTTCCTCCTTACCTCATCTTCTACTTCTTCTTCTTACTTCTTTGTATAGTTGTATGGTCACGCTTCAAGCAACTACATACCTACATTGATCTACTTTCTTTATTATATCTTATTTTGCTTTTGGTAATTCCATCATTTTTTTGGTTACCAATGCTTGATTCTTCTTACTTCTTCCATTTGTAAATTCCACCTTCACATCCTTCCTCTTTATGTGATTACCACACGCATTCCCACAGGTTATAGCTTATTCACCTTTACACATACACTCCAGACACTAGGGCAACCATTATCACATCATCTCGCTTTTGTCATTAAAATACATCATACTCATATGTAGATAAGTTTTCCAAACTTCTCCCTCTACACTTCATGAGCTTCCTCTTGTAGATATTGTATTCCCCACTTGCATCATTTACATTACACCCATTGCAAATATCCATATGTTTTTCATTATAATTTCATTTCAATTTTGTACATTCTTCCTCCAAAAATATGCCTTCAACAAGAGTAACATATGCACTTGTTAGCATCACCACCTGGATGTCCATTCCCCATTTTTAGGATTAGGGTATACATAGGTGTCTTTTTAAGCTTTGACCACTCACTAGTTCAGTCAATAAAATGTCACCTCTAGCTGATAGGTTTTATACATGTCTTATAGTTCTTTAGGTTGGTTCAACTTCTCTCATGGACCATTCACACATGTTACACATTAAACAAGTTTTGAGTCTAGGGAAGATAACACCTTACATGGTTTCCCCTGATCATTATATCACTTGCATGTGATGAGGGTCGTTGATCATTCATCATTTAATCATTATGTGTGTCAATCCAGGGTGGTGTCCAGAGGCTGTATACGATAGGAAGGGTCATAGTTGCAGGTTCAGTTTATCCAAGAACAGGTTTAATTGGTGGATCAGTTAGCATTTGGGGGTTTTGTTATGACCTTTAACTTCTAAGAATTGAAATTAACTCCTATTTACTTTTGCAGAAACAAAATTGCAGGAAATGAAATTACAGAATCTAGAAATGATAGAAAATGATTTGTTGCTAAATTGAAATGCCAAAAAAGTAAAGTGCAAAATTTAAAACACACACACTCTTGCATGAAAGTAAATCAACTGGAGAATGTCAAAATAGAATTTCAACTACTGCAATACTGAATAAAAAAAAACTACCAAATTGCAAAATGACAAGATATCTGGAAATTGCTGTGTAATGCAGAATTGAATCAACAATTATTGTAAAATTGCAAAATGATAAAATATTTGGAAATTGCTGTAAATATAAAAAATGTTGTCCACTACTAAAAACTATATTGAAAATTAATAAAGAAATGAAAACAGGCAGAATTCTGCTAACCTGCTACAGCAAGAACTCAACAGGAAATTCTATCAGAAACTACCTTCTTCTGTCCTACAAGTGGCCCTTGCTTCCAGAACCAGAAGAAGGTGAGGATTTATGCTAAGAGAATCTAGCTGTTAATGATCAACCTCAACATGCCAATTGAAAACTGAAGATTGCACCTTTTTATTCAATCTGAAAATGCATTACAGTAATGCAGAAAAAACCTGCAAATTACAATTCTGCTACAGGAAAACTTTACTCTATGCTAATTTCGGTATTCTATTGCCTATCTATCTATATTTCTATATCTATGCTCGACCATCTGGGAGCTTTATTATTTATAAGATAATACTGATATGCTTGGTTACTGCTTTGTAGGGATTTACAACTGATTACATAATTGTTTCCTAGACTGCAGGAATTTACTTTGTCAAAACTTTGTCCATTCATTATTTTTGGGCTGCATTTGTTGAGGAAATCACATTAATATTAGTTGGGACAGCATCATAGTCAATTTCCAATAATTTCCTCCACCGGTTTATCGCTTTATGACCAATTTTAGTTGTTCCTGCGCTATTCCCTATTCCTGCGCCGATTATTCCTCCACTACTCTAAAACAACAGGCAGGTGACCGATTATTGCTGGTCTATGGTCCAAATGCATAGAGAGTAACATGTTGACTTCTCCTCTCTCTTGCACACCCTTCTACATCGGTGGCATGTGCTGGAGTGACTAATTCCAAGCCCTGCTGTGTATGCACAGCTAGCTGGAACTGTCACAGTTACAACTTGTTTTCCTGCACAGTCAGCTACAATGGACAAATTATTGGCACCCTTTTCCATTTGAATTATTTTAACCAAAGGAACACAATATTACCGAGCATCAGATATTCAAACAAGGTCTGAATTGCTATAATACTACTGATTAATTAGCTGAAAAGCAGGTGAAATTACAGTAAAAATAGTAAAACAGAGTATATGCACTTTGTCATTTCAAAATATGCAAACATCATTATATAATGCATTTTTCCCATAATTAACATAAAAATCATAGTAAAAAGGGTAATTCAAATAGTTAAAATGTATCAAAAAGTGTTCATGGATGAGGCAATTCCTGGCCTCATCAGTATGGTCAACATACGACATAGGAATAAAGAAAGGTATAATAATAAGAAAAAATTAGATAAACGGGAAGAAAAAAAAGCTAATGCCCATACAAAAAAAAAAGAGAAAAGAAAGAAAAAGAGCACCGCAACAATAAATACCAGAAATAAATGAGGGGCAGAAAACAAAAGGAAAAGCCTCCAGATATCACCATTGTTATGCTTCATCACCTTTGGTCCTTAGGTTTAACATAACACCATGGGATGATTTACATTGCTAGCAATAGGCTCCAAGAGCCTACCTACTAGTGGAATAGTATTACAAGTGGTGGCATATTTGTCACATTAGTGACCTTCTTTCGTACAAATCACTACACACTTGTGGATAAGATATCTAATTCAGCTATGTTTACAACATGTTAGTCCTACCTCCCTCAAAATGGATAAATGAACCTCACTCATTTACACACATAGGTCCATGAAAGACTTTGAACCAGTTAGATTAGTTATGAGTTGTTGCCAACACTTGCACAGTTTTTGGTCTAAGATTTGATTACCACAACTATGTTGGTCAAAGTCATTACATATACCTTATACCATCCTACATCCCTGAGATTATGGAATGGATCACATTCACATAGGTACATGCAATGATACAAGTGCTTCCTTTGCACATTTTAGTCCCCTCATACATGCATCTCTGCATCTATGTTACATAGAGTCATCAAACATTACATCAATACATTTATCTTACATGCATTCTCTCACATTGCATCATCACATCTATGTTACATGCATCTACTACAAATTTCATTCACAATCACATCACATAGCATTGCATTCAACATACAATCCTTCATATCATTCTATAGTATATCTATACTATAGTATGATCATATATCTACACCCTACCACATATGTATATTCATTCATTGTACATACTCATAAATTATACTATGCTATCTATGCAAACACAATTCAAACACATGCAAATCAACATCATAACACATGTATATATAATAGCCAAAACCAAAAGGTATATATATATATGTATTCCATCAAAAATACCCATAGACTACAACCTAGGACCATGCCCATAATACATCATCCAAAAATACTCATAGGATACAATGATAACCAAACCTAACTACCACTAGGGGGCCTCTCCACTCCCCTTATGGCTTGCCCTCCCCTCCACTATCCCATGTGTTTTTACAGCCCTTCTAGACTCTGCCCTAACTCCTGATCCCTGAGCCCCTGTAGGAGACAAAACCATCCCTAAATCGGCAACCACATTTACACCCTGTGTCACATCTCGTGCCTCAGCCCTTGTGCCTCTCTGACCCATCAAAGCTACACTCTGATGAATCCATTGAGACTATATCTATACTCATGACTGTGTCCCAGATTGTGACACCACCTGGTCATAATTAGGGAGCAAGATCCCTATTATAAATTTGAGATGTTGTTATTGATGCCACATGGATCATTGATATCACATGGATCACATTGAGTTTTGGTGGCCAAATGATATTTTGAAAAGCATGGATAAATACAGGGTTTTTGTGAAAACATAGGCATGCAAAATAAAAGGTTTTATTTAAAACCATGGATGGTAGATTTAAAATGGGTTTTTATTAAAACCCAAGTTTACCTTTTGTTTTGTCGAAAAAGGTGCCCCGATGATGGAGATATTTAATTTTTAATATTTAGTTTAAATTTTAATTATTTAAAATTTAAATTTAAATTTAAAATTAAATATGCAAGATTTCTATCGACGTCATCAAAAATAATGAGGCTATATAAAGGGGATACCTAAGGTTCATAAACCGATCCGAGCTCATGGTTAATAATCGTTGGCTAAGCATCCAAATTGAGCTCATGCAAAAATATTTTAGAAAGTAGAAGCAACAAATAAACAAAGGTTGGTCAAAGTCCAAAGTCATCATGGACAGAGTGGTGCATTGGCAGTTGGATTTTGGCTAAGGTGTGTGGCAACACAAACATCAAGGTTTCGAATCCCCTTGACTGCGTTCGGAAGGTGTTGGAAGAAAAGTGTTTGAAGCACTTTTGATTTACGAAAGGGAGGGAAGGTTTTAAGGCACATTGTGCCTTTCCCTTTCAAATGAGCGGCTAGCTTGTGTGGCAACCTTAGCCATGGCTAAGGCACTCGTGGTGTGGGTAATTCAGGGGTTCGAATCCCCTTGAGGAGGTAAATGCATTTTTGCTCTAATTAATTTTTTTAAGCCCTAAATTGGAGTTATAAGGTGGTTAGGAATAATTAAAGTTTTTAATTAAACTTTGTTTTTATAAGGGTTGTGATTATTATTTCAAAGGTGGATGAGTTGTTGATTTAATTTGATGTTCAGGAAATTGAGAATTAAGATTTAGGAGAAATAAGGAGTTGTTATAAAATAGTTTTTGAGAGGTTTATTGATTATTATTTTTTATAAGGATTTTTATTAAAAGGACTTTGGTGGATGTTTTTATTAAGTTGGAGTAAAAAGGTGTAAATTAAGTTATGCTTTATCTTGTGATTATTATTTGAAGTCCACTAACCCTTATTGAGATTGAAAAATAAAGTTGTGTTTAGTGTGGCAGATTTTGTGGACAACTTCTTGGCATCAGAAAGGTTTGGGCACATTCTCCTATTGATTGTTTATGGTGGTTGATTTCTAAAATAACATTGGAGTGAAAAGGATTGATTGTGGTTTCCTTTTCGAAAGTGGTTGGTTGAATGCTTCAAGGTTTTCTGGTTTGAGAGTTGTGTTTAAACCTTGTTTTATAAGCATAGTTGTTGAAGCCCATTGGTTATGTAAAGAACTTGAAAAGAACATGATTATCATTTTTATGTGAGATTTGTGAGTGAGCATTGTTGGAAATATTTGAGTTGGTTGATACATGCTTGGACTAGGGTTTTGTGAGAAAGAGTTGTCCTTTGTGGTGATTGGTTGAGTTGAGTTGATTGAGCCTAGTCAAGTGATTGTGTGAGGTGATTGTTCAAGTCCCATGAAACAAACTATTCTATAATTCTGATTTGAGTTGAGATTGAGCTTAGAATATATTAAGTCTCTAACAATTCTATTTATGCTTCTATGAGTTGACTTGAGTTGAGATTGATTTGAGTTGAGTTGAGTTGAGATCATTGTGGATCATTGTTGTCATCCATTGTAGAGTGCATTGTCATTCATTGTTGAGTTCATATTTGAGCCTTGCCTTCATAGATTTGTGGATGCGATTTGAGTACTACTTGAGCATGATTGATTGAGCCTTTGAGAATACCTTTGGGATAGATTTTTGGACAAATTTGTGGTAGTTTGTGTATGATTTATTGAGCCTTTGATAAGGCTTTGTGGATAGTTTTTGGGACAGATTTATGGATAGTTTTAGACAAATTTTGATGAGGTTCTAAGTGAGCCTATTGAGCAAAGTTGAGAAAGTTCTTGGTGAGCTTGTTGAGAAGATTTGAGCAAGTTCTTAGTGAGCTTGTTGGAGCAGATTTGAGCAAGTTCTTGGTGAGATTTCTAGAGCAGATTTGGACAAGTTCTTAGTGAGCTTGTTGGAGTATATTTAAGCAAGTTATTGGTGAGATTGCTTGAGAAAATTTAGACAAGTTATTCGTTAGCTTGTTGGAGTAGATTTGAGAAAGTTCCTGGTGAGCTTGTTAGAGCAAATTTCGACAAGTTATTAGTGAGCTTGTTGGAGAATATTTGAGCAAGTTTTTTGTGAGCTTGTTGAGCAGTTTTGGACAAGTTCTGTGTGAGCTTGTTATGCATATTTGGACAAGTTCTATGTGAGATTGTTATTGCCTATATTTGAGCAAATCAAAGAAATCATTGTATTGGATAAAGATCCTTATTTATGTGTGAAATATTATAAGGAGATTATCTTGTGGAGTACCCCACATTGGGGGAACCACGTTAAATTTTGTGTCTCAATTGTGTGTGGTGACTTGTGATCTTGCTTACTATTGCTATCTAAGTTATTAATGCACACTACTATATTTGGTTATTGCAATTAAGGATATTAATTGATAATGGTTTGGAAAGAAATTAAAAATTGGTCATATACTTTTCACCCCCCTCTCAGTATAAGCTTGTGTTCTTCAATTGGTATAAGATAGGGTTCCTTCAAAAAAGCTAATAGCTTGAGGGCAAATTCCATAAGAACATAGATGGCTTCATAGAAAGGATCATCTACAAATAAGGCTCCAACATTTGATGGTAACAATTATGCTTTCTAGATCATGAGGATGAAGAACTAATTGATATCAAAAGGATATGAGGTGTGGCAAATGGTTGAAAAAGAGTATAGGGTTGAAGGTGATCCCAAGGTAGATATGACTATCAAGAAATTGGTTGAGATCAATGCAAGAGCAATGAATTGTATTTTGAGTGGGCTACAAGAGACAGATTTTGCAAAGCTTATGGTATGTAATTTAGCTAATGAGATGTATACCAAGTTACAAAATACTTATAAAGGATATTCCAAGGTAAAGTTGGCAAAACTACAAACTCATAGAAAAATATTTGAGGAATTGAAATTGGAAGATTTTGAAGATATTGCAAAGTTTTTACTTCGAGTTGATAAGATTACTAACACCATGAGAGGCCTATATTTTGAGATGAAAGAATCAAAAGTTACTCAAAAGGTTCTAAGATCACTTCCCATGAAATATGATGCAAAGGTTTCAACAATAGAAGAACCAATGGATATCAACAAACTAACAATGGAAGAATTGCAAGGAAATCTCATAGCTTATGAGATGAGGGTAAGTAAGCATCAGGTTCCAATAAAAGAGATTCCATTCAAGGCTTCAAAAAAAGAGAAAGTGAAAGTTCCAGAAATAGACAGAGTTGTAGATAATGATGAGAAAGCTAACTTCATCAAAAGGAATAAGGACTCAAGGAATTTTAGGAATATAAGGAAAGTCAGATGCTACAAGTGTGGTGATCTTGGTAACTATGTATACAAGTGTCCATAAAAAGAAAATAGTGATGATGAAAAATAGGGTCACAAAAGAAAATAAGATGGAAAGCATAAGCATGACAAAGATGAAAGATACAAGAAAAACATGTATGAGAAGAAGAAATTTTTTCGTAAGGTAAAGAAATATTACTACATTGTAGAAGAAAGTGATAGCTCAGATCATAGTGATAGAGATAAATCAGATGATGAAAAGGAATAACATCTATTCCTAGGAATATAAGGTGAAAGAGAGTAGTGCTTTGTGTGTGGTCAAAGAGATCACAGATCAAGATATTGTAATGGTTTCAGTTATAGTGAAGATGAGATGACACATCAAGGAAACAAGCATGGTCAAAGAAATCTTGAGAGTTTGTTTGCTATAGAAGATTATAATGATCTTAGTGACAGTGAATATGAAGAAGGTTTTTTATATAGAATAAAAGAATTAGAAGAAGAACATTCACTCCAAATAGAAGAAGTTAAACAAGAGGATAATGTCTCAATCGATCTAAAGGAAGACTTCAATGTTATCCATGAGCAACTACAAGAGATTAAAGAGAATCTAAAAGAATTGAAATGTTCCTTACTTGAGAAGTTTGATCCATCACATGACTCAAAAGGTCAATATATTTTCACTAAGATGGAAAAATGTATTTTAGAGGCTATAGGGATGGATTCCAATTTACTACTTGACACAAATGAAGAGAAAGAAGAGGGAGATTCCAAAGCACCAAAAGTTTCATATTTTAGGTTTGGTAAATCACACTCAAAAGTAGAGGAAGTTCTTAAAGATGAAAGCAAGGAATAACCTAAGTGTTATGAAGAAAGTTTCAAAGTTCCTATGGTTCCAAATATTTAGTTTGGATCTTGTTTTGATATAGGTGAATCAAGTTCAAAAGGAAAAGAAATACTTGAAGAGAAAAACAAGGAATAAACTAAGGAAGAGGATTTAGATACTACAAATAAAGTTCAAGAATGCAATGCACAAGTTGAAAATTATAATAAGGATAATGGTCAAGAAATTTATGAGGAACCAAGGCATGAAAAAAGGGATTTTCAAGGATATTGTTTTTATTGTAATGGATTTGGACACATGGCTATACACTGCAGGGTCTATGGATCAAAGAAGTTTGATTTTGCTAGAAGGAACATCAAAGGAAGAAGGTATGGTTTTCAAGGAAATTACTTCTTATGCATCAGGATTGGTCATAGAGCTTCTTAGTGCAAAGGAAATGAGCAACATGGTTTTGGTTTTAGAGCTAAACAATTTAGAAGTCATGTTCATAATGGTCATGAAAATAGAACTTCACAATGCAGGGTTCAGGAAAGGAATGGATATGAAAATTATTTCAAGAAATATTTCAGGATATGGGCATCATCAAAAGGCTACAATATCAAGTGTTTTAATTGCAATAACTTTGGACATATTGCAAAATGGTGTAGGACTCAATTCCAAATAGGTTCAAGGCAAGAAGGTCAAACAGGTTCAAGGCAATAAGGTCAAAAATGTTCTAGACAAGAATATCAAGAGAAGGATATCAGAAAAACATGGAAGGAAGTTGATAAAGGAAAGAAACAATGTAATATGGGATTAAAAGTACTCCCACCCCAAAATTAATCACCTCAAGATAGAATGTGGTAAGGGGGATATGCTTAAGAGTCATATATTTTAGCCCCATAAGTGTCCCTTTTTCCATTGATGTCAAATGGGGAGAGATTTGAGTAAGGGTGAGAGCATTGAGTTAGGGGGAGCAGCCTCCAAAGATAGCATTGAGTTAGGGGGAGCAACCTTCATAGAGAGTATTGAGTCAGGGGGAGTAGCTTTGATTCTCAGAGATGGTTTTTGCAGTGATTGTGGTTTTTACATTAGAGGTTTTGTCATCAATGAAAAGGGAGAGATTATTGGTAATTTGAGTTATTTTATGTTTATCATTGATGTCACATGGATAATTTATGTCACATGGATCACATTGAGTTTTGGTGGCCAAATGATATTTTGGAAAGCATGGATAAATACAGGGTTTTTGTGAAAACCAAGGCAGGCAAAATTTTAGATTTTATATAAAACCATGGATGGCAGATTTGAACTGGGTTTTTCTTAAAACCCAATTTGGCCTTTTTTTTCATTGAAAAAGATGCCCCGATGATGGAGATATTTAATTTTTAATATTTAGTTTAAATTTTAATTATTTAAAATTTAAATTTAAATTTAAAATTAAATATGCAAGATTTACGTCGATGTCATAGAAAATAATAAGGAGGCTATATAAAGGGGATACCTAAGTTTCATAAACTGATCTTAGCTCGTGGTTAATAATCGTTGGCTAAGAATCCGAATTGAGCTCATGCAAAAATATTGTAGAAAGTAGAAGCATCGAATAAATAAAGGTTGGTCGAAGTCCAAAGTCATCATGGGAAGAGTGGCGCATTGGCAGTTGGCTTTTGGATAAGGTGTGTGGTAGCACAAACGTTAAGGTTTAAAATTCCCTTGATTACATTCGGAAGGTGTTGGAAGAAAAGCGCTCAAAGCGCTTTTGATTTGCAGAAAGGGAGGAAAGGTTTTAATGCATGTTGTACCTTTTTCTTTCAAACGAGTGGCTAGCTCATGTGGCAACCTTAACTGTGGCTAAGGCACTCATGGTGTGGGTAAGTCAAGGGTAATCCCCTTGAGGAGGTAATATGTTTTTACTCTAATTAATTTTTTTGAGCACTAATTTGGAGTTATAAGGTGGTTAGGAATAATTAAAGTTTTTAATTAAACTTTGTTTTTATAAGGGCTGTGATTATTATTTCAAATGTGGATGAGTTGTTGATTTAATTTGATGTTCATGAAATTGAGAATTAAGATTTAGGAGAAATAATGAGTTGTTATAAAATAATTTTTGAGAGGTTTATTGATTATTATTTTTGATAAGGGTTTTTATTAAAAGGAATTTGGTGGATGTGTTTATTAATTTGGAGTAAAAAGGTGTAAATTGAGTTATGCTTTATCTTGTGATTATTATTTGAAATCCACTAACCCTTATTGAGATTGGAAAGGAAAGTTGTGTTTAGGATGGCAGATTTTGTGGACAACTTCTTGGCATCAAAAAGGTATGGGCACATTCTCTTATTGATTGTTTATGGTGGTTTATTTCTAAAATATCATTGGAGTGAAAAGGATTGATTGTGGTTTCCTTTTCGAAAGTGGTTGGTTGAATACTTCAAGGTTTTCTAGTTTGAGAGTTGTGTTTAAACCTTGTTTTATAAGCATAGTTGTTGAAGCCCATTGGTTATGTAAAGAACTTTAAAAGAACATGAGTATCATTTTTATGTGAGATTTGTGATTGAGCATTGTTGGAAACATTTGAGTTGGTTGATACATGATTGGACTAGGATTTTATGAGAAAGAGTTATCCCTTTTGGTGTTTGGTTGAGTTGAGTTGATTGATCCTAGTCAAGTGATTGTGTGAGGTGATTGTTCAAGTCCCATGAAACAAACTATTCTATAATTCTGATTTGAGTTGAGATTGAGCTTAGAATATATTAAGTCTCTAAAAATTCTCTTTATGCTTCTATGAGTTGACTTGAGTTGAGATTTATTTGAGTTGAGTTGAGTTGAGATCATTGTGGATCATTGTTGTCATCCATTGTAGAGTGCATTGCCATTCATTGTTGAGTTCATATTTGAGCCTTGACTTCATAGATTTGTGGATGCGATTTGAGTACTACTTGAGCATGATTGATTGAGCCTTTGAGAAGGCCTTTAGATTAGATTTATGGACAGATTTGTGGCAGTTTGTGTATGATTTATTGAGCCTTTGAGAAGGCTTTGTGGATAGTTTTTGGGATAGATTTATGGACAATTTTAGACAGATTTGTGGACATATTTGGGACAGATTTTGATGAGGTTATAAGTGATCCTATTGAGTAGTGTTGAGAAAGTTCTTGGTGAGATTTTTGAGCATATTTGAGCAAGTTCTTAGTGAGCTCGTTGGAGAAAATTTGAGCAAGTTCTTGGTGAGCTTACTAGAGCATATTTGGACAAGTTCTTAGTGAGCTTTTTGGAGCAAATTTGAGCAAGTTCTTGGTGATCTTGCTAGAGCATATTTGGATAAGTTCTTAGTGAGCTTGTTGGAGCAATTTTGAGCAAGTTCTTGGTGAGCTTACTAGAGTAAATTTGGAAAAGCTCTTAGTGATCTTGTTGGAGCAGATTTTAGCAAGTTTCATGTGAGCTTGTTGAGCAGTTTTGGACAAGTTTTGTGTGAGCTTGTTATGCATATTTGGACAAGTTCTGTGTGAGCTTGTTATTTCCTAGCTTTGAGCAGATCAAAGAAATCATTATATTGGATAAGGATCCTTATTTCTGTATGAAATATTATAAGGATATTATCTTATGAAGTACTCCACATTGGGGAAACCACGTTAAATCTAGTGTCTCAATTATGTATGATGACTTGTGATCTTGCTTACTGTTGCTATCTGAGTTATTACTGCACACTGATATATTTGGTTATTGCAATTAAGGACATTAATTGATATTGGTTTGGAAAGAAAGTAAAAAGTGGTCTTATACTATTCACCCCACCCCTCTCAGTATAAGCTTGTGTTCTTCAATTGGTATCAGAGCGAGTTCCTTCAAAAAATCTAACAGCTTGAGGGCATATTCTACAAGAACATAGATGGCTTCATAGAATGGATCATCTACAAATAAGGCTCCACTATTTTATGGTAACAATTATGCTTTATGGAGTATGAGGATGAAGAACTAATTTATATCAAAAGGATATGAGGTATGGAAAATGGTTGAAAAAGAGTATAGTGTTGAAGGTGATCCCGAGGTAGATAAGACTATCAATAAATTGGTTGAGATCAATGCAAGAGCAATGAATTATATTTTGAGTGGGCTACGAGAGACAAATTTTGTAAAGTTTATGGTATCTAATTTATCTAATGATATGTTGACCAAGTTGCGGAATACTTATGAAGGAGATTCCAAGGTAAAGTTGGTAAAACTAAAAAATCATAGAAAAATATTTGAAGAATTTAAAATGAAAGATTCTAAAGATATTTCAAAGTTTTTACTTTGAGTTGATGAGATTACTAACACCATGAGAGGCATAGGTTTTGATATGAAATAATCAAAAGTTACTCAAAAGGTTTTATGATTACTTCCCATGAAATATGATGCAAAGGTTTCAACAATAGAAGAAATAATGGATATCAACAAGCTAACAATGGAAGAATTGCAAGAAACTCTCACAGCTTATGATATGAGGGTAAGTAAGCATCAGGTTCTAATAAAATAGATTGCATTCAAGGATTCAAAAAAAGAGAAAGGGAAAGTTCTAAAAATAGATAGAGTTGTAGATAATGATGAGAAAGCTAACTTCATCAAAAGGAATAAGGACTCAAGGAATTTCAGGGATATAAGGAAAGTCAAATACTACAAGTATGGTGATATTGGTGACTATGCATACATGTATCCACAAAAATAAAATAGTGATGATGAAAAATAGGGTCACATAAGAAAATAATATGGAAAGCATAAGCATGACAAAGATGACAGATACAAGCAAAACAGGTATGAGAAGAAGAAAATTTTTCATAAGGCAAAGAAATCTTACTACATTGTAGAAGCAAGTGATAGCTTAGATCATAGTGATAGAGACAAATCATATGATGAAAAGGAAGAACATATATTCCTAGGAATAGAATGTAAAAGAGAGCAGTGCTTTGTGTGTGGTCAAATAGATCACAGATCAAGATATTGCAATGTTTTTAGTGATATTGAAGATGATATGACACATCAAGTAAACAAGCATGGTCAAAGAAATATTGAGAGTTTATTTGCTATAGAAGATTATAATGATCTTAGTGACAGTGAATATGAAGAAGGTTTTTTCTATGGAATAAAATAAGTAGAAGAAGGAAATTCATTCTAAACAGAAGAATTTAAACAAGAGGATAATGTCTCAGTCAATCTAAAGGAAGACTTCAATGTTATCCATGAGCAACTACAAGAGGTTAAAGAGAATCTAAAAGAATTGAAATGTTCCTTACTTGAGAAGTTTGATCCATCACATGACCCAAAAGGTCAAGATATTTTCACTAATAAGGAAACATGTATTTTAGAAGCTATAGATATGGATGCCAATTTACTACTTGACACAAATGAAGAGAAAGAATATGGAGATACCAAAGCACCAAAAGTTTCATATTTTAGGTTTGGAGAATCACACTTAAAAGGAAAGGAAGTTCTTATATATGAAAAAAAGGAAGCACCTAAGTGTTATGAAGAAAGTTCCAAAGTTTCTATGGCTCCAAATATTCAATTTGGATCTTGTTTTAAGATAGGTGAATCAATTTCAAAAGGAAAAGAAATACTTGAAGAGAAAAACAAGGAAGAAACTAAGAAAGAGGATTTAGATCCTACAAATAAAGTTCAATAATGCAATGCACAAGTTGAAAATGATCATAAGGATAATGGGAAATAAAGGTATGAGGAACCAAGGAATGAACAAAGGGCTTTTCAAGGACATAGTTTTTCTTTTTATGGATTTGGACACAGGGCTATACACTGCAGGGTCTATGGATCAAAGAAGTTTGATTTTGCTAAAAGGAACATCAAAGGAAGAAGGTATGGTTTTCAGGGACATTGCTTCTTATGCAACAAGATTAGTCATAGAGCTTCTCAATGCAAAGGAAATGAGCAACATGGTTTTGGTTTTAGAGCTACACAATTTAGAAGTCATGGTCATAATGGTCATGAAAATAGAACTTCACAATAAAGGGTTCAAAAAAGGAATGGATATGGAAATTATTTCAAGAAATATTTTAGGATATGGGCATCATCCAAAGGCTACAATATTAAGTGTTTTAATTGCAATAACTTTGGATATATTGCAAAATTGTGTAGGACTCAATTCCAAATAGGTTCAAGGCAAGAAGGTCAAACAGGTTCAAGGCAAGAAGGTCAAAAAGGTTCTAGACAAGAAGATCAAGAAAAGTATATCAAAAAAACATGGAAGTAAGTTGATAAAGGAAATAAATAATGTAATATGGGATTAAAAGTACTCCCACCCCAAAATTAATCACATCAAGAGAGAAGGTGGTGAGGGAGCTATGCTTAAGAGTCATATCTTTTAGCCCCATAAGTGTCCCTTTTGCCATTGATGTCAAAGGGGGAGAGATTTGAGTAATGGGGGGAGCATTGAGTTAGGGGAGTAGCCTCCAAAGAGAGCATTGAGTTAGGGTGAGCAACCTCCATAGAGATTATTGAGTTAGGGGAAGCAGCTTTGATTCTCAGAGATGGTTTTCGTAGTGATTGTGGTTTTTGCATTAGAGGTATTGCCATCAATGACAAAGGCAAATATCATTGGAAATTTGAGTTATTTTACGTTGTCATTGATGTCACATGGATCACATTGAGTTTTGGTGGCCAAATGATATTTTGGAAAGCATGGATAAATACAAGATTTTTGTGAAAACCAAGGTAGGCAAAATAAAAGGTTTTATTTAAAACCATGGATGGCAGATTTGAACTGGGTTTTTCTTAAAACCCAAGTTGGCCTTTCATTTTGTCAAAAAAGGTGCCCTGGTGATGGAGATATTTAATTTTTAATATTTAGTTTAAATTTTAATTATTTAAAATTAAATATGCAATATTTCCACCGATGTCATCAAAAATAATAAGGAGGCTATATAAAGGGGATACCTAAGGTTCATAAACCGATCTGAGCTCATGGTTAATAATCATTGGCTAAGAATCCGAATTGAGCTTGTGCAAAAATATTTAAGAAAGTAGAAGCAACGAATAAACAAAGGTTGGTCGAAGCCCAAAGTCATCATGGGCAGAGTGGTGCATTGGTATTTGGATTTTCGCTAAGGTGTGTGGTAGCACAAATATCAATATTTCGAATCCCCTTGACTGCGTTTGGAAGGCATTGGAAGAAAACCGCTCAAAGAACTTTTGATTTGTAGAAAGGGAGGAAATGTTTTAAGGCACATTGTGCCTCTCCCTTTCAAACGAGCGGCTAGCTTATGTGGCAACCTTAGTCGTGGCTAAGGCACTCGCGGTGTGGGCCATTCAGGGGTTCGAATCCCCTTGAGGAGGTAAATACATTTTTGCTCTAATTAATTTTGTTAAGCCCTAAGTTGGAGTCATAAGGTGTTTAGGAATAATTAAAGTTTTTAATTAAACTTTGTTTTTATAAGGGTTGTGATTATTATTTCAAAGGTGGATGAGTTGTTGATTTAATTTGATGTTCATGAAATTGAGAATTAAGATTTAGGAGAAATAAGGAGTTGTTATAAAATAATTTTTGAGATGTTTATTGATTATTATTTTTTATAAGGGTTTTTATTAAAAGGACTTTGGTGGATGTGTTTATTAAGTTGGAGTAAAAAGGTGTAAATTGAGTTATGCTTTATCTTGTGATTATTATTTGAAGTCCACTAACCCTTATTGAGATTGGAAAGGAAAGTTGTGTTTAGTGTGGCAGATTTTATGGAAAAATTCTTGGCATAAAAAAGGTATGGGTACATTCTCCTATTGATTTTTTATGGTGGTTGATTTTTGAAATATCATTGGAGTGAAAAGGATTGATTGTGGTTTCCTTTTCGAAAGTGGTTGGTTGAATGCTTCAAGGTTTTCTGGTTTGAGAGTTGTGTTTAAACCTTATTTTATAAGAATAGTTGTTGAAGCCCATTGGTTATGTAAAGAACTTGAAAAGAATATGAATATCATTGTTATGCGAGATTTGTGATTGAGCATTGTTGGAAACATTTGAGTCGGTTGATACATGCTTGGACTAGGGTTTTGTGAGAAAGATTTATCCCTTGTGGTGATTGGTTGAGTTGAGTTGATTGAGCCTAGTCAAGTGATTGTGTGAAGTGATTTTTCAAGTCCCATGAAACAAACTATTATATAATTCTGATTTAAGTTGAGATTGAGCTTATAACATATTGAGTCTCTAAAAATTCTCTTTATGCTTCTATGAGTTGACTTGAGTTGATATTGATTTGAGTTGAGTTGAGTTGAGATCATTGTGGATCATTGTTGTCTTCCATTTTAGAGTGCATTGTCATTCATTGTTAAGTTCATATTTGAGCCTTGCATTCATAGATTTATGGATGAGATTTAAGTACTACTTAAGCATGATTTGTTGAGCCTTTCAGAAGGACTTTGGGATAGATTTTTGGACAGATTTGTGGTAGTTTGTGTATGATTGATTGAGCCTTTGATAAGGCTTTATGGATAGTTTTTGGGACAGATTTCTGAACAGTTTTAGACAGATTTGTGGATAGATTTGCAATAGATTTTGATGAGGTTCTAAGTGAGCCTATTGAGCAGAGTTGAGAAAATTCTTGGTGAGCTTGTTGAGAATATTTGAGCAAGTTCTTCGTGAGCTTGTTGCAGCAGATTTGAGCAAGTTCTTGGTGATATTGCTAGAGCATATTTGAACAAGTTCTTAGTGAGCTTGTTGGAGCAGATGTGAGCAAGTTCCTGGTGAGCTTGCTAGAGCAGATTTGGACAAGTTCTTAGTGAGCTTGTTGGAGCAGATTTGAGCAAGTTCCTGGTGATATTACTAGAGCATATTTGGACAAGTTCTTAGTGAGATTGTTGGAGCATATTTGAGCAAGTTCTATGTGAGCTTGTTGAGCAGTTTTGGACAAGTTCTGTGTGAGCTTGTTATGCAGATTTGGACAAGTTATGTGTGAGCTTGTTATTGCCTAGCTTTGAGTAGATCAAAGAAATAATTGTATTGGATAAGGATCCTTATTTATGTGTGAAATATTATAAGAATATTATCTTGTGGAGTACCCCACATTGGGGGAACCATGTTAAATCTTGTGTCTCAATTGTGTGTGGTGACTTGTGTTCTTTCTTACTATTGTTATCTAAGTTATTAATGCACACAACTATATTTAGTTATTGCAATTAAGGACATTAATTGATATTGATTTGGAAATAAAGTAAAAAGTGGTATTATACTATTCACCCCCCAAATCTTAGTATAAGCTTGTGTTCTTCAATCCCATGCATCACCAAAGAAAACTCACAAGCTACCTACTTTATTGCCTCCATAGCCAGTAGCCCTTGTCCAATATCACTACCATTCCATAGTTGATCTATCTTCGTCCTCATAGCAACCATGTCAGTAGGAAACTCCCCTACCACATGGGATTCCTCACCCTTCTCTCATGCCTACTTATACCTCACCATCTCAGATTGTAGCTTTGTAATCTCTACATCTTGAGCCACCACTATAGATCATTCCCTCTACACCTCTACCCTCAACTGCTCCATATCCTCTACCATATTAGAATACCTAGCCTCAAAGTTCTTCTTATCAGTATAACCAAAATTCTTCAAGTCTATTAGCCTATCATTTAAATCCATCATCCCTCTCTTACCCTCACAAAACTCCCCCTCTAACTGTAGTACTCATTCCCACAATAATAGCACCTCCTTCTCAACCTCTTGCATATCCTACTACTCGATGTGAATCTCATTCATCCCATCAAAGAAACCCATCTCCATGGTATCATCAAAACTCCCTATAGCCATACCCCCACCTACATCCTCCATGGTTGCTCCCTCCTCCACATGCTACACCCCACTACTCATAGGAACCTCCTCCATTATCTATAGATGAAATCGAGGCTCCATCCAACCATCACCTAGATCATCATAGAGCTATCTATATATCACTACCAGGTCTATCCTATGACCTAGCTCGAGGACCTCTCACTACTCTCCTCCTTGTTGTATGTACCCCACAACTACACCAACACTTGGCTCCTAGATTTACATCATCCACTAGGCATCAAACTCTGGTGTCATCCCTACATTACCACCTTTGTGATCACCATAAGTGGGTCCCTCTCACCAACCTATGGTAATACTATAGGAAACTACCCCCTATCACCCCACCATTGATAATGTACAATAGGCACCTCTGGAATGTCCTATCATAACCTAAACTATCACATAACTTGAATAAACTAAAAGTACTCAACTTGCTGAGTGTACCGTCCAACCAACCACCTCCCCTATTAAATGGTACCCAACTAATCATTGTCATGCTCCCATACCACCCCACCCCTCTAAGGCCTCCATAAAATCACATCTGATACTAACTTCCCAAACTCCACCCTCCAAAATAGAGGATCACCCTCATGTGGCCTCTTAATACCCTTCTCCTCATTGGTCCTCCATATCAGAGCATAAGTCAAATGTATTTGTCCCTTGAAATGTACCTTATAGGGAAAAAATGATGGCCTCTCAATGGCTATGTGCTCTCATACCCACACCTACAACAAAGGAGTCCAACTCAACCTATTTCACCTAACACACACCACATCATGCAACTCTCTATATACTTGGGGCCAAAAGTGCAGGTGCCCATGCAAACACAATGTTGTGCTCCACCATATCACTCACCACATCCAACATATTCTAGGTAAACAATACCCCGAAAGTTTCGGGTAAAGCATAAGTAGAAATCATCATCATCACTACACACTAATGCTTAGATAACATATTATTATACCATAGAAGCTCATAATCCATATTCTTGGTATCCATATCTCCCCACTTATCCCCAAATAATCACTCCATCACAACTTAATTGCTATCATATGGTGCTACCCTCACTAGCACACCCTCGATAGGTAACTTATATATCTTGTAAACATCTTCCAGGGTGATCGTCATCTCACCTGTTGGAAAATAAAAAGTGTTTCGATCCATGCCCCACTGCTCATACAAAGTGGATATGTATTCCTTGTTGGCATGAATGCTCTTACACTCCCACACACCTCTAAACCACACTACATCCAACCATGCCTCATTATCCTTATTCTTCATGAGCTTATCCAACTCACTTTTCATATTACGAACCCGATGTTGTGGCTCAATCTTCTTCACCTGTTCATACACAAAAAACAACTACAAAATTCATATTAGTTCAATATACTATCCTTGAATTAATCAAAAATTAAATTTTATTCAATACATTTCACACACAGATTAATTAATTTAACTTGTCACGCACTTTGAGACATCAAAACATGTACAACCTACATATCACAACACATACCAAAACAAATCACATATTTAGATATCCATTTTGCCATTTCATGGTAAAAATTCAAACAAATGCAAAAAATAGTACATATTTTGCTTTCAATAGTTAAATTTATAGTTATCCACATACCCACTATGACATGAAATTCAAAACCACATCAATCCACTAGACATACAAAAACAAAATACATTTTTGAACACCCATTTGGTCACTTCATAGTGAAAGTGTCAACAAGTTAAAAAATAGTATACAAATATGCACAAATTTTGAGGTTAAAGTCAACACAACCCCATCAAGATAGTTCACATGCTGAATCACACCGCATCAAAAACACAATCGCATTTGTGGACATCCATTTGACCACTTCAAGGTGAAATTTCAAATAGAAATAAAAACAGTGCAAATCGGGCTCCCAACATCCAAATTTAAATTCAATTCTATCTAAAACATGGCACACAATTCAAACATAAACGAAATGCAACAACATTCCAAAACAAAGCACTTTTTTGGATACCCATTTCACCTTTCTACGGTGAAAGTGCCAACAATTTTCAAAATTCATACACCCATAGTGGAAAATTTGCTAGTCAAAGTTTTCTAAGTTACATCCTAATGGTTCACATTTAGTTAACACACCAAAAAAGGATAAAACAAAAAAACAATCACATAACTGGACACCCATTTCCAAATTTTACTAACGCAATTCAAGTACATTTAAAAAATAGTGCAACATCGCTTCAAAATTGCAAAGTCAAACTATGAGACTATCCTACCCATCACCCAGTCAAACTATAGTGAAAATTTGTCAAACCTAAAAAGCGATCACACTTTTGGGTACCCATTTAGCTTGTTTAACACTTTGTGTTCCAATTTCAATTAAAATTTACCTAAATTTTAAAAATTACACGAAAACCTTCCCCCTATTTCATGGTTTTCTAGAAATAAAATTGGAAAACAAATACAATAAAGAGCACTTACCAATGGGTCTCCACATCGGGCTCCAACGCTAGTGTGTCCTCTCACCATTATGTTTCTCAAATAGGTCAACCAAAAGTGCTCTACATCACCAACCATCGCTCACTACTCACTCTCTAATTTTACCATCGTCAAAACAACCCCCCACGCTTCTAAAAAGGTTTAAATATACATAAAACCCTAATTAGATGCAATTAACCTCCATGCCTATGAATTAGACCCAATTTGTCCCCCAACCTATGAATTAGACCAATTCACCCCTCGACCTATGAATCCAGATCCAATTCACCCCATGGCCTACAAATTGAGCCTAGAAGCCCCAAAATCACCCAAATTTCATTCCAAACCCTAGGAAACCTGCCCCTCTTCCTATCCATTTATTTTTCATCAATCCCATAATACAATTTTATTTTATCAATATATTAATCACCATATTTAATTCATCTCATTATTGATTCCTCGTTTGAGGGGGTATTAATATCCAAATGTCATCTTTGCATGTAACCAAACAACCAAACATCCAAATCATGGATATCGCATCTGTCTACAAAATATTTTTCTTAATATTATCTTATGATAATAATCTCAAATTCCAACTAGATATTTTTTAGATCACAAGAGTTGTGTGCAACAATGGAAATGTCACTTTGGTATTCATGATACATAATGAATGACACATTTGAATAACCCATGTGCAACATTAGAGATGTCACTCTAACATTCATGATACATAATGAATGACATGTTTGAATAATCCATATGTTAACTAGCTCAAATGATTTGAAACTTGTCACCATTCACTCATCAATCAATCAACATCAAAAATTTGAATAGGCATTTGTTCTATTCATACTTTGGACCATATTGCATTGGTCACAAAAGCAAAGCAGTCAAAAGTTACCCCCACAAGCAACCAATATGACATCGAGAAATGTCATACAGACTCAACAAAATCATCGTGTTGCATCTGCAATCATCCATTTCCATTCATCGAAATTATTTTCCATTTCCTTTTCTTTATTTCTCTCTTTTTTCCACTTTTCTTCTTCTCTTCTTCTATTCTCTCCCTATATCCCTAATAAATGTTGTATGGTCATGCTTAAAGTGGCTACATACCTTTGATTAGATTCCATTTTTTTCTCTTCTTCACCATGGATTCCTAGTCAATGTTGTATGGTCATTCTTCGAGCGACTACATACATATGGTTGAATTCCATTCTCCTTATTTCCCTTATCCCCTACACATCCCTTCACATTTTTATATTAAACTGTATTTCACACAGTATAGTAGAAAAAAGGATAAAATATAGAAACCTAAAAGTCGCACATAGCTACCTCTATGTACTTGTAGATCCTTTTGGACACTTGTAGATTTACATAGGCTATCCTAGACACATCTCAAATATTGTAGACTAGTGTAGACTATTTTAGATCCCTCTAGACCTATGTAGACTATTGTAGACATGTGTATACATGAGTATACTATTGTAGACATGCGTAGACTAGCGTAGATCACTCTAGATTAGCGTAGCATATTGTAGACTTACATAGACTACTTCACTAGTTTATAGGTACAAAACCCTATTAAAATACTCAATCCATACCATAACCACCTTGCATCCATCAAAGGATGACTTATCAATCACATAAGACCACTTAAGCCCTTCCTAGACTTAATTAGGACCCCGCAAGACTATTAGTTCCCAAAAAGTCTTAATTAAAGTTAATTCAGTTTCTAATTTTAAAGTGACTTCACTTAAAGTGCACTTTTTAGATTAAAAAGTTTAATTAGTTTCCTAAACCCTAATTAGTCCTAATTATTCCATCCCACATGTGTTTGCACCAAGTTAGTTAGGATATTTCTTAGGAAACCCTAACCTAACCCTAATCTAACCTTAGAGTTGACTAATCCTAGTTAACCGTAATCTCTCCTCACACATGTGTGAGGATGATATATTTCCTTAGGGAATGTGGGGATGACACCTCACAACCCTAACCTAACCACCATAGGACCTAACATTAGGTTTTAGTTCTCCTAACCACACCTCCTACATCTTAGGTTTATCTATAGATAATGTACCTAATCCCTCGTTCTATCTCTCTCCATTTTTAGTTAAAGTATAGAAAATATATCAAAATGCAACCATAAATACAAACAAGGACATCTGATCTATACCAACAACATTATAGCACCCGAGGAGCCCATCCATGCAAGGATTTCCAGCAGAAAGTGCTTATAGTGCAATTTGCTCCCCGACCTGCAAACCCAACACCAATTCACTCCCGACCTACGAGTTGGGTCTACAGGACTCATTTCACTCCAAATATGTCAGGTAAGCTCCATTTGGTGTTTTTATGAGGTTCTATGCAATTTATTTTAGTTTTCATTACATATTTTGAGTTGATTTGTCCTTTTTACCATGGGGCATGACTGAGGTAAGCCCCCAAACATACTAAATCTATTTTTTAGGTCTAGCATAGATGTAAAGAGGAAAACAACAACAAATACAACCAGTGATGGCACACATTATGCATGAAGCCCACCTACATTGAGGAGCCCAAGAGAAAGCATCCGAATTTTTGTAAAATTCGTGAAAGAAAGAAAGAGGAATTCCCCCATTTGTAACACAAAAATATCTCTATCATGAACAAAATCAAAGTTTCGGTATAATATGTGTTTTAGCAAATTATTAGATCAAATGCATTTCTTTTGTATGTTTCACAGACTTCTACAAATAGATATGCAAGGTTATTTTACACCTTTCCTACAATGTTTTCCAAAGCAATTTCAAAGTTTTTTCCAGCATTTTTAGATTGTTTTCCACATCGGTTTTAGAGCCTTTTTAGACGATTTTTACAATATTTTCAGAGGGTTTTGGCAGCATTTTCAGAGGGTTTTCATAGTATTTTCAGATGATTTTTAGTGTTTTCTAGGGTATTTTAGAGCATTTTCTAGGGTATGTCAGAGCATTTTCTAGGGTGTTTCAGAGCATTTTCATGGGTGTTTCTAGATCTATTAAATAATATTTTAAGATCCTTTTTCATACCCTTTCCATTCAGAAATGGCTAGCTCTTCCTCTCCTCTGCCTTCCAAAGTAGCTTTAAAGAGCTTGTATTACCCCAACATCAAGAATATTTTCAGCACTCTTGGAAGAGATTCGAAATGGCTTTACACCTCTAAAATTGCTAGAGTAATGAAGATGCCATAGTTGAACATCAACGTCCCCCTAATGAAATGAATCGTTAGTTGCTGCAACCATGACATGTCCACTATTGTGATCAAAGTGGATAACAGAGATATTGTTTTTTCTATGAAACCCTCAGATGTACAATTACTAACATGGTTGTCATTTTTGGATGTGTACCGGTGAAAAACCTATACGCCTTGACCAAAGATGATAAATCAATGCTAGCATCCAAATATGTTGTTCATTCAAACAATTTGAAAGGTATATTTTTAAAATTTAGTTTTGATTTATCTTAAATTTTTATGTATTGTAGTTTCCATTCTCTAATAATGTTCTCCCTATTGTAATTTTTGTTTTCTAGTAATGTTCTCTCTTTTTTTCCAGTTAATTCTCCTAAGTCCAAAAGTGGATTAAACATTTCCAATGTTGCAAACAAATTTCTTTATGCTTTCATTGAATTTTCTAGTCAAGGCTTATTTTGTAGGGGTGACCTACATAAATACATTTTTGGGCATTGTCCTTATTGATTCGATGTATTTGTGGTGGTAAATTTGATTGGTCAATGCACATTTCCAACCGCCTAAAATAAGACCTTCTGAGTGCCCCAAAAAATCAATCTTCATATATAGTAACATCCAACATCTTTATTCTTTGTATTTTTCATGAATCTTACTTCAATCTTCAAAAATGAAATCCTCCAACTACATTGCACCCAAGATTGTTGGCTATTGGAATGGCTAAGAATGAAATACATGTAAAATTATTTTTTGGAATATATTTTTTTTTTTTAAGTGAAAAAACCCTTTGTAGGTTCGCCTTGGTCTGATAGACCATGACCAGGGGGTTCTACACCGTTAAAGTCACCCAGGAGTCACGCACGGCCCTAACCACACCAACATTATCAATTGTATTTTGGGTGCCCAATTCAACTTTTTGGTAGGGTGGATATTAAAACCTGGGACCTCCCTTGGAGGATTTCCCTCTCCTCTCCAACTCACCTACAACACCTGGGTTCTGATTTCTTTTTTTTCAATCAATATTGTTATTTTCTAATTTTGTTTTGAAAATAGAGAAGATTATCTTAGTCTTCTAGTAAAAGGAATACCACATTTAGGATTCAATAAGTGTCTACTGATTATAACACATAGTTACAATCATCACCGGTAAATCCCTCCAAACGTGTGAGATATCATGGTGATCAGATTTAGTATACACCTACGGATCCTGTTACTTTTGGATGTGTTGCAATCGACATCAAACAAGTTACCTCCAACTCACAAGGTAACCTTATTATTCAAAAGTACTATTTTAAATTATGTATTTTAATGATTTAAAATCATATTTAGTTTGATGTATTTTAAATATTTTTTAGAGAAAGGGCAAATGGTTGCATCATCAATAGCTATAGATTCTGAGTCTGGTATGCTTGGTTAAAATTTATCTCTTTTTACAATATTGTTATTTACACAAGATTTAAGTTATATTTTCATGTGAAATCTTGCAGATGCATTAGTTACATTAAAAATAATGAAAAAAATATGCCTCCACCATCTGTATAGCCACAAACGTAGTAACAAAAATCAACACAACAAGTCCTTATCCATCCGCAATAGGTACCACCAATGAGGAACCAATGGCACATGCATGGAAAAATGTTCCTCACACCGTCACCTCATGAAACCAAAAGTGTTTTCCAAACACACACTATGTCTCAATATAATGTTTCTATTTTCCCAATTTTAACCCTTGAGAATTTCTCAAATGTAGAGAGCGCATCTCAAATACCCTCTGGGAATCTAGATGATGATTTTATTTATCAGGATATGAATCCTAAAAATTTTCCATTAAAGGCAAGTGAAATGCTTCAGGATCTAAAGGCAAGTGAAATGCTTCAAGATCTACAGGGCAATGATAAATAAGAAGAGAATGTTGAAGCAGATGCCACCAGAGTTTCCTTTTTCCCCAGCAAGTCGTTGTCCATCATCTGACCGATGATGATAAAGTAATTTTTCCAAAAATGTTTTATTAGCCAATAGATGTAAAGCTACAGTTCATAATAGTCTTCCTATTGATATTGATAGATTGAAAGTATGGGAATATCGTTCCAAGGTTTTGATAAAAGCAATAAATTACTGATATAAGAATTTTTCAAAGAGAAAGGAGTTGTTTTCAAAGGTTGATAATGAACCCCAAAAGCTCGATGCTTTGCTACATCAAGCTAATTCTGGCACCGTGGAGGCCGAGTCTACATACACTGATGAAGTCATGTCCATTGTAGTGAATCATTTGGAAAACCTCAATGCTGAGGCCCAAGCATATTTCAATAAATGGGCACTAGATCAGAAGAAAGTAGTAGTTGCAAAAACTGTAAGACTTACTATTGATGTAATTTTTACATCTAACTAAAAATCATTTTTTTCTTAAATATGTTTTGTTTATAAATATTAACATTTTTCACTTGTATTTTACAATCTGATTTTCAGCACTTAAAGCAACAAGTAAGTGCCATGAAATGTTGGTCAAGAATACAAAAATTAGTGTGAATATTGCTATTGAAAAGAAAATATTACAATACACTATTATAGAAAACAACCGGCTAAAGAAGTTTATCAAAGATAAGGGCCTGGATGTGGAGGTTGTATTGAAAGAAAATGAGAAAGAATTGAATGCACCTTTTAAAGAAGATCCAACGAAGGAAGAAGGTTTATTTTTATTGAGGATCAACACTACAGCTAAAAGTTTGGTTAGGACAGGTGCATTAGAAGCAAAGGATATTGAGATAGATGCAACTGGAAATTCAGCCACCATGCATAAAGAATAGTAGAAGTTTGTTATTTTTTATTTGAGAAGAAACAAAATATGTTGCATATCTTTTTTGTAAATTGTAAAATAATGATCTTTTTGAAATCAATAAAATAGACAATTTACAAAAAAAAAATATTTTCTTTTTGAAATTTTGTTTTAAATATTGTGATGTTTTGATTATTTGTGTGGATGCATTAAATAATTTTGAATTATGTGGATGCAATAAAATTTTCTTTTATGTTTTACAAAATAATTTGAAATGATTGGAAATGCAGCACAAATATTTACTTTGCCATAAATGGTTTATAAAATACAAATCTACTATTTTTTTTTTAAATTTAGACTAATAATTCAATAACAAGGCTTAAGTAAAATGATATACAAAATATCCAATAACACGTCTATGATATGAAATATAATCTAGTGTTCTAATCGACATATGTGTAATCAAATAATCCAATTTCAGTCAAATATACATAATCAAATCATAGGGCTATGATATACAGAGTATCCAATGGCATGTCTATTCTCGTATTATATGACTAATGATATAAAAAATACATGTATCAAATTATAATTAAATCTCAATATTCCTTTCATTATAATGCTGATTTTAAATTAAATAAAATGAAAGTATCTTTGCATCATAATGCTGGAAGCTGGAACAAACTCGTTTCAGATTGTACAAAATTATCTGCACTTATACCCCAAATTTCTATCATCACAATTTGATCAGTATTACCATCATCCTTATCATCCTCAGTATTCATGACACCTCTTCAATCTACCATAGATTTCTGATATGATAAAGATTTCTCATAAGGAAACTTCTCCACCTCATAGGTCGACACATATACTCTCAAACAATTTTCCAAATTTTTATCCAACCTATTTTGAACTTAGATTTTACATATGATAATGCACTAAATACCCTTTCATCTTCCATAGATCCTAAAATCATCATTTGACATAATTCATAAAAATGAAAATATTCACTCATAGTATGTTGTAAGATACTACTAGGATGTAATCTTCTCCACAAACATGAAATAGAACTTGTTTATGTTAGAATAATAAATTATATCCTAAGTTGTTACTAGGATAATTTGTTTGGTTGAGATTAGCTCAGTTTATTATGATCCAATGGATCAGATTGTACACCTTTGCTATTTAAGCAAGGTCTGTTTCATTCAATAACATCAAGCATTTCATTTTCTAACATGGTATTAGAGTAGGTCTTCCCTAACCTGTGAGCCTGAGGAGCTTCTACTCATGGGTGGATTTCCCTCATGGAAATACCTCCTCTCTTCTTTTCCACTATTTTTTTACCAAGGGAGTATGCTCTCCATATTTTTGATGGATCAGAAACCAGATGGTTAAATTTAGTTTGAGAATTTTTTTTTTTTTTTTCTGTGGATTTGCAGTCTTATACTACAGATCTAGATTTCCTATTGTCTTATCTATCTCTCTACCATACTTTTAGTGTGGATTTTGGCTGCCACAACTTCTTGTTGAACTTGTGAGCTTGTAGAGCCATGTGTTTTTTTCGTGGCCTAATAGTTCTTTAAAGATGTAAACTCTAAACTTTGTGGTGCTATAAAAAGATCGATCTGGTGGTAACCCATGTAGGTCCTGAATATGTGATGTTGCTACCGCTATGATTTTTTTTTGCATATATGGTTCATGATGTTTAGTTTTTTGTAGTTCTGATGTCATTTGCATGCCTTTTATAGCTGGTTCTCAGTGTTGCCAAGCCCCACACAACCCAGTAAAACTTGTCTTCCACATACAAGGGTGCTTGTGTGCATGATGTCTTCCATTTTGAGCATCGTTATTGGTGATGATGAACATTCGCACCGTAGTTGGTCATTGCCACATAGTGGTTTTTTGGATCGACATTTTTTTGGCCGTTGACAAAGGTTATGGAGCGATGAGCCTTTTTGGTTTTTTTGTCAACTAAGATCTTTTTTCTACATTATGCATCTGATATCGATCGTGTCATTATAGTAAGGAAAAAAACAAGGAGCATCATTACATGGATTGAGATACGATGGGTGTTTCTCCCCGACGGTAAGCCTATGCGTAGTAGGGGAGGCCCAATTTCTGGTGTTCCAATAGAATCGAAAAACCACTTTAGATGGAAAATGTAATTTTGGCAACTAATGGAGTGGCATGAACATAATAAGCCCAACATCATTTACAACCATAATTTTTTATCTGTTGGTGGGTGATTTTGCTCCAAATCTCAAGTTGTTTGTGCATACCTCCTGTTTGCCATGACTCTCCCTTCCTACTCCAAGAAATGAAGACATTCATGCTTTATGATTGATGGAGGAGAGTTCCATGTGCTTAGTAGTAGCCCATATTTTTTTTGAAAATGATGTTGCAACTTGGAGAGAGTCATCGCCAGGCCTACGCAAGCACCTGCGATGTGGTTCAAAAATAAATGTTAAATTTTTACCACATCAAGATGGACTCTGATATTGGTGCCAATGATCCCTTAATAAATAAAAATAGTATTCAGTTGCATTAGAGATGTGTAGTTGGAGCATAGCAGCATATCATCCCTATGATATATGGTTATTTTACCACCCCTTATAGCTAGAGGAGGAGCTCATGAAAGGTTATTTTTTTTATCGTTCAACTTTGTAGTAACAGAGACCGATCAAATGGCCACCGAGTGGTACAAAAGTAGATCATTGGAAATAGGATATTGTGCAAGATAATTTGGTGGTGTCAGTTGGCCTGTGATAAAATGTTATTTCTCCGTTGATCGAGACTACCGCTATGCTATGTGTTTTTACAAGAATCTTGATGTCTAGTTTTTAGATCTATGTGGTGTTGTCTATAGGTTATTTTTTCTGTGGTGGATCACAAACCAAACTTGTTGGTGTGATGCCCTCTATGAAGTGATTCCAATGCCTGTGTTCCTATTCATAATTACCAGTGGCATGATTTGCAGAATTTCAATCTAGCCGGTGTGTCCAGTTTACTATAGATATTCATCAAAAACTGGGTTTCCTAGGGATTTTGTTTGTTGTGGTTCGATGTACTTCCCATGAGCAGATAACTGCATGGTCATAGTGACGAATGCAATGTATACGGTTCTAAGTAAGACTATTTCAATGTTGGTCTTGACAGCTATGATGGAGAAATCACTGTGGCGGTGAAAAACTCAATGCTTGTTATTTTAAATTTTCTCCTAGAAACTTCAAGTATTAATGATCATGTAATGGACTCTTACTCTATGGAACTGTTGTTTCTCAGCCAACTATGTTCGTCGGATCAGATGGCAGAAGGAGAGTTTCTGAGGATGTGGGGCTACCATGCTACGACGCAACATGAATGTAGATGGCGGTGGAAAGCAAACCTTATCTATCTCACTAAAGAGAGTTCTTACTGGTAATGATTTTTTTTGGGCTAGTTCTTGTGTCTACCATGATGGATTTGACTAAGTTCTGGTGGATCTGGTGTAAGAATCAAAGAAATCATGGATTATGCCCTGAATTTACATTGTTGTTGTAATGTGATCTACCTCATGTCCCCGATGCATGGTGATTCGCTGGAGTCAAAAATGTTGCAAACGAAACCACTTCTTTACATGAGAAATTTTTAAATTTAAAAAGCAAAGGGGGCATGGCTAGTTTATTATAAAGGGAATTGTTTTTACCTTATAACGGGGCCCACAAGCCAAAGGCTATTTCAGCCTTTATTTTAATAAAAAAGTATGGACACTCTAAAGGGGTACACTTTTTTTATTTTTCTACGAGGGAAAAGAGTTTTTTAAAAAGAAACCATTTTTTATTCTACTTTTTTGGAATATTCCCTTGTGAAGAAAAAAAGAGGCTAATATTTTTTATTGCAAATGAAGGATACATTGACACCCGATCATGAGGGTATTTATAGTCGTCATAAAGGTTTTTTCGAGATGGACACATTGGTGGTGTTCATTTTCCATTATGAGGCATTTTAACTTGTGTTTTTTGGCCTCAAATTTGTTGTATCATGGAGTGCATTCTCGGTTGAACTCGACACTCCTAGACATTTGTTAATGTGATCCTAGTATCTAGTCATCTCCTCTATATCACCTAGTGGTTGCAGTGGCTGGTTACCCATGCATTATGGTAGGATGAGGAGGTCACCATAAGGATGCATTTAAAAAAAAATACATTGGTTCTCTTTCATTTTATGATTCCCTTGAAGTAAGTTGTTTGTCCACTTTGGACCTTGTTATCAATCCATTGTGTTCATATAGGTGGAAACCACTACTTATGCTTGTGGAGTCAATTTGGACATCCCTTGTGATTCTTATGGTTCTTTCCATACTATCTTCATACTTTTTTTGTGATACACTTTGGTTTCAAGGGTTTTTTTTAGTGATATTTTTTCAAGTTTCATAGCCTTGATCTATGTCACAACCACCAATATGAGAGTATGATTTAATTCATTTTAGTGAGAAGTCTCTACTTTTTTTAGACATATGATGGATCCTTTGTAAGCTTCTTGATGGAAGTTATACTAAAGGGTTGAAGAGGACAACTTCCTCTTCTTCCTCATTCTTCTTCTATTCTGGTAGGTGGTTTTCTCCCTTGTTCTTTTTCATCATCTCTCCAGAAGGGTTTTTAATGGATATATTGTACTTGAGTACCTTATCAGGTCTTGTTACTGGGACTCATTCTTGTGGATATGCCACTTGATTTTTTATTTTGTTGTTTTTTTTTCACTACCTCCTAGTATCACTTAAGGGGGGTGTTAGTATATCCTAGTACCACTTAAGGGAGGGTGTTAGAATAATAAATTATATCCTAATTTGTTACTAAGATAATTTGTGTGGCTGAAATTAGCTTAGTTTGTTATGATCAAATGGATCAAATTGTAAGCACTTGCTATTTAAGCAAGGTCCTTTTCATTCAATAACATCAAACATTTCATGGGGGGATTTCCCTCATGGAAATCCCTCCCTCATTTTTTCCTCCCTATTTTTTTCTTTCAAAATTGAGGGAGTATGCTATCCATATTTTTATGGATCAGAAACCAGATGGTTAAAAAGAAAAAAAAATTGTAGTTTTGGGAGGTCTTTTTTTAGGTTTGTGTGCATTTGCACCACCATTTATGCAGATTTCACTCTCCATTTGGCTGGTATCCGTTGCGTGTGAATATGAAAACTCTTGGGTCACCTATTTTTTACTAGCACCCACTCTTCTGTCGACTTTAAGATAGCCTTCCACTTTATTCATGATCTACAATGGTGTATGCAGACGAAAAAGTGATTGCAAAGGATCCATTTTTTTTATGTTTCATCGCAGAACATGAGATGCATTTTTTTCATAAAGGAGGCTTGTTGGGATGTGTCGATCCAACTAGTGATCTTGATGTCCCTAGGTGTAGTCGTGTTGCGTTGCAAATTTTTTTTATTGTGTAACGATCAAACCTGACATACGCAACGAAAGCGCCCTGGCCGTTGTGGTTTTTTTTTCACGCATGCGACAGAGATTGATGATGGAGTTTTTTTTTGGTGTTGTGGGAATGCAGGGAAAACACGACACTCCAATAAATTTTTTTGGTCCGATAAATATTTAACACAGTTCAGGCATGGAATATTGGTACAACATTTTTTGTTCAATATGGGCCTGGATATTTCAATCTGCAAGTTCGTCCCCATTGAATGCATTAATATTGCAGTTAGTTGTTCTAGGCCTCTATCGTCGACAAAAGTTTGATATTGATGGATGGATGACTAAGCTCCCATGTACACCCCATGATCTATAGCTACTAATATTTTGTTCATGCCCATGCCCATGCCCGTCCTCGACTAAAGATAAATTATTTCTTGCGGCTGAAGAATTCTAGTGTGAGTTCGATGACACGGTGATGAAGAAAAGATGTAGTTGATCACATGTCATTCATGGATGAAGGCGAATATGGATCCCACATCTGCTCCATCATGGTGCATCCAAACCTGGATGTTTCTCACAATCAATTTTCCCAAGAGGCCCGCAACCGTTGCTACTATTGATAGACTAGAAATCATGAAAAATGATGGTGATTTTGGCAATTTTGATGTCGTGATATCGGTAATATTTTTTTGGTGAATCTCCAACTTTGACATAAATCTACCATAATTTGTGGCGATGAGGTCGTTGTATTCTATAAAACTCAACCAAGTCATCATCGAAACTCTTATTGTAATTTTTTATCAGCATAGTACATATAATGGGGATAGCTATGAGTGGCCCAACCACATGCACCAGCGACATGGAAGAAAATATTTTAAGAACAAATCTGTATCTGATTTTTTTTTCAGATTTTCTTCTATTGTTTTTGTTTTATCCGCCCGCCTGTGCTAAATTTGTTTAGCAGTTGCTACTGTATCCCCATCCATAGTCAGTGATATAACTTATGGAGGGAGTTTTTTTTTGTGCTTTAGAGATGAGGAAGTGCAACAGGTCAAACGGTGGATCAAATAATTTTAAAGTAGTGCCTTTGATATTTTAAAAATATTTTTTTAATTAAAGGTTGTGGAATTCATGTGATGGCGGAGTGGCAATTCAGGGGACGAAGGAATTTTTTTTTTAAAACTCAAGATAATAATGTCAACCGCATGATGTTGTTTAGTGGCATTGAAATTTGTGTGGATGAAGTTCAAAGCAGGGGCACTACAATAAAAAAAATTTCTACTCAGTTGGTGCTATGAGAGTGGAGGTATGATCCGTCTTGTTCTAGCCATCAGCTTCCAAGCACGTGATCAAGTCTCCGTAATAGATGAATGTTGCATTCCAGAGATATGTTCCTTTTTGTAACACTCAGAGAAAATAGAAGATTTAATGGGCCAAAGCTCATGAATTTCATGCCCAACAATATTTTATCAGTAAAAGCAGACGTGCCTTGGTCAAAGAAGTGTCATAGCAGATTTTTATGTTCTACGATGGTAAATATCAGTAGAATGCAACTAAAAATGGTCGTTTAAATCAGTAATATGAAGTTGTTTTAAGCAGTAATTTTCTATAGTTTTATTATTGAATCCGTGGCTATATTTGATTTATCGTCTTCGAAGGGACTGCACCTTGTTACTGTTATATACATATTTTCATAGAGTTGTGTTGTGATGAAGCAGTGTATAGTGCGTCACATTTTTAATGATGAATTGTGAGATTCCTTGGATCTGCAAAATACGATAGAGTTGTTGTGTTGACCCTCGTTGCCAAAATCGTGAAACAAGGTGATGTTCATTCAAATCGTGATGGGAGTTCTAGATGCCACTTGTAGGAGATATGGCATGGAGAAATATTCATCACGTCTCTCTATGGAAATTTTTTTATAAAAGTATTTACTTTTCCATTTTATTAAAAAAGGTTTTTAAAACAAAAGTGAGGGACCCACTTTCTTTTTTATGGGCTTTAATAAAAATTTTAAAAGTATAAATTTATTATGTGGTGGACAATGGGCCCATAGGCTATATTTTTAGCTTATTTGAAAATTTTCTTGTATTCAAAAATGATGGCCCATGTATTTTCTCCCACGAGAAAAAATATAACCTGCATTATTACGAGAGTCATTTTTGAAAGAAATTTTTTTGTGAGGGAAGAAGATTATTGTAATTTTTACTGCAAATGAAGGTAAATTTGATACCCATATATAGGGGTATTTATAGTCATTGAAAAGGTTTTTCTGAGACAGACAAGATGGTGTAGTCTTTTTTTAGTTTTTGAAACTGTTTTCCACACTTTCTTGTGGATCAAATTGTTGTATCAAGGAGTGCATTCTCGGTTGAACCTGATACTCCCATACATTTTTTAGAGTGATACTAGTATTTAGTCATCTCATCTATATCACCTAGCGGTTGCAGTGGCTAGTTACCCATGCATTCTGGTAGGATGAAGAAATCACCATAAGGATGCATTCAAAAACTACATTGGTGCCCGTTTATTTCTAGATTCTCTTGAAGTTGTTTGTCCACAATTTTTTGACCTTGTTAACAACCCATAATGTTCATATAGGTGGAAACCACTACTTATGCTTATGGAGTCAATTTGGACATCCCTTGTGATTCTTGTGGTTCTTTCCACACTATATTCACACTCATTTTTTGTGAGACACTTTGGTTTCAAGGGGTTTTATTTAGTGATATTTTTCATGGTTCATAGCCTTGATATGTATCACAAGCACTAGTCTGGGAGTATGTTTTTATTTAGTTTGGTGATAAGGCTTATCTACTTTCTTGAGACATTTGATGGATCCTTTGTAGGTTTCTTGAGGGAAGGTGTCCTAAGGGGGGTTGAACAGGACATATTCCTTCCTCTCCATCCTCAATGCACATATTCCTCTTCCTTCTTTTTCTTCTATTCTGACAGGGTTTTCTTATGCATATATTGTACATGAGTACCTTATTAGGCCTTATTGTCCGGACTCATACTTGTGGATATGCCATTTTTTTTTGTTTTGTTGTTTTTATTACCTCTAGTATCACTTAAGGGGGGGTGTTAGTATATACTAGTACCACTTAAGGGATAGTGTTAGAATAACAAATTATATCCTAAGTTGTTACTAGGATAATCTATGTGGCTGAGATTAGCTCAATTTGTTATGATCCAATGGATCAGATTGTTCACCTTTATTATTTAAGCAAGGTTTGTTTCATTCAATAACATCAAGCATTTCATTTTATAATAGTTTCATGACGGTTAGTGAGTTGTAAAACTTGAACAGACATTGTTGTTCCAAAATAGTTTGACTATTTTGTCAAAATATATTTATTGAGAATGTCATTGGTTTCAACACCATTGACTACCACATATTTACTAAAATGGCTAGTAAGAGTGCCCATGTATTTTAGAAACAAACCATTTATAATCTAGTATTCATTACAAGGATACCAAAACATCAGATTAACCACACCATAGCCTCAAGGAATTCATCTCTTTGAAAATGGTCTCTTATTTATTTTGTCAATGATTCTGCTATTTATTTGAGTTTAATTTTTGTATCGTGTACAACTACATGAAATATATTTATGATATGGGAATTTTCTTAACTTTATTTGTAGCTATATCCATTCGCTGACCAAAATAATATAAAGGTATTTCCTTTATGTGGACATTCATACATAGATGATCATTTATATTGAACTTCAAAAAGTTCTAAGGATCATTCATGTTTGTTAATGCTCTCCAACTCTCAAACATGGAATCCATAAAACTTTGACCAGATACGTACATCCTATCTATATGTATGCAAATTTATATTCTTGCCTTGATGAAATCCACAATATAAATTGATCTTTGTTGTGGAATTTTGATCAAATTATTCATTTCTTCCAACATTGGAAGAATACCACACAATGTGAGACATGTTTCAAAGTCACTCATTCGAAATAGAAAATATTTAGCTTTATCAATTTCCCTACGATTTGCATACATTAACTCTGTCAAGGATTGATATTCTTTGAAAACTATAAATACCAGTTGATACATTGAAATCCACCTAGTATATACATCTTTTAACAATTTTTTACCTTTAGTAACTCCTAGTGCAAACTGTTGAAACTATGAAAATATTTTTGGACTGTGCAAAAAATAATCATGAATTTCACGGAAAAGCTCTTCCACTCTCACAACATTTGTAAATGTATCCACAATTTTGTATGCAATATTCATTCTATGATCCATGCAATGAATATGGATCAAATATGAGGAATAGATGTTTGTAGTCTAACACAAAGACCATTCTTGTGTCCTTGCATTGTAGCAGCACCATTAGCTCTGACACATATTAACTTAGTGTCTATTTCCATTTTATTCATTCCTGCTACTTCCTTTAAACTAGTTACAACAACATTGTAAATGTTTTTTGCATTGCAATTTTTCACCATATTGCATACTCCAAGTAAATGAGGTTGCCTTAAATAATTTTCCAATGTGTAAACATGAATGCAAATTCAAGATGTGTTGTCAATAGTAGTCACCTCATAAATTGAAAGTGAAATGAATTTGGCCTTTTTTACTTTCTCTTTGAGGTCATCTTGCTCAACCAATGAGAGACATTTTATCATTTCCCAACCACTTCGATTTGACCAATGGGCAATGGGTAAGTTCTACACATCAACTAGTCAAAATAGAGATTTATAATCAATAAAATCAGACATAGGTCTACCCTTTTTAATAATAGTGAGTATAACAGCAAACTACAAACTTTTTGAAGCTAAAGTGAACTTATTTATTTTTTGAAATTGATCTTGAATTGTTGCACCTTTCTCAACCAAAGTTTACTTTTATTTCATTTTTTTTATCATATTCTTGTGCATATCTTAGATGTGCACACTCTGATGCATCCTTCCACCTATAATTTTTTGGTATTTTTCGATCACCTTCTTTTGTTTTGATATAAAAAATTTCCACAATGTTTTTCTACTGTATCTTTCTTAACTTGCAATCTATGATCCTTTTAGTGTTTCCAATTGTAAATTACACATATCAATTCTATTATTTCCTCATAACTATTCTCTGGAAGCACTGGCTCAATAAATGGAAATTCTGATATCCAATCAAGTTGAAATGATATGTTAATTATCCACTTACATAACCTTGCATGTTTATGTTTTTTAGAAGAATATTATTCAGAAGTAGAGACTGCATAAGAACTATTATTTTCTTTTCCACTTGGCATGTTAGATTAAGAAATATCTTCATGTTGTTGTTCCATTTCATTAAGAAAATTTTCATCTGTGACTTTTTTATTATCGTGGATATGTGGAAGTGGAGGCATACCAGGGTCAACAGTGTTTTCTATAGAAATAATACTAGTTTCAATAGTAGAGTCATTATAATTATGGCATTTATGTTAGAATAAATAATTATTCTCTTAAGTTCTACTAGGATAGACTTACTTGAGTTACCACTCTTCCATGAGTTAGGTGAACTCTCAGTTTAGTCTAGTTTAGATTTGATGAGTTGTTGTAATCCAATGACTCTCAATGATCAACTTTGTTATTTATACAAAGTTGATCCATGAAATAAATCAATCAATTATATTTGTATCTTCAAATATTCTAATACTTTGTAGTTCTACTCTTGGGAAATTATAACATGGTTGCAGAGCAGGATAGATTATTCTAGGAATTCTCTCTTGAAGGAAATTCCACGAACTGGTTCATTATATTTTATCTTTTGTTTTTTTAAAAGGAGGTGTTTTTCATATCTCTTGTAGACTACTCATAGTACATCTACAATGTTTTTTGAAAAAATTGTTTATGGTTCTATCTAAATTTGTTTTCAAGATTTTTTTTACCATATTATGCACAATAGATTCTCCTTATTTCTCAAAAGATATTGATATTTTCTACTCTTGCAATGATATAGGAACAAATATTTGAATTTGTTTTTGCCTAATTGCTAATGCAATATAATAATATCATTTTTCCATTTGTTCCTACCATTTTTTTGTTCTCCACATATGACATTTTAGAAAATGTTGGTCCACCTCTCTTTACAAATGCACTTTTGTCTTAGCTCCATCCTCACAATCACTATGTTTCGTTACCTGCATGGAAAATTACCTTTTGTGAGTGTGCCATAATTATCGTGGAGAATTAATCTGCCTATCTCACAATTTGTTTTAAAAAAAACCAAGTTTCAATAAAAAAAAAAAAAAATAACTTTTCATCAAACTTTGACAACGTTAAACCTTGGTGCATGATGTTATAGCTTCTCATCTTCCCTCCCTCAGGCATCTCCATATTCTTGGCACTTTCAAATCGATGGAGGCATATCGATTTTGTATCTTCCATATATAGTTTTCTCTAGACTTCATCAAAAGAGTCGTTCTCTGGCACTTCAAAGATGTAGTTTCCAGACTTATAAATTCACCTCTGTAAAATATATTTTTTCATCTGCACTATGAATACTTGCAAGCTCCTCTTCTGGGTTCTTTGTTTGATGTGAAGGGCTCCACTAGGCACAATTTCTATCGCAGCGACCAATGATTGACGAGCTCCTCTAACACTGCTATCTTTCCTTCTTGTGAAAGGCTCCTCGATGCACCATCTCTAATTATTTCATTGCACCTTCCTGACATCTTTACATATCAAAATATAGTCTATCACCATTATGTTCTTACATGAAAGATTCAAAGCACAAAAAGCCAAAAGGTATTAATTTTTTTATTATTTTTTGGCATGTGTTAATATAATTCGTCTAGGAAGTGCAGTGAAGTTCTTTATTGATGTTCTCTATCGAGCCTTTGAGTCCCATTAAAGGTTGCTTGAACACATTTTTTTGGATGATCAAAGATAAATGTGCTCTAAGGCATGCTCGATCCACGTCAGGTATATTATTTTCATACTTTTTTGGGCTTAATCTAATCCCCTTGGGAGTGCAGTGATAATCATGCAAAATCATGCTCTTTCGAGCCTTTTGAGCCCCTTTCAAGCTGCTCATTGATGTATTTTGTGGAGTTCAACTCATCTATTCAAAGTTGGATATTCAAAGATCTGAGTCAAAGGACTTGTACTGCTCTTTCAAGCCTTTCATCCATAAGGAGAGCTCATCAAACGTTTAGTATAAGATCTCATCTTCTATTTCTTATAAGCTAGAATTTTTAACTAGTCCTAAGAAGAGATCTACTCATTGTATTAAATTTGTAACACCCTCTCTAAATATTTTGTCATATTTTGCTTCTTTAGTGTCTTTTTTGGCCACCAAAAGCAAAAAAAATGACAAGTAAGTTTGTAAACTCATAAATAAAAAAAAAATTTGGGGGTTATTTTTGAGGTGCCAATTCTTGCACCTATTCTAAAGGCTTCAAAGGGGGTTGTTATTGTTGGTGGTTCTTGCATCTAATTTTTTTTTTGCTCCTTACCTTTGTTCTCAAAATTCCTTTTTACTAAGTTCCTTAAAGTAATCAACTATAAGAGGAAATTTTGGTGGTGGACCCCAAGTGTGGCAATTTATTTTGGCCACTTGGTTTATGCTTTCATATCATTTCAGCATCTTCAAAGCAAATTAATCATTCATTAAATGTTACTTTAAAACTAAAGATATTTTGTAAAATCAAGCAAGAAAATTTAAAATATTTTCAAAGAGGGCATAAAATATTTATAATCACCTATGTTCCACATATTGGACCTCTCATTTACTTATAGTTTCCCTCACGTTAGGGCGGGTAATTGAGAAATCTGATATAAAGGTATGGCTAATTATCCTTGCATCAAAAGCCTATGTTCCACGTATCAATTCTACTCATTACTTATAGTTTCCCTCACGTAAGGATGAGTAATTGAGAATATAAGGTATAAAGGCCTGGCCATTTTTTCTTGCTTCAGAAGCCTAATTCAATATATCAAATCCCCTCATTTTCTTATAGTTTCCCTCAAGTTAGTGTGGGTTATTTGAGGAGATTGGTATTAAAATCAGGCTTATATTTCCTTCTTTAAAACTACATTATATTCTCTAAAGCACTGGAAGTTAAAGGGGGGATTATTGGTTCATTTCAATTTTCAAAATGAATACAATTGATCCACTCACCCCTCATAAATATCACACATGGAAACCCAAAATATTAAATCGCATTTCTCAAAAAGGGCTCACACACTTGCTAGAAGAGAAGCAACCTAAATTTGAAAATGAATATGAAATATTTATTCATAAAGGGAAGATGTATGAAACAATGGGTATTATAAGCACTAATGTAAATGAAAGCTTATGGTTTCACATTTTAGAATGTAATACTCCATGTGAAAGTTGACAAAAACTAAAGATCTTGTTTGGGAAAGTAGATCAAATAAGGTCAATACAACTAGAGGCAGAATTAACAACATTATCTCCTGAAGACTTCAACAATATTGTTGACTTTCTCACCAAATTTAAAGAAGTCCTTACTCAATTCAAAGTTAGTGGTAAGAATAAAATAGAAGAAGAATGCATCTATCTAATTCTTTCTAAATTAAATTGTGTATTTCAATTTTTTGCAACCACCTTTCTGTCTACAAAAGATGCTCTTGGTGCAAGTTTTAAAATGCCCTCCTTAGAGGAATTTTGTGATAGGCTAACTAGATAAGAAACAAAACTTGCAAAGTATGAGATCTCTTCCTCTTCCTCAAAAGCCTTAGTAGAATCCCTATATACTAAAGACAAAAAATAATAATAATAAAGAAGTCCCATAACTTGTACTCACTACAAAAAGAATGGTCATTCTGTGAACAAATGTTGGAAAATGCTTCAACAAATAGAGGCAACAATGAAGGATAAAAATATAGAGACTAAGAAGTAGATAGGAAAAGCCTTAAATGTTGAAGGTAAGGCTATAAAAACTTCATCAAAATACTGGGTTCTAGATTTAGGAGCAACTCATCACATGACTTCCTTAGATGAGTCATTCACTTCAATCTCCTCAAGTTCAACATGTAGCATAGAAGTTGGTGACTCATCCTTTATCCTAGTCAAAGGAAAATATGGCATATCCATTAATGGTGGTTATATCAATAATGTTCTCTATGTCCCAAACATAGCAACAAATCTCCTCTCCATATATCAGATTTGTACTTTTGGAAAAGGTAAAACAATTCTCTTCTCACCAACAAGGGTTGAGATAAGAGACTTTCAAGACCCAAAATCTCTCATAGAAAAAGGAGATATTGATCACAACACTCACCTATTTCACTTCAAGGGATTCAAAAATTCATAAGGGACCTCCTATTTTTTTGCACATGGAGATCTTGAAAGCAAAATTTGGCATGAAAGGTTTGGACATCTCAGTTATAACTACCTAAAGGAATTGAACACCCATGAAATGGTAACAAGATTGCCAAAAGTCTTTTCTATTGATGGAGTATGTCTTGGATGTGCTCTTGGAAAGCAACATCAAGATCCTTTCCACCCAAGTGGGTATCAAAAGGACTCATCCCCTCTAGATTTAATCCATAGTGACTTGATGGTCTTCTCAGAGCCTTCTTTCAAAGGAGCAAAATATGCTTTAACCTTCATTGATGATTTTTCTAGAAGAACTTGGGTCTACTTTCTAAAATAAAAAAGTGATATTCTATCCCACTTCAAAATATTCAAAGCCTTAGTTGAAAATCAAGCCTCTTGCAATATCAAGAAAATTCATACAGATAATGGGGGGAATACTTCAGTCATGAGTTCTCAATTTTTCTATCAAGTCATGATATAATTCATCAACATTTTGTCTCGCATTATCCTCAGCAAAATGGTATTGCGAAGAGGAAAAATAGAACTTTAAAGGAAATGGCAAAATTGTATGCTCCACTCGAGAGATATTCCATCAGTGTTTTGGGTAGAAGAAATTAATTGTGCAAACTATATTCAAAACCGCACACCTCATAAAGCTCTTGGCCATTTGACTCCCGAGGAAGCATGGACTGGATCAAAACCTGATGTCTCTTTCTTCAATATTTTTGGGTGTACTTCTTGGGAACATATCCCAAAGAAGAATAGGAAGGCTCTAGATAAGAAAAGAAAACAGCTCATTTTTATTGGTTATTGTGAGGAAATGAAAGCATTTAGGCTCCTTGATCCCACAACTCATGAGGTCTTTTCATAGGAATGTTCAATTTGATAAAAAATTCCCTCATAAATATCCTCAACCATCCTCTTCCACCATTGATTCTCTTGAGCCATATCCAATGTTAGAGCCCCAATATAATGAAGAGCCCATTTTAGAGACAAATGATCAAAATGACCAAGATGAGGATCCTATACTCCAAACTCCAACTCAAAGTCATGCCACTCCAATTACTCCTTCCACAATGCCAAAATGGGCCCGCACCATTGTTGAAGAAGCCACTCCATACATCCAAAATCTTCCATCATCCAGATTAGGCAACTCCATAGGCTCTGGTCTTGTCTATCAGTCCATTTCCATAGATCCTCAATCCTTCAAAGAAGCAACTGGTATTAAAGAATGGGATGATGCCACTTGGTTTATGCTTGCATATCATTTCAGCATCTTCAAAAACAAAACTTGGGATTTAGTTCCGCTACCTAAAGAAAGGAAGTTAATTCATTGTAAATGGATTTATAGAACTAAATATGGACCTAATGGAGAAATTGAAAAACACAAAGCTCGCTTGGTAGCCAAAGTTTTCTCACAAATTGAAGGGATTTATTATTTTGAAACTTTTGCACTAGTTGCCAAAATAGATTTTGTTAGACTGGTACTTGCACTATTTGCTTCCCAAAAATGGCCTATTTTTTAGATGGATGTAAAAAGTGCCTTTTTACATGGGTATTTAAAGGAGGATATATTCATGGAAAAACCTACTAGATTCACTCAAGACTCCTCCCTTGTTTGTAGGCCAAGGAAGTCACTCTATGGCCTCAAACAAGCTTCTAGAGCTTGCTATAAAAAAATGGACTCATTTTCCTTAGGTTTTTCTCATTGTGAGTATGATGCCACAGTCTACGTTTGGAGAGACGAAGAAAAAATCACCATACTTATTCTCTATGTTGATGATCTACTATTGACTAGTAGTGACATCGCTCACATTCAGACTATCAAAGACTCCCTTTCTAAAAAAATTGAAATGGCTGATCTGGGTTTAGCTCATTACTTCCTTGGGATTCAAATAAATCAAATAGATACAAAAATTTCATTGTGTCAACAGAAATACACTCTAGACCTTCTTCAAAGGTTTAATATGACTGATTGCAAGCCCTCTTCTACACCTTTTCAGTCTGGATTCACTCTAAGTACTTCTTGCACATCCCCTCTATGTGATGCAACTCTATACCGACAACTTGTAGGGAGTCTATTATACCTCACTCATACTCACCCATATATCTCATATATTGTTGGCTTGATATCTAGATTCTCTCATCAACCTCATTTTAGCAATTAGACATAACAAAAAGAATCCTATGCTACTTGCAAGGAATAACTCACTTTGGGCTCTTATATGAAGGTAAATCCATGGATATCATTGGTTACATAGATTCTGATTGGGTAGGTTCATTAAAATATAGATGTTCAACTTCTGGCTATATATTTTATCTTGGTTCTTCACCAATTTCTTGGTCATGCAAAAAACAACAAGCAGTGGCATTATCATCTATAGAGGCAGAATACAAGGCAATAATTTTTGCAAGTTAGGAAGCTCTTTGGATTCATTAGATACTAAGAGAATTTGGTTTTTCCCATGACAAACCTATTACTCTTTGGTGTGATAATCAAAGCACAATTCATATTTCCCATAATCCAGTTGAGCATCAGCGTACAAAGAAAATTAAAATTCACATGCACTTCATTCAGTAGCATATTCAGAGAGGGGAAATATACTTAGACTATATTCCCACTAAAAATCAAATTGCAAACATCTTCACCAAATCCTTTCCTTCTCCACGTTACATTTTGTTGCGAGAGAAACTTGGGGTAAAGCAGCTTGCATTAGAAGGTATACAAAGGATCTCACCTCTCCTTTCTTCTTATTGTTTCTTTACTTTAGAGGATGGTATTTTCCATGTGGTTTACATTGTACATGAGTACCTCATCAGGCCCAGTTTTCGGGACTCATTCCTTTTTTTCATTCCATGAGGACAATCTTCACCATCCGAAGACATGCCTATTCTTTTTTTCTGATAGATGGTTTTTTCCCATGTGTTTTTTTTTACCATCTCTCATATATGTAAAACATTGTACATGAGTAGCTCATCAGGCCCAGTTGTTGGAACTCATTCCTTTTTTTTCCATGAGGACAATCTTCGCCATCCAAAGACATGCCTCTTCATTTTTTCTTTTGATAGATGGTTTTTTCCCATGTGGTTTTTACCATCTCTTCAATAAGAAATCATTGTAAATGAGTACCTCACTAGGCCATGTTGTCGGGACTCATTTGTATCAAACACCCCTAGTATCACTTAAGGGGGGTGCTAGAATAAATAATTATTCTCTAAAGTTCTACTAGGATAGACTTACTTGAGTTACCACTCTTCCATGAGTCAGGTGAAATCTTAGTATAGTCTAGTTCATATTTGATGAGTTGTAATCCAATGACTCTCAATGATCAACTTTGCTATTTATACAAAGTTGATCCATAAAATAAATAAATTAGTTCTATTTGTATCTTCAAATATTGTAATGCTTTGTAGTTCTACTCTTGGGAAATTCTAACAATTTAAAAGCATACCTTCTATTAAAAATACAAATAAAAAATGGATAAATCCATCAACCAAAAATCACACTTCTTAATGAATGAAGATATTATATATAAAATTAACAATGTACAAAAATTAACTAGTTAGTAAGTAAAGGTGTTCATACCTTCAATTTGTGCATATGTTGATGGTTGAATGAATTTTGAAATATTATGAAAGTATTTGAGGATACTCCTTTTATCAAAATATTGGCCTCCCTTCTTTGCACTGCCAGAAGGTGACATTTTACCTGTATAAATAAAATAGTAACATGAACAATGAACATCATTTTAAAAAAAGAAAATAATTGGTAAAAAAGAGAACTACTGCTAAAGACAACATAATATCTGACCCAAGCAGGCTTGATATTGGTATCCAAATAATATAAAAACCTCCTTATTGATTGTCCATGAACAAAATGTTTAAAAAGTAAAATTAATGGTAAAAGAAACTTATCGATAAATGGTGATCGATGTATTTTAGTCACCTACTATCACTCACCTTTTGCCAGTTTCCTTCTACTCGTCACCTTCTACCAGTAATCTTCTTCTACTCACCTTCTACCAATTGCATTCTACTAGTCATATTATACCAATCATCTTCTACCATTTGCCTTATGATAGTCGCCTTATGACATTCATCTTATGCCAAGCACCTTCTACCAGTCACCTTGTGTTAGTTACCTTCTACCAGTTGCCTTATGTTAGTCATCCAGTCACCTTCTACCAGTCACCTTCTTCTAGTCATCTTCTGCCAGTCACCTTCTACCAATCATCTTCTGCTAGTCATCTTCTACCTATCACCTTCTACCAGTCGACTACCTTGTGTTAGTCACATTTTTCCTATTGCCTTCTATCAATCATATTTTCTCAGTCGCATTGTGTCAGTCGTCTACTTTGTATCACTCGCTATTAGAGAAAATTAATGTTTTAATATTAGTATCAGTGTCAAGGTTAGCTATATATAATGGGGTACAAGAGGCAATTTAGGTGGGATATATATATATTTTTAATAAATTTAAGGCAAAAATTAGGTGGGAAACCTTATGATAATGAGACAAATTTACCCTAAAAAAATTTGATCCCAAAATTTTTGTTGAACATGCTGACCTCTATGGTCCCAAAATTCGCAGAATTAAAATTATAAAATTCTGAATATTCATGCTAAATTGCAAAATTTTCCCTTGTGCATAACCCTATTCAACAAGGTCAAGCATGATAAAAATCATGCAACTTGCTAAGATTCGACATACACACAAGCAAGCATGGGGAGATACATCCAAGGGTACGCATTAAACTTCACTTGTCAATCATTAAGTACATAGGTTTTCAAAGTCAAACATGTTAAAATTTATGCATATTTCTAAAATCTAAGGGTACACATTAATCAACCCTAAATCTAACAATACACATGCACCATAATTTGTTGAAATTTAAATGCAATTTTTTTTAATTTCATTTGCATTATTAATTATCCACCCTAATTCATAATTTGCATCGAGTGCCAGTCTTAGGGTCACCTCAAATATTGGTGCCCTTAACTCAAACCCTCTAAGGAGATGTTGAAATCCAGGTTTCTCAACTTTCTTTGAAGTGGGTCTAATGTGGGGCATCCAAGCGATAGATTTTGAGGGAAGCAAAATCACACTGGTCATTACCAAAAAAAGAACCCAATATCTACTGTGCTTAAAGGGAAGTAGGTTGCAATCTCAAATCTAGTGGATGACCAAGCTAAATTAAGCTCTCTTTTTATATTCCCTAACCAATTTGGTGTTTTAGCTAAAAATCTTATTCATGAGTTTGAACCCTGTGATGATAATATTTTTCATGATTCTACACCCCTTAGACCTATTTTTTCTACCCAAGAGGAACCCCAATCCCATTCTATATCTGGGCCTTCTCATACTCCCTTTAAACCTCCTCCTACCCCTAAAGGTCAAATTGAAATTTGCAGTCCCATTCTAGTTAATACTGAGAATGAAGTCTATAACCCTAACTTAGCTAAACCTGACTTCAGTTCCATCAATACCATAAGTTACAAGATAGCCTCTCTAGATGTCAAAAATGATAAAAAGGTAAGACCTTCCATAAATGATCAAAAGAAAAAATAAAAAGACAATAAAATTGCCAATGGTATTAAAAATACTATTCCATGACTTATTTAGTCAGGAGAAGGATGACTCAAAAAGACCCAAACCTCCCTTACAATAGACAAAATGAGGTAGAAAAGTTTCCAAAATTTCTAAATGAGGATCCTCTCATGGAATGTGAGAGGTATCAACAGTGCTATTAAGTAGAGACTTGCAAGCACTTTGAGGAAAGATTACAGACCCACTATCATGATTATGCAAGAAACAAAGATTGATCAAAATAAAACTCAAAAAATTTCTAAATCTATTTGGAGGAATGGTGATTTCACCTTTAGCCCTGCTCAAGGCACTTCGGGGTGATTACTTTGTCTTTGGGATCCTGGTAAAGTTGAAGGTAGAATAATTTCTTCATCTTACAAAGCAATATGATATTCTACTGCAAATATATAAAATAGTCATGGGTCTTATCAAATATCTATGCCCCCAACAATCCAAACAACAGAAATACCTTATAGGATACTTTGAGTCATATGAGAAATGTGTTCAAAAATATTTCGTGGATTCTTGCTAGAGATTTTAATTCTCCTCTATTCCCCTCAGATAAGAAAGGGGAAAATATCATTCCATCCAAAATTATTGAAGATTTTTCACAATTTTTTATTGACAATGAACTAATGGATGTCCAAATAAAAGAGGCAAAATACACATGAAGCAACAGGAGACTTGGGGATCAACATATCCAAGTCAAACTTGATAGAGTTTTCCTATCCCAAGAAGCTAATCCTATTATGGGTGATGCTATTCTCATATGTATCCTGAGAGTTGGTTCAAATCATTGCCCTCTTTTTTTTGAAGCTGATAAGGGCCCCAATTTCAAATTTTCTTTTAGATTCGAAGCCATGTGGATGCAACACCCTAACTTACATGACCATATATCTGATTGGTGGTAGTAGGATTTTCTTGGATGATCTATTTATCAAGTTTCCTAAAATCTTAAGGTTATCAAGGAAAACCTCAAAATTTGGAATTGGGAAGTTTTTGGCAACATATTTGAAAGTAAAGATCAGATTTTGGATAAACTAAAAAACATTGAACAACAAATTTAGAATGGTCAGTTGAGTGATCAAATCAGAAATGAAGAGAAACAACTCCTATATGATTACCACAATATTTTGGCCAAAGAAGAGATATTATGGAGGTAAAATTATAGAGCCCTTTGGCTCAAGGAAGGTGACTCAAATACAAAAAAAATTCATGCTTCCACCCTCAAGCACAAAATTTTAAATAAAATCATGGAATTGACCAGAGGCGACGACTCCATTACTAGGGATATATTTAAAATTTGAGATGAAGCTTATTATTTTTTGAAGACCTATTGGGAGCAAAACCCCATAATTTTTGCCAAGCCAAAAGACAATTACTCAACCACATTCCTGACTTGGTCACTCCAGAAATGAATTCCATGCTCATTAAGCCTTTTTCTTATGATGCTATCAAACAAGCTTTATTCTCTATGCACCCTGACAAAGCTCTTGGGCCTTATGGATTCTACCCCTAGTTTTTCTAGACCTTTTGGGATATTATCGACCAAGATATCTATAAGGCCATATTAGAACTCCAACATTCCAAATCCATTCCTAGAGGTATCAATTCTACTTTCATAGCTCTTTTTCCCAAAGGGCCTATGTGTAAATCTATGGTAGATTTTAGACCCATAAGCCTGTGCAATGTGATCTATAAAATCCTAAAAAAATCTATGGCATCAAGGATTAAAAAAATTCTCCCACAAATCATAGATCCTTTCCAAGGTAGTTTTGTCAAATGGAGATCCATAACTGATGGTATCATAACTTTGCATGAAGTCCTCCATTCTATTTCCAACAACAAAAATTATGCCTTGTTACTTAATATTGACATGAATAAAGCTTTTGATAGGGTTAAAAGAGATTTAATTCTTTCTATTCTTATCAAATTTGGATTCCATAGAGAATGGGTCAAACTAATCCAAGGCTACATATCTAGCCCCTGGTTTTCATTTTTGGTCAATGGGTCTGCATCAGGTTATTTCCCAAGTAATAGTGGTCTTAGGCAGAGGGATCCCCTATCCCCATTATCTTTATCATTCTTGTAGATTATTTTGGAAGAGATCTTAAAGTTGCATCCAAAATGATGCCCCTCTCACATCAATAGTTTGTAGATGACACTACCTTAGATACCTATGCCTCTGTTTGGGAAGCAAAGTCAATTAAAGGTATTTTAGATCTCTATGAGGAGGTTGCAGTGAAAAATATCAACTATGCCAAAAGGAAATTTTTCTTCATCAATAGCCCCCTAATTAGACTCAAGATAGCTCGTATTCTTCAGTGTTTCATATCTGAGCTTCCCACATTCTATTTGGGCCTTCCTCTTTTCACCAATTCTCCCAAAGAGTCCATGTGGAGCAATGTTATTAAGAGAATCAAAAAACAAGTTACAGGTTGAAAAGGGACCCTCCTATCTCAAGAAACCAAAGAAACCCTTACAATGACATGTCTTCAAAGTATACCAATTTATTTTATGATAGTTTTCAAGGTCCTAGTTTCCATTTATCTCAAAATTAAACAAATTCAGGAGAGATTCCTTTGGGCAGGTTCAGAAGACAAGAAAAATGTTCCATTTGGTAATATGGGAAAGGTCTGTTCTCCCAAAATCTAGGGGGGGCTTGGACTTTTAAGAGTTTGCAATATGAAAATGGCATTATTGGCCAAAAAATATTAAAAAGTGTTTACAAATTGTAACCTCAAATGGGTTTCAATCATAAATCAAAAATACATTCAAAACTAGAATTTCATGGATGAAAATATTTTTAAAGATGGGTCCACCTTTTGGAAATCGATCCTCCAAACCAGATTACTTATCCAAAATATGACCAGATGGCATCTTGGAATAAAAAAATAATCAACTTTTGGATAGATAGATGGATATCTAATCAACCACTTATTGAAGATAATGTGATCTCAGTGTTGCATCCTTTGTTTGATATACTAATAGATAGAAAGGTGATAGATTTCATAGACACTTCCGTGGATCCTCGAAGATGAAAAGATATCCACATTGTCAATACTGATGCTCAAATTATAAATACCACAATATAATTATCAACTTTATTAAGGGTAACTATTATCCCATCTGGCATATCTCATGATACCTCTATTTGGAAAGATATTGACTCTGGTCTTTTCTCAATCAAATATGCTCATCATTTGACTCTCAACCACCAAACTGTCCACATTCCTTTCAATTTGGTTTGGCATAAATACATTATTCCAAAAAGTGATGTCTTTTCTTGGTTGACCATCCAAAACAAAATCCTCATGACTGATAATATCATGAAGAGACGTATGGTATTTTCTAATATATGTCATATTTGTATGGTTGCCTAGGAATCTGTCAAAGATATATTTATGAAATGTTATTTCCTCCATATTTATATGGATCATATCATGTACACTTTTCATATTTCCTAGGTCCAATCCAATTCCTTTGCACACCTCTTCACTCAGTGGCCCATGTTGTTCAAAAATTCTAGGTTGTCTTCTTTATGTAAAATGTGTCTCCATCATCTCCTATGGTAGATTTAGCTTGAAAGAAATAGTAGTTTTTTCAAATACCTTAAGGGAATCCATAACTATTGCCAATAAATCCATCACATTTATAGTTAAAAATTCTAAGCTTTTCCCTTTTTCAAGCCCCTCGAATCTAGACTTGAGTCTACTCTTTTCATATCTCTCAAAATTCCCCATAACACTAGCTCCATTCCTTCAAAATCCCATTCTAGATTTGGTGCTCATTGGACATATCATCTTGTGGAGTGGCTTAAACTTAACTATGATGGTGCTTATAAAGGATATTAGGGAGCAAATGGAGCTGGAGGTCTAGTCAAGGATCACACTGGACGAATAATAGTGGCCTATGATGAGTATTTGGACCTTCAAACTAACTACTATGCTGAAGCTCATGTCTTGTGGAGAGGTTTAGATACACTTAGAGACTATAACGGAAATTTACAAATTGAAGGAGATTCCATGAATATTATAAATTCTATCAACAATAGTAGAATTCCTTCATGGAACGTGAGAACTGTTATCCAAGAAGCTAAAAATTTCATGCAAAATTTTAGTAATACTATAACTAGCCATGCGTATTAGAAAGATAACAAGTCTACTATCTGCTTGCCAATATTAGAGTTTGTCACAAAAATCTATCTATTTAGCACCAAAATTTTCCTCAGAATGTCCTAAATGCTATTTTTGATGACTTGGATTTGCACAATCTATCCTAAGAGGTATGTTTATTTTCTATGGTGGCATAGTTATCACCTTGAAAGGATTGGTATCCCCTATCTCTCATGTGACCATTTCCACCCTCTTCTCTCTGTGTCACTTATTTATCAATTTTTTTTGCTCAATTATGCAAATTATGCTAAGTTCTAAAGTCATTTCTATGGGAATTCATCAAATCTTATGAGTTTTGCTCTTTTTCAAAATCTGCAGTTATTGGCTTACATAGAAAATTTTCCTAGACATGATGTGTATTTTTCTTGTGTTGCGTCAAGGTTTTCTATTGCCCCTCCTCGATGGCCTATCATCCAATGCCCTGTTATCATCATGTTTCCTTTTGTGCTATTCAATTTTTCCTCATTTTATGCAAAAGAAACTTTTAAATTAAATCACTATTTGAGTCTCTTCATCTTCTGGTAGTTTTTTTCCTTGAGTATCCTTGGAGGTAGAGGTAGTTTAGTCTATATTTTTTGTTTTTCCTATATTTAACCCTACTTCCATGGATTTTCTTGAATATTTCATTCTGTAACTCATCCCCCTATCTCAATCCTTTTTGGAATCCCAAGGTCTTATTACTTTTCTCAACAAGTTTAAGGGAGCTGAGCAAGACATCACAAACGCTTTTATTAATACATGGAATAATGGTTGTCATTGTTCATAACCACCAGTTTTGAGTTACTATAAAGTTACTGGATGAAGTGATGAAGTTACCTGTAGCTGGGTGCATGGTTTGAAGGGACTGGCACAATTGGGATCCTAAGCTCAAAGTTTTTTTGAATTATTCTAATAATTTCAACTGGAAAGGAATCATAGTCGAGCATGAGTCTCTCCCTATTCTGTGGCCAATGATAATTATCCCTATCCTCCAATACCTCAGTATTTATGATCCTTCTAAAATGTTTTCATGTCACGCTTGTAAATCATCTTAGAGGCTTTAATCCAGTTAACATCTTGGACTTTCTCTATTGCTCGATAAAATATTCCATTCACAATGCTATGAAGAGAAAGTCCCAAATATTTCTAGCCCATCAAGGATTTTTTTCCATCATCTACCACCATGCCAAAGCCACCCTTCCACCTACCATTTTCTCCTCTCCTCTCCATTCCAACATGCCTCCTTCCTAATTTACCCTTAGTCCTTGCTGATCCCTTCCTGAAGAGACTAGTGTATAAGCGACCTTTGGAACCCTATCCCCTACCTCTGAGGTGAAAGAATCCCTTAATCCTGGTCCTTATCTACTTTTGAAACATAAAGTCAATATGGAAGAGAGCTCCACTCAAAATAGGATGTCTGCCCACCTCAAAAGCTAATTTTTTAAACAAGCTAGAATTCCCCTCAACGCATTTTATATGATGGAAGTCATAGATCTAAACCTCTGGTAGCTATCCATAGCAAGGTCTACAACACCATAATTAACAACATTATCAATACCATGGATAAAATTAGTGAAGACCTAAAAAAAATCTCTAAAAAATAAGACATCATCAATGCTTAGTCCTAGAAGTATTAGCTAGTGTCCCTGCACAGATGGTTTATTTTGATTTATGGACTATAATCCCCTGTATGGGATTTTTTTTTTACTCCCCTATGTGGGACATTTGTTAGACTTTATTTTTTTCTTCTATAGTCCCTACGTGGGTGTTTTCTCATCTCTAGTGTTTCCTTTTAGCAGTCCCTACATGGGTATTGTTTGGACCTAGTCTTTTTTTGAGTTGTCTTGGTGTGGTAACTTTGTTCATGCTTTCTCTGTGTGGTTCTTGTTTTGTTTTAGGCTATTTAGGTGTCCCTGAGTAGGCCCTTACTTAGCATAGCTTGCTACTCTTATTTTTTTTTTTATGTTTCTGGTATTGGGGACCAGTTAAAACCCTTTTAATATAATTTTTACCACCTACCAGAAAAGTAATAATAAAAATTTACATAAGGTTTTAGTGCAAAAAATTAATGCTAAATATCTTGCAAGTCCTAAAATCTTAAAGGTATGTATTGATTGACTTAAGATTGTGTGGTACACATTAAATATTTGTTGTTACCCTTTATCAAGTCCAAGTATTTGCAGTCAAATAGATAAACATTAAGCATATCGATAAAAATAAACTGAGTGTAGTGATCAAATTCAAATCCAAGAGCACACATTCATTTAAAATACCTGTTATTTAATTTGGTGCTACCGTCCTTATGCTAAAAACACTAGTAACTTTGTAAACTTCAATGATATGCATGCATCAGATTTTTAATCTTATGGTACACATTGATCAAAACTTGCTAAACATTAAATATGCAAGTCAAATATCACACATTAAATGTAGTGCATATCTCCAAAACTGAGTGGTCCACATTAATCTTGGTGAAACCTCATTGGAAATGTTTGGTACACGTTAATCCTCACAAAGGCTTATTAAAAAAAATTGTGGTCTGCGTCAACTTATATAGTTGTGGGAAAAAACTTAAGCCATGAAATTAAAATTTTGGCATTAAAAGGATTATATTGGAAACATTAGTTTTAATATCAATATTTTGGATTCAAAATTAAAATACAAACCTTAATGTCAAATTTAATACTTTGGCAATAAAATTAAAAGCAAAGACAATCAACATGAATTTAAATGAAAGTATTTGTGTATCACCCTAAAATTGCCGTAGTTAAACCATTAGTAAAAAGTAGAAATTTGTATTTTAACCTTGAAACCGCCCGTTAACCGCTTACCTCATTTTTCGCACCATTTTTAGAGGTTTTTGTGACCATTGGACGATATCGTCATCGATCTGACGATATCGCCCCAAATCTGACAAATTCGTCTAGAACAGAACGTCCAGACGATTTCATCCCAAAACCAAATTTTCGTAATTAGTTTCTATTCCAATGACCTCTCGAACTTGGGCAGAAGCGTGTCTACGTGATTGGAGATTCCCACATTGAGGATCTCCCAGACTGGGATGATCCCCAACCTCTTAACCTCCCCCTAATCCTATATAAATTGGGATTTTCCCAGTTTATCCCCTTGACTCCCTCCTTGACTCCCTACCTGGATACCTGACTGGTTATTTCCCTGATTATTTTGCACTTGTGTTTTCAAGTTTTGTTGTAGGATTTCATTGTGTTTCAATCAGAGGTAGCTCGGATTGTCGCAGGTGATTCAACTACAATTCTAGATGATCCTGTCAAGATCAACAATGATCTTGTATAATTATAGACAATCCAGTCTACAATTCAGCTTGGGAGCAATCAGATCCCTGATATTACATTCTCTATCTCATTTTCCTTATTTATTGGTGCATTAGATTAATTTACTTTTGTTTTGCATCTTGGAGTTCACCTCATTTAATGTAATTGCATGATAAAATTTAGGATAAGTTTCCAAAATAGTGCATCTCATTTAATTTGATATTTGGATTTATAATTCAAACATATATACTCTTATTTCTATCATTTTGCATCATTCTTGCAATTGTATTTTGATTTTTGGTGTCTATTTTCTTGATTACATGTTTCTGATGAATTCGCCTGACAAATTCGTCTAGTCGCTAATGATCTTGGATGATATCGGACGATCTCATGTGATTTGGGATGATTTTGTACAATTACAGATGATCCTATCATATCTGGGATGATCTGGAATCCTACAAGCTTCAGAATGTTCATCAGACATAAGAAATCAGGTGTACTCTTCTCCATTTTATATGTTCTTTGTATTCAATCACATTAGGATTCATTTATGTCTTATGTTTTCATATAAATAAAAATATTCATATAGAATAGCTTAGCTTCATTTTGGCCAACCTATGAATCTGAATGATTGAACATAAAATGAACAAATCAAACTCATTCTCAACCTAGCCATGGAAACTGCCACTCAAATTTTCCTGGTGAACCCCACCATCTGTCAAAAATTCACTTTTATACCCCTCCCCCGAGAGGCGTGACCTTCAAAGGGCCTCTCCATCCGAGGTATTGTTCCATCCTTTTCTCACCCCCCTTTCGGGTATGGATCCTTTAGCCTGAAGGTAAGGGTGCAAAAAAATTGGGAGATATATTTTGGTGAACCCGACGTGAAACTAAAAACACCTTTTGAAAACAATCCAAAAAAAAAGAAGACATTATTAAGAACATATAGAATCATTAGAAAACTGTTAAATTTATATATCATACTTAGATGGTAGATTATAATAGAAGACGAGTTGTCTCCATAAATTTTGAAAATCAATTAACGACCATAGAGATTACTTATGTGCTTAGAGTACCTCAAACATATAGAGCCCAACCTTTATGGGACAAACTTGATAGGAGATTGGGTATTATTGAATTTAGATCTATAAAACTTAGGCAAATTAAGAGGTTTGTCCTAGATAGAATCCTAGATCCTGATCAGGTGACTTTGTATCATGAACTTCAGAGAGCTTGCCATAGGTGGTTTTCCAATAAAAGAGCACTTGTGTCTTTTGAATTATACACCTTTGAGGAATACCTTGAGAACATAGTTGTAGTACATAAATTTCTATCTCGTGTAGAGGATCAATAAGTCGTTCTTACGGATAGAAAGATATGGAATAGAGTTCCTAGAGCTGTGTTGTATCAAGAGTATTGCCATGAACTTTATTTTTACATGTCAAAGTCTAAAATAGATCATATTACCATAGCACACTTTGTCAAGTTCTTGAAAAACAACTTCCAATTTGAAGAGGAGCATTTCATGACTCCTGATGAACTTGACCCTATCAATGATATCCATAAACTATTCATAGAAAGCTAAGTGATTCTTTCTACTATTGTTTCTTACAACTAGCATGTTTTTTGTTATTTTTTATTCTCAAAAAATAATAATATAATAAAATCACACACAAAAAAAATAAAACAAAACATTTCCTTTTAAAATATTATAGTAGGTATATAGTTAAAATATATACCTCTCAACCCTATCGCTATATATATATATATATATATATATATATATATATATATATATATATATATATATATATATATATATTTGCTAAAACCTAAGTTTAGCACAATGCCTAGACTTAGGAATGGAAAACAAACCGAAGAAGATGAAGATTGGTTAGGAAGACCATTAACTGACCAAAATGTCCCTCTTGAGGACCAAGTTCAGGAAGAAGAAACCCTAGACCAGCAAGAAGAAGATCTTGTTGTAGGAAATGAACAAGAAGAAACTATTAGAGAGGAAGAATCCTCATCCCCTAAAATATCTTCGGAAGGAGCTATCACTTTTGAGAACATTGAACAATTTTGAAAGTTCATTAACACTAATATTGGTGTTTTTAATAGAGCAGCCCATATGGACAAGGATTGAATTAGTGACACTCAAGCAAATCTAGAAGAAGTATTTAAAACACACACTAATCCCTTGTCCTTTATTGAACAAGAGAGTGATCAGGATGGACCGATTTGGATATAGTAGCTGCGATCCAGAGCATGCAACAACAGAAGGTTACCCAACGACCTAAAATGCCTGTTAACAAGCCTAGAGTCATTACCGCACAAAAGAGACCATCATTTACTGCTCTATTTTGCCAAGCTCTTGATCAACATACCTCAAATCAACAAAAACCCAAAACAAAACCGAACACCAATTACCAATAATCTAAGGTACAACATAATACTATTACAAATCCCCTTCATAATACTCTTCCTACCAACACTTTGCATAATAGCAATATAACATCTAATCCTTGTGTCATACCATCATATGCTCATAGATCCCATACCTATGTGCCACCAAACCAATATGGTGGACATACTACAATCTGGAAGTCGTGGTGAAACAGTTAGTTTACTACATGGACCAGATAGATCCCTAACGTCCCTCATACAATTATCGAGAGATGTGTAGTCAGCCTTTAGATCCTATAGTCGTAGCACAACCATATCCTAAATATTTTTCTTTTCCTGTTCTTCCCATATATAAAGGAACCGAAGATCCCATAGAGCATCTTCGTATTTTTAGGATAGCACATCATGATATATCACATGATGACTTGTTATGACTAAAAAATTTCTCAAAAATCTTGGGAGGAATGGTATTAGAGTGGTATTATCAATTACCCACTAATTCTTTGAGGAATTTCGAAGAAACTATCGAGTCTTTTGTTCATCAATTTAGTGCCTACATCGAAATATATGTGACCATTAAAGATTTTTATAACTTAAAATAGGGCAAAGAGGAATGCTTTGCTAATTTCCTAGCTAGGTGGAGACAGTTGATAGGGAAATTGCACTTTGTGTTGCCTTATAGGGAGATGTTGGACATATTTATTAATAATTTGCAAGAGCAACTATCTTACGAATTATCAACTCCTACCTTGACCACATTCGATGAGGCTATAGACTTAGCCCAAAGAGTGGAAGATTCTCTCATTAGGAGAGGCCAACTTAAAAAGAGAGACGATGAGAAAACATTCAAAAATCAATATAAGAATAAACAATTTGTGGGTGATGGAGTCACCGATAGCAGAAATACTGCTAATGTTAATGCTGTGAAGGCAGCAGAGAATTTTGTACTGAAACCTCCTGATAGACCTCCTCGAGAATTTACTAGGTTAAATCAACCTTTATCAACTATTCTACCACAATTATTAGAATGAGGTTTGATTCAATTACCAAATATTCGGGAACCTGATCCAACTATACCCGGATACATAGCAGATTTACACTGTGACTTCCATAGAGGACCTAGACACACTACCAACTCTTGTAAAAGATTAAAACATAAAATACAGGACTTGATTGATAACAATGAGATGGAGGTGCAAGCCTTTCAACCTAAGAAAAATCCTCCTAATAATGTTCAAAATAACACCCCATAAAACCAGAATCAGAATGCCAATCAGTCATTGGACATATTTCAACATCCCTTACCAAAACATGGTAAGGAGGTGGCTAATCAAGTTGAACATCATAATGTCCCTCCTCCTGCCCAATATGTAGGAACTATTAGTGGGCATTTACCTGTTCATAATATGGAAATATTTGACACAACTTTATCCGTGGTTACAACCAAGCCTCTATATAATATTCAAATACCTGATCTTAGTGATACAGAATACGATACTGAGAGTGATATGGAAATCACATCAAATCAATCAAATAGTTCTAAAGATGAATCGGATCCTATTCACCCTATCACAAGTTATATGGTTCCAGAAGAGTCATTTCCAAGAAGAATCACTACTAGACCATCGTCTCACCAATTAATTTCTAATGAGCTAGCTATAAACACTAGACCAAGACCCATTCATCATCCGCAGAATAATATTATGGGTACCATCGAAGTTGTTACTAGACAACAGGCTCAAAATTCTCAACAAGATCAAATTCACAATGGTGGATCAGCTCCATTTGTTTTGAAGGTTCCTAATAAAGGGAATCATTCACCTAATGTTCAACCTAAACCTCCTTATAATATTAATGAACAACTGTCAAATATTACAGCTAGAATTTCTCTCTTGGACCTTTTAAGATCTTCTCCTACACATAGAGATGAATTAATGTTCACATTAATTCAGATGATGGTACCATAAGATATTCAACCTGAAGCCATGGCCGATACTATAATAACTCATGAAGTTGATTGTATTGACTTCTAGGATAGAGACATACCACAAAATAGTTTACATAAAGATAACCCCTTGTATATTACTGCCTTAATTGGATATGTAGTAGTCAAACGAGTTTTTATTGATAATGGTTCATCTTTAAATATCTGCACTTTTGACTTCTACCAAATATTTGGGTTTAGAAGTGATGAAATGAAAAGAACTGATATGATCATAAAAGCTTTCAATAACGAAACACAAGAAACATGTGGATTTATTACCATTCCATTGCAGGTTGGTCCAAGAACCTTGGATACGACTATTTTTATTGTACATTGCCCTGCATCATACAATATACTCTTGGGTCATCCTTGGATCACCGCGATGCGAGCTATTCCCTCAAATTTACATCAGTGTGTTAAGTTCGAATTTAAGAATCAGTTGGTTACCATTCATGGTGATCCAAGACCCTTTGATATATGTGCTTTGGCAGAACCTATTAGAGTTCAATTTTGCCCTGCTTTGTTATCCACACATCCTAATTCTCGTTATCCACCTAAACGTGTGAAACTCACACCCAAAATGTCATCTACTTCTTCTCCATCAGTTGCACCTCCACATATAGCTCAATCATCTTCTGAAAAAACTGCATTAGGACCTAAGAAATATCCTAATCCCATAACCAATATCTCTTGTTCTACTCCTATAAATTCCATACCTTTAATAGACCCATCTATCGAAACCTCTACACCGTCTACATCTACCAAATTCATATTTTCTACATCAGAAGATGTAGGGAATGTTCCTTCTATCTCTTATGCTCTTACTAACGAGCTCTTACCCGATCTATCTAAAATTCTTATATCAGAAGAAACGAATGCTTCTATGCAATATTCCCTTATTTTAAATAATTTGCCACCATATCCTCATACCTTGGGCCTTCCAAAGCCTATGGGAAGTATTTACCAAGTCAAGAGCTGTGCCTTTATTTATAAGGGATATGACTAGGGTAGAATACCCAGAAACATCTGAACTCATAATGATGGATATGCTCGATGTTATTTTACTAATGAGTATATTAAAGCCAAACCTATAATGCTTAAATTGGGATATAAAGGGAAAGTTTTGGGACCTTTCCAAAATGGTATGAAATAACCTTTTGAGGTAGAAGCGTGGTCCACCCAATGTGGTGTGGGACTATTTTCTAGTAAGGGTCAGCCATTCCCATTTGAGGATTATGACCATCTTATATGTCACCAGGATTATTTAGATGAACATGATGCTTTGCATTTAATGAATAAGACATTCACATGTAATATGTTATCTATAGCTTATCCTAAGATGATCATTGAATTCGATGATGATTTGGAGGGAGATATCTTTCACGATGTCTCTATTGAGAAATTATTACATAATGGATTTTATTTTGATGGCTCTATACCTAGTATAGCCCAGCTTGAGGCCATGACTCCTCAAGATGAATTATCCAAGCTAACCTTGGAAGAATTACAAGAATTGGACGTTTCACCCGCCCCACCTAATTTTGAGAGAGATCTACACATGGAAGTAGAAAATGTCATAAAAATTAACATTGGAACCAACGATAACCCTCACATAATCAACATTGGATCAGAATTGAGTCAAGAAAAATAGGATAAATACATTGCATTTCTTAAATAATATGAAGATGTTTTTGCTTGGACATATGAAGATATGCCAGGTTTAGACCCTTCTATAGTTATGCATCACCTAGTAGTGCACCCGGATGCTAAACCTTTTAAGCAGAAGCTTAGAAAAATGCATCCTAAAGTGGCCTTACTATTCAAAGGGGGGCTAGAAAAACTCTTGAATGTTATTTTTATACAAGCCATTGACTATGCTGAATGGATATCGAATGTAGTTCTAGTAACTAAGAAAGAAGCTACTAAGATTAGGGTTTGTACAGAATTTAGAGATATTAATGTTGCATGCCCTAAAGATGATTTTCCCCTTCCCAATATGGATCAGATCATTGATTTTATTGCTGGAATTGGAATGATATCCTTAATGGATGGATTTTCTGGTTATAACCAGATCAGGATAGCTCCTAAAGATCAGGCTAAAACAACCTTTATTATCCCTTGGGGGACTTTTTGTTGGAAAGTGATGTCATTCGGTTTGAAGAATGCAGGTGCAACCTATCAATGAGCCATGACTTATATCTTTCATGATATGATGCTTGATATACTACATGATTATGCAGATGACATTATAGCTCGTTCTACTGAAGAAGATGACCATTTAGATGACTTGAGAAAAGTATTTGATTGGTTAAGGGAATATCTTATCCGATTGAATCCAGCCAAATGTATATTCGAAGTTAAGTTAGGTAAATTATTAGGGGTTATAGTTTCTTTACGTGGCATCAAAATTGACCCTCTCAAGATTACAGCTATCACTGATATGCCCGCACCCACAAATATATCTAAATTATGGAGTCTACAATGTAAGCTTCAAGCTATCCGTCGCTTCATCAATAAGCTGGCAGATAAAATTGGACGCTTTCTTAAGATTCTTAAGAAGGATGTCTCTCTCCATTGAGACGACGAATGTAAGGAAGCATTTGAACTCCTCAAACAATATCTTCTTAACCCACCTATACTTTCATCACCTAAACCTGATCGTCCATTTATCTTGTATATTTCTACTTCAGATTTTGCTTTAGGAGCTATGTTATCTCAACTTGATGATGAAAAAAGAGAGCATGCTAATTATTACAATAGAAAAACATTAATTAGTTATGAAACCCGCTACATAGCATTAGAGAAGTTATGTTTAGCAGTCGTATTTTCTACACAAAAACTACGCCATTATATGCTTAGTCAAAAAATATATGTTATTGCTAAATTCGATCCCTTGCGGTATCTCATGAGTCGACCTTATTTGTCTGGTCGAACAGTGAAGTGGGTTCTTGCTCTAAGCGAGTTTGAACTCACATTTATAGGACATAAGTCTGTTAAGGGTCAAATCATAGCAGATCAATTATTTGTTGCACCCTTAGAGTCCACCCATCCCCTCGTCATTGAGTTTCCTGATGAATGCCTTAACCTAGAGGCGAATCATTTAGAGCAATGGTCCTTATATTTTGATGGAGCCCGATGCATGAGTGGGTTTGGTGCAAGTATTTTTTTGATATCTCCATAGGAACATCTCATACCTCTATCCTTTAAATTAACGTTTTCCTGTACTAATAACACTGCTGAATATGAGGCTCTAATCCTTGGATTACGAGCTACTCTGGCATTGAAAATTAAAAATCTATTAGTTTTCGGTGATTCTCAACTTGTTATAAATCAAATTAATGATTTTTATCAGACTAGAGATGATAAATTATGCCCATATAAAGCATATGTATTACAATTAATATCTTTATTTTATCAAGTTACCTTGGAAGCTATTCCTAGAACTAGTAATCGTGCGGTTGATGCTATGGTCGCAGCTGCATCTCTTTTACCATTGGAGTTAGATGATGAATATGCTACCATAATTATTCGTTGACTCTAGGAACCCACTTCAACTAAATCATGCTTGAAACCTTTGGACGTGTTTCTAATCAACGAAACTATTCTTGAACTTTGGTACACTGACATCCTCAATTTTATTCAAAATGGGACCTTCCCTAAAAGTTTTAATAGAAACCAGCACCGGTTATTACATAGATGACCAAGTCGCTTCTCAATAATTGGAAATACATTATATAGGAGATATTTTGAAGGTATCCTATTAAGATGTTTGAATCTAGAAGAGTCTAGATCAGCTTTGAGTGAAGCCCACGATGGATCTTGTGGGGGACACTTTAGTGGTAGTGCCATTGCTAAGAAGCTCCTTAGGATAGGATATTTTTAGCCTACCATGGAGAATGATGCACATGATTATGTGCACCATTGCGACAAGTGCCAAAAACACGCTGACCTTGTCCATGCGCCTGCATAAGAACTGCAGGCTATTTCATCTCCTTGGCCCTTTTCAAAATGGGGCTTAGACATCATTGGAAAAATCAATCTTGTGTCATCTTATGGACACAAATTTATCATAATCACCATCGAGTATTTTACGAAGTGTCAAAGCTATACCCTTAGCTTATTGCACTGGAACGCAAGTTTCCAAGTTTATTCTTAATCAAATTATTTGTAGGTTCAGAATTCTTGCAAATATTATCTCGAATAATGGAACTTGTTTCAAAAACAAATATGTAAAGAAACTATGTCAAAAATATAAAATTCAACATCGTTGGTCCACTCCCTATTATCCTCAGGCCAAGCAGAAGCATCTAATAAAACATTAATTAAAATCCTCAAGAGACTGGTCAATAAATTTGGCCGTGATTGGCACATTCAATTATATCCTACTTTGTGGGCTTATCGAACTAGCATTCATACTCCCATGGGCACTTCACCTTTTGTTTTGGTTTATGGCACTGAAGCTGTTTTTCCCTTTGAACTAGAAGTTCCTTCTTTGGCTCTGCTACTTCAAGATACTGAAGTAGGAGATGAATATCGTGCTAGAAGATTTAGTCAGTTGGAACTCCTAGATGAGAAGTGCATTAATGCTTTGGAGCATCTGCATGCCTACTAGAACAAGCTCAAACGAGCATATCTCAAGAAAGTTCATAATCGATCCTTTGAGATTAGTGACCTCGTCTTAAAAGAAAATAAAAAAATACTAATGCAACTAAAGACCTTAAAGGCAAATTCGAGCCTAACTGGCTTGGTCCATATATTATCACTGCCAAATTTGGATTGGGAGCATACATATTAGCTACCTTGATGGTAAAAATCTTAAAGAACCTATGAACATTATGCATCTTAAGCACTATTATGCATAAATATGGTAATTTCGTCACTGTATATATTATACATATTGTCTCATATTAGTAATTCATATAAAAATTTCAAAAATAGTAATATTATGTATTCTCTCAATTCATAAATTAAAATCAAAATCATCAAAATCCTCAAAAACATCTTCTATTTTGCACCTGTCAATTCTTGAAGTATTGCAGTTATATTTTCAGTTATTTTGGATAAATTAGCATTTATTTGGAACCCCTCACTTTCACACTCACATGAATAAATATCTTGATTTTATTTGGTATGATTATTAATCTCTCTTATATCGAAGTTCACAGTTGAATTAAATAAAGTTTTCAGCATAGAGAATTGATCTTGTTATTTACTTGAACCAAGTACATCTTTTCCCATTAAAATTATTTCATTGCAAATTCAAAACGTTGCTACATAGTAGAAGTGGTCTCTTGAGCGAAAAGTTTCCCCTGCTATCCTATCATGCACATGGTCTAGAATCTTTGAGAATTGACAAAAGGACAAGATCACCCCTGCCCAGAATAAAAACCCCTTGCTCTACAGCCAATCCGAGCAAGTATCCCTAGTATAGGAAGAAAAAGAAAAAGAAAAAGAAAATCAATAAAAACCATGAGAAAAAGAGAAATTATTCAGAAGCATTATTGCAATATCATTTTGTACCATCTCAGCAATATTTCAGCATTATCTCAGTGTCAAGCAAAATACAAAATACAAAAAAAAAAATAGAAAAAGAAAAGAAAAGAAAAAGCAAAAAGCAATAAATCCTCCCCCCTTTGAAAGAAGGAAGTGTGAAGCTTGAATCCCTGGAATTCTCAATTATTCGAAAATCGTGAGGTAAACCCCATAACAGGTGATTTGTGCCCAACTTGCTTGACATTGGGTAACTCCTAGCATGGTGATATGTCTATCATATTAGCGACCTTCTTTTGTACAGACCTATGTCTGCTTATGGATCAACTAGCTCTTGATGACCCGACTTACATAGTATTCTGGTACGGTTACATGCATATAAATCATGGTCAACGAACACTCATTTGGTTAATTCAAATTACTTGTATCAAATTATCTTGCTCAAAATCGGTAAATGAACATTACAATTGCACACACATTTGTGTTTGAGAGATTTTGTATCATTATGATAGATCAATATCGGCAATGAACTCATGTATGCACACGGAGTTCCTTATAAATCTAAAGTTTGTCTTTGAGATAATTTAAAATATTTATTCAAAACTTCTAGAATAATTTGACTTTCTTACCTAAGAATATCTGCTTAGCGTAAAATCAATTAAATACATTTTTTTCAAAAATCCAAAATTTTCTTGCAAAACATGTTCAAAAATCTAGCAATAAAGTCACATTTATATATTTTTTACTTTTGCAACGATGGTATAGTTCCTAAACCTAAATTGGAATTTTATGCCTAGTGCAAGTCCTTATTTTTATATTTTTTGTTTATCTCAAAATCAAAAATCAACTATGCAATAAAACTATTATATCAATTTCTTCTTTGGATTTCGCGATGATGGTATAAGTCTATACCTAAAATTCTATGCCTAGCACAAACCATCATTCTAATTTTATTTTCCATTTATTTAATCCATAAAAGCATATGGCTTAAATCATTATGTTACACAATTGTGCTTTAAAAAGAACGAAAACTTTTCTATTTCATTTCATTATGTCAAAATTCATTTTTTTTGTGACGATGGTATAATTCCTAGGGAATTGTTCAAATTTCTATCATACTTAGGAATTTTATGCCTAGCAAAAATCATATTTTTAATATTTCATGCATAATATTTTCATGAAAATCTGAAAACAAATCATCACTATTTTTCATCATCACAACACAAAGTCTTAAGAAAGTCTCTTAAGAACCCTTTTACTTTTAGCAATATTTCTCTCATACTGGGATTAGCTTGATGACCTAGCGAGTGGCGACTCCATGAAATGGTCATGTAACAGTGACAATGTCCTTTGAAATTATTGTTAGAAGTCACTTTATTTTCATCAAAACACACCACAACAACCAGTTTGTTTACATCAGATTATTTCATTTAATTTTATAGCATGACATAAAATTATACTATTTTCAATGACATAATTATATGAATAGTCAATCAACAATTAAAATATTAAAGCATCATAAAACATATGCACAAGTCATATCACAAAAATAACATCATATATATATCAAGAAGTATATACATCATATCAAAATGGATTGGTATGTCACAATCTATACCCTGGCATACTCAATCATCTCAAAAATAGTCTATGTACAATGTGCATCTAGTCTCGAGAAGACCTCAAGCTCTCAGCCTCATCTCCTCTCCCACCTTGAGGTGGAGGAGGTGGTCCCATCAAAGCCCGTCTTGTGTCATGGGTCCTTGACATCGATCATGATGATGTTAATGACCCCATCCTAATCGGCTCTGCAATGCCAACTAGCAATTATATCCTTTGGCCCTTTGGAACCAACTGGTAGTACACTCCCTAATAGAATGTAGTCTGAGCAACCGACTGTGCTAGCTCCAGAATGCTCACCCCTCCACTCTGAGCCCTGATCCATGTAGCCTCATCCTGCAGAGTCTACACTTGAGCTCATAGGTGGGCATTCTCTGCCTGAAGAGCTATCATCTTGTTGCTCTCCCCCACCTGGACACCCTTGCCCTTATCAGGCGATGGTGGACTATCCCTCTACTGAGGATGGAGTCTTTCTCTCCTCTTCTCTCTCCTCTCCTACCTCCTCTTTGACTGTTGTTGTCTCTCTAGAGCCTATGGTACTCTTCAACATATATCATGAGGAGGTCATCGCTGATCCCTCCCTCCATGACCCCGTACTGCATCGATGGCAGCCTGGAACCGTGTCTCCATCTGTTGCACTACAACTTGCATCAGACCCTGTGCCCTCATCATCCAAGGAGGGTGGATACCTGCATACCAGGAATCATATTCATATGCTATCCTCGCATCATCCCCATCCATTGGCTAAATTGGGGCATCATCAACATTTTGATTCTAGAACCACTGCATGTCTAGAGCTTCACTCAGTGTGGTACTATCCTACACAGTCTGGGAGTACTCATAATCCCTAAGAGTAAGGATCCCCTACTGTAGACCAAACTACCTCAAAACTCGGTCATAGTGGTGGAGCTCTACCTCTACCCACTCTGTCCTCAACCATATGACTCACCTAATGCAATCCAAATCTTGTCCATCCTCTACCCACCCTGGATTATCTCTCCATGGTCTCAAGGTGGCACGATCTATGGTGAGGTCATCCAAAAACCTTCGAGATGTTGGCAGATCTATCTACCACTATGACCCTCTCTAGAGCCACCAGTAGAAAACTCGAGTTCTCTCCTGATCAACTCCTATCAATGGAAGCCCTACCAGCCTTCGCATCGCAATGTGCTCCCAGCACCAAACTTGTAGAAGTTATTTCAGCACTAGATATTGACCCCCCTTGTATACAACCTCGTAAAGGATCCTATACAAGCAGCACATTATAAAGCTACCCCAAGTAAACCTATATCCATGGTCTCTCATGTCACAGACCACATATGCAAGTAGCCACGGTAATCTGCATCCACTCTGGTGGCATAGAAGAAGGCCACCCACCATACCTACCAAAACATGGGTCAACCAAGATGCCCTAGGCATCTGCATCAATGCCTCGATGTTCACTCTACCATTCTCCAGGATGAAGCTTGGGTCCTCGCACAATCTCATCATAGCGTGGCCCTGATTGGCCGAAGGAATCATGAATCGACCGTGTATGGGGATCCTCAAGATCCTCTATACATCCTCTAGAGTGGGATTCATCTCCCTTGTCGATAGCCGAAAGTAGGATGACTTCGGATACCATCTCTCTGCTAGGGCTATCAGTAGCCCCATGTCTGTTGAAATTTGTGGCATCTTTGCCACATGCTATAGTCCTACCTCTACAAATTTGTCTTGCTTGGCCTGATCGAGTGCAGCCAAATCATCTCTTAGACCTCTGTATTTCCACTCTCGACTCTTTAGCAATCCCCTCTGCAAAATAAGCAATAAAACAACAAAAATTATTAGTACATAATCATTAAAAAATTAATTAAAATAAAATCATCCCATAAAAGTTGATATCGCCCATTATTGGACGATATCGTACCAAATTTAGATAAAATCATCCTTAATAGGATGAAATCATCTTCGTTATTCAATTTAGGGATCACCCCTTATTGGATGGGATCGCCCCTATTTCTCCAATTTCGTCCCTAGACAAAATCGACAATATAGAGACGATTTCTTCGACAGCCTAAAAACGATCGTGACGCCCAAAAAAATTAAAATTCAAGTCAAAAAATTAAGTAAATCAAGTTAAAAACACAGTAAAACTAGGTTTAGATCCTTACCCACAACCCGCATCGGATCTCTGTCGATCTGTGTGTCGTCTCCACCATTTCACCTGTAGAGCTCTGAAACATCGAAAATGAACAGTAAAAATGAATTAGGGTTTTACCCTATTTTTCTTATTTTTATTCAAAAAAATGACATTTTTTGATTTTTCGTGCTTTTACCTCAAATGTTCGATTTGGGTAAAAACTCAGAGGAGGCACCATAGTAAACATTCGTACGATTCAACCTAGAATCGTCGTCTAAAAAAATGGAATAAATTTTTGCTTTCTCGTAAAGCTTGAAGAACTCGTCTTTAACACATTTTTTTCAAAAAATTCGCTAAAGAGGGGGCAAAATGTAGCACCCTAAAATTGGTGTAGTTAAACCATCAGTAAAAAGTAGAAATTTGAATTTTAACCCCGAAACCGCCTATTAACTGCTTACCTCATTTTTCATGCTATTTTTAGATTTTATTGTAACCATTGGATGATATCGTCATCGATATGACGATATCATCATCAATCTGACGATATCACCCCAAATCTAATGAATTCGTCTGGAATAGAACGTCTAGAAAATTTCATCCCAAAACCAAATTTGTGCAATTAGCTTTTGTTTCGATGACCTCTCCAACTTGGGCAGAAGCATGTCTACGCGATTGGATATTTCCACGTTGAGGATCTCCCATATTGGGATGATCCCCAACCTCCTAACCTCCCCCTAATCCTATATAAATTGGGATTTTCCCAGTTTATCCCCTTGACTCCCTCCCTGACTCCCTACCTGGATGCCTGACTAATTATTTCCCTGATTATTTCACACTTGTGTTTTCAAGTTTTGTTGCAGGATTTCATTGTGTTTCAGCCGAAGGTAGCTCGGATTGTCGCAGGTGATTCAACTACAATTTTAGATGATCCTGTCAAGATCAGTGATGATATTGTATGATTACAGATGATCTGGTCTACAATTCAGCTTGGGGGCAATCAGAGCCCTGAGTTTGCATTCTCTATCTCATTTTCCTTATTTATTGGTGCATTAGATTAATTTACTTTTGTTTTGCATCTTGGAGTTCACCTCATTTAGCGTAATTGCATGATAAAATTCAAAATAAGTTTCCAAAATAGTGCATCTCATTTAATTTGATATCTAGATTTATCATTCAAACATCTATACTCTTATTTCTATCATTTTGCATCATTCTTGCAATTGTATTTTGGTTTTTGGTGTCTGTTTTCTTGATTGCAGGTTTCTGACAAATTCTCCTAATGAATTCATATGGTCGCTAATGATCTTGGATGACCTCAAATGATCTCCTATGATTTGGGATGATTCTATACAATTACAGACGATCCTGTCATATCCGAGACGATCTGGACTCCTACAAGCTTCAGAATCTTCATCAGACATTAGAAATCAGGTTTACTCTTCTCCATTTTATATGTTCCCTATATTCAATCACATTAGGATTCATTTATGTCTTCTATCTTCATATAAATTAGAATCTTCATATAGAATAGCTTAGCTTCATTTTGGCCAACCTAGGAATCTGAATGATTGAACATAAAATGAACAAATCAAACCCATTATTAACCTAGGCATAGAAACTACCACTCAAATTTTCCTAGTGAACCCCACCAACCATCAAAAATTCACCTTTATACCCCTCCCTCGAGAGGCGCAACCTTCAAAGGGCCTCTTCGTTCGAGGTATTGTTCCATCCTTTTCTCACCCCCCTTTCGGGTACGGATCCTTTAGCCTAAAGGTAAGGGTGTGAAAAATTTGGGCGATACACTTTGAAACTTAGGGGAAGAATTTAATATTTGATTTAATATTTTGGCATTAAATATTAAAATGAAGTCTAATGTCAAACCTTAATTAATCATTTAATAAATTTATTAATAATCCATCTTAGAAAAAATAATAAAAAGATAATAGATAGAATTAATTTTCTTTTGTTTCCAAAATACTAATTCATATTCTCTTTATGTGTTGCAAATGATAGAACCAAAAGAGGTGAAAAAATGAAACCAAAAGCCAAAGATTCAGAAAATAAAAGGGATGTTCAATGAACCCAGATCGGATTTTAGACCTCTAGTTTTTGACAATATGATAAGCCTCAATTATTGAAGATTGACAACTCAAATCACTTAGCTTCAAGGAGAAGATACCAAAGTAGTTATAGAGATTCATGGTTGAAATTGAAGATCTAAATCAAGAAAATACCCAATTGGACACCACATCCTCTTAGTTGAAATTGGATAACCAACTCATAAGCCACTGAAAGTATAGTTGTAAACCACTACAACACTGTTGTAAAACACTAAAAATTCAAATTGTAAGGCTATAAATAGCCAATGAGACCCCATTTCAAAGGGTCGGATTCCACTATTAGCAATAGGACTTTTAAGATTTTCTTTTCTTTGGTAGTTGGTGGAAATATGCACCCTTGTCATTGTACTTGGAGAATTATTCTTGTAATCATGTGATGCTAGAAAGTCTGATAATGTAATGATTGAACATCTCTTATCAATGCAATATACTGGAATTCTTGGTGTGATCTGCGCATACTGATGGTGGTCTCATTTAAGTCAATTATTGTATATTATTTATTTTCCCTTTGAAGATGGCACTGCTTTAATCTTATATTGTGCACAGATTGGTTGAGTTAGAGTTGGTTTAATTTAGATTTACAACTTTTACAGATTCGGTCTGAGACTTTAAGATTCAATGGATTATTTTCTTTTTCTCTTTAACCCTATCCTTTTAAATTTTATTTGAAACTTGATTATATTAGGAGTAGATTAGTTGAATTTCAATTTTTGAAGCTTATTCTTATGATTATGTGCTTCATTTCTTTCAAGTTTTAGAACAAACATTACAATTTGCTATAAATATTATGTTTCATAATGCAATAAATGTGATATATTAAAAATTTCAAGGTAGTAAGCCTAAAATTTTGTTGCTCGTTGATATTTTAAAGTGATTTGTGCTATTAAATGTTATTCATGCTTAGAAAGTGAAGTGAAACTCGTCCTTGGAATAGTTATATGTAATATTGAGTTATCCACATGCTTTACATTCCTATATTCTTTTGATTTAAGATTTGACAATTAATGTACATTATCAACCAGGTTAGACCAACCTTACCCAAACCTTGGGGGATCAATGTTTCCTTTCAAGAGAGGACACCTTGTCCTAGTCATTGGTGTATGTTTACAACTATGCAGATGTATCACTCAATAGAATTGGTGCTAGAAGGAGGGTATGGATTGTTTGTTTTATTTTTACTAGAGTTTAATTACTGATTTATGTAAATATTTTGCTTCCTTAACACATAATAAGAGAAATGGAAATGATTTTTATTTTTTTACCAGTATTTTAGGGCCTAAAACAGTCTAAAATTTTTGTAGATCATTTAATTTTGAGCTTAATTTCTTAATCCTTGATTCCTTGAACTTGAAATTGTTTAATTATCACTATTATCATTTATCATATCCTATACATATTATTTCACAACTCATTATACTATTTTTTCTATAAATTCATTACACTACTAAGTACACCAATGATAGTATTTGCAACCTAGTTTGGTGGCAATAGTCCACTAAACATTCCTGGACAATCCCATGATATGCTTAAGAATGCAAAAAGGTACCTACCTAAATATAGACATGATGGAGCTAGGATAGCTAAAGAACACATTCAAGCTTATAAGGATGCTTTAATTTGGTTACAAGTTCAACATGAAGATGTGGCTTGTAGAATGTTTCCTTTTACCTTATATGAACAAGCATATGACTGGTATATCAATCTGCTTGTAAATTCTATTACCTCCTAGGTTTAGTTGGAAATAACATTCATAAATTAATTTAGGTTACCTATAGACCTTTCTCTCATATATCATCAATTTTCCTTTGCCAAGAGAGAACCTAATGAGCCTCTAATTCTATTCAATACTAGGTTTCATAAGCTATATAACAGGTTGATTCCACCTTATACTATCAATGTTGAAGCAACTATTCAAATGTACTATAGAGCTCTAGATCCACTTACTTCCATGTTTGTAAGAAGAGCACCTAATATTACCACTTTACAAATGGCATATAATGAGGCCTTGATAGTAGAACAACAATTGACACCTCAAGGTTTTGGTGTTGACCAATTACCTCTTTTAGAACAACCAGGTGCATATAATCAAATGCCTATGATTAACCCAACTTATTCACAACAACTACCATTATTGAATACCATACCATACTCTAATTATAATCAATCATTTAATGTCATTACCACCCCTAACCACCCTATTACTCCAACATACTTAGATAATACATTTACTACTTATTAGAATACTTATGCTCAAACTACACCAACATTTCTTAATGCTACTTTAAATAAAAATATACTAGCATTTCCAATTATAAATCAGTCTCAAAATAATCCAATTATTTTGAATAATACTCCAAGTTAGACCATACAAGTGTTTTGAATCCTATTTCATCTTCCAATAATGCAACAAACTAGACTACCACAACCCATACTAATAATGTAAATTCTCATATAGATAACCTACATAGATTAGTCCAAAAGCTTAGTAGAGATATGATCCAGTTACAAAAGAAAGTACCTTAGGATACACTTCTTAATAATTCTATAAATAACATTCAAAAAACAAATTTCAATGTCCTTTCCAATAATACACAATGGGATACTCCCTCAAACAATGGAGGAGTCAAAAATCTTGATAGCAATCAATTAAATAACAACTTAAGAGCTTATGTAAGTTTGGTTAACCTTTCCACTACACAAAAAAATAAATTTGGTTGTCCAAAGTTTGAAACTACTTCAGATCCTATTTAAAAAAGAAAATTTTTAGAGTCAAAATCCATCAATGAGGATTGTAGAAACTTAGTTAATCAAAATGCAAGGATATGCTTAGTTTCAAAAATATATGAATCCTTAGAATATGAATCTAAAGAGGAATTTGAAGAAGAATCTAAAGAAGATATGCAATTTCACCAACTATTTTCATAATATGATTATATTCTTCAAAATAAAGAAGAGTAATCATTCATTCACTTCACACCTCCTAGAGAAACTTCCATATTACATGAGGTGCAATTCACTTGTATCGTTCCAAATTTTTCGCACCCTTACCTTCAAGCTAAAGGATCCGCGCCCGGAAGGGGGATGGGAAAAGGATGGGACGGTACCTCGGACTGAGAGGCCCTTTGAAGGTCCCGCCTCTCAGGGGAGGGGTATTAAGGTGATTTTTCGACGGATGGTGGGGTTCACCAGGAAACGTTTAGTGGCAGTTTCCACGCCTAGGTTGGGAATGTGTTTAATGTGTTCAGTTTTATCTTTAAACATCCAAGTCCTAGGTTTGGCCGGATGAATCTAAGTGTTCTATTATGAAAATGCAAATTAAATAAATACAAAAAATAGATTTGGACAGAAAATAGAAAGAATACGCTAGATTAAAGAACCATACCCGATCCGGATGTCCGATGAAGGTTCTCGATTTTTGAAGCAGTCCGGATCGTCTGGAATTTGACAGGATCAGCTCCGAGATCCGACCGAATTCGAGTCGTCGATCGAATTCATCGTGAGACCTGCAAACAGAGAGATAGATACAAAATACCAGAAATGCAACTATTCTAACAGAGAAAAATGGTGTAAAATGGCAACATAGATGCTAAGGTGATAATCACAAATAAAAATTCAAGTAGATTATGACGTTCTAATGACAAATTATGACTTCATTGTGCACTTAAGCTATATGGGTGAACTCCAAGATGCAGAACAATAAGGAATAATAACAAATTTAACTAAATGCAGGATAAATCAACAAACAAAGTGAGAAAACGCAAACCCTGGGCACTGATTGCCCCCAATGTTGACTGCAGTCGAAATCGTCTCGGATTGGTACGAAATCGTCTCGAATTGAACAGGATCGTCTGCGACGATCTGAGCTTGCTCCGGCTGAAAAACAATGAAGTTCCTGCAAACAAACTTGGAAAAATACAAATGCAAATGGTGGTTTAAGATAGTCTAATGCATGTAGAATTCGTGTTACAGGGAATTTCAGCCAGGGGGAATGCCAAGAGGGGGTCCTAAGGTTAAATAGGCTTAGGAGGGAGGTTAGGAGGTTGGAGATCATCCTAATTTGGAAGATCTCCAACGGGGGAGGTCTCTAACGATGCAGACACGCTTCTGCCCGGATTAGAGACGTCGTTGAAACAGAAGCTAACTATGCACAAATCAGTTTGGGACGAGATCGTCTGGACGTTCTTCTCTAGACGAAATCGTCCGATCTGAGGCGATATCGTCTGATCGGCGATGATATCGTCAAACGGACAAAACAAACTCTAAAAATGGTACAAAAAATGAGGAAACGGGCAACAGGCAGTTTGGGAGCGGTTTTGGGGTTAAAATTTGAATTTGAATTATTACTAATGTAATTTTAATTATTTGCTAAGTTTTATCGCGCCAATTTTAGGGTGCTACATTTTGCCCCCTCTTTAGCGAATTTTTTGAGGAAAATGCGTTAAAGATGAGTTCTTCTCGATCTACGAGAAAGCAAAAATTTATTCCCATTTTTAGGCGACGATTCTTGGTCGAATCGTACGACAACTTACTATGATGCCCCTCCGTGTTTTTACCCAAATCGAACGTTTGAGGTAAAAACGCGGAAAAGCCAAAATTAAATTTGTTGTTAATTGTTTTTGAATAAAATTAAGAAAAATAGGGAAAACCCTAATTCATTTTTACTGTTCATTTTTTTATTTTCTGGTTTCTAGAGCTCTGCAAACAAGATGGTCGAGACAATGCACAGATCGACAGAGGTCCGACACGGGCTATGGGTAAGGGTCTAAACTTAGTTTAGAAGGCTTGAATTTTGAATTTCATGCTTTTTAGATTAAATTTTGATAATTTTTGAGCATCGTGGCCATTTTTGGGCCGTCGACGTCGTCGAGACGAAATCGTCTCGATTTCATCAAAATCGTCTCGATATCGTCGATTTCGTCCAGGGGAAATCGACGAAATGGGGACGATTTCATCAAAAAGGGGACGATTTCGGCTGGCAAAATCGGAGACGAATTTGCTCAAATTTGGGACGATATCGTCCAATAGTGGACGATATCATCATTTATTAAATTGAACTTTGTTTTACTTGCATTTTTAATGATTGTTTTATTAATGATTTTTATTGTTTTGTTGTTTATGTTGTAGAGAGGATTACTAAAGAGCAGAGAATGGAAATACGATGGGTTGAGGGATGACTTGGCCGCTCTATCTCAGGCAGAGCGAGATCAGTTAGCTCAGGTTGGCTTGCAACATGTGGCAGAGATGCCACAGGTTTCTACAGATATGGGGCTATTGACAGCCCTAGCAGAGAGGTGGTATCCGGGTTCTTCCTATTTTTGGTTATCGATAGGGGAGATGACTCCCACACTAGAGGATGTATGGAGGATTTTGAGGATCCCCATACAAGGATGGCTAATCACTCCCATGGCCAATCAGGGCCACGCGATGATGCGACTATGCGGAGATCCGAGCTTCACCCTGGAGAAGGGCGGAGTGAACATCGAATCTCTACGATAGATGCCTGGGGCATCTAGACTGACACAGGTTTTGGCTAGGGTTGTAGGTGGTCTACTGCTATGCCATCATAGTGGATGCAGAGTACCATGGCTACTGATAGATGTGGTCTATGACATGAGAGACCATGGATACAGGTTTGCTTGGGGGAGCTTTGTACTATGCCGATTGTATAGGATCCTGCATGGGGTCGTATACAAGGGCGGCCGATGTCTGGTTATGACATCTCTACTACAAGTTTGGTGCTGGGAGCACATCATGGTGCGGAGGCCGGTAGGGCTCCCACTAATAGGGATTGATGGGGAGAGGCCCCGAGCTTTCTACTAGTGGCTCCGGAGAGGGTCACAATGACGGATAGATCTGCCAATGTCCCGGAGACTACTTGATGACCTTGTCTCCGACCAGATCACCTGGAGGCCTTGGAGAGATCATCCAGGGTGGGCCGAGGATGGACAAGAGCTGGCTCACATCGAGCAATTTTGGCTAAGGATGGAGAGGGGAGAGGTGGAGCTCCACCGCTATGACCGAGTTTTGAGGCAATTCGGTCTACAGCAGGGGATCCCATCTCTCAGAGACTACGAGTTTTCTTGGACTGTCTGGGATAACACTATAGTTAGCGGGGCTCCAGATATGCAGCGCTTTTAGGGTCCAGACATAGATGATGCCCCCATTCAGCCGATGGATGGGGACGACGCTAGGGTAGCTGATGGCTATGATGCCTGGTACACAGGCATCCGCCCTCCTCGGATGACGAGGGCTCAGGGTCCGATTCACATAGTTGTGCATCGGATGGGGAGGCGACACCAAGTGGCCATTGAGGTGGCATAGGGTCACGGCGAGAGAGAGCAGAGGAGACCACAGGCTCAGCAGAGGCCATGATAGTGAGAGAGGAGGGAGGAGAGACCCCCTTCTCCATGGAGAGAGAGACCACCATCGCCCGATAAGGGCAAGGGTGTGGACATAGGAGAGAGTAGTGAGATGGCTACTCTCTGGGTGGAGACTGTCCGTCTCCAGGAAGAGGTGCAGACTCTATAGGATGAGGCTGCACGACATCGAGAGGAGGCCACACAGCTCAGAGATGAGGTAGCATGCCTCAGAGCATGGAGCGGAGGGGCGAGCACTCGAGATCTAGCATGGGCTATTGCCTAGGTCACATTCTATCAGACACTATACCACCATATGGTGCCAGAGGGGCAGAGGTTACCGCTGTCGGCCCATATTGTAGAGCCTATCGAGATGAGGTCATCGAGGACATCATCACGATCAGAGTCCAGGACTCATAGCACCACACGGACTATGATGGGGCCACCTCGTCCACCTCAAGGTAGGGGAGGAGATGAGGCTGAGAGCTCGAGGGGTTCTCGAGGCTAGCTGCTATAGATTGCACTGCACAGATTGATTATAGTGCTTATTATTATTTTTGATAGGGGATTGAGTATGCCTAGGTATAGATTGTGGCATACCAATCTAGTTTTGAGATGATGTACATATACTGTTGAGATATATATAGATGAGATATTTTTTGATCATATGACTTGTCTTATGTATTTGTATGATGCTTTAATGTTTTGATTGATTGATTCGATGATTCATGTAATTATGCCATTTGGAAATATGATGGTTTGAATGTCATGCTTTTTTAAAATTTAAATGAAATAATCTGATGTAAACAAGTTGGTTGTTTGTGATGTGATAATTTGATAAAAATAAAAGGGACTTTTAACAATAATTTCAAAGGACATTGTCGCTATTATAGACCATTTCATGGAGTCGCCGCTCACTCGGTCGTCAAGCTAATCCTAGTATAGAAATATTGCTAAAAGTAAAAGAGTGCTTAAGAGACTGCCTTAAGACTTTGTTGTGATGATGCAAATGATGATGATGATGATGATTTGTTTTTCAGATTTCCATGAAAATATTATGCATGAAATATTTTAAAATGACTTTTGCTAGGCATAAATTCCTAAGTGTGATAAAATTTTTGGATAATTCCCTAGGAATTATACCATCATTGCAAAATTGAAGTTTGACATAATGACATGAAATAGAATAGGTGTTTGTTTGTTTTAAAGCATAATTGTGTAACATAATGATTTAAGTCATATGTTTTTATGATTTTAAATAAATGGGAAATAAAATTGGTACAATGGTTTGCGCTAGGCATAGAATATTTAGGTATAGACTTATACCATCATCGTGAAATCCAAAGAAGAAAATAATAGTTTTATTGCATGGTTGATTTTTAATTTTTGAAATAGTCATAAAATATGAAGATGAGGACTTGCACTAGGCATAAAATTCCAATTTTGGTTTTTGGAACTATACCATCATCGCGAAAGTCGATAATATATATAAATGTAACTTGATTGCATGTTTTGGAAAATGATTTTGATTTTTTTGAGAATGCATGTAGTTGTCTTTATACTAAACAACTGTTCTTCAAAGAAGAAAATGAATTTATTCCAAACAATTTGCAAAAATATTTCAAAGTATCTTAAAGACAAAAGTTAGATTTATAAGGAATCCCATGTGCGTATGTGAGTTCATTACCAATCTTGATTTATCATAATGATACACAAAATCTCTCAAATACAAATGTGTGTGCAATTGCATTGTTCATTTACCAAGTTTTGAGCAAGATAATTTGATACAAGTGATTTGAATGAACCAAATAAGTGTTCATTAACCATGATTTAGATGCATATAACCATACCGGACTACTATGTAGGTCGGGTTATCAAGAGCTAGCTAATCCATAAGCAGACATAGGTCTGTACAAAAGAAGGTCGCTAATGTGACAGACATATCACCACGCTAGGAGTTACCCAAGGCCAAGCGGGTTGGGCACAAACCACCTGTTATGGGGCTTACCTCACAGTTTTCGAATAATTGAGAATTCCAGGGATTCAAGCTCATCAACCCTTCTTTTCTTTTCAAGGGGTAGGGAAAGGGATTTTATTGCTTTTGCTTTTGCTTTTTTCTTTTCTTTCTTTTGCTTTTTTTTTTTTGTATTTTTGTATTGTGACTTGATATTTGAGATAATGCTGAAATAACTTGTTTCTTTTTCTCTTTTTCTTTTGAACTTTTCTTTTCTTTCTATACTAGGGATACTTGCTCGGATTAGCTGTAGAGCAAGGGATTTTTATTCCGGGTAGGGGTGAGCTTGTCCTTTTGCCAATTCTCAAAGATTCTAGACCATGTGCATGATAGGATAGCAGGGGAAACTTTTCGCTCAAGAACCACTTCTACTATGTAACATAGCATGGAAATTACAAATGTAATCATTTTATTGTGAAAAGATATGCTTGGTTTAAGTAAATAACAAGATCAATTCTCTATGCTCAAACTTTATTTAATTGAATTTTGTGTACTTTGATATAAGAGAGATTAGTAATCATGCCAAATAAAATCAAGATATTTATTTTTTGTGTTTGTGATAGTGGGGGATTCCAAATAAATGCTAATTTATCCAAAATAACTTGAAAATATAACTGCAATACTTGAAGAAGAAATATATACAACAAATATTTGTGAAGAGTTTGATAATTTTGACTCTCTCTTTCTTCTTTATTTTTTTTTTTTGGTTTCAAAAGAGTCAATAATATTGTTGTTTTGACTTTTTATTTTTTTCATTTGTTTTTGTTTAAATAGTTTTATATATATTTTAAAATGAGACAACATGCAAAATATGTACAAATGATGAAATGACCAAATTTTATGCGTAATATCGCTTAAGATGCATAATATTCATAGGTTCTTTTAAATCTTTACCATCTAAGGTAGCTAATTTGTATGCTCCTGATTCAAATTTAGTAGTTATAATATATGGTCCAAGCCAGTTGGGCTCAAATTTACCTTTAAGGTCTTTAGTTGCATTAGTATTTTTTTTATTTTCTTTTAAAACAAGGTCGCCGACCTCAAAGGATCGATGACGAACTTTCTTGGCATATGATCTTTTAAGCTTGTTTTGGTAGGCACGAAGATGCTCTAAAGCATTGATGCACTTTTCATCTAGAAGTTCCAACTGACTGAGTCTACCAGCTCGATATTCATCTCCTACTTTGGTATCTTGAAGTAGTAGAGCCAAAGAAGGAACTTCTAATTCAAAGGGAAAAATGGCTTCAACGCCATAAACCAAGACAAAAGGTGAAGTTCCAATGGGAGTTCGAACACTAGTTCGATAGGCCCACAAAGCCGGATATAATTGAATGTGCCAGTCATGGCCAGTTTTATTGACCAATATTTTGAGAATTTTGATTAAGGTTTTGTTAGATGCTTCTGCTTGACCATTACCCTGAGGATAATAGGGAGTGGACCAACGATGTTGAATCTTATATTTTTGGCATAATTTTTTAACATCTTTATTTTTGAAACAAGTTCCATTGTCTGAGATGAGATTTGCAGGAATTCCAAACCTACAAATGATTTGATTAAAAATAAATTTAGAGACTTGAGTTCCAGTGCAGGAAGCTAAAGGCATAGCTTCAACCCACTTCGTGAAATACTCAGTGGAGGTTATGATGAATTTGTGTCCATCAGATGACACAGGATTAATTTTGCCAATAATGTCTAAGCCCCATTTTGAAAAGGGCCAAGGAGATGAAATAGCCTGCAGCTCTTGTGCAGGCGCATGGACAAGGTCAGCATGTTTCTGGCACTTGTCGCAATGGCGCACATAATCATGTGCATCCTTTTCCATGGTAGGCCAAAAGTAGCCTATCCTAAGGAGCTTTTTAGCAATGACACTACCACTGAAGTGTCCTCCACAAGATCCATCGTGGGCTTCACTTAAAGCTGATTTGGATTCTTCTAGATTCAAACATCTCAATAGGATACCTTCAAAAGATCTCCTATATAAAGTATTGCCAATTATTACAAATCGACTTGCTCGTCGACGTAATAACCGACGCTGGTTTCTATTAGAATTGGCAGGGAAAGTCCCATTTTGGAGAAAATCAATTATATCCGTATACCAAGGTTCAGGAGTAGTTTCATTGATTAGAAACACATCCAAAGGTTCTAAACATGACTTATTTGAAGTGGGTTCCTGGAGTCGATGAATAATGATGGTGGCATATTCGTCATCTAACTCCAAGGGCAGAAGAGATGCAGCTGCGGCCATAGCATCAGCTGCACGATTGCTAGTTCATGAAATAGCTTCCAAAGTAACTTTATCAAACAAGGATAACAATTGCAAAACATATGCTTTATATGGGCGCAATTTATCATCTCTGGTCTGATAAACTTCATTAATTTGGTTTATGACAAGTTGAGAATCACCAAAAACTAGCAGATGTTTGATTTTTAATGCCAAGGCAGCTCGTAATCCAAGGATTAGAGCCTCATATTCGACAATATTATTAGTGCAAGCAAATGTTAATTTAAAGGACAAAGGTATAAGATGTTTTTGTAGGGATATTAAAATAATACCCGCACCAGCCCCACTCATGCATCGGGCTCCATCAAAGTATAAGGACCATTGTTCAATATGGTCTGCCTCTAATTGAAGGCATTCATCAAGAAACTCAATGATGAGGGGATGGGTAGACTCTAAGGGTGCAGCAGCTAATTGATCTGCTATGATTTGACCCTTAACAGACTTTTGTCCTATGAACGTGAGTTCAAACTCGCTTAGAGCAAGAACCCACTTTGCTGTGCGACCCGATAAATAAGGTCGACTCATGAGATACCTCAAGGGATCATATTTAGCAATGACATAAGTTTTTTGACTGAGCATATAATGACGTAATTTTTGCATAGAAAATACGACTGCTAGACATAATTTTTCTAATGTTGTATAACGGGTTTCATAACTGATGAGGGTTCGGCTAATGTAATAATTAGCACGTTCTTTCTTCTCATCATCAAGCTGAGCTAACATAGCTCCTAAAGCAAAATCTGAAGCTAAAATATACAGGAGAAATGGGCGATTAGGTCTAGGCGGTGAAAGCACAGGTGGGTTAAGGAGGTATTGTTTGAGAAGTTCAAAAGCTTCTGTACATTCGTCATCCCAGTTAAAAGGGACATCCTTCTTAAGGAGCTTAAGAAAGGGAGTGGTTTTGTCCGCCAGCTTATCGATGAAGTGATGGATGGCTTGAAGCTTACCTTGTAAACTTCGTAACTCGATATATTGGTAGGTGCGGGCATATCAATGATAGCCGCAATTTTGAGAGGGTCGATTTCGATACCACGTAAAGAAACTAAAACCCCTAATAGCTTATCGGACTTAACTCCGAATATGCATTTGGCTAGATTTAATCGAATAAGGTATTCTCTTAACCGATTAAACACTTTTCTCAAATCATCTAAATGATCATCTTCTTTAATAGAGCGAGCTATAATATCATCTACATAATCATGTAGGATATCATGCATCATATCATGAAAGATATAAGTCATAGCTCGTTGATATGTTGCGTCGGCATTCTTTAAACCAAATGGCATCACTTTCCAACAAAAGGTACCCCAAGGGGTAATAAAGGTTGTTTTAGCCTGATCTTCAGGAGCTATCCTGATCTGATTGTAGCCGGAGAATCCATCCATTAGGGACATCATTCCACTCCCGACAGTAAAGTCAATGATTTGATCCATGTTTGGAAGAGGAAAATCATCTTTAGGGCATGCAACGTTAATATCTCTAAAGTCTGTGCAAACCCTAACTTTGGTAGCTTCTTTCTTGGTGACTGGAACTACATTCGAGATCCATTCAGCATAATCAATAGCTTGTATGAAAATAACATTCAAGAGTTTTTCTAACTCCCCTTTGACTAGCAAGGCCACTTTGGGATGCATTTTTCTAAGTTTCTGTTTAACAGGTTTAGCATCCGGATGGACTACTAGATGATGCATGACTACAGAAGGGTCCAGACCTGGCATATCTTCATATGTCCAAGCGAAGACATCTTCATATTCTTTAAGGAATGCAATGTATTCATCTTGTTTTTCTTGACTTAATGCTGATCCAATATTGATTATGTGAGGAGTATCCTCAGTTCCAATGTTAACTTTAATGACGTTTTCTACTTCCATGTGTAGATCTCTTTCAAAATTAGGTGGGGCGGGTGAAACGCCCAATTCTTGTAATTCTTTTAAGGTTAAGTTGGATAATTTGTCTTGATGAGTGGTGGCCTCAAGTTGGGCTATAGTTGGTATAGAACCATCAAAATAAAAACCATTGTGTAACAACTCTTCAACGGAGACATCATGGAAAATATCTCCTTCCAACTCCTCATCGGATTCAACAATCAATTCAGGGTAAGCTATGGATAGCATATTACATGTAAATGGCTGATTCGTTGGACACAAAGAATCTTGTTTATCTAGATAATCTTGATAACATATGAGTTGATCATCATCTTCAAAAGGGAAGGGTTGACCCTTACTAGGAAATAGGCCCACACCACATCGGGCGGGCCATGGTTCTACCTCGATAGGTTCTTTCATGCCATTTTGGAAAGGTCCCAAGCCTTTCCCTTTATATCCCATTTTAAGCATTATGGGTTTAGCTTTAATATATTCATTAGTAAAATAACATCGTGCATATCCCTCATGATGAGTTTTGATATTTCGAGGTATTCTTCCCCAATCATATCCTTTATAAATAAAAGCACAACTCCCGACTTGGTAAGTACTTCCCATAGGTTGTGGGAGGCCCAAAGTACGAGGAGATGGTGGCAAATTATTTAAAATAATTGAATCTTGCATAAAAGCATTTGTTTTTTCTGATATTAAGATTGTGGATAAATCCGGTAAAAGTTCATCAGAAAGAGCATAAGATGTAGAAGGATCATTCCCTATATCTTTAGATGTGGAAGGTATGATAGATGTTGATAATGTGGAAGTGTTAATGAATGGGTCTATAGGTTTTGAAATGATAGGGATGGAACATGAAGAATTGGTTGTGGATTTAAGATCTTTTTGAGGTTCTAGTGTGGTTTGTTTAGAAGATGGTTGAGTTAAATGTATAGGTGTAGTTGATGGAGTAGATGATGTTATGTGTGTGTTTTTCACACGTTTAGATGAAAAATAAGAATTAGGATGTGTGGATGACAGAGCGGGGCAAAATTGCACTCCAACAAGTTCTGCCAAAGCACACATATCAAAGGGTCTAGGGTCACCATGGATAGTGACCAACTGATTTTTAAATTCAAATTTAACACATTGGTGTAAAGTGGAGGGAACCGCTCGCATCGCATTGATCCAAGGGTGACCCAAAAGTATATTGTACGATGTAGGGCAATGTACAATAAACACGGTTGTATCTAGGGTTCTAGGACCAACTTGCAAGGGTATAGTAATGACTCCACACGTTTCTTGTGTCTCGTCATTGAAAGCTTTGATAATCATGTCAGTTTTCTTCATTTCATCACTTCTAAAGCCAAACCGTTGGTAGAAGTCAAAAGTGCAAATGTTTAGAGATGAACCATTATCAATCAAGACTCTTTTAACAACTACATCTCCAATTAGAGCAGTAATATATAAGGGATTATCCTTATGTAAACTGTGTTGTGGGATATCTTTATCCCGAAAGTCAATACAATCGACTTCTCGAGTGATGATAGTATTGGACATGGCTTCAAGTTGAATATTTTGAGGTACCATCATTTGGCTTAATGTAAGCATTAACTCATCCCTATGGGTGGGAGAAGATCTTAACAAATCCAACAGGGAAATTCTGGTTGTAGTGTTGGATAATTGTTCATTAATATTGTAAGGAGGCTTAAGTTGAACATTAGACATATGATTCCCTTTATTGGGATTTTTCAAAATAAATGGAGCTGATCCATCATTCTCGAGTTTGATCTTGTTGAGAGTTTTGAGCCTCGTTGTCCGGTAACGACTCCGATGGTACCTACAATGTTATATTGAAGACGCTGAACTGGTCTCGGTTGAGCGTTTATGGCTTGTTCATTAGGAAGGAATTGATTAGAAGAGGGTCGAGTAGTAACTCTTCTAGGAAATGGTTCTTCCTGAACCATAGCATCTGTGATAGGTTGAATAGGATCTGATTCATTTTCAGAACTATTCGATTGGTTTGAGGTGATGTCTACTTCACTTTCAGTATCTGATTCTACATCACTAGGATCGGGAGTTTGAAAATTATGTAGGGGCCTGGTCGTGACCAAGGATAAAGTTGTGTCAAATATTTGAGGATCCTGAACATGTAATTGTCCGCTAATAGTCCCTACATATCGGGTAGGAGGGGGAACATTATGATGTTCGATTTGATTGGCCACTTCTTTACCATGGTTTGGTAAAGGATGTTGAAATATATCCAATGATTGATTAGCATTTTGATTTTGATTTTGGGGAATGGTCTTTTGAGCGTTATTAGGAGCATTTTGTTTAGGTTGGAAAGCTTGCACCTCCATTTCATTATTATCAATCAAGTCTTGTATTTTATGTTTCAATATTTTGCAAGAATTTGTAGCATGTCCAGGTCCTCTATGAAAGTCACAATGTAGATCGGCTCTGTATCCGGGTATAGTTGGATCAGGTTCCTGGATAGCTGGTAATTGAATCAAGCCTCGTGCTAATAATTGAGGTAGAATGGTTGATAAAGGTTGATTCAATCTAGTAAATTCTCGAGGAGGTTTATCAGGGGGTTTTAATATAAATTTTTTTGTTGTCTTCGTTGTATTGATATTAGCAACGTTTCTGCTATCAGTGACTCCGTCACCTACAACTTGTTTGTTTTTATACTGATTTCTGGATGTTTTCTCATCATCTTTCTTTTTGAGGTGACCTCTCCTAATGAGAGCATCTTCTACCCTTCGAGCTAAGTCTATAGCTTGATCGAAGGTGGTTAAGGTAGCAGTTGATAACTCATAGGAGATTTGTTCTTGCAAATTATTGATAAAAATGTCCAACATTTCCCTATAAGGTAACACAAAGTGCAGTTTTCCTATCAACTGCCTCCATCTAGCTAAGAAATCAGCAAAACATTCATCTTTGTCTTGTTTTAAGTTGTACAAATCTTTAATGGTGACATGCCTCTCGATGTAGGCACTAAATTGATGGACAAACGATTCAGTTGTTTCTTCAAAATTTCTCAAAGAATGAGTGGGCAATTGATAGTACCACTCTAATGCCATTCCTCCTAAACTTTTTGGGAACATTTTTAGTAATAGCAAGTCATCATGTGATATATCATGACATGCTATCCTAAACATACGAAGATGCTCTATGGGATCTTCAGTTCCTTTATATATAGGCAGGACGGGCATGGGAAAGTGTTTAGGGTATGGTTGTGCTACAACTATGGGATCCAAAGGTTGACTACATATCTCTCGATAATTATACGAGGGACGGTAGGGATCTATCTGGTCCATACGCGAAGCTAACTGTTTCACCATGGCTTCCAGATTACTAGTTTGCCCACCATATTGGTTCGGTAGGGCATTAATATGAGATTTGTGAACATATGGAGGGACATGAAGATTAGATGCTATATTGCTATTGTGTAAATTGTTGGTAGGAAGGGTGTTATGAAGAAATCTTGAAGTTGTATTATGTTGTATCCCGGATTGTTGAAAATTGGTGTTTGGCTTCATTTTAGGTTTTTGTTGATTTGAAGCATATTGATCAATAGTTTGGCGAAGTAAAGCAGTGAAGGAAGTTTTCTTTTGTGTGGGAATGATTTTAGGCTCAATAACAAGTTCCTTAGGGGGTTGGGTAACCTGTTGTTTTGGCATGTTCTGAATCATAGTGACCATATCTCTATTGGATGGTCCAGCTTTATCACTTTCTTGATCAACAAAGGACAAGGGATTAGTGTGTATGTTAAACATATCTTCCATAGCTGCTTGAGTGTCACTAATTTGTCCTTTATCAATACGAACTGCCATATTAAGAGCACCAATGTTATTATTGAAAAATTTCCAGAAATGATCTAAGTTATCAAAAGCAATAGTTCCATCTAGAGCTATTCTAGGGGACGAGGATCCTTCCTCTTTAAGATTGTCTTCTTGTTCATTGTCTTCACCTAGGTCATCTTCTGGCTGTTCTAGAGTTTCTCCTTCCGGAATTGGATCCTCAGGAAGGACATTTGGGTTTGTAGTTTTGCCTCCCAACCAATCTTCTTCTTCTTGTTCAGTTTGTTTACCATTTCTAAGTTTAGGCATTGTGCTTAAATTTAAATTTCAGAAAATATATATATACTTGTATATATATATATATGCAACAAGGTATATATTTTAATTATATACCTACTATAGTATTTAAAATAAAATGTTTTGGGTTTTTGTTATGTTTTCTATTTTTTTGTTTTTGTAACAATATTATAAAGATAACAAACAACACAATAAATGCAAGAAATAATAATGAAAGCAATGATCTAGTTTTCTATAAATAATTTATAAATGTCATTAATGGGCTCGAGTTCTTCAGGAGTCATGAAGTGTTCTTCTTCAAATTGGAAATTTTCTTTCAAGAATTTAACAAAAAGTGCTATAGTGATATTATCTGTCTCAGACTCTGGTTGGTAGAAATAGAGTTCATGGCAATACTCTCGATATAACATAGCTCGAGGAACTCTCCTCCATATTTCCCTATCCGTAAGAATGACCTCTTGATCTTCTACATGACCTAGGAATTGGTGTATAACAACTGCATTCTCGAGGTATTCCTCGAAGGTGAACAATTCTGAAGACACAAGAGCTCTCCTATAAGCTAACCACCTATGGCAGGCTCTCTGAAGTTCATGATAAAAATGAGTTGATGAGGATCCAGGATCCTATCTAGGGCAAACCTCTTGATTTGTCTAAGTTCGGTTGATCTAGATGAAATGACACCTAGTCTCCTATCAAGTTCGTCCCACAAAGGTTGGTCTCTGTATGTTTGAGATGTACTAAGCATAGAATTAACTTCTATGGCTGCTAATTGGTTTTCAACATTTATAGTAACTGCTAATATTTTCTTAGGAGCTACCATCTAGACATGATATGCAACTTAGTAGTTTTCTAATGATTTTAAATGCATCTATGTTTTTGTTTTTTTTTTTTGTTTTCAAAAGGTTTTAGTTTCACGTCGGGTTCACCAAAATGTATCGCTCCAAATTTTTCGCACCCTTACCTTCAAGCTAAAGGATCCGTGCCCGAAAGGGGGATGGGAAAAGGATGGGATGGTACCTCGGACTGAGAGGCCCTTTGAAGGTCCCGCCTCTCAGGGGAGGGGTATTAAGGTGATTTTTCGACGGATGGTGGGGTTCACCAGGAAACGTTTAGTGGCGTTTCCACGCCTAGGTTGGGAATGTGTTTAATGTGTTTAGTTTTATCTTTAAACATCCAAGTCCTAGGTTTTTCCGAATGAATCTAAGTGTTCTATTATGAAAATGCAAATTAAATAAATACAAAAAATAGATTTGGACAGAAAATAGAAAGAATACGCTAGATTAAAGAACCATACCTGATCCGGATGTCTGATGAAGGTTCTAATTTTTGAAGCAATCCAGATCATCTAGAATTTGACAGATCATCTGAGATCTGACGTGATCATCTGAGATCTGACGAATTCGTCAGAGACCTGCAAACAGAGAGATAGATACAAAATACCATAAATGCAACTATTCTAACAGAGAAAAATGGTGTAAAATGGCAACATAGATGCTAAGGTGATAATCACAAATAAAAATTCAAGTAGATTATGACGTTCTAATGACAAATTATGACTTCATTGTGCACTTAAGCTATATGGGTGAACTCCAAGATGCAGAACAATAAGGAATAATAACAAATTTAACTAAATGCAGGATAAATCAACAAACAAAGTGAGAAAACGCAAACCTTGGGCACTGATTGCCCCCAATGTTGACTGCAATAAATCATCTCGGATTGGTACGAAATCGTCTCGAATTGAACAGGATCGTCTACGACGATCTGAGCTTGCTCCAGCTGAAAAACAATGAAGTTCCTGCAAACAAACTTGGAAAAATACAAATGCAAATGGTGGTTTAAGATAGTCTAATGCATGTAGAATTCATGTTACAGGGAATTTCAGCCAGGGGGAATGCCAAGAGGGGGTCCTAAGGTTAAATAGGCTTAGGAGGGAGGTTAGGAGGTTGGAGATCATCCTAATTTGGAAGATCTCCAATGGGGGAGGTCTCTAACGATGCAGACACGCTTCTGCCCGGATTAGAGACGCCGTTGAAACAGAAGCTAACTATGCACAAATCAGTTTGGGACGAGATCGTCTGGACGTTCTTCTCCAGACGAAATCATCCGATCTGAGGCGATATCGTCTGATCGACGACGATATCATCAAACGGACAAAACAAACTCTAAAAATGGCATCAAAAAATGAGGAAACGGGCAGCAAGCGGTTTGGGAGCGGTTTTGGGGTTAAAATTTGAATTTGAATTATTACTAATGTAATTTTAATTATTTGCTAAGGTTTACTATGCCAATTTTAGGGTGCTACAACACTAAAATCCCTATCCCACTTAAAGACCCTACAATGCTTATGTAGTATTAAAATTAATAATCTTGGGTATGACATTATTGAAAACCTCATTGAAGAAAAAGAAAATAATCCTTTGACTAATATAGTTCAGTTGACTAATCATAAGGATTTACTACATGAGAAGAAATAAACTACAAAGGCTACTCATGATTTAGTGGCCATGAATAAGAGAAGATAGAATTTTCATATTTATTTTTGACTACTAGAATTCCAAGTAAAAGTTTGCATAACTATCTTTTGGATTCCAATATTGTTGGTAATGAAATGCCATATGTTGTTAACAAAGAATTAGAATCGACTCCTACTCACACCAGTAATAAGGTTATTGATGTAGATAGAGGTAGATGTTATTGAGGTACTAAATTAAATTCATAAACAATTGACTATTGAACCTAGGATACAATATTACAATGGTCCTCATATGTTAGATATCCTAGATGTCTATAAATTGTTGTGTAGTTATGATTGGTCTAATACTATGAATAGTGATTAGGCAATCAAGTTTTCAAAAATAGGATCAAGATTGAAGGAATTCATTACTGATCACAAGCATATCAATGAGATTCTGAGCACTAAACTAAACATGGGAGTTTAAACTGTGGTATTAGAAAGTATAATTGAAGGTAATTATTCAATAATAGACACCTCATAGGGTAGACAAAAATCCATTGAAAAATAGTTATGGACATGTAAGTTTGATAAATCAAAGTTTGAGTATGGCAGAGGTGATGGAATTGAATTGAGCTGGTGGGGAGAGATTGGTAAAATGAAAGCTTTCAGTTTTATAGGTCTGGTATTACTATGGGATAAGGTACATGAAATCCAACATGCATCTCCTAAATTACAGTAACCATGTTTGAGATCCTAGAAAATTCAATCACAGTAAGAAATTCTTGTATTATAGTTTGTTCTTTTTTAGACTTTCTTTTGTTCCTTCTTTTGATAAGTTTTTGATTTTATTCAAATTTAGTTTTGTTTTAGATGTTCTTCATAGTCTTTAATTTTTTGGTTTTGTGTTATTTTATTTTGGTTTACTTTTACCCATTTGTTTGATTAGTTAGACTTTGTTATTTTTTCCTTTTATTTTATGGTTTAGTTCCCATTCACATTTTGCCAATTTGTACATATTCCTATAATTGTAGTAGTTTACATAATTTGCAATTGAATATTAGTTTCTCTAAAGGAAAATATACTTAATTAATTGAGGATGAATGACTTGTTTGAAATTTTGTGAAGTTGATGATTAGTGAATCAAATTATTTGATTTTTTCTTTAATTATGGGGCTAAAACAGATGAAATTGAAATGGTGTAACATAATGCTGAAGTTACACACGTATTAACACATTATAATAACTTCAAGGTCATGAATATGAAGTCATATTTATTTTATGATTAGGTGGAAATACATACCATCTACTTATAACCTTATAGATCCCTAACCCAAAAGCACACTCAATATTTGCAATTTATCAATTTACTTCTTTATCAAGAAGGAAAATATTAATAATAGAATGAACTAAAGTTCTTGGGTGATTCAAATAAACTCTACCAAAGCTATAGACACCTGACTGGTAGTAGAGTGATATCTAGAATGGATCAGGGTCATCTCCATCAAAGCAAAAAATGTTTGACTAGCAGTGGAGCAATGCAAAGGTAAATCATTTTTATGAGTGACATCTTTAGTAGCCTAACTTCAAATCAAGTGATAAAATCATGATGGATCTAAATAATGGAACTTAATACATTATCACACTTTGAGATGAAGCAAAATGGAGCATTAATTCTAACCAAAGTTTTTTGAACCCCATTTTCTTAGAATATTACCAAATGACTTGCATTTCATTTGTAAAAAAATAACTTATTTCAAACTAGGTTCTTCATCAAAAATACTCAGGAGTATTTTCCATAAGAGTCACCATTTGTTATTGTCATTGCACAACTTACCCCAATTGGGGACCAACTTGAAATTTTAGCTTTAGTTTAAACTATTGCTTTCTTACATCAAGATTTCAAATTTTGCTTATACCAACATTGCTTGCATTACATATTGCGGAAGACTTATATTTTGGATACAATGAATTAAGTTGAATTTTTTAAATATTTGCATGTCAATGGTATTATTTTAGATTAAATGTTTCAAAAATTGAATTTCAAAAGTTTTTCTAAGGTTCAAAATATTAAATTCAATTTTAGGGTTCTTTAAATTTCATCATATTGCCCTAAATTTACTACAAAATTGAAATTGCCATAAATTTTGATGGAAAACTCCATTCGATGTGATTCAAAACTTGGTGGCAATATGTTGATCCCATCTATACAATGATATCAAATTTTTGGAAGGTTTGATGATAATTTTCTTCCAAAAATAGCAGTTGTTCGAAATAGCTTGTGAATTTCTAATTGAAATATCTCATGATCTACAATGAATTTTTGAGTTTTCTCAATGGATTTGGATACCCATTTGGCCTATTTAGACATCTATATATTTTTTATGAAATTCTAGAAACTTTGGATTTTTTACCCTAATTTTACACTACAAAATTGTTCTAAGCGCCCAATCATACCTTAGTTTCATGGCTTTAATAAGATAAATTTTATTCTACATTAAATCAGGTTTGAAACTAAATTCTTAACAAGTATAAGCATGCCCATGTTTATTGTTTGTAATTATTTTCCTTATCGCCTACTAAATCACCAATTTTCAAATCCTTGTTGGTGCTAAAATTTACATTTGAATTCAAAATATTTCACCCACCAATGGTATCTCACCTTTAAAATTAGCCTAATGGCTAATATATTTCTTCCACCCAAATATCCTAAGATTTATCCTTTAATTTTCTAAACCTTTCAACATTCATGCTAAAAGCTTAAGTCTTAAGCCTAGGGTGTAAACCTCTTTACCTTGTTCATGCACCCCTTTTATTACGCTAAAATTTGAAAATATTTAACTGCAAAAGATTAAAGTTAAAAAGCCTTGGAAGCTTAAATCCTGAGCACCTTCTCACAATCACAAGGTATTCTTAGATAATTAATATGATCTAAGGACATGCACACATAAAAGGAAAGACAACTTGTTCAAGGTTTAAAAGTCAAAATAATCATGCTTCATAAGTCGCCTGCACCTAAAGTCATATCAAGAATAAAATTATTTTTTTAAGGTTCGAAGCCTCCCCTTTGGTAAAGCTCATGCATGTTCTCAAAATCTAACATTATGCACACAATGGTAATTCATCCAAATATATGCATTAAATCATATTTATCAAAGCTTTAAATACCTAGGTCAACAAGGTCAAGCATGATAAAACTCGTGCAACTTGCTAAGATCCAAAAATATGCATGAGAGAGCACATGGGAAAATACATCCAAGGGAACACATCAAAATTCACTTGTCGATCATTAAGTGCATAGGTTTTCAAATTCAAACATGCTAAAATTTATGCATCTTTCTAAAATCTAAGGGTACGCATTAATCAACCCTAAATCTAATAGTATGCACGCACCATAATTTATCATTCGCATTATTTATTGTCTGCCACTAAGTCATAATAATTAAAATTTACCTAAGGTTTTAGTGCAAAAATTTAATGCTAAAGATCTTGCAAGTTCTAAAATCTTAAAGGTACGTATTGATTGACTTAAGATTGTGTGGTACACATTAAAGCTTAGTTGTCACCCTTTAACAAGTCCAAGTCTTTGCAGTCAAAGAGATAAACATTGAGCATATCGATAAAAATGAATGGAGCATAGAGATCAAATTTAAATCCAAGAGCATGCATTCATTTAAAATGCTTGTTATTTAATTTGATGCTATCGCCCTTATGCTAAAAATCATAGCAACTTCATAAACTTCAATGATATTCATGCATCAATTTTTAATATTATGGTACACATTGATCAAAACTTGTTGAACATTAAATATACAAGTCAACTGTCATACATTAAATGTAGTGCATATCTCTAGAACTAAGTGGTCCGCATTAATCCTGGCAAAACCTCATTGAAAATGTGTGATATGTGTTAATCCTCACAAAGGATTAATTAAAAAAAAATGGTGGCCTACATCAACTTATATAGTTGGGGGGTGTAGACACCAAAACCTAGGCATCCACAAAATCACATTTTCTACCCCATATCAAATCTTGCATAATAAAGTTATATGCCTAAGTTTAGACTTAGGTATATAAATCCTACACATTATCCTATTTTCCAGATTTATTAAATCTAGAAAATCGGCCTAGGATACCCTGCCTACCCACTAGATATGTGTTTTATCCACCTCACCAGCACTCCTTACCGCATCTCATACATCCTTTTTCCCTTTATCCCTCACATGGGATAACCCTTACACCTCACTCCACTTGCATCCACCTCACCCCAGTTAAGTGAGATACCTTGGGTGTCTTATTATAACTGCCCCCTCCATTTGGTAGCCCTAGATTACCACTTGGTAATCTCACTTGCCACCTCTCATTTCCCTCCAAAACCCTAAGGATACTATAAAGGCACCTTCACCCCATTCACCAAGGGATGCTGAGCATTCATACCATCAAGTTACCAAAATAGTACACAATAACTACACGTATCACAAGGAAATTTGATATCCAAAGCCTAGAGGTCATTTTTGGAAGTAATCTACCACTTAGCCAGAATCGCCCATCCACAGTTTCATAGTTATAACCACACTTTCATGGTTCCTCCACTACTCATCCACAGTTAGCTAGTCACCACCGTGCATCTATGATTTCTCAGAGCCAAACACAAACACAACAAGAAGATTAGTAAAATGGACTTTTAGCAAGGTATTTATTTAATGTTTATTTTGTATTTCCTGCACATATCATTTTAGTTTATACGCATTTAGTCTTAGGGTTTTTTTGGTATCTATAATTATTTAGATCAATAGGTGCTACTGACCCCTTCTTTGTTGGCATTTTATGAATGTGCAGGTTGCAGGTATATTGAAGGCTATTGCAGTAGTGAGTAGTCCACCAGTGGATATACAAGCCCACTCCCAATTTTGGTTGTAGCAGAGGAGATTGAAGACACCACTTGCATTTATGCGCCAAAGATATTCCATTCCTTTGGCCTTATTTGTAATGTCATGAAGTAAGAAAGCATTGTAATATGACCCCTCATACCTTAGGGTAAATTATTGTGAAAGAAAAGGATGCAAAGGCTCCTGTGTATTCTAATACAAATTTAATATGAAAGAAAATTGTTTCATTACAATCACGTGCGTCTTCATTGTTATTTGCTTAGTGTTTTCTTTATTTGCATACAAAATAGCAGTCATAGTGGGGCCCCCTAAGGGTTCTATTTATTGTTTTCTTAAATTAATTGACTAATCTATGTTTATATGGTTGCAAGTTTTTGGAATTCAAGCATGCAAGGATTCAATATCGAGATCGATAGATTTGAAACCTGTTACTTTTTGGCCCTACTACTAAGAAATCATGCACATGTGGTTACAAACTTAGGAATGTGCACTGATGGTTGAAAACCAGGGCAAACACAAACCCATGATTATGGATCTGTAAAATTATGTACCAGTGGTTGGAGCTTGAGGAAACATGCCCTGGTGGTTGTAGCACTGTGAAACCATGGATTGATGGTTGAGTACACTAGAAGGAGTGACAAAAGGAACATAGGTTTATATCCCTACACTTTCCTTTCCCTACTTTCATATTTAATATTACATCTAGGCTAGATTAGGAGACCCCTTATTTGCATTTAGGATCTTTGGATTAGGTATATTCATATTCAAAATTAAAAAAAAAATCAAAGAATATGCATTTTAAGTTAGATAGCAAAGCATGTGCATAGCCTGATTAGCAATAATCTAGGCATTTTTAGGGTTTGAGCCTATGCTGCCCTTGTTTTTTTATTTAGATAAAATCATGTATCCGTGGTTGGTATATCCTAAAAATGCATGTACGATTGGTGAACTGCATAAATATGGTTTACCAAAACCAACCGCCCACCCATGGTTGATCCTGATAATAGAAAGTGACTAGATCTTGCTCGAAGTTAGCAACTTCATCCCCTAATTTGTCTTGTTTAATGGTACCTATTTCATGATTTTTGCATTAGGCATTAAAATAGAATTACATAGTAATTTTGCATTCTAAAATAAATAACAAAATCTCACACACTCACATGAACATTAGACAAGGTTGGACTTCATCACCAATCCCCAATAGATATTATTTACGTGTTTGTGTCCAAGATTGGATCCAAGCACTATCCTATTCGTGGAATAGAGTAGGCATTTCTCTTCGAAGGGTGTATAACTGACCATGATGTGCGGGGTATGGACCGATAGGACCTAGGCTCCCTCATCGAATTTGGGTTTCATCTCCAAGTCCTAGTGGGTTTCGTAACTCTAACTTCATCACCAGGTTGCATGTGAGAGCATCTAGGTGAAATGCTAGAATAATTTTAGGGAAAACTTTTACAAAATGATTTTTCTTTTTCTTTTTACCAAAAACCTCAAAACTAAAAAAATATAAAAAATTCTAAAAAATAAAAAATTCCAAAAAAAAAAAAAAATCAAACTCTGCGTAGACTTAGGAACACAAACCTTGTTTTTTTCTTTTCTCTGAGTTATGTCTTGCTTTGTACTTCCATCACACATACACTTGCATTTTACACCTCATCCTATCTGTAGCATATGATAACAACCCATGGTCAGGCTAGAAGGTTAGCCTTAGTTCAAAGCCAATTATCTTCTGGTAGGGTACCTAGGAATAGATATTTGGGGATATATTATTATATTGTATAAGGGTTGGCATGGGCCACACATAACCCAAGGTTGATTGTATTATAATATTATATTATATTATATTATATTATATTATATTATATTATATTATAATATAATATTAGTAGTAGGATCTCCAAAGTAGAATAAGAATATGGATATATAAAGAAGAGATATTTGTCATTGTAATGATTCATATCATTGAAGAAGAATCTTATGTAATTGTCGTGCCCACAAAGTGGCCTCTCATCTTGGGAGATCTTGTGGAGTTATTCCTTCCTTAAGGATTATTATTGGTTTTGCCCTACCTTAAGGGTATTATCTATCTCTCTCTCATTTGTGGATTGTTATTGTGGATAATGTATTGTGGATGAATGATTTGATATTTCTGCATATTGGTGAATGGTTCATGTTTAATAATAATAAGTTATGCAAAAATATATTGTATAAGGGTTGGCATGGGCCACACATAACCCAAGGTTGATTGTATTATAATATTATATTATATTATATTATAATATAATATAATATTAGTAGTAGGCTCTCCAAAGTAGAATAAGAATATGGATATATAAAGAAGAGATATTTGTCATTGTAATGATTCATATCATTGAAGAAGAATCTTATGTAATCGTCGTTCCCACGAAGTGGCATCTCATCTTGGGAGATCTTGTGGAGTTATTCCTTCCTTAAGGATTATTATTGGTGTTGCCCTACCTTAAGGGTATTACCTATCTCTATCTCATTTGTGGATTGTTATTGTGGATAATATATTGTGGATGAATGATTTGATATTTCTGCATATTGGTGAATGGTTCATGTTTAATAATAAAAGTTATGCAACAAGTGGTATTAGAGCAACGATTTTGGCAAAATGGGGATTTTTGTGTGAAACCCTAGAATTAGGGCAATTTTTTTGGAAAAAACATCTCATCTTTCAGGAGCCATATCTCTGGGCAATTTTATCTGATTCAAGCGATTCTTGGATCACATTGTGTAGAATTTGAAGAGCTTTAAAATGATTGGTCATATGATGGAATCTGAGAAGTATTGAGGGAGATACGACCTTTTGAAGTTAGTATCCAGAACAAGGATAGTGACAAATTTCACAGATTTTTTGTGGAAAAATGTCTCATCTTTCAGAAGCCATATCTCTACGAGATTGTATCCGATTTAGGCGATTCTTGGATTCGTTGGTGCAGAATTTGAAGAGCTTTAAAATGAGTGGTCATATGAAAGAATTCGAGCAGTATTGAGAGAGATACGACCTTATAAATTCAGTCATATGGAATAAGGGTAGAAACGAATTTTCAAGTCACAAATTTTTCAAAAGACGAAATTTGTTTATTTTGAGTAAGAAAAGCAGTTGCACTTTATTTTGTTTGGAAGAAAAATGGTAGATCTAGTTGTCTATGTGGAATTTTAGCTTCAAATCAGTGGAAACATATTTATTTCCATAAAACCGTAGTTTGCATTAGGGCATGATATTTATTTTCATGAAACCCTAGATTTGCATTATCTGGAGGTGAACTTATGGAGCTAGAAATATTTTTTGGAGAAGATGATATTGATGTTAGGGAATGGTGGAATACATTTAGGTCTCCATATCATAATATTTCTTTTGAGAAATCCTTCTTGGATAGTTTTAAAGGGAAAGCTTTGTCTTGGTGGATAAAATTTTGTAAAGAAAGGAATAATGAATATACTTGGGATGAAATAGAGCATGAATTCTTGAGTATATGGGATCCATATTATATAGATTACCTAATGGATATCATCGAAGATGATGAAAAGAAACTACAAGAAACTCAAAATGAGCGGAATGCAATAAAAGGAGAATGTGAAGTTTTAAAGAAACAGAATGAAGACTATGAAAAAGAAATAAAATTACTCAAGAAGAAAGAGGAAAAGGTCAGGGAAGATAAAAAAGATGTCAGTATGCAGATAGAGGAAACCATACCTTTGGTAGAAGATAAATTAGAAAATGGACAAAGGAATTTGTTTGAATCTAAAAAGTCTATTATGCAGGTTCATGGAAGCATTCAAAAGGAACAAGTTATTATTTCCATTGACCCTGGTAATAGATATAATTTTATTAATATTGCTTTGGCTAAGAAGTTGCAAGTTCAAGCAACAAAAATCAAGGACATACAACTAGAGGGTGAGAATGTTCAGATTTTTGAAGATTTAAAGATCACCATGGATAAATATGTTTTACATTCATATTTCTATGCTATTGAGATGGATGATAAGGATATTGTTCTTGGTTATCCTTGGTTAGATTCTTTGGGTACTGTTAACATTAATGTGCAAAAGAAGTTTATGAAGTTATGGTACAGGAAAAAGAAGATAACATTACTCAGCTTAAAGAGCAGGGATCCAAGGAAAATCAAGAAGCGGTTGTAGAGAAACAAATTGAAGAACCTAAAACAAAATCCAAGAAGGCCGTAGCAGCAAAAGAGTCCATGGAAGAAGTAGCAAAAACTGATTCAGTGGAAATAATAGTAACAGAGTCCTAAGAAGCTTTGATAGAAGAGCACAGGGACACACCAAACAAAGAGAACATGAAAGAACAATGTGTAGAGGAATTTAAAATAATGGAGCCAAATTTTGAGAAGTCAAAGAAGGTAGAACATCAAGTAAAGGTTGCACCATATCGACATCCACACCACCATGAGCGAAAACAATATTGGAGACATGGTTCAAGGCAACAATATTATGGTTCTACATGTAATCAGTAGGGCACCAACTATGGCAGTGTTTGGAAAAGAAAGCATAGTGATCATGGTTTTCAGCATGGTTCATCAGCATCAAGGAACAAGTGGACCCATCATTCAAGTTATCAAAATACAACGAGCGAAGCGTGGAGCCAATGAAGCAGATTTGGATACTCAAGTAACAAAATGGCGTACCAGCATCATCAGGTTTCACTTGGATGGATGGATGATCGAGATTGGTACCAATTGCTAACATTGCTTAGAAAATCATTCTATCAGATTTCTTCATATGTTTCAAGGACAAAACATTTGTAAGGAGGGTGGCATGGTAGGGTACCTAGGAATAGATATTTGGGGATATATAATTATATTGTATAAGGGTTGGCATGGGCCACACATAACCCAAGGTTGATTGTATTATAATATTATATTATATTATATTATAATATAATATAATATTAGTAGTAGGCTCTCCAAAGTAGAATAAGAATATGGATATATAAAGAAGAGATATTTGTCATTGTAATGATTCATATCATTGAAGAAGAATTTTATGTAATTATCGTGCCCACGAAGTGGCCTCTCATCTTGGGAGATCTTATGGAGTTATTCCTTCCTTAAGGATTATTATTGGTGTTGCCCTACCTTAAGGGTATTATCTATCTCTCTCCCATTTGTGGATTGTTATTATGGATAATATATTGTGGATGAATGATTTGATATTTCTGCATATTGGTGAATGGTTCATGTTTAATAATAAAAGTTATGCAAAATCTTCTCCCATGAATCCATCTCAGTCAGGTCAGGTCCCTAACACTTCAATGGTAGGACAAGGTAGTGAATTTATGGCTATCTCCCAAAAATTGAATGCAGGGCCTTCTTGTAGTGCGCCCATATCGAACATATATGTCATGCATAGGGCTACCCATACCGCTATTCCTAAGACCCCTAGGAGTGAGCCATTTATGCCAATGGATGGTCATGTCATGTACATAGACATGGCCACCATTAGGTAGTACCTAAATACAACTAGTATGGTCTTTTTATCATTGCCATCACTTACCATTCCACTTCATACCATACCATCATTCCATTAGGAAGTCACCTTCCCACACCTGTAGTAGTCTAGCCAAACCTTCATGAATCCACTTTTTGAGCACACTACTATCACCAGTCTATAACCATCCACCATAATATAATAAATACTACATAATCATACCAAATCAATAGGCCATTTGCACCAATCCCATTTATGAATCACCCATCAATGTTGCTTTGCAAATCCCTATGTCCATTCCATCCACAACACCCATAGGCACCATGATTCATAACCCCCCTCCTTCAATGATAATGTAATTTACCACTTACCCACCACTTACATCCACTACCATGGTTACCACACAACCTGCTTGATCATCCACATCATACATGGACATACCCTCCTTGTCTATGATTGTCATGTAGCAAGCCTTCTTGCAATTACAACAGATGATCCTATATAGTGCTAATAAAATCGTTAATATTGATCCACTACAACAATCATAGAGAGTAAACTAGAAAACACCACCTATATCTCAATATCATAACTTTTTCACTCAAGATCCATCTTGGGTGATGCATCCCCCAACCACCATAGTTGCTAACCCATATCATTAAGTGTATGCTAACCCTTCAAGTCAGCATACTATCCTACCTTTATCACATTATCACTATCAAATCCCTCATCAGCAACCATACCACCATCCACTTCATGCTAATAGCCCCCATCATCCAAACCCTACCAATGGTGCATAGTATTACCAGTAGAAGTAAGCAAGCCAAGGTTTTAACCCTATAGAAGACCCTAAGTTCTAATTCTTGTAGAGCCAGATTGATAGCCTTGCCATGTAGAGACCAAGTTTGCAGTACCAAAAGCCCACCTTGAGGAAGCTACTCAATTAGCCGATCCATGCTTTAGTACCTGGATCACCTTATCTAGATGATTTTTAGGTATCGCAGTTTGATAAATTTAAGGGGTATGAGGACCCTTAACAACATGTGACTAGATTTATTAACACTTGTTTCAAGATCATAAAAAATGATGCACTTATGCTCCACACATTTCCTCAGACACTCAGAAGAGAAGCCCAGGATTAGTACAACCACTTATCACATCAGAGTGTTTACACTTTCGAGCAACTCACAAACCAATTCCTGGAGCAATTTGCCTTGAATGTTAGAAAGAAAACTACATTGACCGATCTACTTAGCTTGAAGTAATATGATGATGAATCGGTCCATGATTTTGGTAACCATTGGAGGGTAGTTATGGTAAAATTACCATTCTACCTCCCCATGATAGAGCTAACAAGAATGTTCATGAAGAGTTATGCCAAGCCCATATCTTTGTTGCTACAGTTGCAAAAGTACCAAATATTTGAAGAGGCACTTGCCTAGGCCAGAGTGATAGAGGAAATAAAGATTCAATAGGGCAAGATTAAGCCTAAGAAAAGAGTGGTAAAATAAGAACCAAAAGGGAAATAACCATGGCTAGTCCAAGACTGCATAGGTTAATAAAGAAATCTTGGGCCAACCGTCACAGCTAATTCAAGATGCCCAAGTTTAGATATAGCAACCCCAACATCAACAACAACAACCACAACAACTGAATTATCAAGTGGTTCCACCCCCATAGTAGGTACAAAATCAAACACAACCTACACAAAGGTAACAATGTCATTTTAAGCCCAAATTCAATTACACCCTGCTATTCAATCCTTATTCATCTATTTTCCAAAAGTTGCATGCGATACAAATGTTCACATTGCTAGAGGTAAAACCCAAATACCTGAATAAGCCAAATATAAAAAGCTACAAAGAGCATTTATTTTACATATTCCATTGGTAAAATGGGTATGACATCAAAAATTGCCATGGGTTTAAAGGTATTGTGCAAGATTTATTAGAAGTGGAGAAGATCAAAGTCAATAACCCATTAGCCCAACCTAATCATAACCTTGGGATATACCTGACACCTTTACCTCATCATGAGGCAAGTCAACAAGTAGCGGGAGCATCAACCTCTACAGTTTCTCCCAACTAGGTTAATCATGTGTTGTAACTATACCAAGGTTTTCTAGGGGCCATAAGTATAGTTACCCATGGTCAAAGATAAAAAAATTGCACAACCCAAGTAGCACAAGCTCCTCCAACATAACCTAGTGTGCCCATACAACTAGGACCATCAATTCCACCACTTCCCATCCACAATTCAAATCATCCATCTCATCCCATCATTACCTTGAGAATCTAGTTGACACAAAGTTTAAAAATGACATTAGCAAAACTATCAATATACGAGCTAATACAACAATCTCCCCCACATCATGAGGTATTTATGGAAATTCTAAAATCCATCGAAGTGTAATCAGAAGACCCTAACACCTTGTAACACCCTAAATTTGACACAAAATAATTTGCATTAAAGACAAAAATATCCAAAAATTAACTCAAACAACTTTGTAGCTTGTTACCTCGATTTTTGTGCCTTCTTGATGAGATCGGGTAAAACTGACGAGATCGTATGTATGATATTTTATATCGTACATATGATCTTGCCCAAAATAGAAAACTCAAAGTAGCAAAATTATAAACTAGTTACAACACTTTTTGTCTTTACCTATGCAACCGTGCATCAGTTACGGGATCTGATCCACCGATCAGTCCCAACTTGGAAGGAGTTGCAACCTATTATATTTTTAGCCTATTTTTCCCTACTGCTTCATCCTATTTAATCAAGCATCCCTCCACTCGAATTCCTCCTAACTCCACAACATAATTTGTGCATTTGAATCATTGTAATATTTGCATTAGTCCTAGTTATTTTTTGTTTTCTGTAGGATAGGAAGATACGATCAGGTATCGAACGATACGATCAGTGATCTAAGTGTACGATCTTGCCTTGTTATATGTATAATTTTGTTTTTGCTATGCGGTATTGCTTGTAGATCACTTGGGGGCAAATACAAGTGTTGGTTTGCATCTCTTAACCTCTCATTTGCATATTTATCATTTCTCATTGCATACAATATTAGATTTAATATTTTTCATTCCTGGAGTTCACCAAACTACATTCACTTGCATATTTCATCTAGCTTAAGGCATATACTTGTAGATATTTGTGTTTAGGCATTCAATAGTTTATACTTAATTTGATTTCTATCTAGCAAAGTCTGTAGCATATCCTAGTTCTTTTTTTTTGCACTCTATTCATGAAACTGTAGGTTTTTATCAAGATCAGATGGTACGATCGTAAATCATACATACGATCTTGACCAAAATTTTGCCTTATTGCATACGATCTTGTCTTCTACAAAGAATTAGAATCTTCATCAGACTTTCAGATATAGTTCTAAGTTTCAAATCACTTTTTAAGCATTGCATTGTTCATTAAAGCTTTATTTCTATTGTTTGTTGTTTGCATATGAATCAAAATTGCATATAGTTTAGCATAGTTGCATATTGGCCAAAAAATAGGTGATTGTGATAATTTAAAAGGAACACATCAAACAAAATCCAAAACCTAGGCATGGAAACTACCATAAAATATTTCTTGTGAACCCTAAACAATTCATCAAAAAATCACCAAAGAAGACACGAACTCAAGTCTCTCTTCGAGGTGTAGACCTATCATTCTCCCATTCCCCTTCGAGGTGCGGATACATTAGCCTAAAGGAAATAAGTGCAAGAATTTTAGACCTAAATTCTTTGGTGAACCTCACATGAAAAACATTAGGCATCTTTCTTTCTAATTTATAAAACACAAAAAAGCATAAAATTTACAAAACATAAAACCAAAATAAAACCAAAAATCAAACAAGGTCATTAGTTAAATTTGCACATTTTAGTGAATTTCATAGATGGTAGATTACAATAGTAGAAGAGTTGTACTCATAAACATTAGGGTATTGTTATCAACACAAGAAATTTCTCAAATAGTTGAAAACTCAAATCCCCCATTCGAATAACAGTGGACTGAACTCTAGAGAAGATTAGAAATCATAAAAATCAAAGAGCCTATGCTTAGACAAATCATAAGATTTGACTTATCTAAAATCCTAGATCCCGATAGCACCTCTCACTAATTTGACATTCAAAGGGCATGTGATAGGTGGCTAGTAGATAAGAGATTCAATATCTCCTCACGTATTTACACCTTTGATGATTACCTTGAAAATGTTGTAATGGTACATAAATTTCTAGCACACGTATAAGATCAAGAAATTGTTCTAGAAAATAGGAGAAGATTTTATAAAGCTCCTAGGGCTATTCATTACTGTGAATATTGTCATGAGCTATACTTTCGTATATCGGATAATGAAGTTTATTGCATCACTATAGCCCATTTCATAAAATTATTAAAATCCAACTTTTAGTTTGAGGAAGAACACTATATGACACCAAAGGAACTTGAACCCATTAATGATATCTATAGACTCTTTCAGGAAGACTAAGATATAATATTTAAGGCATTATAACTTATGTTTTTTGCTTTGTTTCAAAAACATAAAAAACCAAAAACATAATATATATTTACATATTTGCATATTTATTTAGGTATATATATAACATATATACCCCAAAAATTTTAAGCATTTATATAGTATATATACTTGCAAGATAAAAAAAATATTAAAACCAAAATGCCCAAAATTTTGAGAAATGGTAAACAAATAGATACTGATGAACAAGACCAAGAAAACATTGATGATAGGGTAATCATTGAAGATTATGTACCTTCAGAATATGAAGGTGATAATGGAGAGGATGAAATAGAAGATCCTGATAAACCTACATTAGATGAAAAATGAAATATTAAATTTGAGTCTCTTAGCAAATTTACCCAATTTATAAAAAACCACATAGAAGAGTTTAATAAAGTAGTAAAAATTGATAATTCAGGAGGTGATATGGAATTAGCCTTAGCAAATGATTTTTGGATAAATATAAATCCATTATCACACATGAATTCAACAAACCAAGATAATGATCAAGTAGGACCATCTAATCAAAACATGATACCTTTAAAACAAAATGTTCAAAAACCAATGGCACAATCATTTAAAATTTTTGCTAGTAATACCAAAACAAATCCTAAACAACAAAAACAACCATTTACATCCATTTTATCTCAAGCTCTTAATAAAAAAATGTCAAATCAACAAAAATCTAAACAAGTGCAAAATACCAATCATCAACAAAAAGTTCAACAAAATCAGCTTCATAACACTTTGCACAACAGTATTTCAGTTGGAAATCCATACACAACAACACCAACTTATCAAAGATACAAAAACATGGTGCAAAAAAATAAATTTGGTGGACAATCATATGGTCTTGAAGACATAGTTAAACAATTAGCTTCAAGACTAGATCAAATAGATCCCTACCGTCCCTCATATAGTTATATAGAGATGTGTAGCCAACCCTTGGATCCTATTGTGGTTACCCAACCATACCCAAAATATTTTCCTATGCCTGTCCTCATGATATATAAAGAAACCTAAGATCCTATTGAGCATCTTTGCATGTTTAGGATGACATGTCATGATATTTCTCATGATAACTTGTTGCTAAAAATGTTCCCTAAAAGTCTTGGAGGCATGGCTCTAGAATGGTATTATCAACTACCTACAATTTCTTTGATGAATTTTGAAGAGACAACAGATATGTTTGTCCACTAATTTAGTGCCTATATAGAGAGGCATGTGACCATTAAGGATTTATACAATTTGAAACAAGGTAAAGATGAGTTTTTTGCTAAATTTTTAACTAAGTGGAGACAACTCTTAGGCAAACTACATTTTGCATTACCTCATCATGAAATGTTGGACATATTTATTGGTAATTTGCAAGAACAACTATCTTATAAGCTTTCTACTACTACAATAACCTCATTTTATCAAGCCATTGATCTAGCTATGAGGGTAGAAGATGCCCTCATTAGAAGAGGATAATTTAAGAAGAAATATGAAGATAAAATTTCTAAAAATAAATATAAGAATAAGCAAGTTCTGGGTGATGGATTTATTGATAGCAAAAACAAATAAAATGTTAACCTTACTAAAACTGTAAAGAAATTTGTATTGAAAATCCTTGATAATACACCAAGAGAATTTACAAGATTAAATCAACCCTTAACTATGATTTTACCTCAATTATTGGAACAAGGCTTGATACGGTTACCTGAGGTAAGACAACCATATACCACTGCAGCTAGATATAGGGCTGATTTACATTGTAATTTTCACCAAGTAGATGGACATTCTACAAATTCTTGTAAAATATTAAAGCATATGATACAATATTTGATTGATAAAGGTAATATGGAAGTACAACAATTCCCTGCAAATAATAATACCCAAAAACAAAAAAATCAAAATACAAATCAAACCTAGATATTTTTCAACATCCCTTACCTAAGTATGGTAAAGAAGCAGTAAATCAAGTACATCATCACAATGTTCCTCATCCAAACTGGTATGTAGGAACCATTAGTAGTTTTTTACCACAACAATATTTGCAAACCTCCTATGCACCTACTTTATCTATAGTCACAACTAGACCAATACAATATTTTTAATCTTCATCTTCAGAAGATACTAAAAGTGACACATAAAGTGAAATAGGAAGTGAACTAGACATTACGTCAAATAGTTCTAAGTTTGAATGAGATCAAGTTACTCCCATCACAAATTTATCAGTTTCAAAAGAACCATTCCCTAGGAGAATGACCATTCGACCATAATCTCAAAAAATACATACAAATGAACAAGCAAAAAATGCTAGACCTCATTTTGGTTATTTACGAAATAATAATGTTGTGGGTACTATTGGAGCCATTACTAGACAGCAAATCCAAAATCAAAATTCTCAACCACAAACTCAAACTCAAAATGAGAAAACAACTCCATTTGTATTAAAGACACCAATAAAAGAGAATAATATATCAAGTTCACAACATAAATTTCCTTATGATATTAATGAACAACTAGAAAATATCACAGCCAGAATCTCTCTTTTGGATATTTTGAGAACTTTATCTATCCATAGAGAAGAAATAATGAGTACCTTAAGTAAAATTATAGTACCGAAAAACATAGAACCTGATGCTATGGTTAATGTTGTAAGCTCTCATGGAACAAATTACATAGATTTTTTAGATAAGTATATTCCTCCTCAAAGCATGTATAGAGATAATCCTCTATACATCACATCATTAATTGGAGATGTAGGTGTCAAAAGAATTTTAATTGATAATAGATCATCATTTTATTTGGTAATTAAGGAAATTTATATTAATATTGGATTTTATAGGTTAACCCAAAATATTTTACAAAATACAACCATATGCTGGTAATACGGATCCTTGCCTTGCTAAGGATAACCTATCCTCTACTATTGCTAACTTTTTCTAGACCCATGGTGAGCCAACCCAAGAACTAAGGCAAACCTACCCACTGCACCTTACAAATAGATACCCATGGAGCTTACTTCATAGCTCTCATATGTGAAATACTCCAAGGACACATCCTTGATAGACCACACAAGCTATGACAAATGACTATAACAAAAAGGAAAACATCCTTTGTACAGATACAAGTCCAAAATTTGTGGAAAAATTTAACCATAATGCACTGACAAAAACAAAAAACAAATCTATACAGGGATCCAAAGTGGATGAGCTAGGTCTCCTCCTCCTCTTCGTCAGGGTCCTTGACCTTGTCGTCCTCTTCATCATCTGAATCCTATACGGCCATGACCAGCTTATTACTTTGGTAGCTGTCATTGAAGAACACCTTGGTGAGCATCTCCTAAAACTCATGCATTTGTTGAATAATGTTAGCCAATGTGTTTAGCACAAAAAATTTGAGAACCATGATAGAGGTGTCAGGTTCTTCATCCCTAGTATCACTTGCTATAGCCTTTCCTTTACCTAGAGTCTGCACATATGACTTTTTTCAAATATTTGGATTTAGAAATGAAGATCTAAAAAGGACTAAAATGATTATTAAAGCATTTAATGATGAAACTCAAGAAACATGTGGAGTGTTATCGATTTAATTGCAATTTGATCCAAGGATTTTATATATGACTGTGTTTGTTGTACATTATCCTGCATCATATAACATACTTTTGGATCAACCTGATGCAAGCGGTACCCTCTACATTACATTAGTGTGTTAAGTTTAAATTTAAAAATCAACTAGTTACTATACATGGTGATCCTATACCATTTGATATGTGTGCCATGGAAGAACCAATAGGAGTTCCATTTGTCCTACTATGTCATCAACACATCCTAATCCACCTTCATCATCTAAAACTACACCATATAAATCTACAACTAAAGAATATAGTCCCTCTACTTCATATCCTACTTCGGATGAAGTGTTTCCAGATTTATCTTTGATACTCACAAATTCATAACAAAATAATAATTTTACCACTCAAGACTCCCTAGTGTTAGCTAAATTATGGCCATCTCCCCAAACTATGGGCTTTCCATGAAATTTGGAAAGTATTTATCATGTTGGGAGTTGTACCTTTGTCTATGTAGGGTATGATTATGAAAAAATTAATATTGTGAGTGTCACAATTGATCAAAATGGGTTTGCTAAATGTTACTTTTCTAATGGATATATAAAATCAAAACAAATGATGTGTGACATGGGTTATAGAGGTAAAGGTTTAGGACCTCTTGAAAATGGAATACAAGAACCTTTAGAAGTTGAAGAATGGCTTGCCCAATGTGGTATTAGCTACATTTCTACAAAAATCCAACCATTCCCATTTACGAATGATGATCACCTTATAACATATCAAGAATATCTAGCACAAAAAGAATTTTTTAAACCAAGTAGAAGTATATATTCTTGTAATATGTTATCAATAGCATACCCAGACATGATTGTTGAACTAGATGAATATTTAGAGGGAGATATATTTCATGATATTTCTCTTGCTGAAGTTTTAAATAATAAATTTTTCTTCAATGGGTCTATACCATCTATAGCCCACGTAGAAGCATCCACTCCTCAAGAAGATTTACCAAAATTAACCTTAAATGAATTACAGGAAATGGGGGTGTCACCAGCACCACCTGAATTTGAAAGAGAATCAAATATTGTGGTAGAAAATGTTTTACAAGTTAACATTGGGACAGAGGAGAACCCTCGCATGGTCAAAATTGGAGTAGAATTAAGTGAAGAAAGATAAAAATAATATATAGAATTTCTCATAGAGTATGTTGATGTTTTTTATTGGACATATGTGGATATGCCAGGCTTAGATCCTTCTGTAGTAATGTACCATATAGTAGTGCACCTTGATACAAAACATGTAAAGAAAAAACTTAGGAAAATGCATCCCAAAGTAGTACTGCTAGTTAAAAATGAGTTAGAAAAAATTTTGAATGTAATTTTTATCCAAGCTATTGATTATGCTGAGTGGATATCAAATGTTGTTCCAGTAGCCAGAAAAGAAGCTACTAAAGTTAGGTTTTATACTTATTTTAGAGACATTAATGATGCATACCCTAAGGATGATTTCCCTCTACCTAATATGGATCAAATAGTATATTTTATAGTTGGGAGTGGGATATTATCCCTCATGTATGGTTTTTCAGGATACAACCAAATCAGAATAGCTCCTAAAGACCAACCCAAAATAGCTTTTATTACACCTTGGGGTACCTTTTGTTGGAAAGTCATACCTTTTGGTTCAAAGAATGTAGGAGCATCATATCAAATATCTATGACATACATATTCCATTATATGATGTATGATATTCTACATGATTATGTAGATGATATTATAGCTTGTTTACCTAAATAAGAAGAGCTTATCAATGATTTATGAAAATTGTTTGATATATTAAGAGAATATTTTATTCACTTAAATCCTAACAAATGTGTATTTGGAGTTAAATCAGGAAAATTGTTAGGGTTTATTGTTTCTACACATGTTATAGAAATAGATCCTCTTAAAATTAAAGCTATCCTTGATATGCCACCACCTAAAAATATATCAAAATTAAGAAGTGTACAAGGTAAATTACAATCTATCCACCATTTCATTGATAAATTTATGGATAAAACATGACATTTTATTTAATTACTTAAGAAAAATATCCCATTCCAATGGGATAAGGAATGTTAGGAAGCTTTTGAGAGTCTTAAATAGTATATTCTTACCTCTCAAGTGCTTGTTCCTCCTAGACTAGATTGCCCATTTATTTTATATATTTCTAGTTTGGAACTTGCACTTGGAGCTATGTTGGCTCAAATTGATGATGAAAAGAAAGAATGAGCCACATATTATATAAGTAGAACATTAATAATTTATGAAACCTACTATACTCCATTAGAAAAACTTTGTTTTTTTGTTGTATTTTCTATGCAAAAGTTGCATCATTATATGCTTAGTCAGAAAATATTTGTTATAGCTAAGTTTGATCCAATTAGGTACTTGATGAGTAGACCTTACTTGTTAGGGCACACAACTAAGTGGGTTCTTGCTTTGAGTGACTTTGAACTTACGTTTATCGGCCAAAAAATTATTAAAGGCCAAGTTATAGCTGATCAGTTAGTTGTTGCACCTTTATAGTCTACTCACCCTATATAGAATTTCCTGATGAGTGCCTTAACTTAGAAGAATATTTTCCTGAGTCATGGTCTTTGTATTTTTATGGAGCTATATGTATGAGTGGTGCAAGTTCTGGTATTATATTAATATATCCACAAAAGCACCTTATCCCTTTGTCTTTCAAATTACAATTTGTCTATACTAATAATACTACAAAGTATGAAGCTCTAATCCTTGGGTTATGAGCTGCTTTAACCTTAAATATTAAGATATTATTAGTCTTTAAAAATTCTCAACTTTTGATAAATCAAATCAATGAATTTTAAAAGACAGGAGATGAGAAGCTATACCCTTATAAGGAGTATGTTCTTAAGCTTATTTCATTTTTTGAGAAAGTAACTTTATAAGCCATCCCTCACACTAGCAACTGTGTCGATGATGCCATGGCTGTAGCTGCTTCTTTGTCACCATTGGAATTGAATGATGAGTATGATACTATCATTATTCACCAAATCCAAGAAATTGTATCCTCTAATTCATGTATAGAACCATTATATGTGTTTCTGATTAATGAAACAACCCTAGAACCTTGGTACATAGATGTATTTAATTTTTTCCAAAATAGAACCTTCCCAGCAGGATTAGATAGAAACCAACGTAGGTTATTACGTAAGTGAGATGTTCTCTTTGTAATTATTGGTAATACCCTATAAAAAATATCCTTGAGGACACTTTAGTGGAAGTACCATTGCTAAGAAACTCCTTCGAAGGGGATATTTTTGGCTTTCCATGAAAAAGGATGCTAATGATTATGTACATCATTGTGACAAGTGTCAAAGACATGCAAACCTAATTCATGCTCCTGCCCAAGAACTTCAAGCTATTTCATATCCTTGGCCCTTCTCTAAATGGGGTTTAGATATTATTGGTAAAATTAATCCTATCTCAACTGATGGTCACAAATTTATAATAACAACAACTGAATATTTCACAAAGTGGGTAGAAGCTATGCCATTATCTTCTTGCATAGGAGTCCAAGTTTTTAAGTTTATCTTTAATCAAATCATATGTAGATTTGGAATTCCATCAACTCTCATCTTAGATAATGGAACATGTTTTAAGAACAAATACATTAAGAAATTATATCAAAAATACAATATTCAACATCAATGGTCTACTCCTTGTTATCCACAAGGAAATGGCCAGGCTAAAGCTTCAAATAAAACCTTAGTCAAAATCCTAAAAATATTGGTTAATAGACCAGGCCATGACTGGTACATGAAATTATATCCTACCTTATGGGCCTATCGAACTAGCGTTTGTGCTCCTACAAGTGCATCACCTTTTATCTTGGTTTATGGCACTGAAGAAATTTTTCCATTTGAGTTAGAAGTTCCTTCTCTAGCTCTCTTACTTCGGGATGTTGAAGTAGAGGACGAATATCGTGGCAGACTAAGTCAGTTAGAACTTCTAGATGAAAAATGTATTCATGCCCTAGAACATCTTCACTCTTACCAAGACAAATTCAAAAGGTCATATGCCAAGCAAGTCCATCGTCAATATTTTAAAATAGGTGATTTAGTACTAAAAAAAATCAAAAGAATACAAATGCTAGAAAAGATTTAAAAGGTAAATTTTCACCTAATTGGCTTGGACCATTTGTCATCACTGCTAAATTTGGATCAGGTGTATATTGCTTGGCCACCTTAGAAGGAAAATAACTTAAGGATCCAATGAATATCATGCATCTCAAAAGATATTATGCATAAAATAAAAATTCTATTTTTGTACGTACTTGTAAATAACTTCTTCATCTTTTAGTTTTCAATTCTCATATTATCAAAATACCAAAAAAAAAAATCAAGAAAACATAAAAATTTCCAAAAATGTTTCAAGTTGTTAAATCTTATTCTTTGCATCAGTGTGTATTGTTTCTCAAAATTCAAGTTATATTTTATTTTATTTCATATAAATTTAAAATTTATCTTGAACTGTACACTTAATTTACATATTTAATCATTTTTATTTCATCGCTTTGATTATAAATCTCTCTTGTATCGAAAAGCACTATTAGTTCATTAAATAAATTATGAGTTTTGGTAAATTATATTGCTACTTCTTGAACCAAGAACACATTCTCACATCTTAAATATGATTTGTTGCAAAATTCAAAAAGGATACTACATAGTAGTCTTAGTTCCTTAAGCGAAAAGTTTTACCTGAAATGAGATATCCATTGGTGCTTGATCTCATCATGAATTTTCTTTTGAGATTATCACACCCCTTCATCTATTTTATTCTCACATCCTTCCTTTCAAAGCACCATATTTTCCAATTGTTGTGTCTTCATGAGGAGATCTTCGCACCTACTCCTGCTTTCTAATCCTTTCATCGAGAGATACAACGATGCCTTCTCTATTATTTGGAGGCACTTCAATCTGCAAATTTTTAACAAAAATGTGTGCTCTAGAGGCCTCTCTATTATGATCCTTTTTAGCTACTATCTTTCATCAAGAGTATCTGCATCACATTCTCCTTTCGAGTCCTCCTTGAACTGTGCATCCAAGGTATATATTTTCCTTTATTGCATATTTATTTTCTTTGGTAATGTCATTGTGTCATTAGTGCAAGCAATAGTCAAAATATATCAGCACCACAAATCTTCTCAACTCAGTCTACTGAGTGAGGGTGTTCCAAAGAGGTAGAAGCCCACATAAACCAAGTTTACATAGAGTCGATGGTGGACAATGGAAGAGGCAGAGGCCTTCTTGCACCAAGTTTACGCAAGGGCAACGATGCTTGAAGAAAGTCATGGAAAGTTTTTGTGCTTGTTGATACCATCATGCACTCGTTGTTGTAGTTAAGCTTCACAAAATATTAATCAGGGTATAAAGAAGCTACAACTAAAGGCTTAGTTTTTTTTTAGATTGGATAAAGTTTGGAATGATCATCTAAAAATTTCCAACACAGAAAATGTATTTCTTTTACCATATTTTGTTCCTTCCATATCTATAAGCCTCTCTCACTTCCCATTGTTGTATGCCTATTATATAAAGGCTCTCGAAAGTGATAAGATTCTTTGTAACATCAATATAATATACCTTTTTTGGGTGGGGGTCTTGGTGCTATTTTGTTGCACCTCATTGCTACTTTGGTTCAAGCGGGGGTCTCTTGTTTTGCATCTCGATTCCAAAACTTTGTTGAAGAGTGTCCTATTGCTGCATTTGTTTAGAACAATGAATTATCTAAATACAATTGACCCACTCACTCCTCATAACTATCATACCTGGAAACCAAGAATATTAAATCTCATTGCTCAAAAAGGTCTCACACATCTACTAGAAGAGAAGCAGCCTAAATTTGAAAAAGAATATGAAATATTTGTTCATAAAGAGAAAATGTATGAAACAATGGGAGTTATAAGCATGGACATAATTTAAAGCTTATGGTTTCACATTTCTAAATGTAAAACTCCATTTGAGAGTTGGAACAAATTAAAAACATTATTTGGTAAAGTGGATCAAATACGATCTATGCAGCTTGAAGCAGACTTAACAACATTATCCCCTGAAGACTTCAACACAATTGTAGATTTTCTCACAAAATTTAAGGAAATTCTCACTCAAATAAAAGGCAGTGGCAAAAATAAAATAGAAGAAGAGTGCATCTACCTTATTCTAGCCAAATTAAATGGAGCATTTCAGATATTTGCAACAACCTTTTTGTCTACAATGGATGCCCTTGGTACAAGTTTTAAAATACCTACACTAGAAGAGTTTTGTGATAGGCTCACTAGAGAAGAAATGAAGCTCTCAAAAATAGAGTCCTCACCCTCCTCTTCAAAGGCTTTGGTGGCTTCATATTCAAACAAAGAAAAATTCAAGAAAAGAGAAAAATCCACTTTAACTTGTACTCATTGCAAAAAATATGGTCACTCAATAAACAGATGTTGGAAGAGGTTACAACAATTAGAAGCAGCAATGAAGGATCATAAAAATGACATTAAAAATCAAATTGGAAAGGCCTTAAATGTTCAAGGGAAATCTATAAAGACTTCATCAAATTATTGGGTTCTAGATTCAGGGGCTACTCATCATATGACTTCCTCACATAAGTCATTTGCCTCTATTACCTCAAGTTCCACTTGCAGCATTGAAATTGGTGATTCTTCCTTCATTCCCATCAAAGGCAAAGGTGACATTCTCTTATATGGTGGTCATATAAATGATGTTCTTTATGTTCTAGATATTTCTACAAACCTCCTTTCTATCTACCAAATATGTACATATGGTAAAGGAAAAACAGTCCAGTTTTCACCTACAGGAGTTGAAATTAAAGAATTACAAGAACCATATTCCCTTATAGCTAAAGGTGACATTGATCATAGAGCTCGACTATTTCACTTTAAGGGATTTAAGGATTCTAATACAGCTTCATGCTTTATTGCTCATGGGGATCTTGAGAGTAAACTTTGGCATGAAAGGTTTGGTCATCTCAGTTATTGCTACTTGAAAGAGTTGAGTACTCATGAAATGGTACTTGGGTTGCCAAATATCTCTTCTATTGATGGTGTGTGTCCTGGTTGTGCTCTAGGAAAACAACACCAAGATCCTTTTCCCCCAAGTAGTTCCCAAAAAACATCCTCCCCTTTGGAACTAATCCATAGTGATTTAATGGTCTTTCCACATCCCTCTTTCAAAGGAGCCAAATATGATTTAACCTTCATTGATGATTTTTCATGATGTACTTGGGTATATTTTCTCAAATACAAAAGTGATGTCCTCTCTCACTTCAAAATATATAAAACCTTAGTTGAAAATAAAGCATCTTGCAAGATAAAAAAGCTACATATAGATAATTGGAGGAGTACTTTAGTAATGAGTTTTCTCAATTTCTTTCAGCTCATGGTATTATTCATCAATATTCAATATCTAATAATCCTTAGAAAAATGGTGTAGCAGAAAGAAATAACAGATCCTTAAAATAAATGGCTAATTGTATGCTACACTCAAGGGATATTTCAACAACTTTTTGGGTTGAATAAGTTAACTGTGCCAACTTCATTCAAAACCACACACTCCACAAAGCTCTTGGCCATTTGACTCTAGAAGAAGCCTGGTCTAGCTCCAAACTTGATGTCTCCTTCTTCCAAATTTTTGGAAGTACTACTTGGGCCCACATTCCAAAGAAAAAAAGGAAATCTTTAGACAAGAAAAGCAAACAACTTATTTTTGTTGGCTATTGTGAGGATATGAAAGCCTATAGGCTACTTGATCCTGCTACTCATGAAGTGTTTTTTCACAAAATATTCAATTTGATGAGAGCCTTCCAAATAATGATCCTCATCCATATTCTATAAATTAGGTGAACTCCATTGAATCTTCCTCATTTCCTGAAGTATTATCTGATGAAGAAAAAATTAATGAAGATCCTTCACAAAATGATCTCGTTAATGAATATCCTTCATAGTATTAGCTTGTCTATCATGATCCAGACTCACCTATCATTGCTACTCCAACAATGCCAAAATGGGCTTGCACCACTATCAATGAAGCAACACCCTACATTCAAGATCTTCCATCTTCTAGACATGCTCACTCCTTGGGTACAAGCCTTGTTTGTCAGTCAATTTCAAATGATCCACAATCCTTCTTGCATGCTAATGGGATAAAATAATGGGATGATGCCATGGAAAATGAGTATTCTTCATTAATGAAAAATCAAACATGGGAAATTGTTCCTCTTCCAAAAGGAAGGAATTTGGTTCGATGTAAATGGATTTACAAAACCAAATATGCGGTAGATGGATCAATTGATAAATACAAAGCTCGCTTGGTGGCTAAGGGTTTTTCTCATATTAAGGGTATTGATTACTCTGAGACTTTTGCCCCTATAGCCAAGATGGATTCTGTTAGACTTTTATTTGCTCTAGCTGCTTCAAACAAATGGCCTATTTTTTAGATGGATGTGAAAAATGCCTTCCTACATGGGGACTTGCAAGAAGAAATATATATATGGAGCAACCTGCTAGTTTTATTCAAGATTCCTCCCTTGTTTGTAAATTGAATAAGTCCCTCTATGGTCTCAAACAAGCTCCTAGGGCATGGTATGAGAATATGGATTCATTTCTTCTCTCCAGTGGCTTTGTTCATTGTGAGTCTGATGCTACAGTTTATATTTGGCAAGAAAAAGAAGACATCACCATTCTTGTTCTCTATGTTGATGATTTGCTTCTTACTGGTAGCTCCATATCTCACATTCAAATTTTTCAGCAATCCCTTTCTGAGAGATTCGAGATGGATGACTTGGGATTGGCTCATTACTTCCTTGGCTTTCAAATCACTTAGACAAAGATAAGAGTTTCTCTATGTTAATATAATTACACTCTAGACATTATTAAAATGTTTTGGATGACTGACTATAAGCCTTCACCTACACCATTCCAAACTGGAGTGAATTTGACTTCCTATTGCTCCTCTCCTCCTTGTGATGCCACACTATATAGACAATTAATAGGGAGTCTTTTGTATCTCACTCATACTTGCCCTGATATCTCCTATGTTGTTGGTTTACTTTCAAGATTTTCTTAGAACCCTCATATCAGTCAATGGAAGGTAGCCAAATGGATACTCTATTATGTGTAGGGCACTACAAATTTTGGTTTGTTCTATGGTAGAGGGTCAAAAAAGCTCATGTACTACACTAATTTATACTGGGAAGGTTCAATTGATGATATATTTTCCACATATAGATACGTTTTTTATCTTGGTTCTTCTCCTATTTCTTTGTTATGTAAAAATCAATAGGTTATTGCATTATCATCTACATAGGCAGAGTACAAGATAGCTATTTTAGCCAGTCAAGAGGCTCTCTAACTTTGTTAGATATTGGTGGAGTTTGGGTTCTTCCATAATCAACATATTGTACTTTGGTGTGACAACCAAAGTACAATCCATATTTTTTGAAATCCTGTTGAGCATTAGTGCACTAAACACATTGAGATCCACATGCACTTCATTCAGCAACATATTTAGTATGGATATCTTATCTTGCAATACATTCCAAACCAAGATCAAATTGTAGATATGTTCACCAAATTCCTTGCTTCTCCATGCTTTCATCATTTACATGAGAAACTTGGGGTAATGGAGCAGTTCTAAAGGGTGAGGATGAGGACATCTTCCTCTCCATCATCCTCTTCTCCTTTCTTTCTTCTTCTTCTAGCTCTTTTTTGGAAGATGATTTTTTCCCATGTGGTTTTTTCATCATCTCCAAAGCAGATTTTTTTGTACATGAGTACCTCATCAGGCCTTGTTGCTGGGACTCATTTCTATGGATATGCCACTTATTGTTGATCTATTTAATGTACATGAGTACCTTATCAGGCCTTGTTACTAAGACTCATTTTGGGGGAGATGCCCCTATTTATTTTTGTTGTTATTCTACTTACCCCTAGTATCACTTAAGGGGGGTGTTAGAGAATATCTTAAGTTCTACTAGGATATTCTGTTGGAGTTATCACTCTTGCATGAGTTGGTAAACTCCCAGTTATGTTTAGCTCAGATCTGTTGGGTTGTTGTAATCCAACGACTCTCACTGATCAAATTTGCTATTTATACAAAGTTGATCATATGGAATAATCAATCAGTTCTTGATATTTTAGTAATGCTTTGCATATCTAGTTTCCTGGTTTCAATATTGTTTTTCAATATTTTCAACAAATACATAGAGCTCTCAATAGCATTTTATGACTGAGGAAAAAATTGTATCATTAGATTTACCGGATCCTCCATTGCATATAGTTGCTCATATTGATAGAAAGTCATTCAATAGGATGCTTATTGATACTAGCTCCTCCATTAATCTCATTACCACTCCTGCCATCAAGCACATTAACCTACCATCATCCCATATCACATCATCCACCTTCACATTGAGGTATTTTAGTGAAAATTTATGCTCAACTATGGGAAACATAGTTCTACCTATCACCATGGGGGTGAAGACTATTCATGTACTCTTCCACATATTGAAAGGGATGATGCAATACAACATACTTCTTGTACACCCCTAGATCAGGGAGATGAAGTGTGTGCCCTCAACATTGCACCAATATCTAAAATATGTACACAAGGGCAAAGTCCATTGCATCCATGAAGACATGGAGCCTTTTAAGTATTGTAACTTGATATCAAATTTTTATGAGTTTTTGCTTCCATCCACCCACATTTCCATTCAACCCCTTGCCATATGCACTACACCAAATAACATCACCTTATCAAAATCCCCCATACCAAAGTAATTACCAATAGTTTATCCTGATTTTGCATACAAAAGCATTAGCACTAGTCAACCCTCATCCATCACATTCCATTTTTCCACCACAACTGATCATCCTGCTAACAAATCACCAACTTTATTAGCCACACTACCCACTTCACAAAAACCATTCATAGGCCCAACCAACTCCATCAACTAACAACCCCATCAAGCATAATCCACCTCAAGCTTCACCCCACCATCTCACATATAGGATCACCTATCTAAGAAGAACCATCACCTCCACCTGAACCACAAGCCACCATCAAAGCACCCTCCTCATCCACTGAGCCATGCACATACCAACCAGCTCAAGTTATAGTGCATCTTGCCAATCTGAGCATTGACAAATATATTATTAAGAGTGTCACACTTACGCCACCTATCCAGTTAGTCAGAGATTACGATCACCCATGTGACCCACCTTTAGCTATAGGTGTAGTGTACATAATGGGTTTCAAGCCTAATCAAATATGTTTTCATGGGGTTAACTGGTAGGTATTCGGCCTTGGATGACATGATCAGGGTCTACATCACATTATTGAACCTGAATATCAAGAAATACATGATTTCTATGGCTTATGATATACCTCAAACTCCTCATTCAAGCATACACTCCAATAAATCACCCTTGAGTCCAAAGAAGAGGATGAGGAGAGCAAAGAAAGTGATGACAATGATGATGAGTACTTGGACCCTGACTTTGCACCTTATCTGAATGAGGCTTTTTGGATATCATATTACAAGAAACCATGATTGATTATATTTCAGATGATTACATCTTCGATGATGACTATGAGGAAGACTTGGGGGAAAATTTTGATGTTCTATCTATCACCTCTGATGATTCCCAAGATGTGGCCCCCATAGTGCCCATTGATGAGAAATATGAGTACTACATCATAATGTTTCCTATCAATCAACCCATATTTCAGTTGCTCCTTTTGTGAGAACAAGTTGAGCCAAGTTAAAAGCATTAAATATACATGGCTTAAAAAAATAGAAAAAACAACAAAAGACAAAAACATTTTCATACACATTGCATTTCATACATCCATCCATGCATTTTTGCTTAAATATTCATTGCATTTCATACATCCATCCATGCATTCCACCTACATTACATACATGCATTTTAGGCATTTGTTCATACCATTCATCATATTAGGGATCATTTGGTCAATTTCAATGATCGCTAGTCTACTACATCTTGTTGCCTTAATCAGGGGCACCTTACATCAAGCACAACACATCAACCCATCAATCACAATAATTTACAGCTTTCCTTATAATATTTTGATCATTAAGGGGTTCACATAAAGTAGGATAGATATCGTATAATTGTTAGCAATAATGATTATGTGGCCACTAACTATTTTGTGTGCAGATTTTTTATTTTTAGAAGCTTACAAGGAAAGTATCACAAAAAAATTACATATAACATCAATCAATAAACACATTTCAAATGTTTTCAATCACTCAGCCACTCCTAGTGTTTTGAGCAAACTCAATTCAAAATCAAACAATATTTAGATGCAATAAGTTGTTCCTGGTCAATCAAGTTTCCTCTTGGACCACACACATCAAAACACATTTAAAACATTGTGAACCTTGGGAATAACAAAGTCAAAAGTTGATATTACCATAAGTAAAAGGTTTCCCATGTTCATCCAATTATGCACATGGTCTAGAATGCTATAGAGTTAACAAAAGGACAAGCTCCACCTTCATAAAAAAAAAGAAGCAATAACCCCTTGCTCTACCTCAAAACGAGCAAGTATCCCAAAAGTAATTCAAAAAAATAAAAAATTCCCCTCGCTTCTCCTCAAAATGAGCAAGTATCCCAAAAAGCATACCAAAGCAATAAAATCCCCTTGCTCTTTATAAAAAAATTATCCAAAAAAGAAATAAAAATGTATATTGCTCCATCACAAAAATGAGCAATTTCTAAAATCCAATACAATAAAATAAGGGAAATGAACTTGAATTCCTAGAACTCTTAGTGTATAAAAAATCGTGGGATGATCCTCATTATAGTAATGAGTTGAATTAATCCCACATAGTAATGGGGTATCCTTACGTGTGGTACCATGTCTGTCACATTAGTGACCTTATTCTGTACAGACCTATGGTCACTCTCGAATGAGTTGATTATTGGTATAAGTCACAATTGATTAGTTTTATCTAGATCACAATTGGAAATGAACAATCATTTCACACATAGATGGTCCTTGAGAAATTTGAAAACACTAGGACAACCTTAGCATCATGAAGATTTGTGAGATCATAAATGAGTTTGATCAAGGTCACTAAGATGTTTGAGTCTTTGTAAAAAAACTATAGATCATATATCCAATCCATCTACTATCATTTACATTACAAACATTTCATTATACATTTCATTTACAAATACCAATGTTAATGCCCCTGATTAAATGACAAGAATATAGTCGATCAAGCAAAAGTCTAAAGCATACCAAATGGTCATTAGAGCATAACATTCATCATCCATTCAATATATCATCACATCATATCATATGCATCCATACATGCAATAAAGCAAAAGCATAAAACAGGTCCAAATCAGTGCACAAATCATTTAAAAAAAACACAAAACAAAAAAATAAAACACAAAAAATATGTTCATGCATTCTTCTCATACAAAAACATAAAAACACAAAAACATTCATGCATTATTTAAAAAAAAACAACCTCTCACAAACACCAAATGCACCATCATCATCATCAATCCATCATCAAATCATCATCATCAAACTTGCACATCATCATCATTATCTTGAGTGCACCTCGTACTTAGTGACTTCCCCTATACACCTGGCGGGTGCACCTGACTAGCAATGTATGAAATCCTGTTGGATGGGTAACTCACCATAAGGTAAATTATCCGAATAGCCAAATGCATCATCACATCATCATAAAAATCATCAATTCCATCCATCACATCATGTATTTTTACAAATATCATCATCATCACATCATTTAGTGAATCTCGTATCTAGTGGATTACCCTATACACTTGGCAGTTGCAATGACTAGTAATCCATGCAATATGATTGGATGGGTAGATCACCATAAGGACACTTATTAAAAAAATAAAATCACTATGACATTAAATCAGCTAGATCCCTCAATCTTTGAGATCGGCATTTTTTGAACAAATTTGCACAAGGTTATCCTTAAGCCTTTTTGTTCGATAAAAAAGTGGAAACAAATAAAAAATAATTTAGTACTAATCAGGAACCACTAGAGTTTCAAATTCCCAATGATTAGTTCCTAAAAACCCATCATTTTGTGGTAATTTCTAAATTCAAATAGGACCTAGAGCTTTAAACATGGTCGATGATTTTTACCACAACATTTTATGCCTAATTGAAACTGAAGGCAGAGTCACAACACAAAAAATCCCAAACTTAGCGTATCAATTTGATAAAAATATCATGCATTTGCATTCAAAATCCACATCATTCAGTGATCCCTCAATTCATCATCTACATCATGTCAATTGGCTCATGGGTTTCATCCTTTACCCATTTTCCAATTGAGGGTGTAAGCAAACAAATCAAAATTTCATAAATTTTTTTTAAAAATCATTCATTCTTGTGCATCGAGAAGAGTTGAGTCCATCCATCCAATAAATACAAATGTCATTGGTTTTTGTACCACATCATTTTTCACATAATGTGATACAAAAAGGGGTATATGTAGACACCAAAACCTAGACATCCACATATTAAATTTGCCACCCCCACATCAAATCCTGCATAATAAATTTATATGCCTAAGTTTAGACTTAGGTATATAAATCCTGCACATTATCCTATTTTCTAGATTTATTAAATCTAGAAAATCAACCTAGGATACCCTTCCTACCCACTAGACATGTGTCCTAGCCACCTCACCAACACTCCTTGCCACATCTCATACACCCTTGTCCCCTTTATCCCTTCACATGGGATAACCCTTACACCTCACTTCACTTGCATCCACATCACCCTAGTTAAGTGAGACACCCTAGGTGACTCACTCTAACTATCCCCTCCATTTGGTAGTCTTGGATTGCCACTTGGAAATCCTAGCTTGCCACCTCTAATTTCCCTCCAAAATCATAAGGGGCCTATAAATGCACCTTCACCCCATCCACCAAAGGAGTCTGAGCATTCGTACCATAAGGCTACCAAAAAAGTACCAGACAAATACATGTATTTAGAGGAAATTTGAGATCTAAATCTTGAAGGTCATTTTTAGAAGCAATCTACCACTCAACCAAAACCACTCATTCATAGTTCTGTAGTCAAAAAAACACTTGCGCGGTTCCTCCACTGCCCATGTACGGTTAGCTAGTTTCCACCATGCACCCATGGTTTCTCAGAGCCAAATGCAAACATGACAAGTAGATTAGTAGAATGGAATTTTAGCAAGGGATTTATTTAATGTTTATTTTCTATTTCCTGAACATCTTGTTTCAGTCTATATGCATTCATGATTAGGTTTTTTATGGTAGCTATTATTATTCAGATAAACAGGTGTTGTTGACCCCTTCTTTGTTGGAATTTTATGAATGTGTAGGTTGCAGGTATATTGAAGGCTGTTGCAGCAGTGAGTGGTCCACCAGTGGATATACAAGCCCACTCCCAAGTTTGGTTGTAGCAAAGGATACTGAAGACACCACTTCCATTGATGCACCAAAGAGACTCCATTCCTTTGGCCTTGTTTGTAATGTTATGAAGTAAGCAAGCATTGTAATTTGACCCCTCATACCTCAGGGTAAATTATTGTAAAAGAAAAGGAGGCCAAGGATCTTGTGTATTCTAATACAAATTTAATACGAAATAAAATTATTTCATTGCAATCACTTGCGTCTTCATTGTTATTTGTTTTGTGTTGTCTTTATTTGCATACAAGGAAAAAACCTTAAGCCATGAAATTAAAATTCTAGCATTAAAAGGATTATATTAAAAAAATTAGTTTTAATATCAAGATTTTGGCATTAAAATTAAAATACGAACCTTAATGTCAAATTTAATACTTTGGCAATAAAATTAAAAGTGAAGGCATTCAACATGGATTTAAATGAAAAGAATTTGAAACTTAGGAGAAGACTTTAACATTTGATTTAATATTTTGGCATTAAATATTAAAATGAAGTCTAATGTCAAATAATCATTTAATAAATTTAATAATAATCCATCTTAGCAAAAATAATAATAAGATAATAACTAGAATTAATTTTCTTTTACCGCCAAAATACTAATTTGCATTCTCTTTCTATGTTGTAATTGATAGAAATAGAAGAGGCAAAAAGATAAAACCAAAAGCCAAAAATTCAAAGAATAAAAGGGGTGTTCAATGAACCTCGAACGGATTTTAGACCTCTGGTGCTTGACAACAGGATAAACCTAAATTATTGAAGATTGACAACTCAACTCACTTAGCTTAAAGGAGAAGATACCAAAGCAGTTACAAAGATCCATGGCTGAAATTGAAGATCTGAATCAAGAAAATACCCAATTGGACACCTCATCCTCTCAATTGAAGACAAATCAGATAGCCAACTCATAAACCACTAAAACTATAGTTGTAAACCACTGAAACATTGTTGTAAAACACTAAAAATTCAAATTTTAAGGCTATAAATAGCCAATGAGACCCTATTTCAAAGGGTCAAATTCCACTATTAGCAATAGGACTTTTAGAATTTTATTTTCTTTGGTATTTGGTATAAATATGCACCCTTATCATTGTACTTTGAGAATTATTCTTGTAATCACGTGATGCTAGCAAGTCTAATAATGTAATGATTGAACATATTTTATCAATGCAATATACTGGAATTCCTGGTGTGATCTATGCATGTTGATGGTGGTCTCATTTAAGTCTATTCTTGTATATAATTTCTTTTCCCTTTGAAAATGGCACTGCTTTGATCTTATATTATGCATAGATTGGTCAAGTTAGAGCTAGTTTAATTCAGATTTATGGCTTCTACAGATCCAGTCTAGGACTTCAAGATTCGATGGCTTGTTCCTTTTTTCTCTTTAACCCTATTATTTTAAATTGTATTTGAAACATGATTCGATTAGAAGTAGATTAGTTGAATTTTAATTTCTAAAGATTATTCTTATGATTATGTACTTCATTTATTTCAAGTTTTAGAACAAACATTATAATTTGCTGTAAATATTATGTTTTATAATACAATGAATGTGATATATTGATAATTTCAAGATAGCAAGCCTAGAATCTTGCTTCTCTTTTATATTTTGAAGTAATTTGTGCTATTAAATATTCATATCTGATGATTAATTGAGCAATTAAGATAGACCTTTAGTTCTTCATGCTTAGATAGTGAAGTGAAACTCACCCTTGTAATAGTTATATGTAACCTTGAGTGATCCACATGCTTTACATTCCTATATTATTTTGATTTAAGATTTGAAAACTAACATACATCTAGGTTAGACCAACCTTACCCAAACCTTGGGGATCAATGTTCCCTTTCAATAGAGGACACCTTGTCCTAGTCATTGGTGTATGTTTCTAATTATGTAGATGTATCACTCCACAAATCCAAAGAAGATCCAATAACTCCTCGTCTTTGGGCATAAGCTAAGAACCTTTTATTTCTCTTACAACCTCTCTAATATTGAGCAAAATTCTTATGAGAATTGACTCTTTGGATGAGTACTCATCATGTAAAATATATCTATTGTGCTCCAACCACACCTACCACAAAGTGAAGGCCTTGAAAATGGACTAGAAGGGTAGACTATCCACCCACTCCCTAGAGCCCCATAGATCAAAGGATTAGTGAGACATCATCAAACTGAGGCAAATTAAGCATCCTTCACCCTGCTTCTAGATCTAACCAACAAAGGGACATTGAACTAGAATATGATCAATAAATTATCCTACCCCATAACAGAGCACACACCATTTTAGGCCCACCAAGACCCTCTTAAAAATATTCTCCTAAGTCAAAATCCTATTCTGAATGGCTAACCAAATAAAAATGTTGACTTTTGGCTATATACTTAAATTCCACATGTTCTTCCAAATTGTTCCCTCCCTACCCAATCTCTCTATGAGATAGCCATATCCCTTCTTGATAAAATACCATCAATTTCCTTTGTCTTCCTATCCCAAAGAGTCATATTCTAACCATGAGCACTACCTTTGATCCAAAATAGCCCTCAGATTATCCCTATCTTTTTTAGCTATCTATCTCCAAACCAAGAGGTCTTTCCATATCCTCAAACCCACTCCTCCATATTCCTCCTATAGGTCCTTAACATAGACCCAATTTGCATTTTTAAAAATATTTATAGCATTACCCAAGTTTGGTAATTGGGAAGTAATTAGTTGGTATTGATCCCATGCATCATCCCAAAAATTTATCTTTCTCTCATTTATGACTTTCTAGAATAGCCCTGTAGTAAGAACATTACTAGCCTTTCTAATTATAGTCCAAATTATGGACCTCTCCATTAAATGGGAGGCTATAAATTGATTCCACCTCATCCCCATACTTTGTAGATAGAACCTTCAACTTAAGGTTGGACTAGTCCAAAATCCAATTCCACAATAATTTAATCAATAAAGCCAAGTTTTGATCAACCAATATATGGATACCTAGCCTCTATTTATTTTGCAAGAGGTAAATGGAATCCCACTTTACCAAAATCCATTTCTTTTTCAATTTGAAGCCTCCCCAAATAGAATCCCTCAAAAAAATTTTAATCTCCTTAACACAGTTTTTGGGACCAATAATAATCATAAATTGAAATATCAAAATAGCCTGGAACACTAATTTTATCATAGTGAATATTCCCCCAATGAGATCCATCGATGGGTCCAATGATTTAACTTACAAAAAAAATTATTTGTAATATTCCTCTAGGATTCCTTTCCAAGATATCTTCCTACCACTAGAAGTTTGAGGTATATAAATGGGGCCAGGCCTTTCTTATAATTTAAAATATTAAGGATATAGGTTTATATCCTATTATCAACATTGAAAAATAAAATCTTACACTTATCTTCATTGGTAACTTGAACCAAATCTCTCTTGTATAGATCCAAAAATCTTCTAAACCCCTTGGTATCCTTTATCTTTGATATCCCCATACAAGTAAAATCATCCACAAACTGTAGATGCATCAGAGGCACAACTCCCTTGTACATTGCAAAACCCTTTATTTTATAGGATTCCCTAGCTTTGTGGATAGTCCTACATAGGTATTCTACATGAATAATGAATAAATAAGGAGACATAGGGTCTCCCTATCTCAGGCCTCTACTTACCCCAAATTTCTTCAATAGGGCACCATTTATCAAGATCAAGTAAGCAAGATTGGGAAAGCAAGATGCCACCCAATAGATCCACCTATCATCAAACCCAGAATTTTGCAGAACCTTAATCAAAAAAATTCCAATCAACTCAGTCATAGGCTTTAGACATATCTAGTTTAAAAATCATATTTCCTTCCTTATTGAGTCTCATAGACTGAGTAACTTCCTGTGCCAATATAATTTGGTCCATAATTTGTCTCCCTTGCACATATCCACCCTGTTTCTCAGATATAATGGTTAGTAAAACCACCTTCAAACGCTTTACCAACACCTTGGAAATAATATTATAAATACAATTATAGAGTAAAATAGGCCAAAACTCATCCAATGAGGAGGCCCCATCCCTTTTTAGAATAAGAGCAATAAAATTACAATTCATAGCTCTTAAGATATATTTAGACCTTCTAGCCTCTTAAACTACTTGTAAGGTTTCCTCCCCTACCTCTTCCAATATAAATTGAAATAATTCAATTGGAAAACCATTAGGTCCAAAAGTTTTACCTTTTTTCATCCCAAATACTACCCTTTACACTTCCACCAAAGACATCTCTTTGGCTAGGAATAAATTTTGCTTGATCGAGATACATGAAAGAATAGACTCCAATATCTCCCATTATATCTCATCATCTAGAGAAGCCTTCATAAAATATCAAAGAACCTTGCTTCCTCTACATCTCACACCATGTCAAATTTCCAATTCTATAGGTTAGAGACTTAATAAAAATAAACTCCCTTCTAGCCATGGTTGATTGATGGAATTTTTTTATATTTCTATCCCCTTTTCTCACCCAGGTGATTTTAGACTTTTTTTCTAGAACACTTCCTCCTTTCACTCATATTCCTCTACCTTCATCACTACCTCCATCTCTGGGATCAAGAGCTCCTGAGAAATACCTTCTAAATAAATCCTCTCAATGACCTACTTAAGATCTCACACTAAATCTTGGGACTCTCACTCAATATTTCCAAAAACTAGACAATTCCATTATTTTATCCTCTCTTTCACATACTGCAGTCTTTTAAAAAAATTAAATATCATAGTTCCAATCTTGGGCATCCATTTATCCACCATCTAAGGATAAAATCCTTGAAACCCTCATGGTCAAGCTAGGCAAGTTGAAATAGAAAAGGGTTGTTCCTTGGTTTAATCCAACTCAAGATGTCAAGAGAGATTGGCCAATGATTAAACCCTACAAAAGAGAGAATATTTGAGCACAACACTATTCCTCTAGCTGCCCAGGAGTCATCAACTAAAATATGGTCTAATATTTCATGTATATGGTCCAATTTTAGTCTCCTATTACTCTACATGTATAGGAAGCCTTTTGGAACCACATCTATAAGACCTAACCTTTCTATTTGGTCAATGAAAAAATGACTCCCTGTATCTAGGACTTTGGAGCCTCCTTGCTTTTCCTCCAATGAAGCAATAGCATTAAAATTCCCTCCAACTATTTGAAACATCTCCTTCCCTTTTCTAAAATTATCCCCATTGCCCTCCACTACTCCACCTTTTCTTTTAAATTAGCCAGAGCATAAAATTTAACTACCTAAAAGAGAGCCACATTTGAAAGTAGATACCCTCTTACATCTAAAATTCTTGTAGCTACCATTACATCCAAAACCTCTATCTTCCTAGTATCCCACATACAAAGTAGTTCTCCAAAATTACCCTTGGTAGCAACAACTAAACTCAAAGCTTCCTTCCAAATTCTCTTGTAAGCTATTGAGCTTCCTTCTAAACTCAATTTAGATTCATGAATCAACATATAATAAGGATGATACTATATAATCAAATTCTTCACAATATTCTTCTTATATTTTACCCCAAACCCATCATATTCCAAGAAATAATCTTCATTTGGATAAATAATTGAAATACAAATCAATAGTTTGCATAACCCCCACTTCCACCAAATGCTCCTCTTCCTTATATTGCTTGTCCTTTTTTATTTCTTCTAGTCATAGGATGTTTTCCTTCTTGATGTTTTCTTGAGGTGCTTGATGTAATACCTAAGGTATTACTTCTCATTACTATCCTCCCATACCCCTTAATATCGACAAATCTTTCCTCCATCTCCGTATCATGCTCAACTGCATCCTTGGTCCTCACTGAAATTGACTTCTCCAAGGTCCTAGCCCCCTTCTTATGAGTTACAAAATCTTCCTAAGTGTAAATATCTATCGAGGCCTCACCCCTACTACAAGGAAACAACACCAAGTTATCTTGACCAAATTTATCATGAGAGGGAAAATTCCCCCTCCCACAACATCCACATCCACCTCACTAGACCTAGATACCATTACATCAAACTAATTTTTGATAGGAACTTTCAAATGTTCCTTACCATTTTGGCCACCAACCTTCAATATTTTCTTGTTGATAACCACACAAAAACCATCATCCTCCCCCACTTCCATACCTTTCCTTTATGGGTATCCTCATCCTTCCACTTCATCTCAATATTTTTGGAAATCCCTTGCCAGGTGACCATAAATATGATAACGTTTACACCTAAAGGGGATTGCCTCATATTCAAGATCCTAAACTTGTACCACCTCCCCAATCTAGATATCAATAGAATTTGAAAGAGGATTGGATATATCCAACTCCACACAAATCTTAGTATAAGTAGTAAAACCCATTCTCTTCATAATATTAGAGACAAAAACAAGGGTCCCTATGACCTCACCAATATCTCTAAAAATAGCCTCCTTTCAAATCTCTAGAGGTAAACAATAAAGTCTAGTCCACATTGGGACAACTGAAGGTAGTTCCTTCGTCAAATTAAACCTTACATGCTATAATTTCATGTATAGCCTTTCTTTCCTCATGAAATAAGGTCCACCCTAAAAAATTAATCTTGATCCACCTCCTTATCAAAAATAGCTAAAAAATACCCATTTGCAGAAAGAACAATGTCATACTTACCTTTAGTTTTCTAGTATCATGTTTTCCATCCCTCAATCCTTATTAGATCTTCCCTAATTCCAATGAATCTACAAATTAGGGCCTTGGATTGTAATAAAATTACCTCATTTACCACCACTTCAGGCTACACCTTAATCCATGGTCATTCCTTGTGATGAAGCTAGTCGTTCATATTTTTAGTCACCACTCACCAACACTAAAATCATCATAGCAACCCAAGCCTCCTTCAAGGAATCATAAAATTTATAAAGTATATCAGGGCTAAAACTTGAAGAACCCATAACTACCCCCTTAAACTTGAAATTTGGGTGGCCCTAGAGGGCCAACCCCTCTCCCTCCATCAACAATCTTTGTAAAATTAAATCTTCATCTCACAATACACATATTACTCAGATCTTGCTCTTTTGATTATATCCCGCTTAGATATTGCTCCTCTACTCAATTCCTACTCCTCTACTTAGATCCTACTAAGATCCCACTCTATTATTTTACCTTTTTAATTATTATATCTACATGTATCTAATAATTATGAATTAAATACAATGTTTTTTTTTCATTAGTCAAAATTTGATTGGTCTGATCACCTTAAATTTGGTCATCAAGTTTTTATAATTTTTTACCTTTAAAACATGAAATAATAAATTAATTTTTTATTTTATTTTTACTATTTATTTATATATACATATAATAAAAAATGAACCACAAATTAAAATTTTTACAAAGGAAAATATAAATTTCACATAATTAACCTGGTTCTAGTCCTATGGTTGAATCTTAACATTTTTACCATAGCATTTGGGATGAGAAATGGGAAATGAGGAGTTTCACATGGTAATATAAGGTTTCAATCTCATGGAAAAATCTTAAAATGTTAGAGTGCAAGCAAGGAGCGAGCCTTGTCTTTGAATGCTTTACTTCAAATTTTGAACAAAAAATGAAGAATGAAGGGTTATGACAAGAAAAAATTTGGTACCAATAAAGAAAAATCATTTAAGGAAATCCTAGTTGGATGTAAGGATATCATAGATAGGAAAATGATTATTTTTTTCAATTAAAAACAAAAAAAAAATGAATCTATTACAATTTAAATTAAGGCAATAATTAATTCATTGAAAATTATTATCAAGGCTGAGATGTAAAGAATGATAAAGTAATTCATAAAAGTAGAAGAAAAATATACATGTTCAACAAATATTTACTAAGTTTTCTAAATATTCAAAAGTAGATTGAAACAAAGTGGGGTATGTTTTTACAATATTCATTGAATTTTCTTTTGAAATGCCTTTCCTCATAATCTTCTATCTAGTTCAAAATTTAGGAATAAATTAATAGATGGTGGAGCATAGTTTCTAGGAAGGGATGACTTATATTTAATAGTATGGAGTAAAAGAGGAATTCTTAAAATATTCTAATGTAAGAAGGTTTTCAACTTTTTTATCAACTTGTCAACTAGATTTTAAAAAAATATTGGTAATCCCCTAAGGAGTTCATCTAGTGGAATAAATGTTTTGGGATCAAAATCTAGTTGTCTATTCATAGATATGTGTGTTTAAGGATATTTTAAAAACATTTTTTAAATCACATTATAATTAAATTTGAATCAAGAAAATGGGATTAACAAGTGGATTATGAAAACTTTGCATTTTGATACCATAATGCCTTGAGACCAAACATGGTAAGAGATTACAAAGTGAAAATATTCAAGAGGAATGTGAAAGTTTTTAATCATAAGACAAGCCTAATTTTGAACCAATGGATTGAAACTATAATAGAATATTACTTGATTCAAGCATTTTATATTGTTTAAAATGTAGCAAAAAGATCTTCTACCATGAAGATTACTTGGTTCAGGAATTTTATTTTATTTAAAATATAGCAAAGAAGTCTTTTACCACATTAGACGACAAAGGCCATCAATATTCGTTCAAAGAAAATATTGGAAGGAACTAAATGAGATGCATTAAATTGGCAATTATAACCTGCAATTTCAATTTAAAAGAAACCAAAACTAGGAAGAAAATTTTAGAGTTAATTTTCAAAGTGAAGAAGTTAGAAGAGGTTGACTTTAATCCAAGAAACCATCTATGAAATTTTTTTTAATACTAGAAAAGCATATTTTTAAAATAAATATAAAGTAGCATGAAGGCCATCAATTGCACTTATAGGTTTTTAGGACAACATATAAATAAAATTGTATGGAAATTTTTGTTTCCACTTTAAGGTTATTAGAACATAAAAAACATGTAGCATGTAGGTTATCCCTTGCACTTTAGGGTTTGGTAAGTCAAATTGAGAATATGAGAAAATAAAAAATATTAAGTTTGTGTAAAAGGATGATAAAATTAGAGGAAGGATCCCAAAGTAGGCTTAAATGGAAAAATAAACCTAGAGAGGAATTGCTTTAGGAAGCTATAAATAATTAAAGGTTTGATGAGTCGAATTAAGAATAATATGAGAAAATGGAAAAGATTGAGTAGAATGAAAAATTGGTAAGGATGATAAAATGAGAGAAAGGCTCCCAAAGTAATCTCAAATAGAAAAATAAACCTAGAGAAATATTGTTTTGGGAAGATATAAATAAATTATCATAAATGCTAGCAAGAAATGGGTTTAATCCAACAAATAAGAATAAAAATTGGTGATAAATACAAAATATTAGAAAAATTTAGATATAAATATGGCCCTAAGAAGAAGATATTTCAAGGAATTAATAGGTTGATATAGTTTTAAATTTGTTTTAGTATATAAGACAACATTAGGCAAGGATTAATATAACTAAACATTCAAAAAGATATAGAAGGTGGGGTATTTTTTGGTGGTTTTAATCACAAGAGCTTCGAAACGTATTATAACCACTTTGGACAATTGCAAGTATGATAGAGAATTACTAAAAGTGGGAAGTCATTAATTTGTTTTTTTATAGAAAAAAAAGAGTCATATAGATTGAATCCATAAATGTATTCTAAAAAAAGAAAAAAAAGTTAACAAATATATCTAAGCTATAGATTCTAAGAGCTAGTTCAAAATGAAAAAATCTATACAATCTAAATCAAAATTTTCATATACAATCTAGAGAGGATATTCAACTTATTACAAGGAAGGTACACTAAAACTAATAACTAAGGTAACATGCAAGTATTTTGATGTTGTAATGCAAGAGTTCTAAAGGAGTTTTTGCTTTTTTAGAGGATGTTTTGCTAGCATCATTACCTAGGATAACATTCAACGACTCTTATGGAGAATAACTATTAAGTAAAGTTGAATTGGAATCATTAAAGTTTCTAGACAAATCCTAATTCAAGGAGGTGTCCTTAAAATAAGCGTAAGATACCTTCCATAGAAATATTAGTTAGCATAATCGAGGTTCCTTGGATGGATCAACTAATATATCTAGATCATGTATTACTTTTCTTCCTACTCATAGACAATGAGTTATTATTGAAAATATTTTCACCCCTTTTTATTTATCCAAAAATAAATATCTTTTTAAATTTCCTACTTTGCTCCTTGATAAAGATTTGATTTGTTTATTTAACGGTTTTTAGTCCACCCTTCTTGCCTTGAGAGAGTAGATAGGTCAAAACCAATAGGTTCTCATTTTAGATAATATAAAAATTTACTTGTTTTCTTAAATGGTTTTTTAGTATTCTTTTTATACAAGAGGTAGATTAGTAAGCAATTTACAATGGTACATTGGTTCCATAAGGGATATAGGATATCTATAAAATCATGGTTTTCAAGCATTAAACCTTCAAGGAAAAATATATTCTTTGTTCTAGAATAGGTTAGGCTACTAAAATTTCCTTTATAGTTTTAAATGACTTCAACCTTAGAATAAATTTATAATACTATAGGAAAATCTATTTTCTTATATAAATTAGTAAATTACAAAATCAATACTACATGTGCTCATCTATATGTAGAGGTTGATCTAAGTTAAGGCCTTCTAATAAATTTTGTTTTAATATGAGGGGATTCATCTAAAAATAAAAAAATTAGATAATAAAAACATTGCTTTTAGGTGTAGAAATTGTTTTGAATATGATCATCTAACCAATGCATATCCACAAAAAAAATCGATTCCAAAAAAGGCTAGAATATCATGTTGTCCCTACAAATAATAACCTATAAATGGTTTAACAAAAACAATAAAAAACTACTTAGAAAAGTGCTTCAAGGAGCATCATTTATTTTGCCACATAGAAAAGAGAAAGTGGGATTTAATGAAGGTTGACCATACCTTTCTATAAAGGAATCAAGTCCAATCATCAATGAAACTATGATCTAAACTAGTATTGAGTCAAAAATTAAATATACATTATGATATCCATAAGAATAGTATGAAAATAAACAAGATTGTAGGATCCCTCCTACTTTAAAACTTTCTTAGTTGATTATGATAATGGTCATGAACCATTGCATAAAATAAACCCAATATATTTAGAGATAAAATAAAAATCCTTATCCAATATACTATTAAATTTATTTTGTATATAGTTAAATTATATATATACACATTTAGAATGCAAAATACATAGAAATTGATATGCATGTATGGTATAGCATATATGAATTGTGAAAAGCAAGAATGTAGACACTAAAAAATCATGCATATATATACCATAAAAGCATACATGCAAGATAGTAAAATAGGAAAATTAGAATTATAGAAAATTTTCTAATAGGAAAGTGCTTTTTAGGAAAGTATGGGATAGAAAATTTTCTATTTGTGTCATAGTGTTATTGGTATAAATCAAAGGGAACTAGGAATTGCACACCCATAAATAAATAGGAGGCTTTGGAGATTATGTATAATTTTATTTTTTTTCCATCATCAGTCAATATATGTGTATGCTTAAATTAATTACTCTTTGAGACAAATATTGAAAGGACCTTATTTGTTTTTTCAAAGTCAATGATGATGCCTAATTATATACTTTGGATTCTTGGAAGGGTATTTAACAAAGTTTTATATCCTTGGAAGCATAAGGGTCGTAATTTTGACTAGTCTAGATCAATGAAGGACTTAATTTATTTTTTAACTTGAACACTATTTATATATATTCCTTTACAATTTCATAAATATGTGATAATAGCCTTAATAGAAGATCATATATGGAAAAATATTGGCCACACTTGTGTTATATGATAACTGGTTACCTCAACTAGCTAAATTCCTCAATAAAATGATATTAACTCAATTGTTTATATTCCTCAACTTTCATGGAGGATACTTAGGTGTAAATATTATCAAGTGATACATGCATAATTGTAATACCACTATGTGTTCATGATGTAATAATGGGGTCCATTTAAATCACATATAACTAATTAAAAATAAAATTGTTAAATTTCTTAAATTTTATGGAGGGGACCTAGGTTTGAATCATGTCAAACAATATATACATAATTTCTAAACTATTATAATAAAATTATGTGTTCATGGTGTAATATAAGTGGGGCCTGTTTCAATCCCATATAACCAATTAGAAAAATATAATTGCTTACAAATAGTGTATATAATATCTTCATATATTTTATTGCAAACCAAATCAAATCACAAACCAATTATATTTAGATGTGACCTTATCAATAATAGTCATCCAAATCCATTTTGTTGTTTGGTTACGTGACGTGAAGGTTTTGATCTCTTTCAAATGGTTATATTGTGGTGGAGGAAGTAAAGATAGAATGATCATGTATATAGAGATTTATTCAAAATTTGAGACATATAAAAGGGTAAATAAAAATATAAAGTATCATATCCTTTGGGATTATATTTAAGATAAAGAAGAAAAATAAATCTAAACTAAAGGGATTAAAAAATATAATGGAAATAAATAGAATAGACTGTCGTACCTATCTAAAGGAAAACCAATTCCTTGTTGATTATCATAACATATTACAAAGGAGATATTAAAATAGGATCAAAATGCTTTGGAATATTATTTATGTGCTAGACTTTATAATACTTTTTGAGAAAAATTTAGAATCATATCTTTCATTCAAATATTATAACAAGAGAAACATAGAGAGTGAAACATGTTGATTTTCATATCTATTTCTAAAAATAAATAGAAGCAATCTATCCACTCAAATCTTATACAAAAAGCATAAAATAATAAAAGAGAGAAAGATGTAGTGGGAACCCATAGGCACCATAAATAATCACTATATTATCTACATATAAGAATCAAAATAATCCAATGCAATGATGGAGTGGTGGGAGTTTTATACCAGTACCAAATCCACAATTACATAAATGAGGTTAACCTAAGTCAACATAACAAGAGGGATTTAAATTTTATTACAAGTTATAAGGTATGTTTAACTATAAAAAGGTTAACCATGATCCATAGGGATTACATAATTAAATATTATAAATGATTAAAACACATTTATACAATGAGTGTCTATAGGCCTATACAAGATTACATCATACAATATTAACCTTTTTCATAAGTCATATTACACTTTCAACACCCCCTCATAATCTAAATAGAGGATCCAAGAAGATAATACATTAATAAATATAATATCATCTTCAATAATAGATATTTTAGTGGACCTCTATGTTGGCAATTTTGGGTACCTTGAGTACATTGCCTTTGCCTAAGTTTAGTTGTTGTCATTGATGTCAAGGAGCTCTTGGTAGTTGTTGTCTTTGATGTCAAGGAGTTCTTGGAGCAATTTGTTTTTATGTCTAAGTATGTGTTTTGATGAAGGTTTCAGCTGGTCAGTAAGTCTCCAAGAAAATCAGAGTAGCCCAGTTGCAAAAGATCCAAAAAAAAGATAAGTTAGAAAAAGTTTGCAGGTGGCTGGAAAAACTGTCGCGATTTCGCGACATGTTTTAGGAGAGAGAAAGTTTTGGCAAAACTGTCATGATTTCGCGACAAGTTGAGTAGGCAGAGACGAGATGGCAAAACTGTCGTGATTTCGCGACATGTTTGAGGGAGAGAAAGTTGAGTTGCAAAAGTGTCGCGATTTCGTGACAAGTTGAGTTGGCAGTGTTGAGTTGCAGGAAGTGTCGCGATTTTGTGACAAGTTTTAAAGAAGTTGTACGGATGCAGAAAGTGTCACGATTTCGTGACAAGTTGAGTTGGCGACTTGTAGTTGGCAAAAGCGTCACGATTTCGTGACATGTTTTCAAAGTTGAATGCTAAAAGCGTCATGATTTCGTGACATGTTCAGTTCGAATTAAAAGTGCTTAAGAAAAGCGTCATGATTTCGTGACATGTTCCTTTCAGTTAGAAAAAGAGCTTAAGGCAGCGAAAGCGTCACGATTTCATGACATGTTCCATTTTTGCTAGTGCAAACCGAGAAAAGGTTGAAGAAGCAAGAAGTGTCACGATTTCATGACAAAGTTGCAGATGACGTCGAAAGAGGCAAAGGTGTCACGATTTCAGAGAGAAGAAGGCTTTGGAGTCTAAAGCGTCATGATTTCATGATAGAGTTGTTGATGACGTCAAGAGGCAAAGGTGTCACGATTTCATGAGAAGTGGAGAAGAAGGCTTTGAAGTCTAAAGCATCATGATTTCATGACAGAAGTGAGATGACGTCAACGAAAGGCAAAAGTGTCACGATTTCACGACAGAAGAGCGAAGGAAGCATACAAAAGCAAAAGCGTCATGATATCGCTACAACAAGCTATAGAGGGTGTACGACAGGTAAAGGTGTCGCGATATCGTGACATGTTGAAGTTTCGCGCCAGAAGCTTCAGGGAGGTAGTGAAGCCGACAGAGTTAAATCAGGGCCGACGCAGCGCAGGTTTTACGACCGACGTGATTGAAGGTTGAACAACCGACTAAGAACAAGATTTCAACTTGAGATTGTGAGTATTAAAGGAGGGTTGTTTGAGTAGTTTTGGCATCGATCGAAGTGTGCGTTCGAAGAGTGGCATTCATAGATTTAGTGCGACAGTGAGGTTCGATCATCAAAAAAGTAGAGTGCAAAGTTCGATTGCAGTATAAGAGTGCATTTCATCGAATCGTCTAAGTGTGGAAGACTGTGCTACTATTCATGCGAAGACTATGTTGCTGTTTATGCGAAGACTATGCTACTGTATGCGCGAAGAATGTGCTGCTGAGTTTTTCATAGAAGAGTATAATTTGATCGAGTGCTGCTGTGTTTGTGCAGACTATGAAAAGTTTGTTTCGACCAAGTAGGAACTATAACAAAAAAGAAAAGAGGAAGAGGACAGATTTGTGCCAGACCGAAGGACTATGTTTTGGTGCAAAAAAGAGGACCAGCTTGCTGTGACAGAGTTGAGGACAGAGATCTCCAGCCAGAGCAGGGAAGACAGGTGTCTTCTGTGGATAGAGTTCCACTTGCTAAGGGCAGAAGAGATAGAGGTTTTCTAGAGGATCACCAACAAAAGCTGAATTAGGGGAAGGTGTCTCCTTTGAGCTGTGGCTCATAAACATTGTAATCGGGAAGGATTCCCAGAGGACTTTGATACAACTTTTAGAAGAAAAGTTTTATCCGTGGAGTAGCCCACCTTGGGTGAACCACGTAAATTACTGTGTCACTTTGTGGATTGCATTTTGTGCATTGTTTTACTGCTGTTATTACTGCTATCTTTATTCTGCATGTTAGTGGTTTGAAAGCTGTATTGAAAGATAAAGTTAAAAGTGGTCTTATATTGTTCACCCCCCCCTCTCAGTATAAGCTTGTGTTCTTCAATTGGTATCAGAGCAGGTTTCTCCAGATATAGCCTAACAGCTTGGAGAAGGATCTATCAGAAGAACATACAGTTTTAGAAAAGGGTGAAAAAGATAAGTTTTGTTCTCAAGCATCATGACAGGAAGAAGAGACAGCAAGATCAATCTTCAGCCTGATGAACGATGGATTCCAGTTGGTCACAAAAAGAACAATCATCCAAGGTATCAAAACAGGTTACATAATACCTTCCATGGCTACTATTTTTCTTGCAAGAAATTTGGTCACAAAGCTATATATTGCATTAAATCCGTGAATAGCCATAGTAAGGAAAATGTCAACTTTTTTGCACCTCTTTTGGATAAAAATGTCATATGTTACAATTGCAAGAATGTTGGGCATATAGCAAGGATGTGCAGTTTGGATAGACCCAATCTTAAGTCTGCTAAAGAGAGAAATGAGATTAGGTCTAAGTCAATGATAGTTCAAACTGCTTTTCATGCTCAAGACAAAGCGAAGAAATGGTATCTTGATAGTGGTTGTTCAAAACATATGACTGGTGAAAAAGATAAGTTTTTGTTTTTAAAAAACACAAACAGAGGAACAATTAGTTTTGGAGATAACAGGTCTGCTAAAATCTGTGGTAAAGGGACTCTTAGCTTGGATGGAAAATCTAAAACTGAAAATGTGCTTTTTGTAGAAGGTTTAAGACATAATCTTCTAAGTGTGAGTCAACTTTGTGATCAAGGACACATAGTATCTTTCTTTTCGGATCGATGTGAGATTCGTAAAGAAAAAAATGGAAAACTCATTGCAAGTGCTACAAGGACTCCAAACAATCTTTACATGCTTAGTGAGATAAAAAAGGAAAAGTGTTTCCTAACTCAAGAAGATGAGAGTTGGTTATGGCATAAAATATTGGGGCATTTGAGCTTTGATAATCTTGTCAACATTAGTAACAAGAAAGCAGTTAGAGACTTGCCCAAAATAAAAAGGCCTCATAACACCATTTGCGGTCCTTGTCAACATGGAAAACAGACCAGAACCAATTTTAAATCAAAAGGGTATACTTCTTCAAAACCTTTAGATCTCATTCATACTGATTTATGCGGCCCCACCAGAACTCAGAGCATTCAGGGAGAAAGCTACTTCATGCTGTTTATAGATGATTATTCTAGAATGACTTGGGTGACATTTCTCAAAGAAAAATCTGAAGCCTTTGAAAAATTTAAAGCTTTCAAAGAAATGATTGAAAATGAGTCTGAAAAGAGAATCAAATGTTTAAGATCAGACAGAGGAGGAGAGTTTACCTCTAATGAATTTGTGAAATACTGTGAGCATCAGGGAATCAAGAGAGAATATTCAGCAGCAAGAACTCCTCAACAAAATGGAGTAGTTGAAAGAAAAAATAGAACTATTGAAAATATGGCTAGAGCAATGTTGAATGAGTCAAAACTTTCAGATGGATTCTGGAAAGAGGCGGTCAATACAGCAGTATACATTATCACCAGGGCCCAACTTAGAGTAAATCATCATAAAACTCCTTATGAGTTGTGGAAAGGAAGACCAGCTACAGTCAAACATTTCAAAGTGTTTGGGAGTAAGTGCTTCATCAGAAGGGAAGATCAGAACCTGGGTAAGTTTGATCCTAGGTGTGATGAAGGAATTTTTCTTGGCTATTCCAGCAGAAGCAAGGCGTACAGATGCTTCAACAAAAGAACGCATACAGTCGTAGAAAGCATAAATGTAACAGTTGATGAAAAGACAGGAATAAGAGAACCTGTCAAGGAAATCAGTGATGAAATATGTCAAGAAGAATTCAGAGAGATTTCAGATGAAGAAGAGGAAAAACAGCAGCTGCTTCCCAAAACACCATCACGATATGTTCAGAAACATCATCCCAAAGATTTGATCATTGGTGATCCAAACAGCAGACAAACTAGAAGAAGAATCATTCCGGCACACGATTCTACAAATATTTCTTTATTATCTCAGATTGAGCCAAGAGATTTCAGTGAAGCATGTGCAGATAAATTTTGGGTAAAAGCAATGGATGAAGAGCTAAATCAAATAGAGAAAAGTAAAACTTGGGATTTAGTTCCAAGACCTAGGAACAAGAATGTCATTGGCACAAAATGGATTTTCAGAAATAAACTCAATGAGGATGGAAAGATTGTCAGAAACAAAGCCAGGTTGGTTTGCAAAGGTTATGCCCAAGTAGAAGGTGTTGATTTCGAAGAGACGTTTGCTCCTGTTGCTCGTCTCGAAGCCATCAGAATGTTTTTGGCTCTTTCAAGTTTCAAAGCATTCAAAGTGTACCAAATGGATGTGAAATCAGCCTTTTTAAATGGAGTTTTGGATGAAGAAGTCTACGTAGAACAGCCAGAAGGCGTGTCTCTCTCAGATCAATCGGACTATGTGTGCAAATTGAAAAAGGCTTTGTATGGGTTAAAGCAAGCACCTAGGGCTTGGTATTCAAGACTAGACAGGTACCTTCATGAGCAAGGTTTCAGGAAAGGTGTGGCAGATAGCAATTTGTATATAAAAGATAAAGGTAATGATATGCTGATTGTAGTTGTCTATGTTGATGATATCATTTTCGAGGGAAATAATACCCAGATGTGCAAAGATTTTGCTAACACCATGCAAAAGGAATTTGAGATGTCTATGATTGGTGAGTTATCATTCTTTTTGGGTCTTCAGATTGCTCAATCAAAAGACGGTATATTTCTCTCTCAAGAAAAATATATCAGAGAGATGTTAAAAAAATTTGGGATGATGGACAACAAACCTGTATGTACTCCTATGACTACAGGATGCACGATGAGTAAAAATGATGAATCTCCAGTGGCAGATCAAAAATTGTACAGATCGATGATAGGCAGTTTGTTATATGTTACAGCTACCAGACCAGATATCATGCAGGCTGTTGGGTTAGTAGCCAGATTCCAGGTTGCTCCAAAATATTCTCATGTTATAGCAGTTAAAAGGATATTCAGATATCTGAAGGGAACTATGGACTTTGGGCTTTGGTATCCCAAAGGTGATGATTTTACTCTCACAGCCTATACAGATGCAGATTGGGCAGGCAGTAATGATGACAGGAAAAGCACCAGTGGTGGAGCATTCTTTCTAGGAAAGAGTTTGGTTTCTTGGCTAAGTAAGAAACAACCTTCAGTTTCTTTATCTACAGCAGAAGCTGAATATATAGCAGCAGTGGTTGGGTGTACTCAAGTTCTATGGATGAAAACCACCTTGGAGGATTTCAAAGTCAAGCATGAACAACCCATCTCCATATTTTGTGATAATACTAGTGCCATAAGTATTTCCAAAAATCCGGTAATGCACTCAAGGACAAAGCATATTTCCATCAAGTATCACTTTCTAAGGGAGAAAGTGCAAGATAAGCAGGTCAAGGTAGAATATGTGTCTACTAAAGAACAGATTGCAGATATCTTCACAAAACCTCTTCCAAGAGATACATTTGAGTATCTAAGGGAGAAATTGGGAGTTGTACTCCCACCCTAGTTTTAATTCACCTCAATAGGAGGTGGGGGAGGGACTAAGCTAAGAGGCTCATTCTTAGTCCCAAGCCCCATAGGTGACCCTTTGCCATTGATGACAAAGGGGGAGAGATTTGAGTAAGGGGGAGAGATATGAGTAAGGGGGAGAGCTTCAAGTGAAGAGGAAAGCTTCAAGTGAGGGGGAGCAAAACTTCAAAGAGATTGATTTCAGTTTTGGCTCTTTAAGATGTGTTTTTAGTAAAGGGTTGCCATCAATGACAAAGGGGGAGATTGTTGGCAATTTTGGGTACCTTGAGTACATTGCCTTTGCCTAAGTTTAGTTGTTGTCATTGATGTCAAGGAGCTCTTGGTAGTTGTTGTCTTTGATGTCAAGGAGTTCTTGGAGCAATTTGTTTTTATGTCTAAGTATGTGTTTTGATGAAGGTTTCAGTTGGTCAGTAAGTCTCCAAGAAAATCAGAGTAGCCCAGTTGCAAAAGATCAAGAAAAAGATAAGTTAGAAAAAGTTTGCAGGCGGTTGGAAAAACTGTCGTGATTTCATGACATGTTTTAGGAGAGAGAAAGTTCAGGCAAAACTGTCATGATTTCGCGACAAGTTGAGTTGGCGAGGTGAGTTAGGAAAAGTGTCACGATTTCGTGACAAGTTGAGGAGAGAGAAAGTTGAGTTGCAGAAAGTGTCACGATTTCATGACAAGTTGAGTTGGCGGTGTTGAGTTGAGGAAGTGTCACGATTTCTGACAAGTTTCAAAGAAGTTGTACGGATGCAAAAAGTGTCATGATTTCATGACAAGTTGAGTTGGCAACTTGCAGTTGGCAAAAGTGTCATGATTTCGTGACATGTTCAGTTTCAGAGAGTTGGCAGAAAAGTGCTTAAGGCAGCGAAAGCGTCGCGATTTCGTGACATGTTCCAGTTTCGCGAGCAGTTGGCAGAAAAGTGCTTAAGGCAGCGAAAGCGTCACGATTTCGTGACATGTTCCAGTTTCACGAGCAGTTGGCAGAAAAGAGCTTAAGGCAGCGAAAGCGTCGTGATTTCGTGACATGTTCCATTTTTGCTAGTGCAAACCGAGAAAAGGTTGAAGAAGCAAGAAGTGTCACGATTTCACGACAAAGTTGCAGATGACGTCAGCAAGAGGCAAAGGTGTCGCGATTTCATGACAGAAGCTGAGAAGAAGGCTTTGGAGTCTAAAGCGTCGTGATTTCATGATAGAGTTGCTGATGACGTCAGCAAGAGGCAAAGGTGTCGCGATTTCATGACAGAAGCGGAGAAGAAGGCTTTGAAGTCTAAAGCATCGTGATTTCATGATAGAAGTGAGATGACGTCAGCAAAAGGCAAAAGTGTCATGATTTCATGACAGAAGAGCGAAGGAAGCATACAAAAGCAAAAGCGTCGCGATATCGCTACAACAAGCTATAGAGGGTGTACGGCAGGTAAAGGTGTCGCGATATCGTGACATGTTGAAGTTTCGTGCCAGAAGCTTCAGGGAGGCAGTGAAGCCGACAGAGTTAAATCTGGGCCGACGCAGCGCAGGGTTTTACAGCCGACGTGATTGAAGGTTGAACAACCGACTAAGAACAAGATTTCAACTTGAGATTGTGAGTATTAAAGGAGGGTTGTTTGAGTAGTTTTGGCATCGATCGAAGTGTGCGTTCGAAGAGTGGCGTTCATAGATTTAGTGCGACAGTGAGGTTCGATCATCGAAAAAGCAGAGTGCGAAGTTTGACTGCAGTATAAGAGTGCATTTCGTCGAATCGTCTAAGTGTGGAAGACTGTGCTGCTGTTCATGCGAAGACTATGCTATTGTTTATGCGAAGACTGTGTTGTTGTATGCACGAAGAATGTGCTGCTGAGTTTTTCACAGAAGAGTATAATTTGATCGAGTGCTGCTGTGTTTGCGTAGACTATGAAAAGTTTGTTTCGACCAAGTAGGAACTATAACAGAAAAGAAAAGAGGAAGAGGACAGATTTGTGCCAGATCGAAGGACTGTGTTTTGGTGCAGAAAAGAGGACCAGCTTGTTGTGACAGAGTTGAGGACAGAGATCTCCGCCAGAGCAGGGAAGACAGGTGTCTTCTGTGGATAGAGTTCCACTTGCTAAGGGCAGAAGAGATAGAGGTCTTCTAGAGGATCACCAGCAAAAGCTGAATTAGGGGAAGGTGTCTCCTTTGAGCTGTGGCTCATAAACATTGTAATCGGGAAGGATTCCCAGAGGACTTTGATACAACTTTTAGAAGAAAAGTTTTATCCGTGGAGTAGCCCACCTTGGGTGAACCACGTAAATTATTGTGTCACTTTGTGGATTGCATTTTGTGCATTGTTTTACTGTTGTTATTATTGCTATCTTTATTCTGCATGTTAGTGGTTTGAAAGCTGTATTGAAAGATAAAGTTAAAAGTGGTCTTATACTGTTCACCCCCCCTCTCAGTATAAGCTTGTGTTCTTCACTCTACACTTGAGGAAGACTCATATGGATCCCCCTCATCATCTAAAATCCAATGTTGAAAAATACCTCTACACACAAATCTTCGTAGGATGGACCATATTCATCATTTTTATTATTAGATACTCCATACATCCAATGAACACTTTCACTAAAAATTTAAATGATAAAGATAAGTTAAGAGTACTACCTCTAAACACAAATTACCTTAATATTCTATAGTCACATAAAGTAAATCTTGGAATCATAGCTTTTCCCTTTTACAACATACATTAACTTATTTAGAAACTTCAAATTACCCTTATACCAACTTATTTTTATCACCAAAATAGTCTTTGCATAGATATACCTAAGAAAAGAGCTATTACAAGCTTCCAAAAGTACCTACACAAAGAATAGAAGGAAGAGAACATGCAAGATTAGATATTCATGAATAAGTTGAATGAATAGCCTAAAGGAGAGAGGGATTAAATATACCATATTATTGAATCCTTTTATTATAAGCCTCCACAAGAGTCAAAACCTACTACAACTATTATAAATTTTACTCTATCTTCCAAATAAATACACCAAATATTCGTATTGTATAACATATTGTAAAATTTTTACTTCAAAATAGGGCAATAGACCTTAAGGACTATTCTATACAATTTGGCCCCTAATACTAGAATAAGTCTATAAATTGATGTTATAAATGCATATATCAAAATATTTTTGAGTGTAAAAGTTATGGCCTATAGAAGATTTTCTCAAATAGCCTCCAATATTTAAATATTAAATCCTCAAACCTTAGGGAAACAATATCCAATTGCATCCCACAATATGTCACCTACTCATTTATTGGTGTATACCACATAATCCATGCCACTTTGATGTCACTAAATTGCTATATTTATAACATTTTCACTCTTTGATTGGTTAAGGTTATATAAATAGGTTAAAAATAGGTTTTTATGGCATGTAGTGTTGAGGATAACTTAGGCTTATCCACTTAAGCCTAAGTTAATATTTTATTATTATTTATATTTCCTATTTCTTGCACTTTGTATTCACGTGAGGCATAGTATGCCCATGTTGGAAATAGGTTGTTTAGTTGTTGGGTGTGTTGTTAGCTGTTAGAGATCTCTCTTGTCTTCTAGCAGTTAGTTGGCATCCTAGGTTAGCATGTATTTAACCATTAGTTAAGTGGTTGGCCATATGTGGCATATTGTTGCAACCACTTAACCTACGTAAGATTCCTATGTATGCCTATATATTATGTGCATTTGATGAATAAAATAGCTTCATAATAGTGTTACTACATCATTGGTATTCAGAGCCGAAGGATAATTTTTTTTGCAGGAGGAAGGGAAAACTGCCACTTCACTGCTAGATCCTAGGAAGGTGTTGAGTGGGAGTTGGCTTGAAGTCACCCACAACACAAGTTGAAGCTGAGGTAGCAGAGGGTAGAAATTATCCTTGCACCACTTATCTGCCTTGAAGTGAGGTTGAAAATTTTGAAGCAACAGTTGGCTTCAAATAAGAGTTGAGTTCACTGCAACTTGACAGGAAAAAGAGGAGTTCCTTCAGTTGAGAGCAATTATTGCATTCTCACTCCAAGTTGAAGAGGGAATTTTTGCATTATTTTAATAAAATATTAATATTTTTATTAATATTTTATTCAAAAAAAAAAAAATTATATGCATGAAAATATTTTGATAGAGGGCATGCATATTTTGATAGGCTTTAGCCTATCTTGAAGCGGAGCTCATCAGACTTCGACCGGCCAACCGGCAGGCAGCAGCCACACCAGCAACAGCGTCGGCCAGTGACACCAGCCACCAATCGGGCATGACCACCGGCTAGCCTAGCCACACCAATAGCTGCCGGCCAGCTAGTCACCAGCCAACCAGCAGCCGACCAGCACCAACTGACACCGACGACCAGCAGCGGCCACCAGCGGCCGATCACCGGCCAGTGGCCCATGACAGCCAACCGACGATAGGCCATAAGCTAGCAACCCTTACCGCTCGACATCCGGGCATCGACCAGGGAGGCCGTCAATAGTCGACGATAGGCCATAAGCTGGCAACCCTTACCACTCGATAGTCGGGCATCGGCCAGGGAGGCCGTCAACAGCCTTTGACAGACCAATCGGACCTGTTGCTGCCCAATTGATCGGGACAGAGAATTTTTTTTTTTTGGCGGGAATTAATTATTTTATTTTTGGCACCCATTTCAAAACTGGCGGGAAGAGAATATTCTGAAGGAATATTCCAGAATTCAAAAAATTGAATTCAAATTTCACCTTTTGGCGTCAAATCAACACAAAGGAGGAGCAAAACTTCAACAGGTGATAACTTTCCCGTTATTGGTCCGTTTTTGACCAAATTTTTTGCGTTGGGTTCAAAATTTTCTGCAGATTCATATTTTTTGCTCCTAACAAAATTTTGGCATTGTAAAAGGGCTAATTTTTCAGCATTTTTAGTGCACCTTTGTAATTGCAAAATTGAAATTTTTAATTTTGTAAAAGCACTAAAATAGCCCTAATTTTGAGAGCAAAATTTGTAAAATCTAGGCAAATTGGCTGCATAGGAAACTAAAATTGTTCCTAAGCCTAGATTAGTTCTTGCATCCATTTTTTAATCCTCCTAGTCTGGCATATACTAGGCAAAATATGGCTCATGATATTAGAACAAACATGGAAAACCTCACGGAAGCAGTAGACATTTTGGCAGAAAAAGTGAGAGACATTGTTGTGCAGTTTAAGCCCGGTGAAATCAAAATCTACAATAACCATGCAAACAAAGCCAAATGTGAGGTTAAAATGTATGATGGATCTAGGGATCCCGATGTCTTATCTGCATGGATTTTGGATATGCAAACTTGGTTTGCTTATGCTGAAATTCCGAAGGATGAAAGAGCCACATTTGCTACACTAAAACTCACAGGTTTAGCAAAAGTTCTCATTGTAGAAAGACAGAGTCATAATGCCACCATGACTTGGAAATAATTAACTCAAATTCTGGAAAACACCTTCTTTCCACCAAACTACCAATGTGACCTCATTACCAAGTGGTATAGATTGAGGCAAACCTATGGAATGTCAGTTTCTGATTACATTTTCCAATTTAATAGGTTAAGGGTATTGCTTGGTGTGAAAGATTCAGAAGATGAATTGATTAATAAATTCACTCATGGCTTGCAAGATCAGATTTTTAGGGAGATAAAATTCAATGTCTTCCTCACCTTAGATGTGGCATTCAATCATGCCATTCTTGCAGAGGAGAAAGTTGGTGCATATCAGAAGTCTCGTTCATCACAGGAGGGCTCTTCCAAAGGTGGGAATCAGCATCAACAGAAGGTGAAGAACAATTCTCAATCTTCCCCTCATTCTTCTTCTCCTCCCACTTCTCCTAAAGCACATTCTTCTTCCTTTAATGCTAAATATTCTTCTTCTTATTTGTATTGTGACTTTTGTAAAAAGCATGGACATGTAAAATCCAAATGCTATACTTTTGAGAAGTTTAAGAAGAAGAAATCCCTAATTGTATAGCCTACACATGAGGAACCACAAGATGGTCCCATTTTGGCTACAGGGACAGAAGAAGAATATCCTGCTTTAAAGGGTAAAATGAACAAAGTTACCCTAATGTCCAATGCATTTGCTCAAGGGGGCGTGATCATTTTTTTGTCACTAGAGCCCACTTGATGCATGATTTCTATGTTGATTGTATCATTGATAACGGATCACAAAAGAACCTCATTGCGAAGTCCGTTGTGGAGAAGTTGAAACTTCCCATCAAACCACATCACCAACCTTATGCACTTGGGTGGAAAGATGTAGACTCCACATCCAACATCACCCATACTTGCACCTTGAATTTTGCTTTTGGTGACAAGTTTGTGGACAAAGTTAGGTGTGATGTCACAGATATGGATTGTTGTGGACTCTTGCTAGGTAAACCCTATCAATTTGATAGGAATGCTATTTATCATGCTAAAAAGAACACCTACACATTGGAGTTGCATGGTAAAAACTACTTGATACAAATCACTACACCTACTTCCAATTTGATGTTAAGTTGTAGGCAAGTAAGGAAGCCATTAAGTCAAGCACTCATTTTGGCTCCTACTAGCATTTGTCCCACACAAAATGAAGAAAAAGCACCACCTAAGAAACATGCAAAGGAAGAAGTTTCACTCCCACATGATGAACAATCACAAGAGCAAGTGGTTAAGGAACCCACCATTCTCACTCATGAGAAAGATACCATTGATTCCATTGGTATAATTTTGGGTACACCTACAAATATTGAACCACTTGTTCCACAGAAGTTACCTTTGGCTTTGCCCACTCCCATTGCACACATGGAGGAGCAAGCTAAGGTTACTTCCCTTACTGAGCATCGACAGAGCCTTCTAGGCAAGATACCACATGACTTGCAGGAGACCCCGCAGGGAGTGGTGCGAAAGCATCACAATTCTCACTCACCACAGGTTGGAGGTAGAGTATGGGTTCCTTTGGATGAGTGCCGATTTCTAGAGACACCATTTCAGGACCCTCTTTTGGTACCTGATCCTATATTCAGTCCTACAGCAGCAGTGGCACCTGATCGTCAGCTTTCGCTCATTTCAGATAGAGTTTTTGAGATGAAGACTCATCACACTAGACAGGGTTCTTCCACTACTTACCTTGTCGCTCGTCGCGGTCACTTTGCACACATGGCTCATTGGATTCCTCACCATGAGATGGCCCATGAATTTCCACATTTGTTGAGATCATTGGGGTCCAATGCTTATATGGTTGGGAGGAGTGTTGAGGATAACTTAGGCTTATCCACTTAAGCCTAAGTTAATATTTTATTATTATTTATATTTCCTATTTCTTGCACTTTGTATTCACGTGAGGCATAGTATGCCCATGTTGGAAATAGGTTGTTTAGTTGTTGGGTGTGTTGTTAGTTGTTAGAGATCTCTCTTGTCTTCTAGCAGTTAGTTGGCATCCTAGGTTAGCATGTTGTTAACCATTAGTTAAGTGGTTGGCCATATGTGGCAGATTGTTGCAACCACTTAACCTACGTAAGATTCCTATGTATGCCTATATATTATGTGCATTTGATGAATAAAATAGCTTCATAATAGTGTTACTACATCATGTAGGGGTGCCATTTTATCTACCACATCAATTTTCCCTGTCTTGATTGGTCAAGGTCATATAAATAAAAATAGGTTTTTATGTCATGTAAAGGTGCCACATTGGCTACCACATCAACCATGAAAGCATTCCTTAGATAAGGTTTCAAAATAAGAATTTGTACTGAGGTCTCCTATGGGTGATGCACCTTGTTTTAGCCAAGGCATCAATGTTGCATTTTTGAATAAAGAGTTTGCTTCCAATGTAAATAACCTTTTTGTAGATATGCAAAAATCTAACACCTAAAGAATTGATGAAATCAAATTGACAATATAATCATGTAACCATCAAAAGATAAAATAAGAAATATAGAAAATGGTGTCCTAATTGATATTGAAATATTCCTTCATAATTTAGTTACAAAGATATCCCTCTTAGGGATAGATTTGATACAATTTACAATAAAGAATCAATAGTAGGTGTATTTCGTAGGATTTTTGTATCCTCAAAACTTAATATGGGGGAGGGTTTCATGTGACCTCCGCATGATGAGGTAAATATTGATGAATATTTGTGTTGAATAGATCCTGTTAATATCTGAAACCTACACACAAGAAGACTTACAAGAAGTTAATAGCAAATGAGGAACCTCTCATGATGAGGTCCATGTCCATGATATAAAATTGAAAGAAAGATGCTAAAAATGATAAACAAATGCATAAAAATTGAGTGAAACTATGCAAAAAAAGAAATAAATTGGTGCTAAATCTACTGTATATAAAAAACATAGAAAAATAATATGTCATAGAGAGGCCATCGTGGGGTAAAACGGTCAGGTCTACTGCACCGTTTCACCCCAATAAAATCTAATGTCAAACTAGATTAGGATCATTTAATAAAATCTGCCTATTGCATTTACATAAACAAATAATGCAAACCCTAATAATGTAATTTTTTTTTATAAAAGAAGTGCACCAGGAAGAGGAGGATATCAAGGAAAAAATCTTATAGAATTTGTGTTTTGTAGAATTGCATACGGGTGATGCACACAATCAATGTGAAAACCAACTTAATATAAACTTAACACAACAAACAATTGTTCCTAATGATATCTCCAATATTATCCGCAATGATTTCTTGAATAGTTTATATAATGCCCCAAAAGGAATAAAAGATTTTATAGGTTTCAAAGGATTTGATCCAGTAATGGATCAGTTTGATCATATGCTAGGTATGTGGAATAGTATTGTAGCACCCTAAAATTGGCGCAGTGAAATTGTAATAATTACATTCATCCTAGTAAATAATTTAAATTCAAATTTTAACCTCCCAAACCGCCCGTTAACCGTCGGGTAATCCGTTTCCCCCTTTTTCGTGCCATTTTTAGAGGTTGTTTTGACCGTTTGACGATATCGTCGCCGATCAGACGATATCGCCCCAGATCTGACGATTTCGTCTGGGCTAGGACGTCCAGACGATCTTGTCTCAAAACTGATTTTGCACAATTAGCTTCTGTTCCAACGGGCCTCTAATCCGGGCAGAAGCGTGTCTGCGTCGTTAGAGACCCTCCCCCATTGGAGATCTCCCAAATAGGGATGATCTCCAACCTCCTAACCTCCCTCCTAAGCCTATTTAATCCTAAGCCCTCCCCTTAGCACCCCCTGGCTGAAATTCCCTGTAACTCGACTGCATACATGTTAAAACATCCTAAGTTTCTATTTTGCATTAGTTCTATACAATTTTGTTGTAGGTACCATATTGTTTTTCAGTCGGAGCAAGCTTACATCGTCGTCGACGAACCTGTTCAGATCGGAGGCGATCCTGTCGAATCAGAGACGATTTCGTACCAATGCGAGACGATTTCGGCTGTAGTCAACATTGAGGCAATCGATGCCTGAAGTTTGCATTTCTCCTTCCTTTTCTCTGTTGTTTTATGTTGTAATTAGCTTATTTTATTCGGTATTTTATGCTATTCTGCATTTTGGAGTTCACCCATCTAGATTAAATGCATAATTAAGCCATAATTGTGATCAAATTAGCATAATTCATTCATGTTTCTGTTTTTAAGTTTCAGTTTGATATTATTGCTTGCATTTTACATTGTTTCCCTCTGTTAGGATAGTTGTATTTTCTGTATTTTGCACCTATTTCTCTGTTTGTAGGTCTCTGACGAATTCGTTTGACGAATTCGTCAGATCTCAGATGATCTTGTATGATCTCAGATGATCCTGTCAAATCAGAGGCGATCCTGACTGCTTCAAGAATCAGAATCATCATCAGACATCCGGATCAGGTATTCTTCTTTTAATATTCTATAATTTCTCTATTTTTTAGTTCTATTCTATTTTTTGTATTCATTTAATTTGCATCTGCATATAGAATAGCTTAGATGCATTTTGGCCAAACCTAGGATTTGAATGCTTAAGGCTAAAATGAACACATAAAACACATTCCCAACCTAGGCGTGGAAACTGCCATTAAATGTTTCCTGGTGAACCCACCATCCGTCGAAAAATCACCAATATACACCTCCCTTGAGAGGCGGGACCTTCGCAAGTCCTCTCAGTCCGAGGTACCGTGACATCCTTTTCACATCCCCCTTTCGGGCACGGATCCTATAGCCTGAAGGTAAGGGTGTGAAAAATTTGGAGCGATACATTTTGGTGAACCCGACGTGAATGCATTGTAAACCTTTTGAAAACAAAAACAAAAAAAAAAAATAAAACAACTAAAACATAGATGCATTTTAGATCATTTAAATTTAATATCATGTTTAGATGGTAGCTCCTAAGAAAATATTAGCAGTTACTATAAATGTAGAAAACCATTTGGCAGCCATAGAAATCAATTATGTACTTAGTGTGCCTGAAACAGATAGAAATCAACTCTTGTGGGACGAACTTGATAGAAGACTTAGTGTCATCTCATCTAGGTCAACAGAACTTAAACAAATCAAGAGGCTAGTCCTAGATAGAATCCTGGATCCTCATCAACTTGTCTTTTATCATGAACTTCAGAGAGCACTGCCATAGATGGTTAGCTTATAGGAGAGCTCTTGTATCTTCAGAATTGTTCACCTTCGAGGAATACCTCGAGAACGCAGCCATTGTACACCGGTTCCTAGGTCTTGTAGAAGACCAAGAGGTTGTTCTTACGAGATAGGGAAATATGGAATAGAGTTCCTCGAGTTGTGTTATATCGAGAGTATTGCCACGAGCTTTACTTCTATCAACCGACATCCGAGAAGAGATAATATCACTATAGCTCTTTTCATTAAATTTTTAAAAGAAAACTTTCAATTTGAAGAAGAACACTTCATGACTCCTGAAGAACTCGAGCCCATTAATGATATTTATAAATTGTTTATAGAAAACTAGATTATTACTTTCAGTATTATTTCTTGCATTTATTGTGTTATTTGCTATCTTTACAATATTATTTCAAAAACAAAAAAAACTAAAAAACATAGCAAAAACTTAAACATTTCATTTTAAATATTGTAGTAGGTATATAATTAATATATACCTCTTAAACTTGTTGCATATATATATATATATATATATATATATATATATATATATATATATATATATATATATTTGCTGAAATCTAAAATTAAAGCACCATGCCTAAACTTAGGAATGGTAAAGAAACTGTAGGAGAAGAAGAAGATTGGTTACAAGATACAACTAGAGACCCAAATGTCCTTCCTGAAGATCCAATTCCGGAAGGAAAAACTCTAGATCAACCAGAACATGACCTAGGTGAAGACAATGAACAAGAAGGAAGTGTTAAAGAGGATGGACCCTCATCCCCTAGAGTAGCTCCAGATGGAACTATTGCTTTTGACAACGTAGATCATTTTCAAAAATTTCTCAATGATAACATTGACGCCCTTAATGTGGCAGTTCGTATTGATAAAGGGCAAATTAGTAACACTCAAGCAGCCATGGAATATATGTATGATGTGCGCACTAATCCCTTGTCTTTCATTGATCAAGAAAGTGATAAGGTTGGGCCATCCAATACAGACATGGTCACTATGATGCAAAACATGTCAAAACAACGGGTTACCCAACCTCCTAAGGAACACTGTTATTCAACCTAAAATCATTCCCACACAAAAGAAAACTTCCTTCACTACTTTATTTCGCCAAACTATTGAGCAATATGCTTCAAGTAAACAAAAACCTAAAACGAAGTCAAACACCAATTTTCAACAATCCGGAATACAACATAATACAACTTCAAAATTCCTTCATAACACTTTTCCTACCAACAATTTACACAATAGCAACATAGCATCTAATCTTCATGTCCCTCCATCATATGCTCACAAAACCCATGTCAATGCCCTACCGAACCAATATGGTGGGCAAACTAGTAATCTGGAAGCCATGGTGAAACAGTTAGCTTCGCGTATGGACGAGATAGATCCCTACCGTCCCTCGTACAATTATCGAGAGATATGTAGTCAACCTTTGGATCCCATAGTTGTAGCTCAACCATACCCTAAGCATTTTCCCATGCCTATCTTGCCTATATATAAAGGAACCGAAGATCCCATAGAGCATCTTCGCATGTTTAGGATAGCATGTCATGATATATCACATGATGACTTGCTATTACTAAAAATGTTCCCGAAAAGTTTAGGTGGAATGGCATTAGAGTGGTACTATCAATTGCCCACTCATTCTTTGAGAAACTTTGAAGAAACAGCTGAATCTTTTGTCCATCAATTTAGTGCCTACATCGAGAGGCATGTAACCATTAAAGATTTATACAACTTAAAACAAGACAAGGATGAATGTTTTGCCGATTTCTTAGCTAGATGGAGGCAATTGATAGGAAAACTGCACTTTGTGCTACCTTATAGGGAAATGTTGGACATTTTTATCAATAATTTACAAGAACAAATATCTTATGAGCTATCAACTGCTACTTTAACTACCTTCGATCAAGCTATAGATTTAGCTCGAAGAGTAGAAGATGCCCTCATTAGGAGAGGCCAACTTAGGAAGAAGGATGATGAGAAAACATCCAGAAATCAATATAAAAACAAACAAGTTGTTGGTGATGGAGTCACTGACAACAGAAATGTTGCTAATATCAATGCAACGAAGACAACAGAAAAATTTATATTGAAACCTCCTGATAAGCCTCCTCGAGAATTTACTAGATTGAATCAACCCTTATCAACTATTTTACCTCAATTACTCGAAAGAGGTTTGATCCAATTACCAGCTATCTGGGAACCTGATCCAACTATACCCGGATATAGAGCTGACTTACATTGTGATTTCCATAGAGGACCTGGACACTCTACCAACGCTTGTAAAAGGTTGAAACATAAAATACAAGATTTGATTGATAATAATGAAATGGAGGTGCAAGCCTTCCAACCTAAACAAAATGCTCCTAATAATACTCAAAAGACCATTCCCCAAAATCAAAATCAAAATGCTAATCAAACATTAGACATATTTCAACACCCTTTACCAAGACATGGTAAAGAGGTGGCCAATCAAATCGAACATCATAATGTTCCTCCTCCTACCCGATATGTAGGAACCATTAGCGGACAATTACCTATTCAGGATCCTCAAATATTTGACACAACCTTATCCCTGGTTACGACCAGGCCCTTACATAATTTTCAAACTTTAGATTCTAGTGATATAGAATCAGATACTGAAAGTGAACTAGACATTACTTCAAACCAATCGAATAGTTCTGAAAATGAATCAGATCCTATTCAACCCGTCACAGATGCTATGGTTCCAGAAGAACCATTTCCTAGAAGAGTTACTACTCGACCTTCTTCTAATCAATTCCTCTCAAATGAACAAGCCATAAATGCTCGACCGAGACCAGTTCAGCGTCCTCAATATAACATTGTAGGTACCATTGGAGTCGTTACCCGACAACAGGCTCAAAATTCTCAACAAGAACCAAATCAGAATGATGGATCGGCTCCATTCGTTTTGAAAAATCCCAATAAAGGGAATCATGCTCCTAATGTTCAACCTAAACCCCCTTACAATATTAATGAGCAATTATCCAATACTACGGCCAGAATTTCCCTTTTGGATTTGTTAAGATCCTCTCCCACCCATAGGGATGAGTTGATGCTTACATTAAGCCAAATGATGGTACCTCAAAACATTCAACCTGAAGCTATGGCCAATACTATCATCACTCGAGAGGTTGATTGTATTGACTTTCGGGATAAAGATATCCCACAACACGGTTTACATAAGGACAATCCCTTATATATTACTTGCTCTAATTGGAGATGTAGCTGTCAAGCGAGTCTCGATTGATAATGGCTCATCTCTAAACATTTGCACTTTTGACTTCTACCAACGATTTGGCTTTAGAAGTGATGAAATGAAGAAAAGTGATATGATTATCAAAGCTTTTAATGACGAAACACAAGAAACGTGTGGAGTTATTACCATCCCCTTGCAAGTTGGTCCTAGAACCCTAGAAACAACCGTGTTTATTGTACATTGCCCGACATCGTACAATATACTTTTGGGTCGCCCTTGGATCAATGCGATGCGAGCGGTCCCATCAACTTTACACCAATGTGTTAAATTTGAATTTAAAAATCAGTTGGTCACTATCCATGGTGACCCTAGACCCTTTGATATGTGTGCTTTGGCAGAACCTGTTGGAGTGCAATTTTGCCCTGCTCTGTCATCCACACATCCTAGTTCTTATTTTTCATCTAAACGTGTGAAACACACACCCATAACTTCACCTATTTCCCCTCCATTAATTTCATCCTCCTATATAGATCAACAATCTTCTAAACAAATCACTCTAGAACCTCAAAAAGATCTTAAATCTACAACCAATCCTTCATGTTCTATCCCTATAAATTCAAAACCTATAGACACATCTATCATACCTTCCACATCTAAAGATATAGGGAATAATCCTTCTACATCTTATGCTCTTTTTGATGAACTTTTACCAGATTTATCCACAATCTTAATATCAGAAAAAACAAATGCTTTCATGCAAGATTCAATTCTTTTAAATAACTTGCCGCCATCTCCTCGTACTTTGGGCCTCCCACAACCTATGGGAAGTACTTACCAAGTCGGGAGTTGTGCCTTCATTTATAAAGGATATGATTGGGGAAGAATCCCTCGAAATATCAAAACTCATCATGAGGGATATGCTCGGTGTTATTTTACCAATGAATATATTAAAGCTAAACCCATGATGCTTAAAATGGGATATAAAGGGAAAGGCTTGGGACCTTTCCAAAATGGCATGAAAGAACCTTTCGAGGTAGAACCGTGGCCTGCCCGTTGTGGTGTGGGCCTATTTCCTAGTAAGGGTCAACCCTTTCCTTTTGAAGATGATGATCACCTCATATGTTATCAAGATTATTTGGATAGGCATGTTGATTTGCCTCTAAAAAATTAGTCGTTTACATGTAACATGCTATCCATAGCTTACCCTGAAATGATTGCTGACCCCGATGAAGAGTTGGAAGGAGATATCTTCCATGATGTCTCTGTTGAAGAGATGTTACACAATGGATTTTATTTTGATGGTTCTATACCAACTATAGCCCAACTTGAGACCACTAATCCTCAAGATGAATTATCCAAATTAACCTTACAAGAATTACAAGAATTGGGCGTTTCACCCGCCCCACCTAATTTTGAAAGAGATCTACACATGGAGGTAGAAAACGTCATTAAAATTAATATTGGATCGGAGGATAATCCTCACATAATCAATATTGGATCAGAATTAAGTCAAGAAAAACAAGAACAATACATTGCATTCCTTAAAGAGTATGAAGATGTCTTCGCTTGGACATATGAAGATATGCCGAGTCTAGACCCTTATGTAGTCATGCATCATCTAGTGGTCCATCCGGATGCTAAACCTGTTAAACAAAAACTTAGAAAAATGCATCCCAAAGTGGCTCTGCTAGTCAAAGGGGAGTTAGAAAAACTCCTGAATGTTGTCTTTATACAAGCTATTGATTATCCTTGAATGGATCTCAAATGTAGTTCCGAGTCACCAAGAAAGAAGCTACCAAAGTTAGGGTTTGCACAGATTTTAGAGATATTAACGTTGCATGCCCTAAAGATGACTTTCCTCTTCCAAACATGGATCAAATCATTGACTTTACTTGTCGGGAGTGGGATGATGTCCTTAATGGATGGATTCTCCGGTTATAATCAGATCAGGATAGCTCCTGAAGATCAGGCTAAAACAGCCTTTATTACCCCCTGGGGTACCTTTTGTTGGAAAGTGATGCCATTTGGCTTAAAGAACGCAGGTGCAACCTATCAACGAGCTATGACCTATATTTTTCATGATATGATGCATGATATCCTACATGATTATGTAGATGATATTATAGCTCGCTCTATTATTGAAGATAATCATTTAGATGATTTGAGAAAAGTTTTTAATCGATTACGAGAATATCTTATTCGATTAAATCCAACAAAATGCATATTCGGAGTTAAGTCCGGTAAACTATTAGGGGTTTTAGTTTCTTTACGTGGTATCGAAATCGACCCTCTCAAGATTGCGGCTATCAGTGATATGCCCGCACCTACTAATATATCCGAGTTACGAAGTTTACAAGGTAAGCTTCAAGCCATCCGTCGCTTCATCGATAAGCTGGCGGACAAAACCGGTCCCTTTCTTAAACTCCTTAAGAAGGATGTCCCTTTTAATTGGGACGACGAATGTAGAGAAGCTTTTGAACTTCTCAAACAATACCTCCTTAATCCACCTGTGCTTTCACCGCCTAAACCTGATCGCCCATTTCTCCTATATATTTCAGCTTCAGATTCTGCCTTAGGAGCTATGTTAGCTCAGCTTGATGATGAAAAGAGAGAACGTGCTAATTATTATATTAGCCGAACCTTCATCAGTTATGAAACCCGCTATACAGCGTTAGAGAAACTATGTCTAGCAGTCGTGTTTGCTACGCAAAAATTATGACATTATATGCTTAGTCAGAAAACTTATGTCATTGCCAAATATGATCCCTTGAGGTATCTCATGAGTCGACCTTATTTATCGGGTCGCACAGCCAAGTGGGTTCTTGCTCTAAGCGAGTTTGATCTCACATTCATAGGACAGAAGTCTGTTAAGGGTCAAATCATAGCGAGATCAATTAGCTGCTGCACCCTTAGAGTCTACCCATCCCCTCATCATTGAGTTTCTGATGAATGCCTTCAATTAGAGGCGAGACCATACTTGAACAATGGTCCTTATACTTTGATGGAGCCCGATGCATGAGTGGGGCTGGTGCGGGTATTATTTTAATATCCCCACAAAAACATCTTATTCCTCTGTCCTTCAAATTGACATTTGCTTGCACCAACAATACTTGCTGAGTATGAAGCTCTAATCCTTGGATTACGAGCTGCCTTAGCGCTAAAAATTAAACATCTGTTAGTTTTTGGTGATTCTCAACTGATTATAAACCAAATTAATGAAGTTTATCAGACCAGAGATGATAAACTGTGCCCATATAAGGCCTATGTTTTACAATTAATGTCCCTATTTGATCAAGTTACCTTGGAAGCTATTCCTAGAACTTGCAACCGTGCAGCTGATGCTATGGCCGTAGTTGCATCTCTCCTACCCTTGGAGTTAGATGACGAATATGCCACTATCATTATTCGTCGACTCCAGGAACCCGCTTCAAATAAGTCATGCTTAGAACCTTTGGATGTGTTTCTAATCAATGAAACTACTCCTGAACCTTGGTATACGGACATATTTGATTTTCTCCAAAATGGGACTTTCCCTGCCAATTCTAATAGAAACCGGCGTCGGTTATTACGTAGACGAGCAAGTCGATTTGTAATAATTGGCAATACTTTATATAGGAGATCTTTTGAAGGTATCCTATTAAGATGTTTGAATTTAGAAGAATCCAAATCAGCCTTGAGTGAAGCCCACGATGGATCTTGTGGAGGACACTTCAGTGGTAGTGTCATTGCTAAAAAGCTCCTTCGGATAGGATACTTTTGGCCTACCATGGAAACGGATGCACATGAGTATGTGCGCCATTGCGACAAGTGCCAGAAACATGCTGACCTTGTCCATGCGCCTGCACAAGAACTGCAGGCTATTTCATCTCCTTGGCCCTTTTCAAAATGGGGCTTAGATATTATTGGCAAAATTAATCCTGTGTCATCTGATGGACACAAATTCATCATAACCGCCACTGAGTATTTCACGAAGTGGGTTGAAGCTATGCCTTTAGCTTCCTGCACTGGCACACAAGTCTCTAAATTTATTTTTAATCAAATCATTTGTAGGTTTGGAATTCTTGCAAATCTCATCTCTGACAATGGAACTTGTTTCAAAAATAAAGATGTTAAAAAATTATGCCAAAAATATAAGATTCAACATCGTTGGTCCACTCCCTATTATCCTCAGGGTAATGGTCAAGCAGAAGCATCTAACAAAACCTTAATCAAAATCCTCAAAATATTGGTCAATAAAACTGGCCGTGAATGACACATTCAATTATATCCAGCCTTGTGGGCCTATCGAACTAGTGTTCGAACCCCCATGGAACTTCACCATTTGTTTTGGTTTACGGTGCTTGAAGCAGTTTTTCCCTTTGAATTAGAAGTTCCTTCTTTGGCTCTGCTACTTCAAGATACCGAAGTAGGAGATGAATATCGAATTTGGCAGACTCAGTCAGTTGGAACTCCTAGATGAAAAATGCATCAATGCTTTGGAGCATCTCCGTGCCTACCAAAACAAGCTTAAAAGATCATATGCTAAAAAAGTTCGTCATCGATCCTTTGAGATCGGTGACCTTGTTTTAAAAGAAAATCAAAAAAATACTAATGCAACTAAGGACCTTAAAGGTAAATTTGAGCCCAAGTGGCTTGGACCATACATTATTCCTGCTAAATTTGAATCGGGAGCATACAAATTATCTACCTTAGATGGTAAAGAACTTAAAGAACCCATGAATATTTTGCATCTTAAACGTTACTATGTATAAATTTGGTCATTTCATCCATGTATATATTTTTTCAAAATCACTATCTTGTATTTCTTTCAATTTATAAATTCAAAAACACCAAAAACATTCATAATCATCAAAATCTTCAAAACTATTTGTTGCATTTATTTATGGCACTTGTTAATTCTTTCAAAAATGATAAAAAAATAAAAACAACAATATTCTTGACTCTTTCGAAACCAAAACAATATAAAGAAGAAAGAGAGAGTCAACATTCTCAAAACTTCTCAAAAAATCATTTATATATATTTTCTTACAATTATTGCAGTTATATGTTTCAAATTATTTTGGATAAATTAGCATTTATTTGGAATCCCTCACTTTCACACTCACAAAAATAAATATCTTGATTTTATCTGGCATGATTACTAATCTCTCTTATATCAAAGTCCACAAAATTCAATTAAATAAAGTTTGAGCATAGAGAATTGATCTTGTTATTTACTTAAACCAAGCACATCTTTTCACAATAAAATGATTATATTTGTAATTTCCATGTTTTGCTACATAGTAGAAGTGATTTCTTGAGCGAAAAGTTTCCCCTGCTATCCTATCATGCACATGGTCTAGAATCTTTGAGAATTGGCAAAAGGACAAGCTCACCCCTACCCAGAATAAAAATCCCTTGCTCTACAGCTAATCCGAGCAAGTATCCCTAGCATAGAAAGAAAAGAAAAGTTCAAGAAAAAGAAAAGAAAAATGTTATTTTATATCATTACAGCAATATTTCAAGCATTATCTCAATTATCAAGCAAAAATACAAAAAGAAAAAGAAAAGAAAAAGCAAAAGAAAGCAAAAGCAAAAGCAATAAAATCCCTTTCCCTACCCTTTGAAAAGAAAAGAAGGGTTGATGAGCTTGAATCCCTGGAATTCTCAATTATTCGAAAACTGTGAGGTAAGCCCCATAACAAGTGGTTTGTGCCCAACTCTGCTTGGCCTTGGGTAACTCCTAGCGTGGTGATATATACTGTCACATTAGCGACCTTCTTTTGTACAGACCTATGTCTGCTTATGGATTAGCTAGCTCTTGATAATCCGACCTACATAGTAGTCTAGTATGGTTATATGCATCTACATCATGGTTAATGAACACTTATTTGGTTTCTTCAAATCACTTGTATCATATTATCTTGCTCAAAACTGGTAAATGAACATAGCAATTGCACACACATTTGTATTTGAGAGATTTTGTGTATCATTATGATAAATCAAGATTGGAAATGAATTCACATATGCACATGGGATTCCTTATAAATCTAACTTTTGTCTTCAAAATACTTTGAAATATTTTTTGCAAATTGTTTGGAATAATTCATTTTCTTCTTTCAAGTACAAGTTGTTTAGCATAAAGACAACTATATAATAGAAAAATCAAAATTTCTTTCAAAACTATACAATCAAAACATATATATATATGGTTGACTTTCGTGACGATGGTATAGTTCCAAAACCAAAATTGGAATTTTATGCCTAGCGCAAGTCCTCATCTTCATATTTTCTGTTTATTAAAAATCAACCATGCAATAAAACTATCTCTTTTTTGATTTTCGCGATGATGGTATAAGTCTATACCTACATATTCTATGCCTAGCGCAAACCATTGTAACAATTTTTATTCCCCATTTATTTAAAAATCATGAAAACCATATGACTTAAATCATTATGTTACACAAATTATGCTTTTCAAAAAGCAAGCACATTTTCATTATTTCATGTCATTATGTCAACCTTCAAATTTGCAATGATGGTATAATTCCTAAGGAATTATCCAAAAAATTTATCACACTTAGGAATTTATGCCTAGCAAAAATCATTTTAACATTATTTCATGCATACTATTTTCATGAAAATCTGAAAAACAAACCATCATCATCATCATTTGCACCATTGCACCAAAGTCTTAAGGCAGTCTCTTAAGCACTCTTTTACTTTTAACAATATTTCTATCTTGGGATTAGCTTGACGACCGAGTGAGCGGCGACTCCATGAAATGGTCTATAATAGCGACAATGTCCTTTGAAATTATTGTTAGAAGTCTCTTTTTATTTTTTATCACATTTCATCACAAACAACCAATTTGTTACATCAGATTATTTCATTTAAAATATTATACAACATGACATCAAAATTATAATATTTCCAATGACATAATTACATGAATCCTCAATCATCAAATCAATCAATCAAACATAAAAGCATCATAAAAATACATAACACAAGTCATATGATCAAAAACATATCTCATCTATATATATCAACAGTATATATACATCATCAAAACTGGATTGGTATGCCACAATATGTACCTCGGCATACTCAATCCTCTATCAAAAATAATAAAATAGCTCTATGTCTCAATCTGTACAATGTCGTGCAGTACTCTAGCCTCGAGAACCCCTCGAGCTCTCAGCCTCATCTCCTCCCCCGCCCTGAGGTGGACGAGGTGGCCCCATCGTAGTATGTGTAGTACTGCGAGTCCTAGTCGTCGATCGGGATGAAGTCCTCGATGACCCAATCCTGATCGGATCTGCGATGTCGGTGGTAGGGTACTCTATCCTCCTCTGGCACCATGCGGATAGTACGATGTCTGATAAAAAGTGATTTGGGCAATAGCCCGTGTCGGCTCCTAGTGCTCGCTCCTCCGCCCCGTGCCCTGAGGCGTGCAATCTCATCTCTGAGCTATGTAACCTCAGCTCGATGTCGTGCAGCCTCCTCCTGTAATGTCTGCACCTATGCTCGGAGATGATCTATCTTCGCTCGAAGAGTAGCTATCTCGCTACTCTCCCCTATGTCGACACCCTTGCCCTTATCGGGCGATGGTGGCCTCTCTCTCTATGGAGAAGGGGGTCTCGCCTCCCTCCTCTCCCTCTATCATGGCCTCTCCTATGCCTGTGGCCTCCTCAGCTCTCTCCCGCCGTGACCCTGGGCCGCCTCCATAGCTGCCTAGCATCGCCTCCCTATCCGATGCACAACTACATGTATCGGACCCTGAGCCCTCGTCATCCGAGGAGGGTGGATGCCTACGTACCAGGCATCATAGCCATCGGCTACCCCTACGTCATCCCCATCCACTGGCTGAATGGGGGCATCATCTGAGTCCTGACTCCAGAAGCGCTGCATGTCTGGAGCCCCGCTCACTATGGTGTTATCCCGGACAGTTCGAGAAAACTCATAATCCCTGAGAGATGGGATCCCCTACTATAGACCGAACTATCACAAAACTTGGTCATAGCGGTGGAGCTCCACCTCTCCCCTCTCCATCCATAGCCAGCAAACTCGCCTGACATGAGCCAACTCCTGTCCATCCTCGGCCCACCCTAGGTGCTCTCGCCATGGCCTCCAGGTGATTTGGTCCAGGACTAGGTCATCTAGCAATCTTCGGGACATCGAAAGGTCGATCCACCACTGTGACCCTCTTCGGAGCCACCAGTAGAAGACTCGGGGCCTCTCCCCATCAATCCCTATCAGAGGAAGCCCTATCGGCCTCCGCACTACAATGTGCTCCCAGCACCAAACCTGTAGGAGCGATGTCATAACTAGACATCGGTCGCCCTTGTACACGACCCCATGCAGGATCCTGTACAATCGGCATAGAACAAAGCTGCCCCAAGAAAACCTGTAGCCATGGTCTCGCATATCGTAGATCACATCTGCTAGCATCCATGGTACCCTGCACCCGCTCTAGTGGCACAGCAGAAGTCCACCAACCACTCCAGCTAAAACCTATGTGAGTCTAGATGCCCCAGGCATCTGACGCAATGCCTCGATGTTAACTCCGCCCTTCTCCAGGGTGAAGCTCGGGTCACCACACAACCGTCCCATAGCATGGCCCTGATTGGCCGTAGGAGTGATCAACCAGTCCTTGTATGGGGATTCTTAGAATCCTCCATACATCCTCCAAAGTGGGAGTCATCTCCCCTATAGGTAGCCAAAAATAGGAAGAACCCGGATACCATCTCTCTGCTAGAGTGATCGGTAGCCCCATGTACTGTAGACACTTGTGGCATCTACGCCACATGCTTGTAAGCCGGCCTGTGCCAGCTGATCCCGCTTTGCCTATGTAAGAGTGGCCAAGTCATCTCTCAAACCTCCATATTTCCATTCCCTGCTCTTTAGCAATCCTCTCTGCAACATAAACAACAAAACAACAAACAATCATTAATAAACAATTCAAGTAATTAAAAATGCAAGTTAAAATAAGTTCAATTTAATCAAATGATGATATCGTCCACTATTGGACGATATCGTCCCAAATTTGAGCAAATTCGTCTCCGATTTCGTAAGCCGAAATCGTCCCTAATTTGATGAAATCGTCCCCCTTTCGTCGATTTCGCCCTTAGACGAAATTGGCGAAATTGAGACGATTTCGTCGAAATCGGGACGATTTCATCCCGATGACGTCGATGGCCCAAAAATGGCCGTGATGCTCAAAAATTAATTAAAATTCACCTAAAAAGCATGTAAAATCAAATTAAATCATTCTAAACTAAGTCTAGACTCTTACCCGTAGCCCGCGTCGGACCTCTGTTGATATGTGCGTCGTCTCCACCATTTTTGCTTCCAGAGCTCTAAAACCAGTAAAAATGAACAGTAAAAATGAATTAGGGTTTTACCCTATTTTTCTTAATTTTATTCAAAAATAATTCAAAAATAAATTTTTCTTTTTCGCGTTTTTACCTCAAACGTTCGATTTGGGTAAAAACACGGAGGGGGCACCATAGTAAGCTGTCGTACGATTCGACCAAGAATCGTCGCCTAAAAATGGGAATAATTTTTGCTTTCTCGTAGATCGAGAAGAACTCATCTTTAACGCATTTTCTTTGAAAAATTCGCTAAAGAGGGGGCAAAATGTAGCACCCTAAAATTGGCGTAGTGAAATTGTAATAATTACATTCATCCTAGTAAATAATTTAAATTCAAATTTTAACCTCCCAAACCGCCCGTTAACCGTCGGGTAATCCGTTTCCCCCTTTTCCATGCCATTTTTAGAGGTTGTTTTGACCGTTTGATGATATCGTCGCCGATCAGACGATATCGCCCCAGATCTGACGATTTCATCTGGGCTAGGACGTCCAGACGATCTTGTCTCAAAACTGATTTTGCACAATTAGCTTCTATTCCAACGGGCCTCTAATCCGGGCAGAAGCGTGTCTACGCCGTTAGAGACCCTCCCCCATTGGAGATCTCCCAAATAGGGATGATCTCCAACCTCCTAACCTCCCTCCTAAGCCTATTTAATCCTAAGCCCTCCCCTTAGCACCCCCCTGGCTGAAATTCCCTGTAACCTGACTGCATACATGTTAAAACATCCTAAGTTTCTATTTTGCATTAGTTCTATACAATTTTGTTGCAGGTACCATATTGTTTTTCAGTCGGAGCAAGCTTACATCGTCGTCGACGAACCTGTTCAGATCGGAGGTGATCTTGTCGAATCAGAGATGATTTCGTACCAATGCGAGATGATTTTGACTGTAGTCAACATTGAGGCAATCAGTGCCTGAAGTTTGCATTTCTCCATCTTTTCTTTGTTGTTTTATTTTGTAATTAGCTATTTTATTCAGTATTTTATACTATTCTACATTTTGGAGTTCACCCATCTAGATTAAATGCATAATTAAGTCATAATTATGATCAAATTAGTATAATTCATTCATGTTTCTATTTTTAAGTTTCAGTTTGATATTATTGCTATCATTTTACACTATTTCCCTCTATTAGGATAGTTGTATTTTCTATATTTTGCACCTATTTCTCTATTTGTAGGTCTCTGACGAATTCGTCTGACGAATTCGTCAGATCTCAGATGATCTTGTCTGATCTCAGATGATCCTATCAAATCAGAGGCGATCCTGACTGCTTCAAGAATCAGAATCATCATCAGACATCCGGATCAGGTATTTTCCTTTAATATTGCTTAATTTCTCTATTTTTCTATTCTATTCTACTTTTTTGTATTCATTTAATTTGCATCTGCATATAGAATAGCTTAGACGCATTTTGGCCAAACCTAGGATTTGAATGCTTAAGGCTAAAATGAACACATAAAACACATTCCCAACCTAGGCGTGGAAAGCGCCATTAAATGTTTCCTGGTGAACCCACCATCCATCGAAAAATCACCAATATACACCTCCCTTGAGAGGCGGGACCTTCGCAAGTCCTCTCAGTCCGAGGTACCATGACATCCTTTTCACATCCCCCTTTCGGGCATGGATCCTATAGCCTGAAGGTAAGGGTGTGAAAAATTTGGAGCGATACAAGTATGTTGCTCCTATATATGCACCCTCCACCTTGGCCACCACCATTTGTTGAATAATAAATCTCACCCTTCAATAAGCACTGGGTGGCCTTCAATGAGTGACACCAATAAAGCAGGTGCAACTCCTTAGAATGCCCAAGTATTTAATAAGAATTTGATACTGTTGTTATTGATTTTACTGTTCATTTAAGGAAGTCTTCAAGCAGGTTAATGGTATTTAAATAAAAAATTACAACAGTGACTGAGATGGAGACCACTAAGAATATCTGTAATTTTTTGCATAAAATTCGATGGCCAAAACAGTTTAAAAGTAATCCCTAGTTCGATAAGCCCATAAAGCTAGAGGTAATTGAAGGTGCCAATCCTTGTGGTTTTCCTTGATGGTTTTCTTCAATATGGCAACTACAATTTTATTAGAGGCCTCTGCCTACCCATTTGCTTATGGATAATAGGGTGTTGCAAAGTTGTGTTGAATGTTATATTTGGATGTTAAGGCCCACACATCTTTGTTCTTGAATGATGTCCCATTATCCAATATTATTTTGGATGGAATACCAAAATGACATATAATGTTATGGAGTATGAACTCCACAATACGAGCTCCAGTCATAGTGGTTAAAGGGATTGCTTCCACCCATTTGGTAAAATACTCAGTAGCCATTATAATGAATGTGTGATGGCCCAAATATGGAGGAGAGATCTTCCCAATTAGATCAAATCCCCACTAAGAAAAAGGCCACACCGATTGAATCGATTGTAAGGCCTGAGATGGTAGGTGTGAGAGATTGGCATGATGCTAACACTTTACGCACTTCCTGACATACATGCAATAATCCTTTTCCATTATGGGCCAATAATAACCCATTCTGAGGATGTGCTTGATGATAGCCATACCACTAAAATGGCCACTACAGGTACCATCGTGAGCTTGCGAGATTTCCCAAGCAGATTCTTGGGGCTCGAGACAATGAAGGAGGAGTCCATCATAGCTCCGATGATAAAGAATATCTCCTAGCAAGACATACTTGGTCACTTTTTGTTTAAATGCTCATTTTATGGCATGCGACAATCCTTGAGGGATATTACCAAGTTTCAAATAATATTTTAATTGGATGAGCCAATCTTGATAAGCTTGAGCTTCAACTGACTGAACAACTTGTTCCCATTGTGATTCATTATGCACAAATGTGGATTGGGAAACAACCTTGTGATGAATGGTCATGCCATTATCTGAAGGACCCTACGAGATCAAGGACCCCCAGGATGCCTATTTCAGAAAGTCTTGTGCCTTGTAGAACCACTCATGATTTGGTTCTATCTAAATCATGTGAACTGATTCTTTATTGTGTGAAGCCTCATGCAACATCACTGATTGTGAGAGTATTTTAACATGGATGGTTGTAAAATCATTGAAAGGGTTCTATGGGATTAAGGATCCCAAAGATGCCATTGTATCCATGAAGTGATTAGACGTACGAGGGACTGCCTCGATGTCATACCATTCTAGTTTGGCTAATAATTTATCCACAAGCTCTTTGTAAGCTTTCAAGATAGGACATCTGCATTGATAAATACCTTTGACTTGGTTTACGATGAGCAAGGAGTCACCAAAGATATTAAGCTTTTTAATCTTCATGGTGATAGTTATTTGGAGACCCAAGATGAGAGCCTCATATTCAACATTATTGTTAGTGCAAGGGAAATCAAGTTTGAAATACAAGGGCATAGGAGCTCCTTGCAGTGTGAAAAACATGATCCCTACACCACCCCCTTGCTCACATTTGGAACCATCAAAGAACAAAGTCATATCTGCTTTATTTTTTGGTTCTTCGAGTTTGGGTGATTTTGATAGTGTGAACACTGCATCATCGGGTAGTTTGATTACGAGAGGCTTGTCATCCTGAAGAGGAGCCTCTACTAACTGATCAACTATGACTTGAAATTTGATTGATTTTTGACTAATGAATTCAAGATCAAATTCTATCAATAGCATGATCCACTTTGTGGTTCATGTATTATGATATGTGTGACTCATCATGTACCACAAAGGGTTTTCTTTTGATACGACATACGTTGTATGACTTAACATGTAGTGGCAAAGCTTTTTGGTAGAGAACACCACTGCTAAGCAGAGCTTCTCAATGTATGCATACTTTAGCTTGTAACTGACCAAGGTGTGACTAATATAATAGATAGCCTGTTCTTTATTTTCTTTGTTCTTCTAGGCCAACATGGTCCCTAGAGAAAAATCTATGGCTAAAATATATAGCAAGAAAGGCACACCTGGTCGAGGTGGAGCTAATACTGGTGGTGATGCCAGGTACTATTTTATCTCATCAAAGACCTTCTAGCATTCCTCATCCCAATTGAATGGGACCCCCTTGTGTAGCAATCGATTCATGGGTCGACATTTATCCGAAAATTGTGCTATGAAGCATTTGATGGATGCTACCTTGCCTTGCAAGCTACGAAGCTCTTTAATGTTAGTGGGGGGAAGCATTTCTAAAATTGCTTTGACCTTTGTGGGATCTACTTCGATCCCTCTCTTAGAGACTATGAATCCCAAAAGTTTTCTTGATGTAACATCGAAAACACACTTCTTAGGATTTAGCCTGACATTATGCTCTATCAGGTGATCGAAGACTTTTTGTAGAACATCTGCATGCTCTTCACGCAAGAGAGATTTGGCAAGCAAATCATCTATATAATCTTCTAGTATCTTGTGCATATAGTCATGAAAAATATATGTCATGGCCCGCTGATAGGTTGCACCAGCATTTTTAAGGCCGAATGGCATAACTTTATAGCAAAATGTTCCCCATGGTGTGGTAAAGGTTATTTTATGTTGATCTTCGAGCTTGACCCAAATTTGATTATAGCCTGAAAATCCATCCATAAGGGATAACATCTCATGACCAGTAGTTGCATCTACTAGAGCATCGATATTTGGTAAAGGGAATTCATCCTTAGGCATTGCTTTATTTAGATCTCTGAAATCCATACAAATACAAATTTTCCCATCAGGTTTTCCTACGGGTACCATATTAGATACCCATTCTGGATAATCAATTGGTTGGATGAATTCCACATCCAACAATTTTTGTAACTCATCTTTCACCATTAAGGTGATTTTTGGATGCATTTTTCTAAGCTTTTGCTTGATCGACTTCATATTAGGGTCTAAAGTAAGGTTATGTGTAACCAAATTTGGATCAAGACCCGACATGTCTTTATATGACCAAGCAAATATGTCAAATTTTTCTATCAAAAGAGGTATGATGATGGCACACTCTTCAAGAGATAGACTCTCTCCTAATTTGACTTTCTTAGGATTGTTAGGGTCATTGCTAATATCCACGTCAAAAGTCTCCTCAATTGACATATGGGATCCCTCCTCAAGTTGATGAGGTGTAGGGATCAGGTGGATGTCATCCATTAGATTTGGAGGATCTATCATATCAGATTCAACCTCAGCATTATAGACATCATGAGTAGGGCCTAGAGTGAAATGGAAAGGTTGCAACATTTCTTCACATGGGAAGAACTCCTCAAGCGATGGTGGTGATGCGACGTGATCAAAGTCAATGGCCTCATGATTGAGGTGCAATGACTTTGAAGGGTCATTAGGGTTGTGGAGAGGTACGATTAGGTCAATGGAAATCATGTTTATGGATGGTTGGTGATTTCCATTATCATGTGGGTAGAACCTATCGATTATTGATGACTCTACATGTGCTAGATGTGGCTTAGGAGGAAATGGGATTTTAGGATCCACTCTAGGAGTAGATAATATGATTGGGTCCTCTAGTGGTAGCAACTACCTCCAATTAGGTGGGGAAGGAAACACCCTATGATAGATGTCATCTATGTTAATAAGGGGCCTAACAGGCTCGACATCCTCTCTATAATTATTAAGATGATGAAGGTAGTGAGGACCTAAATATGCTATCTCTATTGCATCCTCATATTGATCATCTTCATCAATCCAATCATTTTTAGGATTATCATCGAGTTCAGATTCCTCTCATTGGGTGGTTTCATCAGATGATCCACTGATAGTTTCGTGAGGCTCCATGGAAACCATTGTGATTGGGAGGTGATCTCCCAACAAATGAGAAGGGCCAAGGTTAATGTATTCATTATCATCGATGTCCTCCCTAAAACCTAGGCTTAGGCATTGTAGGGAATCGACCAAAAGCTCATCTAGCACATGGATGGAATACCCTAAACCAAATTTATCTATAGGAAATTGATATTGTGGTAGATAGGGTGTCTTGAGACCCTGCTCATAAAGACCTAAGCCATTTTTATGCCAATGGCAATGGTAAAAATATCATAGAGAAAAATTAGGATTCGACATATAATATATATTTCCTATGAATGGCTCATTATCATGGTTGATCATAGGAGATTGATCTATGGATTGGTCGAAACCCCCATATATGAAGTTAGTCTGATTGGGTGGTATGCCCAGGGGTACGATGGTTCCAATTGGCAAGGGGGGAACATGAGGTCTTCCCATGTCTTGCACGAACTCAATAATTGGTGTAAATGTGATATTTTGTACCAAATATTCTATGAGCCTAGGGTTAGCCAAGTGAATGGTCACTTGGGGTGCGGATGATGTTGTTGATGAAGTGGGTGATGCGAGTTGAGGTACGTCATCCATAGTGGTAGGTAATTCTTCCTCTTCCATAGGAATCAAAATTTCTATCATAGAGACATTAGGGATGACCTCTGGAACATCTTCCATAGGTGCTTTCAACTTCTATTTGATCGAAGGATCTGATGATGATGAAGGTTTATTAGAAGTAGCCAATGGTTTAGGTGGAGGTGGTGGTAATGAGGTGGATGGATCAATAGGTGCTGATTTTGGTTGGTGCTCTAGATGCTTGATGGGGGAACTTGGTCTAATATCTAGATGCATCGAGGGTAGAACAAACTCCCTTAGATTGCTAACCTGATTTACATATTTAAATGGTTCATCATCCGAAGGGATGACATGAACCTATCCTTCATGAACGTATTTGATACACTGATGTAAAATTGAAGGCACACATTTCATGTCCTGGATCCAAGGGTGACCGAGCAATATATTATATTGCATCGCTCCTTCCAACACATGGCATAATACAAAGATTATTTTTAGTCCCACCTAAATAGGTAGAACTATTGTGCCTACTATTGAGCACAAAGCATCATTGAAATCCCATAGCATAAAGGTATATGCTACTATGTGCGATGTTGGAAGGCTCAAATGCTCTAAAGTGGTCATTGTTATTATGTTGATTGATGAGCCTGTATCAATCAATACTCACTTGTATGGTATCCGATTGATGCAAGTGATAATGTGTAATGGGGGATCCACTACATTTGTTGGTACCTATTTTATTTCATGGTCATAGAAGGTTACCATAAGCTCTTTACACTTTTGGACATGCCCTACAAAATTTGTGAATGCATTAGGATCTCGAGGTTGAAGCTCGATAGATTTTAGAATTTCCATAAGTGCTTCCCTATGTCTAGGAGATTGTTGAATAAGCTCATATATGGAGAGCTTAGATGAGGCCATATGTAGGCTTTGCGTAAGCCTATTTCTGATGGTTATCATCGGTTGAGATGGTGGACCTAGAAGAGGGTTTTGAGTTGGCCCTTGCTAGGGCGCAGAAGGAATTCGGATAGGTATCATAGGTGGCTCGACTTGATTATACCTTCTATTTCTTGTTACAATATTAATCATACCTACGAATCCATGCGTGGGTGGATCCATATGTATCTCATTGACATGCCTAGTTTGGTTGTCCTTGACCTCATGAGTGGGCAAGGGATCTTTGAAAATACCCATCTATTGATTATCAAGGGCAAGAGGGTTGTCGATTTGCAATTGATTCTTATCCAACATGTTTTGTACCAGGTTTTTGAATCCATAGCACATTTGTATATCATGACCATTTTGATGGTGATAAGCACAATATAAATCCTCTCTATACCCCTTAGGTTTTGGGTGGGTAGGATCTACCAAATGGATTTTAGGTAAGGTAATCACCTTAGCCTCACATAATCTATTAAAAAGGGATGCCAAAGACTCGGGTAGTGGCGTATAGGTGCGAGGAGGATGATGGGGCTTATCCTATACTTGATTTCATTGGTGTTGATTATTGTAATGCGTTGGAGGGGGTTGAGCCTGATAATTAGGTTATTGAGGAGCTTTCTCTATTTTAGGCATATTCAAAATAATTTGATTTACCAGAGCTGGTTTCATTTGATTGTAATTATTTTGAGGATTCTTATTCCACTCCTTTTTGCGGAGTTTTATATCTCCCTCCTAGACCTTGATGTCCTCAATAACTTTGGCTTGCGCCAAAGCCTCCTCAAATGTTTGATACTATTGCAACTGTAGAAGAAGTGAGATGTGCTTTGAGAAACTTTTTGTAAATATTCTAGTGAGTTCTAAAATAGGTACGATGAAAGGTAATTTTGACATTATTTTTTACCACCTATTTCCATAATCCATAACTAGCTCATCATCGAATTGACGTAGGTTCGATAAGTCAGTTAAGTTAGCCTTATTTTTTACTCCAAAGGAGAAGCATTCTAGGAAGGTATTGGCTAGTTGTTCAAAGCTAGTGATGCTATGTCACGGTAATTGATTATACCACTCTAAAGCTGAGCTAGAGAGTGTTATCAAGAAGGTTCTCAACAACAAAGCATCATCATCCTACAACTGGAAATACAAGTTCATAAAACTTGTCACATGCTCTTGAGCATCATCGTCTCCTCTGAATTTATCCAGTTTAGGCATTTCAAAATGCTCTAGATAAGTAGGACAAGGAACTGATGGGTGGAGAGGTTGATTGCATAATTTATGCAATGTCGGTTTTTGGTAACTCATTCCTTGGTTTTCTAGTGATTTGATTCACTCTATAAGGACCTTGTATGCTTGAGATGATATGATCTCATTTTCCTAAATTGGTCTCTTAGGAGGTGGAGGTGGAAGATTCTTATTAGACCGAGGTGGTAGAATGTAATCATCTACCACATCTTCACAAAGTGACTCAGGATACGCTTGATCCTGGTCCTCAGGTTCTATCTCTTCATATGTCTCATATTTTGATTGATTTAGCACTTGATGCTATCATGGTCGAGAATGATGAATAGAGGTAGGAGGAGGATGATTGTCCATCTGCCTAGGAGGCAACTCCTGATGTTGCGTAGTGCACCTTAGGTTAGCTTATTGCCTATATGTGCTAGGCATTGGGATTTCATCATAGGCTAGCCTATGTGATTGCTCCTCATGCAATCTCTATTCAAGAATTCTTTCTTCATGTAGCCTATGTTCATACAACCTTTGATGGTGTAGTCTTTGTTGCTCTACGTGTTCATTGTCTAGGTGCTCTCTTTCTCTTTGTAAATCATCCAATTATGATTGGAGTAATTGCTCTCTTTGACTAGTATTTGGCCTAGGTAATTGATCTGTGCGATCAATTGTATGAGGTCTATGGGTTCTCATATCAATACGAGGGGATTTGGCTATTTTTGTGTACATAGTAGGGATAGCTACCCTTTTCCCTCGATCGAGAGAAGCTACGTTGACTCGATGTTCAACCCTAGGAGTGTGATCCTCATGTAAATATGGTGTAGGAGTATGACGTGTCCATGTAGAACACTCTTCATGCATGAGAATAGGATGCACTAGATCTTCATCTCGCTCATCCTCAGAGTGAGTATGAATGGAAGAAGGTGCTCTACGAGTAGCATTAGGGTCGTATCTATCTAGATGATTAAGCTTTTGACTCAACCAAGGATGATCGGGAGGAGTAGCCCACTCATCTAACCCAAGAAAAGGTATATATTCTACTCCATGTTCAGATGGGTTTGTGGATTGATTAGGGACATGAATTCATGCTACCCCTCTACTTGGCCCCTCAATGGGTGGATCTTGTCTAGATATAGCATGATATGGGTGTGGTCCGAGAAGATCATCTTCTCTATCACGTGGAGGTCCCATAGGTGTCCTCCTAGTAGGGGTACATCGATGATCGGATCCCCCATGAGTGGAATTATTGTCATGATGGCTACTAGGCCATCGTTCAGGCATAAGTAAGTCAGTTGGACTATAGCGAAGGTGCTCTGGGCCTCCTTGTACATTTTTTGTAGCTTCAGTTTGTGACTGAGCATGACTACGTGTGGTGACCATTATGTGTTTATTATGCATATAGTAAAGGAAATAGATAAAGTATACAAAATGATTATCTCATTTAAATATTTCTTTGTGATTCCTAAACTGGTTTGTGTGTTTTGATTCGTTGATAGTATTGCTTGCTTATTCATGTTTTTTATTTTATTGATGAAATTACTTAGTTTAATGGATTTCACCTATATCCTCTCACACACAGGCCTGGTGATGAAGTCCAGGTCATGAAACCCACCAAGATTTGGTGATGAAGTCCAAATCTGATGAGGGAGTCCAAGTCCTACCAGTCCTCACCTAGTTCACCTCGATCAACGATATACCTCTTCAAAAAGAGATACATGCTATATTCCTTGGCTATGATGGTTCTTGGACTAGCCTTGGCCAAAATAGGGTGTGAAGTACTCACAAACAAGCCAACGAGGTGGTGATGAAGGCCATCATCATTAGTCTTGATCAATGGTTGGGTGTGAATTCCAACTCATTGATGTTTAATATGATTCATGGTGTGTGTGAGTTCATTTTATTTCATGCAAAAAGAAAAATGCAACATAGAGCAATCAATGATTTTTTTCTAATGCATGAAATAACATTTTAAATTTTCAAATTCCTAGATAAGAACGTTTCAATTTTAAAAAATTTAAAATTGCAAACCCTAGTATGATATCAGCCTTTGTACAGGCAGCAAGCATGCAATCCACAAAATAAAAAAATAGAGGTCATCTCTATGTAATATGGTCTGTAGTAGAGGCCATCTGACATAGAAGTGGTCAGAAATAGGGGTCGCTTGACCCAGCAATGGCCAGCAATAGAGGTCGTTAGACCTAGGAGCGGTCATAAGCAGAATGCTTCAAATTTAAGATTCTTCTATATTTTTCTATTAAAACATGAAATTCTAACTTTCACTATGAAAAGCAAGAAAATTAAGAATAGAAGAACTCACAGGGGAAGCCCACATCTGATGAAGTTGTTGCTTCTCTAATTTTTTTATTCTACTCTAAGGTCATCAAGGGGTAGAGCGGTGGGGTCTGTTGGCCATCATAGGGTAGGATGATAGCTCTTGCGAGCCATTCCAGCCCAGAGCGGTGGTACCTGCAATTCAAGAAAAATAAGAAAATAGGTAATTAGTGATAGATTATGAAATTTTAGCTGAGGTTCAGCCATGATCGCCATTGTAGATATGCAAAAATCTTACACCTAAACAATTATATGAAATCAAATTGACAATATAATCATGTAACCATCAAAAGACAAAGAAATATAGAAAATGGTGTCCTTCTCATTAATATTGAAATATTCCTTCATAAGGTGGTTACAAAGATATCCCTCTTAGGGATAGATACCAATTTGATACAATTTACAATAAAGAACCCAAAGGTAGGTGTATCCCATAGGATCTTTGCACCCTCAAAACTGATTATAGGGAGGGTTTCCTTGTGACCTCTGCACGATGAGATAAATATTGATGAATATTTGTGTTGAATAGCTCCTACTAAGATCTGAAACCTGCACACAAGAACACTTACAAGATGTTAATAGAAAATGAGGAACCTCTCATGATGAGGTCCATGTCCATGATAAGAAATTGAAAGAAAGATGCTGAAAATGATAAAAAGATGCATGAAAACTGAGTAAAACTATGCTAGAACAAAAATGAACTGTTGCTAAAGCTATTGTAACTAGAAAACATAGAAAAAGTAGATTTCATCGAGAGGCCATCATGGGGTAAAGTGGTCAGGTCTACTGGCCATCATAGGGTATGAGCGGTTGTGCATGTAGGCCACTTCGGGGTGAAGTGACCGTTGAACAAAGAATTGTTTCTTCGTGATCGATGCGGGAAATGCCTGGGTTGGTCTACTAAATTGATTGTTCAAGGGTCACGCACTTGAAGCATGATTGAATTGTAGAAAATAGCATGAAATAAGGTCACTTGATGGTAAAATATTGTTGAATTTGGTCTTCAAACTCCAAGGGACTCCATTGATGCAATTGCAAGCTCCATGGCTGGATTTGGGCAACACTTCATTGCTTATGAGAGTATGTTCTCTAGTACACAAATCGATAGCACTTCGTTGCATTAGACTAAGATATATTTTCATGAAGGCTTGGCATCTTCTTATAGATTTTCAAAATGGTAATCTTGGCTTGCAAGAGAAGCCAAGAACCAAGAATCGGTTAGGCTCTAGGAAGACCAAACGTCACCTCTAGAACCTTCTCATGCTTAACCGTTAAAGCTCAACTACCCTATAACTAATTTGGCTCAGCTTGGGAGCCCGAGTTTGTTACAGGTGTGGTCGTCCCAGGGTGGAGCGGCCATGACTGCTGGCCATCACAAGGTCCAGCGGCCACTGGAGGCCACTCCTGGGTATGACGGTCCAGGCTGCAAAAGACAGGTTGCCCCTATTTGAGTGGTAAAAACCATTGTTAAGCCTTGAGGATGCCCAAGGTGGGTCATATGGCCTGAAAAGGTGTCCATATAGGTAGCCTCCTCAACATGACGTGTTTTAGGTGTCTACACTTTCCTTCATGACCATAGAAAATATGCTCAAAATAGCCAAAAAATTAAATTAATTATGACTCAAATGGAATCAAACCTAGGTCAATACATCCACCAAAGTATTTTCTATATTTGTATAGCCAATTGAGAAAAGATCACTATGGTGAAAAAAGTGATGATGCCTCCATAGACAATGTCATTGAAGTCATCCACTAAGCAAAATATAAGCTTTTGTGACCTGATCCCAAGATCACCTATAGCATAAGAATATCCTATCATGCATCTAGATAATCTTCCATGCCTTCACACTTAGATGAAGGTTCAAATTCACCTATTTAGGCTAGTTAGAAAAAATATTTTGAAGTGACAAAAAATGAATATGAATGTTTGAACCCATGACCTTATCTAAAAAATTCCCTTGTCTTCCTCTACCTTACTATCTTGGCATGACTTGACCTTAATGAAAAAATGTCTCTCATCCATAAATAGTAGCATTGTCTGGTGATGTTATGCTAATGATACCTACTAGTAGGGAATGTGTAAAAAATAGAACATGTAAAAATAAAGCACGAGTAATATTTTAAATTTAGATTTAAATATTTTTTGTACTTTTTTTTCTTTCCAACCATAGCATCATAGAATATTTTATAAGAATTAATAAGATTAATACAATTCTAAATTTAATTTTTCTATATAGAAGATAAAAAAATACCTCAAGGATATCAAAAGTAAGATGTAGAGTAGGCACAAATTCTTCAAGGATTTTGGAAGAATGAATGAAATATGGTGGGATAAAATATCCTTTCTACCTCTTATGTCGAAGATGCTTACGAAGCTTTGAGAACTAATCCACCCTAAAAATATGAAGGAATAATCAAAGGCTCCTAATAATATTTTTGTGTGACCAAGAAATGTTGATCCATATATGTTATTATACCATTTTGTATTCAACACCTATTTCTATAAATAAACAAAAGAAATCCATTGACTCAATTCCTATAGATAAAGTGTAAAAAGGACAAAAGAAAAAAAAATAGTGGAAACTGATAGGCTCCATAAATAATCACTATGTTATATGTAGATGAGTCACAACACTCTAGGAGTTGTAATATTACTATATTGGTAAGGGCTTTGGCCTTTCTTTAGGGAGGTCCAAGATTCAAATCCCACTTAGTACAATGGGATTGATACCCCTCATAAAACCTCATATTTTAACTTCAATTTTTGACCTGTGAGGGATACTATAGTGGTAATTCCTTGAGTTTTCATCCAAGATATCCAAGTTCAAACCTATAAATTATGGGATTGAGACCCATCATAAAACCTATGTAAACTTAATTAAATGTCCAAGGTGCAAACCAATTGGTTCAACAAAACCCTATAAGGGGGGCAGTCGTCCAAGGTTCAAATCTCAGGCCTTGTCATATTGAATGCTTGTTTGTATTCCTTATGCTTTCAATGACATAAAATGTTTAAAATTATGTGGCATGGTGGTTATAGGGGTGAAAAACATGGATAATAGTGACAATTATCTATTCGACCATGTTAAATAAAAAAAAGTCACTACACTCTGATACAATGGATGGAATGGTGGGGATATTTATACCAATACCAAATTTCCAATTACATAAATTAGTTTAACCTAATATAATATAACAAGAGTTATATAAGGTTAATTACAAGTTATAAGGTCATTTTCACCATAAAAAGGTTAACCATGGCCCATATATCTTACATAAAAAAATAGTATAAATAATTAAATACAATTTTATAATGGTTATCAATAGGCCTATATAAGATTACATCATACAATGTCAGCCTTAGCCATAAGTCAGATTACACTTTCAACACCCCCTCATAATTTTAATTGAGGAGCCAAGGAGAGAAAATTGTAGTGATGATAATATATTCCTCTACATAATGGATTCTCTAGCAAGCCTTTGCACTTGAGGAAGACTCATTTGGAACTCCCTCATCATTTTGAATCTACTACTATAAAAATACCTCTACATAAAAATATCATTATAATGGACCATAGTCATTACTACCACTATTAGATACTCCTATACACATCCAAAGAACACTTTTTATAAGAGTACAAATGTGGAAGACAAGTCAAGAGTAAGACATCTAAAGAAAAATTGCTTCAAGCTTCTAATCACATAAAGTAAAACTTAGAGGTATATCTTTTCATTTTACAACATACATCACCTTATTTGGAAACTTCAACTTATCCTTAAACCACCTGATTTCCATAACCAAAAGAGGCTTTGAATGGATTTGCTTAATAAAGGGCTATTACAAACTTCTAGTAGTACTTGTACAAAGAATATAAGAAGGAAGAGATTGTGAAATATTATATTTTATAAATAAAATAAATCAATATTCCAAAGAAGAGAGATGGATTGAATAAAGAACATTTTGAATCATTTTTCTATATACCTCCAAAAGATTAAAAACTTGTTAAAACCACCACAAATTCAATTATCTTCCAAAGAAATAGACCAAATATTTTGATTGCATAAAATATGGTAATTTTTCTCTTTTAAATTAGGGCAATAGATATTAATAACTATTATACATCATTTGGCCCTTAATATTGGAAAGGATCCATAAACTAATGTTACTAGTATATAGAGCTCAAAAAAATATGTTATTTAAAAAAAAAGAATCAAAGCACTTTTATATGCAAAAGTTATAGCCTCCAAAATGTTTTTCCAAATAGCCCCTAAAAATGTAAAAATTAAAGCCTTAAATTTTAGGGAAATAATAGCCAATTACAACCCACCATGTATCACTTGCTCATTCATTGGTATGTGCCACAAAATCCATGCCAGCTAGATGTGACTAACTTAGTGCATTTGTGATGTTTGTCATCTCCTAATTTGTTGAGGTTACATAAATAGGTTAAAATAGGTTTATGTGGAATGTAGGGGTGCCACATTGATTGCTATGTTAGCTAGAAAATCATACATTTACAAAGGTTTCAAAAGAAGGATTCAAACCTAGGTCTCCTATGGGTGAGGTACCTTACACTAACCAAGTTGTCAGCATTAGCTTTGTGAATAGAGTATAATTCTAATATAAACAACCTTTTATGTAATGAATATAGGAAAGACACTAAAAACTACCAAAATATTAAAATTCTTGTGACTCAAAGGGAATTGAACTTGGTTTAATATATCTACTAGATTCTTTTCCATATTTGTATAGCCAATTGGACAGAGAAAATTGTGGTGATAAAATTGATGATGCCTCCATAGGCAATGTCATCAAGTCATCCATTGAGCAAAAAAATATTTTATGACTCAAACCTCATACCACCTATAGCATAATCCTATTCTCTCACATATTTGGTCAACCTACAATGCCTTTATGTTGAGACAAAGATACAAATTCTCCCTTTCATGTTGGCTAAAAAATATTTTTGAATCAACAAAAATCAGAGATGAATGTTTGAACTTGTGACATTCTCTAACAACCATCCTTTACTTCCTCCACCTATCCATTTTGGTGTGGCTTTAATCCAAGTGAAAAAATATTTCCCCTCTGTGAAGAAGAGCATCATCCAATGATGTTGCAACAATGACTCCAATCATAAGGTGCACAAAAAATAGAGGGTGCATAATACTTCAAATTTAAATTCAAATGATTTTACTTATGTTTTCTTTTCATCCATATCACCATAACATATTTGAGGAGAGTGATGAAGAGCAATACAATTCCAAATTAAATTTGAGTCTATGTACAAAAGTTGAAAAAATATTGATAATAGTGAAGTAATATTTAGAATAGGTACAATTTCTCCAAGAGTTTTACAATAATAAATGAAATATGATGGAATAAAATCTTCTCTACTTGTTCCAAAGATGCTTATAATGCTTTGAAAAATAAAATACCCTAAATTTCAAAGGAAGGATCAAGGGCTCCAAAAAATATCTTTGCATGATCAAGAAATGTTGCTCCATACCTACTCTAATACCATGTTGGATTTCACACCTATTTCTATAAATTAATAGAATCATTCCATCCACTTAAATATTAAACAAAAAGTATGAAAAAAACAAAATATACATAGTGGGCACCCATAGGTGGCATAAATAATCACTATATTATTTATAGATAAAAGTTACAAGATTTTAATACAATGGATGGAGTGGTGGGGGTATTTATACCAATATCAAATCCTTAATTACATAAATGATTTTAACCTAGGTTAATATAACAAGAGGGCTTTAAGGTTAATTGCAATTTTAAAGGTAGTTTAACAAGATCACTCACAACTTATAGTACTTACATAATAAAATGTTACAAATAATTAAATATAATTATACAATGATTTCCTATAGGTCTATACAATATTACATCATACAATGTTGACCTTGCCTATAAGTTAGATTACATTTTCAACAAAAGGAAAGAGAAATTGGAAATTTTGTAACCCTTAACTAGCATAACATTAGGGTTAGGGTATGATAAGGATAAACATCACAATATTAAATCGTTGTCCTTTAGGCTAATGTATGAAGCCTAATTAATAATTATATAATGCTTACTTGTAGGCATACATAAGTGATTACTTGATATGTCAAGGGGAAAATATATTAATGATAATATTTTCTCCCCCTTAGTGAAAACTCCATTTTATTGTTATACTCCCATATAAAAAAAATTATGAAAATACTCCCTATTACAATTTGCTTCAATACTTTAACATTCCATACATTACATATTGGATTAACCTTCCCGTTTATAATATCCACAAGTTTACATCTCCTTATCTTGAGGGTTTGAGTTTCTCTTGGACCATTTAGTCATAGTCATTATAGATAATAAAGCCTTTATAGGGGCCTATTTATGAGAATATTGACTATCTTATGTAGATTTAGATATTGGATCTTCTAAAAGAATCTATAAATAATATGATTCAATATCAAGAAAATCTCATATGAAAAACATGAATGAATAATATCACATTCTAAATTCTTCTCCTTTATGCCTCTAGAAGATCCTTTGTATGGCTACAATTCCTTGAATTTATATTTCATTCATTCAAACATGGAAAAATATTTCTCACTTTGTAATAGTGTGTGTGTGTCCCTATAAATGGGTATTATAAGTCCTAATGACTATCACATGATGATATGTACCTCCATTTATAGAAATTATTTAAATAAATACCACTTATGTGAAGAGCTCAAAAATCATGTCATTTGAAAAAAGGGCTCAAAATGCTTTTCTATGTAAAAAAAAAATCAAAAGGATTTTCCTACTAACTTTAAGACAAAAATACTAAACTCCTAAAACCATAAAATAACATCAACAAACAAAAATTTGCAACTTGGCATATAGTGATAGGATGGATTTTACCACATGATCACCACCTACTACCATTATGCAATCCATGCAAGCAATTAAATACCACATGATTTTAATTTGATTGGTCATCCACTTACATATATAGAAAAAACTATTTTTTACTCTACTTGGACTCCATGTTTACCTCAAAATCTACCATAAATTTTAAAGCAACCATAAAGAAATTTGGTGAGAGACAAATCCAAGTCTTTGAGGTAGTGGGAACCTTTGCTAAACAAACTATCTAAGCTGCCCAACGCATCCATTAATAACACAAGGTGCCTATGTTAATATGAATTACAAACAAACATGTATTCATATAAACATAATAAAAAAATCATATCATCCAAATATAACACATTATTTCAACATATAACCCCTTTTCTTTTGAAAACCAACAAATTTTTCTACTAGCTAACATGTTGCACCATGTCATATCTTCACAAAACAATGGTTATCCTTGGATTAAATATGTTGCTTATAACACTTTCAAGCAAAAACATCATGCAATAGGAAGGAAAAGGTAATGATCCATAACCATGATACCACAAGAAATAATAGCATGACCATTGGCATATATCTAGAATATCAAGCTAATTTAGTAGGATAGATAATTGTGTCACTCCTTTGAGGCAAGGCATCCCCAAAAAAACAAATGAATAATAGAAATATTAACCAACATAATATATTTACACCATATTAGAAGAGAGATACATAGGTGGAATATAAATTATGACATAAAAACCATCAATATTACAAGCCATATAATAATGACAATTCCATAGCATCATGATATAACAACTTAAACCCTAAGCTTTCAAAAATTACAATATAAAAATATATTCTTTTATAATTCCATTTAAAGTAAATCTATATTCTATTTTATGTTTGCAATTCAAAGCAATTTTAGAAAATAAATCTTCCATGCTCAAAAATTATTATATAATAGAGCAATCAATTACCATGACTATAATTCCACTTACATAGTATATCCATAATTTCCTTTATCCATTCCATGTCTATGCTTAGGATAAATGATGTGAAGTTCTATTTAATGATCTAATAGAGCTAGTGAGTTTAGATAATCAACCCTCTTTTATGATCCTATTGGACCCTACCTCCTATGTATTTTCAATTGGTAGGAGGCTAGTTTTATTATAGTTATTCACTTTAGTTTTTATTTTTTATGTCATTGTAACATATTGTAGACACCCAAAAGTTGCACATTACCGCTTCTTCCATCATCACAACTTATCAATTTGCAAATTTTACAAAATTTGCATATATTAGTCCTAAAATACTATTTATTAATCAAAATTACTATTCATAATGCCCCTTGGGCCACCTAAGCCCTTTGATACGCTTAACTCCAGGTCCTCATGTGATCATCATCATGACTTAACCTTGGTAAAAATTCACTTTATGGTCAAACTCCATGCCATGGTCAATATAATTCATGGACACCTCACCTAATCTACTCTTTGACTAGCCTAGCCTCCACCTCACCCATTTGACCCTAGCTAAATCTATGGCCAACCTAATTAGGGTTAACTCTAACCCTTTCTCCACACCCCTCTATGTGCATTTAGGGCCTTAAATTCCATTTGGAGACTTTTGTGTCCCAAAGCATGGGAGACATGGTGAGTCACACTCCACCTCACCCAAAAGTCAACACTTGACCTAGGGTCAACCTAACCCTGGTTAAATATAACTCTTGCTCCATTTCAAATCCCCATGTGGGTTTGAATTCATAAATGACTTGAATACTGCTTAATTTTCAATGTATGGGTAAGGATGACTCACCTTCCATCTCATCCAAGTCAATATATAATCCACGGTTAACTTTATCATAGTTAGGGTTTAACCCCAACTACAGTACACATCCCCATGTTCATTTATGACATGTAGGTGGTGAGGGATTCTCTCACCCAAATGCACTAATGAAGCATACCACATTAGGGAAAACCTCATAAAGGAAAACTCACAAAGGATACCTCATGGGATACCTCAAACCCTCCCCTAACCTTACCAAATTCTATAAATAGAGGGTCATTGCCTTTATTTTTAGGAGATCACTCATTTTGATACCTAGACTCTGTTGGAATTAGTCTAGACCACCAACATCACTCACCATCCATCCCCACATGGATACCCACATGAATCCATCAACATCCCTTGTTGTTTGATAGGTTGTTGATAAATATTATGATTTTTGAAGGTGACTCTATGGAAAATAGGATTGACAACTGCAATAGGAGGAAGCTTACACCAAAATCTACCAATTCTAGAAAACACAGTTAGATTCACACAAAAGTATGCAAATCTTGAGGTCTATCAAATTCACATAGATCTATGTGAATCCTTAGGTTAGCAAGTTTCTCTAGACAAAAATCCTTCCAAGGCTTTCAAAACCAGGTAAGTACTCTTTTTTTACCTATTTATTATTATTTATACACTTTTAATCATGCTTTAGGTTAAATTTAGAAGTATTTTATTTGTAAACAGGAAGGGTCTGATCAAGACAATCCCACAAATTTTTTAACCCATTTTTTTAGGTCTCATAGGTCTCAAGGATAGGTCTGACTGATAGTGTCCCACAAGCAAGAAACCCACTCAAACTAAGGAATACAAGGAGAAAAATTGGTGGTTGTTTAACCATCCCTACTAGAAGAGGCCTTCTCTTGTGGAAGATTCATTTTTGTGGTATCTCATGACCCTCATGTAAAAGGAAAAAAGTTGTAACCCTCATTTTAATATCAATTGCAAAACAACAAGTTCTTGTGTGTTTTATTTTGGCATGACCGGTGGGACCCCCACCATGTTTAATTCTCTTTCTTAGCTTTTTTGTTGGCTAACTATCTTTGTTAACTATATTCTATATTTCAAGTGCTGCAAAAACCAGAACATAAGCAATCAAAACCCGAACATACATCTTAGATCCAAATCTATCACTTTTGGCCTACTAGCTAGATTTGCACATATGGGTGCAAATCTTAGAGTCTATTAGATTCACACAGATGTGTGTGAATCCTGACAACCCCCAATACTAATCCCTAACTGCAAGGTATCTATTTTTGCACATCCATAATATAAATAAGGTAAGTTAGGGTTAAAACACCTATTCCCCATTGAGATTGCTATCTCATGTACCTCTTTGCATTCATAGGTCAAACTGCCTTCCAAAACGGTGTTCTCGAAGTGAAATCATTGATTTTACCCTTCTTTTTCAAATTATAACTTGATTTCTTTTCTCTTCTCAAGTTTCATTGTTCAATTTTTCTTTTGGTGCTCTGTACGCAATTTTTGTCCTCAAACTAACTTTCTATTGTAGGAAACTTCTTCGGAACTAGTACCATGAGGCCCCTAACTCATAGACACCAAATCTATTGAAACAATCCTCTAGGCTCAGATTCACATAGAAGGGTGTGAATCCTGAGGGATGCCATATTCTCATAGATATGTGCAAATCCCAAAACCAACAAACTTCAATGTTATACAGGCCATGCAACAAGTCCAACAACATAACAAATAATATCCATCAAAACTAGTTTATTTACTTCAAAATATTGATTTTATTCACTATAATTATAGTTTTTAGTTCCTAATCTCACTTAAATGTGTAAATATCTTTGGGCTCATTTCATATCTTTCTTAAGTATTAGATTGTGTTATTTTGATTACTTATTTCTAGCATTATAGCATCATTTTAGCCACTTGCATAAGGCCTCAAGGAATCCTCAAATCTCCTTTTTCACCTAGAACTAAGATAGATTTTGATCTATTATCATATATAAGGCTCTTATGCGACACCTAGTCATAATCTTAACAGGTATATCTTGACTAGTGTTGATAGTATTGTGCCTAAGAAAACCTTTCTATAGACATCAAGCACTAAAATCAAGTGAAGTTTATTGTCTTCCTTCTCATGTAAACTTTATTTTTCAAAAGTTTTAGTGTAAACTTTCTTTTCAAATTTTTAGCATATATTTCTTCCTTTCACAAGCATCTAACATAGATTCTCCTTTCAAAGTATCTAGCCTAGATCTATCTCCTTCAAGTTTAGCTTAGACTTTCCATTTTAAAAGCATCTAGCTTAGATCTTTCTTTTCAAGTTTTAGCTTAGATTCTTCATTTTGAAAAAATCTAGCATAGATTTTCTTTCAAAAGCATCTAAAAAATATTTCCCTTTCAAATTATAGTTTAGATATTTCTTTTCCAAGTTCTAGCATAGATATTTCCTTTCAAAAATCACCTAGCATACATTTTCTTTCCAAGTCGCAACTTGTTTTTCAAAACTAATTATAAGCATTTTCTTTTTACCACTTTTAGAGTCTAGTTTACTTCTAATACATTATTTTTCTAAACAAAAAATCAACCCCACACATGTGCATATTTCATACACATTGGTAAGGTTGAACTTCATCATCAACCCCCAATCAAGACCAATGATATTGGAATTCATATCCTTCCATTGGATCACCCCCTAGATGCTATAGTAGCCCTTGGAAGAGATTTTTTGGACTTCATCACTAGAAGATCCCCTACCCTTGAGAGATCCTTAGGGTAGGTTAGGGTTATATGGCCCCACTCATAGGGCTTTACATAATTCGTGAGTTGGTAATTACCATTTTTTACTAAGCTTGTTTAAGGGTGAAGCAAAAGCTTAACTAGGCTAGTAGCAAGTTTTAGATAGTGCCACATCTTTCATAAAAGATCTCTTAGATTATCTCCCTTGTGGTTACCTCTTTTTGTACCTTTCATTAGTTGCTATGTTTCCATTATCACATAGGTACCCCTTGTGCACCTTTAGGTGTTGTGAGACCACGTGCTTCAACATGCCTTCTTAGAATTCATTCCCCACATACTTTATTTGTTTTAGGTTGGTCAATATCATAAAATATATATGAAAACACTTTTTATTACTATTTGTTATAACACTTTGATGCTTTTGAGTGGTTTTTGGCATAAAACTTATTACAAAACCACCCAAAATAATCTCAAAATGCACTTGCTAATTTTTAACAGTCTCCTTTTGTAAAAATCCACCCAAGCAACCTATCTTGTATGGATTTACACAGTAATGTGTGAATCTGATTTGCACAGTAAGGTTAGAATCTAAAAATTAAAGCACAAATGGGTCCAAAAACCTTTAAAAACACATAGTAAAGCATAATTCTCACTTGAACTATTTTGTCAACTTCTTTGCATACACAAATATGGTTCTCACTCATAGCCAAGTATGTGAGCAAGCCTACCTCATTACATAAGCATCCCATATTTCATCATCACAACCCAACAACCCATCCACACAATCGAAGGAAATCACCTCCATTGCTCCACCAGACCCATTCGCCCCTTCTTAGGAACCCAAAAAAGGTAGCATGTCACAAGTTGAATCATAAAATTTGGCCCAAGAAAAAATGGATGATCCCATGGACACCCTTTAGCTTGATGACCTTGCAACCTTTAATCCACCTACAAAATTATGCCAACATGTCATTTATGTTGCACTAAACATTTCCCAACCTTCTCTTCTTTTCAAGATCATACCCCTCCTTCACCCACTTCTAGACATCCATTCTTACAATTTTAGTCTCAACCTATTTTGGGTGGGGACTGAAGCAAATGAAATATGTCATTTGATCAAACATAATATATAAACACATATAATATCCATAATTTTTCTTTTTATTCATTCAAAATTTTTATGGGTTACAAAGGTGAATTTCCCAATATTTATTTATGAATATCAAACACCCTGATGACTTCTTTTGAGACTCCTCAGTGAAGGTGGGCTTGCGAACCATCGATAGTTTGCTGGTTTTGTTGTTGTAGGCCAACAAGGTTAATTTCTTTCCTACTTTTGTCACATGCCCGTGCATTTAATTTATCAACCCAGGGAGCTTCGTAAACTTGCGAAGGGTCTGAATAAGATTGCTTACAATACCACTTGAGATGAGTCCGCTAGTTCTACTATTGGGGGGTGTTTCAAACGGTTGTCAATCATTCATGCACTCCTCAATAATTTACGTAAAAATGATTAAATCTACAGAAAGGAAATATTCACACATTCCTGGAAATGAACCTACTACAAATACTGGAAATATCAATGCGATAAACAATCTTATAAAAGCAGTAAACTAATCTAAAAAAAACACAAGAAAGAAATAGGGGAAGAAATACTGGCTTGGAGTGGGCCCAGGCTCCAATAGCTTCCTCCCAGCTGAACACGCACTTAGAACTTCTTAGAACTGTATTACAATTATCAAAGTATTACAATCAAAATATTCTATCTCCTCTCTCTATATATCTATGTCTATATCTCCCTATATATTTTTAGAGAGGTCTGCGTGTGTTTATATAGCACACCCACAGAACTTCTATTACAAAGAAGTTGTAATAGTCGATTCATCCCAGACTAAACTAAGACAGTCTGGTAAATGTAATCGACGTCTACTAAAACTGGCATTCGGTTCTAACGGTGGCATGTTCGCTGATTGGTTTGTGCTTCGCCTGGCATTGGTAGGACGTTCTCATACGTTGGTGCGATCCCCAATTTAGCTCTACTTGACGTAGAGTTGGAACTGCACCAGTCGCTTTTGTCCACGTCGTGCTTGTCTGGTCAACGGGCGAAGAACAGGGGCGCCTTCCCTATGAGGAAGGTGCCTAAGTATATCGAGTGCCTTCTCTATGTGGAAGGTGCCTTACTACTATGGGTGCCTTCCCAAAAGAGGAAGGCGCTTATCTTCTATTGGTGCCTTCCTGTGAGAGGAAGGCGCTTTGCCTTCTAGTGGCGCCTTCCTATCGGTGCCTTCCTTATGGGAGGAAGGCGCTTGCCTTCTAGTGGTACCTTTCTCTGAGAATGCCCTCAAGCCTTCCTTATGAGAGGAAGGTGCTTGCCTTCTAGTGTGACCTTCCCATCGGTGCCTTCCTTATGAGAGGAAGGCGCTTCTTTTCCTTTGGCGCCTTCCTGGAAGAGGAAGGCGCTGGCCTTCTATTGGCGCCTTCCTGGGAGAGGAAGGCGCTTGTATTTCCTTGGTGCCTTCCTAGAAGAGGAAGGTGCCTACTTACTCTTGGCGCCTTCCTGGAAGAGGAAGGCGCCTACTTACGTTTGGTGCCTTCCTGGAAGAGGAAGGCGCCTATATTTTCTGCATTGATCCCGAAAGAAACAAAGTGCCAGGTCCATAAAAAGACCTCGACTGATCCAAATCTAACTAAATCAACTGCAATTCCACAAAAACACACTAAAAACACATGAATTAGATAACATGCATAATTTCATCAAATATTTATATAATCATTCATAAAAGTATGCAATCCTTATTATACAGCCGCATAATGATCAAGAAAATGTATACAAAATATGAGCATTTCTGATGCTCATCATCCCCCCATGCCTAACATATGCCACGCCCTCGTGGCATCAAAACTATAGGTAGCCCTGTTGACCCCTCATCATTGTCATTTCTTGGAGGATTCGGCTGTACCTATGGCCCGAGTCTGCCTCTTCTACGTGCTGGCATCTGAAGGTGTGGCTCTTCTTTTCCTACGTGGAGCTGAGGGTGCGGCTGTCGGCTGTCCTTTCCTCATTCTAGCCGCTATCGATGATGATCTAGCCAGCGTCATCTCTGCTGACTGGAATGCAGCTTCTGTAGCTTGCCAGAGGTCAGCGTCCGGAGGTCTGACCACTGCCAGAGGGATATCTGAATTATCCCTCCTAGAATGAACTACTTGGGCTTTGTATAATCTGGCTGCTTTAGGAGTAAGCCCTGCATTCTCCTTTGCAATGGTAGCGGCCTCCAATTCGGGGCCATATACCCCCCATCATTCCAAATACCTCCTCATCATGGAGGGCCATCCCCGGGATGACCCATAAATATCCCAAAACTAGTTGTACTCTGCTGGATTGATGTAGATACCAGTGTCCCCCTGCATCCTCGAGGTTGCCTTCCTAGTCTCCTTGGCTGCTGTCATCTCTTTGAGTAGTCGTTCGAATTATTTTTGCCTCTCTACGAATGGCTGCATATCCCATTCATCCTCTTCTAGCTCGATGAAGGTCACCTTCACCTTCTTTCGAGCCATCCTGGGCCCTTTTCCTCTGGCCTCTACAGAAAATGTGATGGCTCGAATAGGGGTTTTCCCTTTCTCCTTGGTGGACATCTTCTCGCTCTAAGGGGCCTGCCCTGGAGCGTTCTCTTCACTCTGTGCTGCCATCCCTAGGGGTGCTCCTTCATCCCCTTGTCTATCCTATGTCGACCCCTCAGGTTCTTCTCCTCCTTCCTCAGGTCTAGGGAGTTCCTCCTTATCCTCTGGTCCTGTCTACTACTGGAGGCCCTCGTCCTGCTCTGTATCACTCAGGACGATGACAGGGGGTATTGTGGGACTTCTCTCCCCTTCACTCCCAAAAATAGAGGAATTCTCCCCTACCTTCGGGCTGCTCTATCGGGCATCCGATCGAATTTCTCCCGAAGAGAATACTCATTCGATAGATGTGGGAGAATTCATCGAGACTTCTTTCGCCCAGTCAGTTTGGGTCGACGCATCCCTTCTTTTCATTCCCCTATCCTAGAGTAGCTAGTTTTCCTCCCGCAACTATCGGACCAGCTGCTCGAGCTGGGTGATCCATCCATCTCATTCTTTCAACTCCCCTATATGCTTGTTCTGGCAGTCCTCCAAAATTTTTTGGGCCATCCAACAATTGGTTTGCCATTCGAGCACCTCCTCCAAGGCCGCGTCGACCTGATCATTGCTCCCGAAAGTCCCTACATCTTGTGGGCTCCAATTTGTCAATTCTCAAAGGGTTTGGGCTACAACGTCGACTTTTAGGTCACTCTATTCTTCTTCTACCGAGAGGAGGAGTCACCATAGGCATTTCCTCCTAGGGACTAGTTCTATCAACCAAAACTCGGCCTCATCGCTAATAAGCGGTGCTCCTTCCTCCTCACACTCGAGCACTAGGGAATGCCCTCTTTCCTCTATGTTTTTGGGCACTGGTGAATGCCCTCTTTCTTCTATGAAATAGGGCAATGCCAATTGCTCGATACTCACCATTTCCTCTATAGGGCTTCTCTCTTCTTGCCCTATTTCAGCAATAGTATCCTGTTGCCTTTCTTGGCCGCCATCTCCCTCTACATTGGGGTTCTACCTCTACACTTCTGCATGGCGGACCAGTGTCGATATCAGTCCATGGTGGGCTAAGGTGGATGGTGCTCCCTTCTAGTACCGAGCCACTTCATCCTTTAGAGCATTCGCTAGGTAGAAGGGCACGTTCAACTTCCTTCCATGCACCAGGTGATTGAGAAACTGCACATGGTTAGCATGCAGATGGGTATATTTCTTGGTGCATGTGAAGAATCGAGCAACCTGCTCGAATATCTTCCATAGATTCATGGGAAGGCTATTTTTGGGTAGCCCCTCCTTGTCTATCTGCACATTTTCCCTTGGCAGTAGCACTTCGATGTATGGCTTCAGCAGTCCACCTTTGTATACGCATTCCCCTGTGAGGGGCAATCCAATCGCCTATGAGATGTATTCGGGGGTGACTAGAATTTCTACCCCTCGCACCTGAGCTACGTCGCCCCTCAAGGAGGTAGCGAACTCCTTGGCTGCCTCCATATCCTGGCCCTGACTGACTAGGGTATAGTATTCGAGCCATCCCTCGGCCTCGAACTGTGTCTTCACCGCCCCCCTGATTCCTTTCGTATCACTCGGTTCATTCTTCTTCACTGCATGATTCTTCGACCTTCCTCCCATGGTGCCTTCCCTTACTACTATTATTTTTTTATCCTTCCTTCTTCAGGAAGGCACCTTCTTATAGGGAAGGTGCCTAACCCTAGCAGTTATGGAAGGCACCATATCATTGGCACATGGTTTCGGCTATGGGGGGATATGATTTTTATGATGGTGGTATTTTTTTGGTACTGCATATTTTATAAATAATTATATAAAAATTTGAATTAGCATGCACGTACCTTATTCGATGTTTCAGGCATCATGAAGGGCGTTGATTCACTGATTTGTGACATGGGGGAGGGGTATGGTCATCTGGTGCCGCTCGTTCATGTGATGATTTCATTTCGATCGAGGCATCTAGGAGGTGTAAGTGTTGGTTGTACGTGGAAGGTGCTCTTTGGTACCTTCCCCATGTGGAAGGTGCTTATATGGCACCTTCTCGATGTTGTCGGTGCTCTTTAAATGGATGCGCCTTTCGATGGTGGAAGGTGCCTTTGATTGGATGCACCTTTCGATGGTGGAAGGCACCTTCTTGATGATGGTGCCTTCCTGCTATGGAAGGTGCTTTTGAATGGGTGCACCTTCTCGATGTGGAAGGCACCTCGGTCTACATGCACCTTCCCAATGTGGAAGGTGCCTCATCTGTATGTGCCTTCTCGATGTGGAAGGCGCCTCCGTCTGCATGCGCCTTCTCGATGTGGAAGGCACCTCAATCTATATGTGCCTTCCCAATGTGGAAGGCACCTCATCTGCATGCACCTTCCCGATGTGGAAGGCGCCTCTTTTTTTTTTTTATGGCACCTTCCAGCCATGGAAGGCACCTATATATATATATATATTTTTTTTTTTTTTTTGTGTGCCTTCTTTATAAGGAAGGCGCCTTCTTCTAGTTGGGCACCTTCTTTATAAGGAAGGCACCTTTTTCTGGCAGGGCACCTTCTTTATAAGGAAGGCACCTTATTCTAGAGGTGCCTTCTTTATAAGGAAGGCACCTTCTTCTAGCTGGGTGCCTTCTTTATAAGGAAGGCACCTTATTCTAGTGGGCACCTTCTTCATAAGGAAGGCACCTTCTTCCATGCCTTCTCGATGTGGAAGGTGCCTTATTCTCGACAATCATGTTGCGTTTGACTGGGAAAGGGTGATCAAGCCTTCTCTGTCTTGCTTCACGTTGCCTCAACTTCTACCTACGAGTGTCGGTGTCAGAATGTTGAGCCGAATCAGGCCTGGTTTCCCAGATACCTATTCCTCATGCTATCAGGTCCTCCACCTACAAAAAGCAAATGAAAAGAAAGAAAAATAAAGGTAGTTAGATGCATTCCATGCCTATTAGGCCCTGGGTTAGGATGCCTACAGCTTGCATGCGGGCGTCATCCCTACAAAACACACTATAAGAAAAAACTAAATTAACTAATTTTGGTGAGCACCTCCATGCCCACCATTTTTCCTGTTAAGAGTTTGGTCCAGATCTAACAAGATGGGGTCTCCCCCATGTCTATTCTGGATTCCACCTACAAGGTTTCGGATGTGCTATAGGGGCGCAGTCGGTGGCCATTGACCATTAACATGGTGTTGCTGCCATCAATTGTTCTAACATGCACTGCCCCATTCTTGATGAGCTCTACCACCTCATACGGTCCCATCCATATTTGCATTAATTTACCTTTTCTTTCCTGGAACCGAGAATCGTACAACAACACCCATTCTCCTTCTTGGAACTGCTTCAGTTTAATGTGGCGATCATGCCACCACTTTCTTTGCTTTTGTATGATTTTTGTTCTCTACAGAGCGTCCATTCAGATTTCATCCAGCTGATCGAGCTGTCGAATCCTTTCTTCTTGAGCATCATCCAAGCTCAAGTTCAACTCTGAAGCCATCCTCAATGTCTTGATTTCAAATTCAATGGGCATCATCGCACTCTTCCCATAGACCAGTTGGAAGGGTGTGAAGCCTGTGGTGGATTTCCACATGGTATTATATGCCCAGACTGCCTTCGACAACCGTGTAGCCCAATATTTTCTATGTTGCTGCATGGTCTTCATCAGGATGTTCTCTATTTCCCTATTCATCACTTCCACTTGCCCATTTTCCTATGGATGGTAGGGTGTAGTTTTATTGTGCCAAACTCTGTATTGCTCCATCAGCTCCTTGATCAACCTGGAGGTAAATTGAGGCCCCTGGTCTATTGTTATCTCTCTAGGGACCCCAAATCATGTAAAAATGTGAGCAAATAAGAAATCGATGACTATTCTTTCTTTTGAATCTCTCAACGCTTGAACTTCAACCCATTTGGTGACATAATCTATACAGACCAAAATAAACCTCCTCCCTATTGAAGGTGGATTAATTGGTCCCACGAAGTCCATGCCCCACTTATCAAAGGGTTCCAGGTGTACCTGAGGTTGGAGGGGCATTTCATCTCGATGGGTTGGTCTGCCCATTCTTTGGCATTCATCACACTTGCTGGTGTACGCAGCCGCATCCTTGAACAGAGTGGGCCAAAAGTACCCAACCTATAGGATTTTGTAGGTAGTTCATTTCCCTACAAAGTGTCCTCTGCATGGTTCATCATGACATGCTTTGAGTACTTCTGAGAACTCTTGCTTTGCTATGCATCTCCTTATAATCTGGTCACATCCTTTTTTGAATAGGAGGCCATCAACCCATAGGAACGATGCACTTTTCTCTATGACCGCCTACTTTTCTTGGAAAGAGAGAGCAGGTGAGGTTCTTTCGATGGCCAAGTAATTGGCTATATCTACGTACCATGGGATTTGCTCACTAATGGTGAACAAATGTTCATCCAAAAATTGGTCTTCCACTACTGTATGGTCTATCGGTATCAATATGGATAGAAAATCTGCTACGACATTGTCCTTGCCTGGTTTGTCGACTATTGTGATGTCGAATTCCTATAGTAATAGGAGCCACCTGATAATTCTTCCACCAATGGCCGGCTTGCTCATCAAGTATCTGATAGCCGCATGGTCCATGTGGACAATTACCTTATACCCGATGATATAATGGTAGAATTTGTTTATGGCATGCACAACTGCAAGGAACTCCTTCTCTGTCATCGTGTAGTTGAGCTTGGCTCCTGCCAAGTTTTTGTTGACATAGTAGATGGCATAAAATTCTTTGCCATCCTTCTATTCGAGGACTGCTCCAATCGCATTGTTGGATGCATCACAGTAGATATGGAATGGTATGGCCCAATTTGGTCCTCTTAGAACCGGTGTGGATATCAATTTTTCTTTAAGCAACTGAAATGCTTCCTCGTAGTCTTCCATCCAATTGAACTCCACATCCTTAGATAATAGAGTGTGCAGTGGTTTCACAATTTTGTTGAATTCGATGATAAATCATCGGTAGTACCCGACTGATCCAAGAAAACTCCTTACCTCTCTCTACGTTCTGGGGTTGGGTAGGTCTCTGATGACCTCAATTTTTCTTTTATCAACCTTTATTCCTTCTATAGAGAGGTGGTGTCCCAGTACGATGCCTTCTTGCATCATCATAAAGCATTTCTCATTGCTCAGGGACAAATTGTTTTCCTTGCTTCTTTCAAGCACTCTTTCCAAGTTTATCATTGCTTCATCAAAGGTTTCTCCATAGACGGTGAAGTCATCCATGTATACTTTGACCGCATCTCCCATCATGTCTAAAAATATGCTAAGCACCACCCTTTGAAAGGTGGCAGGTGCGTTGCACAATCCGAAAGGTAATACCCGATAGGCAAACGTTCCCCATGGGTAGGTGAACGTTGTCTTATCCTGATCCTCTTCTCCTATCTGGATCTGGTTGTATCCACTGAATCCATCCAGGAAGGAGAAATACTTCTTCCCCGAGAGTGTATCCAAGACTTGATCAATGAACGGGAGCGGGAAGTGGTCCTTCTTGGTCGCTTTGTTTAATGCTCTGTAGTCCACATAGATTCACCACTTCCCATTCTTTTTAGGGACTACTACTAACGGTGATACCCACTCACTATCAAAAATTGGATAGATGAATCCGATAGTCAAGAGTTTTTGTAGTTCTTCCTTGACAATGTCTTTCATTGCCGGATTCATTCTTCTCTGTGGTTGCCTGCTTGGAGTTGCTTGATCATCGAGGTATATACGATGGGTACAGATTTTTGGGCTGATGCCCTGCATATCTATGTAATCCCATGCAAATGCCTATTGGTGTCTAACCAGGAGCTCTTCTACTTTCATCAATTGTGTGGGAGTCAACCTACTGCTGACATTCAATGTTCTTCCTGGCCCGACGTGTATCTGCTGAATGTGGTGATCTTGGGCGCCAGCCAATGGTGATCCAGGTGCGGAGATGGAGGACTCCCCATGGAGGAACTCCACAATAGCACCATCCTCATCTTCTTCTACCAACTCATCCAACGTCATCACCGGCTGGATCATGGATAGCTCAGGATTTTCATGCTCGATCAACATGGGTTCTCCTACTGAGTCGACGGATTGAGCTAGGGGTGAAATAGTCAATATTTTAACATTCTTCCCATCGGAGATGGTCATCAACCCATCCCGATAGCTGATGTAGGCATCAGCTATTGCCAGCCATGGCCTTCCCAAGATGAGCGGGTAACCACCTAGCCTAGTTTTAGATTGCAGGACTAAAAAGTTGGTTGGGTATTCCCATGCACTGACTGTTACTATTACATCTTCCAACATTCCTTTCGGTGCCATGGTCGATCGATCGGCCAGTTGCAGCACTATCATAGTGGGTTTCAGGTTCATGAGTTGTAGCCTCTGCATGGTCTCCTGAGGCATTACATTGATGGCTGCTCTGAGATCGACCAACGTATTGGACAGGGAATGTCCCTCAATTTTTATAGTCAGCATCGGGCTGCCCGAGTCTGCATACTTTGGATGGCACATTTTTCCCATCATCAAATCTACCAGTTTACCCATGACATTGATAGTCTGGGTTGCTCTTCATCCTGGCTTCCTTAGACACATCTCTCTTATCACCTTGGTATATATCGAAACATCTCGGATGGCTTGAAATAATGGGATTGTCACGGTGAGGTTCTTCAAGCTAGACAAGATATCGAACTCCGGTTGCGTTACTTTCCTCTGTTCTTGCAGTCGATTGGGAAATGGAGCCTTTGCTCTCTCAGGCATTTCTTCTATCACCTCTTCTACAAGAGGTGTTTCTACCTCTTCCTCCTCTTCTACCAGTGGAGGCGTTCCTACTCCTAGCTGTCTACCAGACCTAAGCTGAATATGGTACATCGGATACATCTCACCCTCCATATTGTATGTTGGTTGGTTCACCCTATTATTCAGATTTGTCATCGATTGTGTGGGTAGCTATGTAGGTCTCACTACTAGCAATGTCGATAAATTCTATTGGGGGTGAGCTGGTGCTACATTCTATGGAGCTTGATTCCATGGAGTGTGGCCTCTCCACTATTGCCCAAGATATGGATATGGCATCCATGGCTACTGGTTCGAGAATGCTGTTGGGGTGCATTAGACCAGGGTGATGGCCCCCACCACCCCATGTTAGGTGGTTGAGGTGGGCCTTGGTGCATGTAAGGTCCTCCTCCATATGATGACATTCTAGTTGGCATATTCCCCATAGGGGGTTGTGGCCAACTCTTTCGATTGCCTATAAAATAGGCATCCATGCTTTCAACATCCTCCTGATTACTGGGCAGTTGCGGGCACAATCGGGTTTTATGGTTCAGCCTACAAACTATGCATACTCTAACTTTGTTCTTTGGGCATGCATTCTTTGCATGCTTCCCTCTACATTTTGGATAGAAATAAGCCAATGTTGCTTCATTTTCTTGCTTCTTCTTCTCTAACAATAGCGTATCCATCTGCAATGCTAGAGACGAGAGCATTTCGCTCTTTAAATCTTCCAGCATGTTACCTATTTTTATCTTCATGACTGAAGCAGTCACTTTCATGGTTCTAGAAGTGGTCTTGCCTCTCCTTCTTGAGTAGTTTCGGCATAGTTGTCGGATGTCTTCCATAGCATGCTGGTAGACATCACCTCCAGAAATCATGTTAAGAGCCTCCAGTGATTCATTGGTAAGTCCTCTCAAAAATATGCTTTTGAGGGACTTATCAGATAGTCTCGTGTGAGGAGATCATTGAAGATTGAAGTTGAATCTCTCCCAGTATTCCTTGAGAGACTCATATTCTTTTTGCGTCATGCTCAGGACCTCTTCTCTGGAGTCTCTTGCTCTCCCAAAATCTTGGTATTGCTCTAAAAAGAGCCTCTTCATTTGATCCCAAGTGGCAATGTGTTTGTCTCCCAGACCGATGAACCATCGCAGAGCTGCATCATCTAACATGGAAGGAAAGAGTTTCAGCTTCTACGTATCAGATTTGTAGTCCACAGACCTACATAAGACATCAAACTTAAATAAAAATAGGTCAGGGTCCTCAGTTGGGTATCCTCTGAAGGTCGAAAGGTGAGCAGGGGATATGTTTTTCATTTTGGTATCTCCTACTCCTTCCTCAATCGGGAAACTAAATCCAGATGAGACTTCTTCATTGTCAGCCATTTTTTTAGGAAATGTGGTCTCTAATGCAGTGTTTATGGCCTTATGGTCATTTAAGACTTTCTGAGTCAAGGCTCTAAGGTTGTCTGGTGTTATCATCCGATCTTCTACAACTTTCCACAATAGGGCTTCCTCTAAGGGTGTCCTATTAAATAGGGGATTTATGATGATTCGTTCTTCCCCACGTTGATGGGATGAGGAGGCACTTTGCACAAAGTGTGGCTCCTCACTCCAATGGATTGTTGGAGGTGGGTCGGGTGAGTCTAATTCAAATTTAGAATGCTCGGCTGACTCAAGTTCTGATGGATTGGTTTTTATAAACCGATCGTCCGGTCCTCTTCTTCTCGAAGAACTCATACAAGGTCAGATGGAAGGTTTCTAGGTATTGTAAATAATCTAGTTGAGATGCTTCCCCGACAATGGTGCCAAAATGTTGCGGGCCAACAAGGTTAATTTCTTTCCTACTTTTGTCACATGCCCGTGCATTTAATTTATCAACCCAGGGAGCTTCGTAAACTTGCGAAGGGTCTGAATAAGATTGCTTACAATACCACTTGAGATGAGTCCGCTAGTTCTACTATTGGGGGGTGTTTCAAATGGTTGTCAATCATTCATGCACTCCTCAATAATTTACGTAAAAATGATTAAATCTATAGAAAGGAAATATTCACACATTCCTGGAAATGAACCTACTACAAATACTAGAAATATCAATGTGATAAACAATCTTATAAAGTAGTAAACTAATCTAGAAAAAAACAGGAAAAATAGGGGAAGAAATACTGGCTTGGAGTGGGCCCAGGCTCCAGCAGCTTCCTCCCAGCTGAACACGCACTTAGAACTTCTTAGAACTGTATTACAATTATCAAAGTATTACAATCAAAATATTCTATCTCCTCTCTCTATATATCTATTTCTATATCTCCCTATATATCTTTAGAGAGGTCTACGTGTGTTTATATAGCACACCCACAGAACTTCTATTACAAAAGAAGTTGTAACAGTCGATTCATCCCAGACTAAACTAAGATAGTCTGGTAAATGTAATCGATGTCTACTAAAATTGGCATTCGGTTCTAATGGTGGCGTGTTCGCTGATTGGTTTGTGCTTCACCTGGCATTGGTAGGACATTCTCATACATTGGTGTGATCCCCAATTTAGCTCTACATGACGTAGAGTTGGAACTGCACCAGTCACTTTTGTCCACGTCATGCTTGTCTGGTCAACGGGTGAAGAATAGGGGTGCCTTCCCTATGAGGAAGGTGCCTAAGTATATCGGGCGCCTTCTCTATGCGGAAGGTGCCTCACTACTGTAGGTGCCTTCCTAGAAGAGGAAGGCGCTTATCTTCTATTGGTGCCTTCCTATGAGAGGAAGGCGCTTTGCCTTCTAGTGGTGCCTTCCTATCGGTGCCTTCCTTATGGGAGGAAGGCGCTTGCCTTCTAGTGGCACCTTCCTTATGAGAGGAAGGCGCTTGCCTTCTAGTGGCACCTTCCTTATGAGAGGAAGGCACTTGCCTTCTAGTGGCACCTTCCCATCGGTGCCTTCCTTATGAGAGGAAGGCGCTTCTTTTCCTTTGGTGCCTTCCTGGAAGAGGAAGGCATTGGCCTTCTATTGCACTTGTCTTTCCTTGGTGCCTTCCTAGAAGAGGAAGGTGCCTACTTACTCTTGGTGCCTTCCTGGAAGAGGAAGGCGCCTACTTACGTTTGGCGCCTTCCTGGAAGAGGAAGGCGCCTATCTTTTCTGCATTGACCCCAAAAGAAACAAAGTGCCAGGTCCATAAAAAGACCTCGACTGATCCAAATCTAACTAAATCAACTGCAATTCCACAAAAACACACTAAAAACACATGAATTAGATAACACGCATAATTTCATCAAATATTTATATAATCATTCATAAAAGTATGCAATCCTTATTATACAGCCGCATAATGATCAAGAAAATGTATACAAAATATGAGCATTTCTGATGCTCATCATTTGTGATATCCTGCACCTATTTTTGAAGGCCTACAAAATATGGTTAGACGGTTTAGGGTTCTACCTTAGTGAAACTCCTTTTTTATTAAATACAAAAAGACACTAAAGAAATCTATGCTAAAACATGATAAAAATTGCATAAAACACTATAAGAGCATGAAATAAAGCAAACCTGCTAAATTTTCTAAGGTGGATCTATTGCATGGTAAATTTGCATGGCAAGGGGTGAATTGGAACCCAAATTCATAGTTCAGGGGGTGAATTGGACTTATGCTAACTGTAGGATCAAAAATTTTGTTTGGATGGATGTATGCCTTTTCTATTTGTACTTGGTAGAATTCTTAGATGTGACTCTAGACTAATTTTGGCAGAGCTTTTGTATGGTGACTAAAAGAGAGAGAGGTAAAATGGGAGGGTGAGCCCTCTATTTATATAAAAATATGACATCAGGAGAAGGGTTTATATAAACTAGCCCTTAGAGTTACTCCATGTTGGAGTTAGGTTAGGGTTTTGAATAGGTGTCAAACCCACATGCCTTAGAGAAATATCTCCTCCTCACACATGCGTGAGGAAGAGTTAGGATTAACTAAGGTTAGTTATATCTTGGGTTATGTTAGGTTTTAGTTAGGGAATTTGGAAAAATCCTAACTAATATCATGTGCACACATGTATGGAAGTGTGTTTAGGGCTAATTTGACTTAGGACCCTAATTAAACTCACTTAAGTGAAAAAGTGAATTTAAGTGAATGTTAATGATTAATTAGATCACTAATCAACCTAATTAGCTTTTTGTTAGGGATAATGTCCCATGAGGGCTAATTAGGTGTAGATGAGGTCTTAAGTTACCTTAGGGGGCTAATAGGTGGTCTCCTAGTGGGTAGGAGTCATTTTCAAGGTGTTTTTCCTAGTTTTGTAGGTTTAGGAACCTATGGAAGACTACGATAGCCTACGAATGACTACGGGAGGTCTACGATGGCCTATGATAGCCTATGTTAGTCTACAAGTGTGTATGTAGATGTACAAGTATCTAGAAGTGAGCATGTGTGACTTTTAGGTGTCTATATTTATCCCTTTTTGTACTATGTTGTGTGGAACATAGTTTAGTGCAAAAATATGATATGAGAAGGTGATGAGATATTTTGAATTGGAGGGGAAGAAAGGAAGAGAAGAATGGAATCTAATAAATGGTATGTAGCCACTCAAAGCATGACCATACAAAATTGGTTGGAAGTAAAAAGAATAAAGAGGAAAAGAATAAGGGAAAATAATGGGATCTAATCAAAGGTATGTAGTCACTCGAAGCGTGACCATACAACATTGATCGATAGCCAAGAGGATAAGGGAAAATAATGGGATCTAATCAAAGGTATATATCCGCTCGAAACATGACCATACAACATTGATAGATAGCCAAGAGGAGAATGGAAAAGAAGAAGAAGGTAAAAGAAGAAGAAGAACAAGAAGGGAAAAGAAGTAAAGAGAAGAATGGGTGAATGTAATACCTAAGATGGAGGTGAATGGATTCATGTGGATGACTGTAGATGTAGCGTGATGATTTTTTAATTTTGTACAATATTTTATAATTTTGTACTAGTTACTTATGAGGGCATCTTATGACTACTTTTCTTTTGTGACCAATGCAATATGGTCCAAATACAAATAGAACACATGTCTATTAAAATTTTTACTTTTGATTGATTGATGAGTGCTTGGTGACACTTTTCAAACCATTTGAGTTGGATGGTATGGATTATTCAAACATACCATTTAGTATGTGGTCAAGGTCAACATACATGAATGCTAGAGTGACATCTTCATTATTGGATTATTCAAATGTACCATTCAGTATGTGGTTAGGTTCGACTGAATATCAGAGTGACATATCCAATATTGCATGTGCCTCCCATGATTTAAAAAATATTTGATTTGTAATGGAGTTTATCTTGAGATAATATTCAGCAGAAAAAAAATAGATAGACACGATATTCATGATTTGGATGTTTAGTTTTTTTGTTGCATGCAAAGTGTATTTTGGATATGAATACCCCCTCAAATGAGGAATCAACAATGAGGTGAATGAAATGTGATGAAGTGATGATGAGGTGATTGATAGAAGAAAATATATGATAAAAGGGATGAAAAATTAGATGGACAGGAAGAGGGAAAGGTGATCTAGGTGTTGGTGTGAAAATTTAGTTGGAGTTAGGAGCTTCAATTCGCATGGTGGGGGGTGAATTGAACCTGAATTCATAGGCTAAGGGGAAAATTCAACCTAAATCATAGGGTGACCTATGAATTGGACCGTTTGACCCATGTGTAGTATTTTAGAATTTTGGGGGACCAAATGATGTCAAAATTGGACAAATATTATACTGTTGGAAATATTTTTTTGAGCTTGATCCAATGGTGAAAGTTTTGGAAAATTTGGAGATAATTTGATTGGTGAAAAATTAGGCCAAATATGACACTACTTTTAGAAGTGATGAGCGTACAATTGCAAGCCTTATGAAGGGTGCACATGATGATTTTGTGTTGTGCCTACATACAATGTATGTGATTTTATGTATCATGTGTACATGTAGTGAAATGTGTTTGATATGAATGATGTGTGCTAGCAATGATGAACCTAACTAAACATGAGTATGTATGAATGATGATGTGTAGATGTTATATGTAATAACCTATGTATATGCAAGATATAAGAATGTAGAAAAATGGAGGGCACTCCACCTTACTTGGATACCATCTTACTTATCAAGGGTAATCAAAAGCAAAGGAAGAAGTACACTAACCAATGACTAGAACATTAAATATAAAAAATATGGGGTGTACAAACTAACTAAGGTGTACAAGATGCACATGAAATAAATGTAATAAATCATGAGCTGATGTAGTGAATGAGAAATGCAAGTGTGATTGAGAATATGTATGTGAAAAACAGAGTCAATGATGATGTTGCATGACCTTAAATCTCAAACATAGTGAATGTTTAAAATGTTTTCTAAGAGCTCAAATGACATAGTATGAAGAATCAAACTAATAGAATGGCCAAACAATATCATGAAGATATCTTAACTATCATAACTAAGGTTGAATAATTCATGGAACTGTGTGTGCACATGATGTTCATTTATCTATTTTGAGGGAGGTTGGACTAACCTGTTGCAAAATTATCCAAAGTAGCTAGCTCATCCACAAGTGCGTAGTGATCTATACAATAGAAGGTCACTAATATGACAGTTGTGTCACCACTTGTAAGACTATTCCACTACCATGCAGACTCTTGGAACCTATTACTGGTGATGTATGTACAAGGAGGACAAAGAACATGACTAGGGGTGATGTCAACATGATGCGAATAAATACCTGAGAATGTATAGGAGGATGCGACTAATATGTTTTTACAATGCAAAGTGAGTGATACAAATAGATGCAATAATGTGTGCCTGAAATGTGGGTTTTTGTGTACAAAAACAAGTCCAAAAGATGTGGATGGATGCATGAAATAGTCAAATTGGATGCCAATATTTTTTGTTCATCAACGTGATTGATGGATGTAGATGATTGTGATGGAAAAGAAAAATGAAGTGCAAGATACATTTCCAATGGATGATTTTGATTTTTTGCAATTTTGTTTTGGATGTTTGTTGTGTTCGATGTCGAATGTACAAGAATTTACAAGCAAGGAAAGTTACCCCTTGAAGCAAAATCTATGTGAGGACCAAGAAGTAAAAATTTTCTAGGCTAGACTATACTATACTGTGTGTATGTGTAACCACCAAAAAGGCTCACACCTAATAGGGGCTATTGCAATTAAAGAAAGATAAAAAATAAACATGAACCAATTGACAACAAAAGAAGAAATAAAATATGAGAATCCTTTATCAATTCCAAATTGAGTCAAGTTACATATTCATCCCTCTTAGGGATAACCATTTTGATACTTTAATTATAATAGATCTAATCCCCTTTTAGGATAGATGTGAATCAAATACCTTCTAGGGTGATACGAACTGCTTTAGGGTGTCGATGGCCCTCTTCTCTACGATTAGAGGCATTTGTTACCTTGCATCCTAAAACCATTTTAGTCCTGCATGCAATAAAAAACAAGAACCATTAAAAACAAAGGAGGCCTCTCTTGATGAGGCTTTAAAAGGATATTTGCACAAAATTTGCCATTACAAGCATGTAATCAAGAAAATGAATAAAACATAGTAAACCTATATTAATCATGAAATGTCACCATCAAACATGTGCTAGATAACAAGTACTATCCATCTATTGGGTTATTTTATCAAATGAAAAGCATAAACACATGAAATAACCACAATTGCAGTAATTACCAAATTGACAATATAAATGAAAATCTACCTTAAATGCCTAATTCCACAGGTAAAAAATCTCTAAAATGCCAATTAAACCTATATTAAGTATAATATGATCTAACTAATTAAGGTAAGAAAAATAACACAAGGGGATCTATCATCATTTTCTCACTGCGGGTCTAATGTGCGACTGGCACTATTCATCCTGACTGATAGTTGTGGTGAAGCTCTGAATAGGTTTACCCTCCAAATTTAGGCTTAATCTCTGATATACCTTGCCAAATTAATGGTCAAGGGTCGCCTCTATGTCCTTCGACATATTTTATGGTTGAATTGATAATATGGTGCATGAATTACATGAATTGGCATTTCTTGGCTCTCTTAGGCTCCTAAGATCTCCATGGCAATGTGATCTTCAATTGGGTAGCAAAAGTGTCCCTCTCAATGCACCTAGGTGAGTATGCAATTTGACAGGGCTTTGATGCATTCAATTGAAAGCTTCTCCAGGATTTTCCCCAATTTGGAGGAGGATTATATAGTAATTGCCAAGGGGCCAGGTGCGACTTCCTCATGAAGCCAAGATCAAGATTGGGAAGTTGAGCTTGTTGTATGAAAGGATCCAAAACCTTCCTCGCTCAAACTGCTCCAATCAACAACCAATTGGCCATTGCAACAAATTTTAGGTCAGATGAAGGCCAATTAATTCTAAGTGATAATCACAGATGACATGCATGGTGAGCACTACTAACCATGGGTGTCAAAAGCGAATAGCACTGACTAGGCAAAGATACCCAAATGAGTGGTAAAAACCACTTATATACCTTGGATTTGTCCAAAGGTCTTTCATATGGTCTTCTAGTATGTCCCATATGAGCAGTCACCTCGACATGACATGTTTTAGGTGTCTACAGTATGATATGCCTATTCTAGGCTAAGAGTATGCTATGATAGGCTATACTATGCTAGGCTAAGAGTATGCTATGCTAGGCTATACTATGCTAGGCTATTTTTGTTGAGGATTTTGGACAAACCTATCCAGATTTTTGCTGAGGTTTTTGGACAAACCTATACAAATTTTTCTAAGGTTTTTGGACAAACCTATGTGTTGATTTATTTGCTAAGGTTTTTGGAAAAAACCATTTTTGTTGATTTTTTTGCTGAGGTTTTTGGAAAAACCTATCCAAAAAATTTCTGAGGATTTTGGAGAAACCTGGTTTTATAAGAGATTCTAAAAAAAATGTTCCAAAATTTTTGCTAAGGATTTTGGAGAAACCTGTGAAGGGATTATAAAAAGAATGTTCTAAAATATTATTGAGAATTTTGGAGAAACTTGGTTTACTAAGAGATTCTAAAAAGAATTTTCCAAAATTTTTGTTGAGGATTTTGGAGAAACCTGGGTTTCTAAGGGGTTATAAAAAGAATGTTCTAAAATTTTACTGAGGACTTTGGAGAAACCCAGGTTGCTAAGGAATTCTAAAAATAATGTTCCAAAATTTTTGCTCAGGATTTTGGAGAAACCTGGGTTTCTAATGGGTTCTAAAAAGAATGTTCAAAAATTTTTGCTAAAGATTTTGGAGAAACCTGGTTGCTTTGGAAAAACCATCGTGTTGAAGGTAAGGCAAAGGGTGCAACCTTTTCAACCTAGTGATTGATTTGATTTTATGAGGGTGAGGTAAAGGGTATCACATTTTACAAAAAGGATGCAACCTTTTTAAACCTAGCGATTGATTTAATTTGATAAGGGTAAGGTAAAGGATGCAACCTTTTGAACTTGGTGATTGATTATGATGTAATGAGGGTGAGGTTCATGATAAAACCCGTTGTTGTTGAATAATTTGTTGATACATGGTAAAGGGTGCAACCTATTGGTCCGGCTTTCATGCACACCCCGGGAAGGATGGGCAAGGAAGCTCCGGAGACACCCACGGGACGGATCCCACTCACTTTAGGATCTAGCTGGTTATCCAAGGTGCGAGTTACGGAGTTGGGTCGAATGGCTATTCACTCTTTTCCACTTCGGGAATAGATTTCAATATGGACTGCTCTGTTACCTTACAGGGGGTTCCTGAACTTGTTCAGTAGTTGCAAAAGTTGTTGACAATCAGATTTAACTTGAATTCTTGATCTAGCTCTCATGGGTCAACAGATTTAAATAAAAGACAAACAAAGAAAATAAAAATGGATCATTCACCGAAAACAAAGAGAGGGTAGGGTAGGGCAGAAAAGAGAAGTTTATCAAACATCAACTGTAAAACCCTAAACTATCAATCTTATCTATGCTATCAGCTTCACAACAGAACAAATCAAAGAAGAAAGTGTCCAGTTAGTCTAAGATCACTTTCAACTAAGAGCACAAGGCAGAGTGAAACAGATCTAGCAGAAAATTATAAATCCAAGGGCAACTGGTTAAAACTGGTATCTTTCACCGGCAACCTAGCTCACACAGAGAAGACAGAGCAATTAGAACAAACTTACACCTCAAATCTGTAATTTCACCTAGCAGTACAAGAGAACAACCGAAGCCTAACAAGATATTTAAACTTGATAATGGCAGATTTACAAAGATATATCTAACAAACTTTAAATGGAACGGATAACAAAAGAAGATACACTTATCACACTCGCAAAATATTAGGCTCCCGGCCATGCTATCACGGAAAAGCTAAAGCACATCAACTCCAAGTCCGAAAACAAAGGATTTCACAAAATTTGCAAGAAATTGCTTATAAGCCTTTTATTTCTAAGTCTCCGCCTCCCGCGATTACATTTAGAATCAGTATTTATAGACTCAGGACAGACCCTGATCTTTTCAAAATATCTTGCTCAAAACCCTAAATCCTATCGCACTTAAACCCTAGGACCCGGGTTTTACAATAAAAATCCATTTAAAATCAAAGTCCGGATAGAACTTAACCCTTCGGCAAATCTGTGCAGTCAACTGCCATAAATGGAGAAGATAAAATCTAAAGCCACTTGCATTCATCCGCAGCTGCAAATAAATGCCTCCATTAATTCTCGTCGGTGAGCCGGATGAGTCACCACTTCTCCATCAATTTGATCTCCGCAAAGCCATCCCCAGAGTTGAAATTGTCTTCATGCTATTAATTCTGCAATAAATTTGTCATTGAATGCTCTCACCGGTCTTTCTCTCTCTAGCATGGCGGTCCTTGACTAAATCTGCACTTTAACTTTGCCTTTATGGCCTTTCCCTGTTGTCCCGTAAGTGCCGATGGAATCCCGCATGAAAGACAAAAGCATTAGATTAGCACTTTAATAAACATTAAATCCAAGCTTAAAACATTAAAAACAGATTAAAATCGCTAAAAAGCTTGCATGTCGGCTTTTGTCTGTCTCATTCACGCTTTGACACGTGTCGCTACCCCAGGATGCCTTCTGTTTCCCGTCGGAATGCACTTTCAGGCAACTTAGGACTTTCTCTCTCCTACCGCGAAAATGCGACATGTCGCGAAATCGCGACGTCCCCAGCGCATCGGCAACTTGTCTCCCCTCAGGCCGCGAAAACGTGACATGTCACGATTTCGCGACATGTCACGAAATCGCGACCCTTCTCCGCTGTCGCACAACTTTCTCTCTCCACCGCGAAATAGAACATGTCGCGATTATCGCGACCTTTCTACTCGCATGCTTACCCTTGACCGCGATTTTGCGACACATTTGCGACTTAGCCGATTTTTCATTCGGTAGCCCACTTTCTCTCTCCTACCTGAAATGCGACATGTCACGATTTCGCGACATGTCGCAAAATCGTGCCCTTCCATACGATCTGCTTCTCTCTCCTTCTCCACGATTTTGCGACACTTTCCAAAATGGAAACGTCGCGATATCGCGACACTTCCAAAAATGGAAAGTGTCACGATTTCGCTACACTTAAAAGACTTAGCTGCATTTTGATTTACCCGTCGCGATATCGCGACATTTCCGAAAATGGAAGTGTCGCGATATCGCGACACTACCAAAAATGGAAAGTTTGATTTTTCATGAATTTATGCAACTGTTTTCTGGATTTTTCTCGGTACTGCAAGATTTTGTTTGTGCATGAATGATTCTAGCATGTAAAAAGTGAATTCTTGGATAACACAAACTGGAATGCAAGAAAAAGCACAACTTTAAAAAGGAGGCAAGCAAATTTGGATTTAAAACCGAAAAATTATCAAGAGGGTCCCTGCTGCAAAAATGGAAGTTCAGAATTTTCTAAGGATGGAATCTCATTTTTCAGTGGGGGTGTGTTGCTTCTCAACAAATGGCGATATCTCATGGGTAAAATAGTAGCACTATTTTAGAACCCAAGACTCGGGTTTCAAAACAAAAAGACCATGCATCATGCCTTGCCACGAACATTCTTCACAATAAATTGACTCGCTAACCGCTAGCCGTTAAAATTTCCCAAGGACATACTAGGCTGGATTACTTCAAGGAAGATTTCTGATGTGCAATTTCAAAGGGTATAAGAACTTTCTTCAAGGATGACCTGGATTGAATGATGAACTTGGATCGATCAACTTTTCTAGATTGTAAAAGGGGAAACCGAGTAGAGCTCTGTTTACTAGTTTAGCCTTTTACAGCCTAGACAGAGTTACCCTTTAGATTTACACGACCCAAATTTACAACTGTAGGGCAGAATCTAATATTGGCTGCCTCTTTTAATTGTTCAACTCTTTTTTTTTCTTCTCTTTTCTTTTTATATCTCTCCCTCTGAAATATATCAATATCTGAAATGCTTTTAGGGAAATCACAATTTTCTTTTATCATTTGATCAATCTGGAACTGTTTCAGTCTAGGCATCGATAGCCTCTGGTGACACCCAAATAATTGCATGAACCATAGTCCCCTCTCATAACCAACTTTTCTTGGATTCCCTGGAGTTCCTCCAACTAAACAAAGATAGCAGCTTTTTCTATCATTAAAACAACTCGTGGCAAGTAAGACACAAGATCCAATCATCTCTCTACCTTTGTCCTGAATAACAAAATAGTTCTACGCTCATGCAAGCAGACTATCTCAATTAGAATGGTGAACATGGGCATTGGATTGATCAGCTAGGAATAAAACAATTTTCAGCAGGCTGACTTTTCATTGATTGCTCAGGCAGAGGTTAAAAGACAGAATTTTAGAAGCCAAAGGACTTTGCACAGACTTCCAAGGACAGGCACAGGCTTAAAGCAAAACAAAATAAAACTGCATAGACAAATAAAATAAACTAAAACTAAAATAAGTACAAAAAGAAATAAAACAAACAAGAAAAAGGAGCAAAGAAAAGAAAAAAAATTAAGCTAAAACAAATAAACTAAAACTAAAGCAAATAAATTAAAAAAACAAAAGAATCAAAGAAAACAAAGAGCAAGTTAAACTAACAAACAAACCACAAAAGACCCAAATAAAACTAAAAAGAAGCAACTAAAGCAATTACAGAATAAGAAAAGAACTAAAGAACTAAAGCAAATAAAACTGGGAGAGCTATTCACAATATGTACACATGTTACAACTTCTTTATAGCTTACTCAAATGATACATTGGATGGAACAGCGGAGAAATAATGTTTCAAGTATTGACCATTAACAGGGAGGTCCAAAAAATTACCATCCAGGTCTTGTAAGCGGAAAGCATTGTTACCCAATATTTTAGCAATTTGGTAGGGGCCTATCCACAGTGGATGCAACTTTGTGTGCTTACCCTTCTTCTCATGGGCCTTGTCCCACATAAGCACCAAGTCTGCCACTCGAAAGCCTTCACTTTGGCTCTCTTGTCAAACCACCGCTTGACGCTTTCTTGGTGCCTGCTGAAGTGCTCCAGGGCTTGGAGTCTTTCATCCCGCAAGTTAGTGAGGTCTAAAACTCGGGCTTCAGCATCATCATGATCTTCAAAATAATCTAAGGCAAATTGGTAGGTGGGCAACTTCAAGGAGATGGGAACAATTGGCTGGGTACCATACAACAGAAACAAAGGGAGAGGTCTTAAGAGCCACCTTGTGTGTTATCCGGTCAGCCCACAAGTGCATATTTCAACAATGTATGCCACCGCTCGGGTTTATCTCTCGCAGACTTTTTGATGGCATTCATTAAGTTCTTGTTTGTTGACTCACCAATCCATTGCCTTGGGGGTAGTAGTTGGATGAGAATCGATAACTATCCCCATCCGGTATGCCCAATCTGCAAACTCCAATGATTGGAAGGCTGGCCCATTATCACGTACCAAATTCAGGGGAACCCCAAATCTAGTTATGACATTTGATTCAAGAAATTCAATGACTTCCGGGTCGTACTTCTTGTAGTGGTCGCCGCTTCAACCCACCTTGTGCAATAGTCAGTAGTCGTCAAGACATATTTATGTCCTGCTGAGGAATTTGGATTAATGACTCCCACAAAATCAAGTCCCCACTGCATGAAAGGTTTGTTTATCACAACTGGTTGCAATGGCAGAGCTCGGTTTGCCTCTTTGGCTGCAAATGTCTGGCACTGATGGCAGGTTCGACATGTTGATGTGCATCCTTAAAAAGTGTAGGCCAAGTAATAGCCTCGCTCTCGCATCTTATGTGCAAGTGGCATCCCGATGAATGTCCCGCCCCTAGTTTTTCATGAAAGCTAGCCATGATTTCACCGACTTCACCGGGAGAAATGCACCTTAGAAAGATGCCAAAGATAATTCTCCCCGTACAGAGTACCTGCCTTGAGGAGATAGTGAGCAGCTTTTAACTTTAATGCTCTCCTTTGAGTTCTGTTCAAATGGGATGGGCAAACTCCAAACCGTAGCGTATGAATGATATCCCCATACCAATCATCGATTCGTAGTTTAATTGATTAACTTCCCGCCGTAGAGGTATTTCAAGCAATGTGCCCGGACAAGCCAAGTCCTCTCGATCGCTTTAGCAGGCCTAATCTCCAAGTCATATTCTTGCAACCTGGTGACCCAATTGCCCCTCGCCTCACCCAACTCATTTTGACTTAGAAGATACTTCACAGCTGGGTCTGGCACTATGGCATGAGTTTTGCTTCTGAGTATATAATGTCTGAACCGTTTCACTGCCATTACCAAAGCATAGGCCTGTTTATCTAAACGGGAATATTTCAGTTCAGCTCCCTTCAAATTAGTGCTCTTAAAAGCAATTGGATGTTCTCCCGTATCTCTCCGTTGAGTCAAGATTGCAGCAAGTGTATGTTCAGAAGAGAATGTGTACAGATAGAAATCTGCACCGAAATCTGGGCTTACTAAGACCGGTGCTTGTTTAATGGTCTGTCTTGATTTCTTGAAAAGCAGCCTTAGCTTCAAGTGGTCCAGGCAATCTGGCGCATTTGCTTTAACATATCATTCATTGGTTTAACTATCTCTCGCAAAGCCCGAGATAAACTTTCTGACAAAGTTAATCTTTCCAAAGAATGATCTCAACTCTTTCTTGGAGTTGGGAAATGGTATGCCGATATGGCCTCAACTCGCCTCGGATCCATAGAAATGCCATCCTTTGTGACCAAATGCCCAAGCAGCTTGCCTTCTCGTTACACCAAATATGCATTTCTTTGGATTCAAAGAAATGCCAAACTCTCTCGCACTTGTTAAACACAGACTCTAAATGCTTTACATGGTCAAACCTAGATTTGGAAAAGACTCGTTAGATCATCCATGTAAACTACAATACATTTGCCCATAAGCCCCTTGAAGGCATGGTCCATTGCTCTCTGAAATGTTGCTCCAGCATTTATTAACCCAAATGGCATCCTCTTGTAAGCAAAAGTCCCCCACTTGGTTGTAAAAGCAGTCTTCATTCTATCCTCCTTCTCAACTAGAATCTGATTATAGCCTGAGAAGCCATCCAAGAAAGACATCATCTCTGATCCATTAACATTTTGTAGGACTTCATCCATAGAAGGCAGGGGATAGTTGTCCTTTTCTCGATGCCTTATTTAAATTCCTGAAATCCACACACAAGGCGGATCTCCCCATTCTTCTTCCCCGACCGGCACCCGGATTGGCCACCCAAGTAGAATGCCCGATAGGAAAAATAATTGCCGCACTCAAGAGCTTCTCCACTTCTTTCTCGAATAAGGGGTTCTAACAGAGCATTAACATGCCTCTGTTTTTGTCTGAAAGGCTTGCAAGATTCTTTCAAAGGTATGATGTGGGTGTAAACTTTTGGATCAAATACCTTTAAATCCTTGTATGACCAGGCCATTACATCCTTAGACCTCGTGCAGAAATCAATCATATTTCTCTTTATCTCTCGGATCACAGTCCTTTGCCAACTTGATGTTCTTTGGATCCTCTTCAGTCCCTACATTCAAATCTTTAGTCTCATTGTCTCGTGGTGCCCACATAATCCTCGTAATTCACCCTTTGCCTCGATCTTGTCAACATCGAATAGCCTCTCCAACTCTACCATTCCCTTTGGGATTCTCTTGTCCTTCAATCTCATGATTCCCCCTGTCATCATCTAACTGTTCCATCAGGGTGTCCCTTTGGCCCTCATCAATTATAGCATTCTCAAAGGTATTGGTACTCTGCAAAAAGTTCACAATCTGCTGATCATCTGAGAAAACTTGAAAGCTGTCTATATTGTTTGGAACTCGAAGGACAGGGACTAACTCAATTGAAAACTTATCCCACTTAAAATCTTCCAATGGCTTTAAACTTGCAGCCGAAGATGCCAAGACATCTCGCATGTGAATTTTGTTCCCCGGGTATATGTGTTAAGTTAAATGCATCAAAGCCTTCCACAAGATCCCAAGCTCGTGCTTGTATCCCTTCCGTATAAGAGGCTTTACACTGAAACTTACCCCTGACTTGACTTGCCACTAATTCTGAATCAATGAAAACTTGAATGTTCTTCACATTTCTATCCAATGCAAATTTTAAACCTAAAATCGAAGCTTCATACTCTGCTAAATTATTAGTACATGGGAACTCGCAGCGGTAAGACATAAAAAATGTCCGACTTTGAGGTCCTTTGAGGACTGCCCCTGCTCTGAACCCCGCTTACATCCTGCTCCATCCACATGAAGTGTCCAAACTTCATTAGTATGTACAGGATGAGCTTTGTTAAATTTATTATTGTCGCCCACTTGTTAAATTGTAGACTCCAATGTCTACTTCGCAACATTGACAGCTTCATTTGCCGCATTGTACTCTGTAATCGTGTGCTTGTACCGGGTTCTCTCGTCAACCCGCAATTGATTGGCCACACCCTTCCATGGCAACCACATGTGTGAAAAGTCCGTTGCCGGATATCCATTTAGAGACTTAGACCAATCCCTACTCAACAAGATTCCATACCCCACTCGGGATATCCACAACTTGGATTTCGATCTTATGTTGAGCCCTTGGCTCAGATGCCAATTGAATGTGAATGTTTTGCAGCTCTCCCACAACCTTAACTTCTGACTTGTCCAATTGGACAACTCTCCTCTCAGACTTCATTGGGGTCAGCCCCAACTGCTGACAAATTGCCAGTGGCATGACATTAGCAGATGCACCTGAATCTACCAAACAATTATGTAAATTCTTCCCAAAAATTTTGACAGTCAATAAAAATGGGGGAACTTCAGTCTTTTCCTTGTACATGGCCAGATTGGCATTGGCTATTTTCTTCCCTTTATCCACAGGTTTAGCAAATAGGCCGTAGTATGTCTTTATCGATTGTCTCTCTCGCTCTCAAATCTGTGCCAACTCATGCAAAGTAATGTTAGCCTTAATCTTTTTCATATCCTCCACTATGTTATATCCTTTGTTAAGTGGAGGAATAGCAACATCTGGTACTCTTTGAGCTCCTCCCTTTGGTGGAGGTGGATTATTGCTTGGAGAGGGGTCAGGAGGAATATTGTGAGAGTTGTCAGGAGGAGTTGATGTGGTATTAGGCTCGGGGATTCCTCGTTTCTCAGAGTTGTAATTATCTCTTCGTACCGCTGGAAAGCCTGTACTTCATCCATGGGCATTTCAACTACATTCTCAGATTCATCCGGGAAAGAGAAAGAATCCAAGACCATAGCTGCACTGTGGCCAGATGAACTTGGGCCATCAGCAGTTCTTTGATTTTCAGGGGAGATCAAATCTCCTGACAAGGCTTCAAATGCATTGCAAAATTCCACACAATCTAACTCCCCATGCTGAGAAGTGGCATGAATTCTGGCACCAATTGGGTAGGGCTAAGTCACAAATGTTCACATCATGAGCTTTACCCTTGTAATCTTTATTAGGCTCATATGGGGGCCTCATTAAATCTGCTTGGTTGATATGAATATCTCGTTGGGATTGTCTCCAAGAGAAGTTTGCCTTTTAAAACTCAAAAATCATTGGCCACTTTTGAACAATCTTTGAGACTTCTTCAATCCTAGCACTATCACCTCTTTTACCGGGTTTCGTACATTCTCAACAGGTGCAGCAGCCCACCGGTGCTGCTGATGGTAAAGTCTGACAAACTGGCAGCATCATCTGATGTGGAATGGGATTAAACACAGGAGCAGCTTGAGTGATCAGAGGAGTTTGTTGAAGATTTAGAGGTCGGGGTCCCAACTGTCTTTCCAGGATTAAAGCTTCTTTATAAGCTTCTGTCAAGTTGGTAAAAGTGGCATCCCTCTTCAAGAAGACAGAGGTCATTGGGTCTAAAGAGTTCCTGAAGATCTCTAATGCCAGGTCAGCATTAGGCACATAATAGCCAGTGAGTCTACCATAAGCTTTCTGGAATCGACATTATAGGATCTAATAGACTCATTCAGTTCTCTTTTGATGCTAGAAAACTGCTGATATAAAATGTCGGGATCTATCACTTCTCCGAACTGTGACACAAAGACTTTTTCTAAGTCATTCCAACTGGTGATGGAATCATTGGTAAGATTTAGAAACCAATCATAGGCTCCCTCCTGGAGAGTAAACGGGAAGAGTCTGCAGGCAACATCCTCATGTTGTACATTTAATAACTTCAGTGCATTCTTGAATGCAACTAAGTGTTCCTCTCAGCTTCTTGTCCCATCATGTTTATACCTAGGGAGGTATCTTTCTCGGATTTCTCGGGCAAGTCATGGGCTATACCCGGAATGTTCAAAGTTGTGGAGCCCAACCAATTTGCCATAGCTAATGGATTAACAGGAATATTCTGAGCTCTGGTTGGAGTAACAATCAGTGGTGATAAAACTGTCTATGATAGAGATGTGGCCCTTCTGTGGCTACTTCTTCTCGGAGTTTCTAATTCAGGGACAAGGAGCTCTCCAGCTCTGGGGTGGGACCTTGTTACCCCTGTATGTAGAATCCAGCTTTCATAGGTACTGACAAACTCTACAGTTCTCAACAGGTCCTAAATTTGGAAATTTAAAACACTGCACTGACAATTCACAAAACCTATCGACAATTTACAAACTTCCGAGTTCACCTGTGGGTCCTTACAAATGTTGTTGTTATGCCCTTACAATACTTGAACTGAGTTCAGCCCTCCTTCTAGCGCCAATTAGGTGTTGGTCCGGCTTTCATGCACACCCCGGAAAGGATGAGCAAGGAAGCTCCGGAGACACCCACGGGACGGATCCCACTCACTTTAGGATCTAGCTGGTTATCCAAGGTGCGAGTTACAGAGTTGGGTCGAATGGCTATTCACTCTTTTCCACTTCTGGAATAGATTTCAATATGGACTCTTTGTTACCTTACAGGGGGTTCTTGAACTTGTTCAGTAGTTGCAAAAGTTGTTGACAATCATATTTAACTTGAATTCTTGATTTAAATAAAAGACAAACAAAGAAAATAAAAATGGATCATTCACCGAAAACAAAGAGAGGGTAGGGTAGGGCAGAAAGAGAAGTTTATCAAACATCATCTGTAAAACCCTAAACTATCAATCTTATCTATGCTACTAGCTTCACAATAGAACAAATCAAAGAAGAAAGTGTCCAGTAAGTCTAAGATCACTTTCAACTAAGAGCACAAGGCAGAGTGAAACAGATCTAGCAAAAAATTATAAATCCAAGGGCAGCTGGTTAAAACTGGTATCTTTCATCGGCAACCTAGCTCACACAATGAAGACAGAGCAATTAGAACAAACTTACACCTCAAATCTGTAATTTCCCTAGCAACAAGAGAACAACCGAAGCCTAACAAAGATATTTAAACTTGATAATGGCAGATTTACAAGATATATCTAACAAACTTTAAATGGAACGGATAACAAAAGAAGATACACTTATCACACTCGCAAAAGATTAGGCTCCCGGCCATGCTATCACGTAAAAGCTAAAGCACATCAACTCCAAGTCCAAAAACAAAGGATTTCACTAAATTTGCAAGAAATTGCTTATAAGCCTTTTATTTCTAAGTCTCCGCCTCCCGCGATTACATTTAGAAGAAGTATTTATAGACTCAGGATAGGCCCTGATCTTTTCAGAAATATCTTCTTCTTTAACTACAAATCTTATCGCACTTAAACCCTAGGACCCGGGTTTTACAATAAAAATCCATTTAAAATCAAAGTCCGGATAGAACTTAACCCTTCTGCAAATCTGTGCAGTCAACTGCCATAAATGGAGAAGATAAAATCTAAAGCCACTTGCATTCATCCGCAACTGCAAATAAATGCCTCCATTAATTCTCGCTGGTGAGCCGGATGAGTCACCACTTCTCCATCAATTTGATCTCCGTAAAGCCATCCCCGAGTTGAAATGGTCTTCATGCTATCAATTCTGCAATAAATTTGTCATTGAATGCTCTCACCGGGCTCTTCTCCTCTAGCATGGCGGTCCTTGACTAAATCCGCACTTTAACTTTGCCTTTATGGTCTTTCCCGTTGTCCCGTAAGTGCCGATGGAATCCTGCATGAAAGACAAAAAGATTATATTAGTACTTTAATAAATATTAAATCGAAGCTTTAAACATTAAAACAGATTAAAATCAGCTAAATAAGCTTGCATGTCGGCTTCTGCTCTGTCTCATACACGCTTTGACACGTGTCGCTACCCCAGGATGCCTTCTGTTTCCCACTGGAATGCACTTTCGGTCAACTTAGGACTTTCTCTCTCCTATCGTGAAAATGCGACATGTCGCGATTTCGCGACATGTCGCGAAATCGCGACGTCCCCAGCGCATCGGCAACTTCTTCCCTCGTGCCGCGAAAACGCGACATGTCACGATTTCCGACATGTCACGAAATCGCGACCTTCTCCCTCCGCACAACTTTCTCTCTCCATCCGAAATACGAACATGTCGCGATTATCGCGACCTCCCGTACTCGCATGCGTTGACCGCGTTGACCGCGATTTTGCGACACATTTGCGACTTAGCCAATTTTCATTCTGCAGCCCACTTTCTCTCTCCTACCGCGAAAATGCGACATGTCACGATTTCGCGACATGTCGCAAAATCGCGCCCTTCCGTACGACTTCTTTCTCTCCTCCGTCGGCAACGATTTTGCGACACTTTCCAAAAATGGAAACGTCGCGATATCGCGACACTTCCAAAAATGGAAAGTGTCGCGATTTCGCTACACTTAAAAGACTTAGCTGCATTTTGATTTACCCGTCGCGATATCGCGACATTTTCGAAAATGGAAGTGTCGCGATATCGCGACACTACCAAAAATGGAAAGTTTGATTTTTCATGAATTTATGCAACTGTTTTCTGGATTTTTCTCGGTATCGGTGCAAGATTTTGTTTGTGCATGAATGATTCTAGCATGTAAAAAGTGAATTCTTGGATAACACAAGCTGGAATGCAAGAAAAAGCACAACTTTAAAAAGGAGGCAAGCAAATTTGGATTTAAAACCTGAAAATTATCAAGAGGGTCCCTGCTGCAAAAATGGAAGTTCAAAGTTTTCAAGAGGATGGAATCTCATTTTTCAGTGGGGGTGTGTTGCTTCTCAACACAACCTTTAATAAAATGAGACTTTTTTTAGGATCTATCAATATTATGTTATTGATGGTGATTTTTTTGTGAGTGCCATGTTGGGTGGCACCATCATGAGTAGATGAGAGGTGGTGAAGTGCAAATTTCCAAGGAGGATTAATTCAATGAAGGGAAACTATGGTTGGAAAGTGGAAAAATCCTCTCCTAAGCATAGAAATGATTTGAAATAGGGAATTTTATCCCTTGATTGCAAAATCATGTAGAAGGATGGGGAGAAAACTTTCCCTAGTCATAAATTTTTTGTGGAAATGAGATGAATTTTATCAGTATTGAATGATGAATTTGAAGGAGGTAAAACCCAATTGTGAATTATGATCTAGAAGAAGATAAAATTTACCCCCAATTTTTAAATTATGGATTGAAATAATTTGAAGTTATCCCAAATGTTTTAATGATAGATTGGGAGAATATGAAGTTGTCCCAGTTTTGAATGATGGATTGGGGATAAGATGAAATTACCCCCACATTTTGAATGATGGAGTGGGGAGAGAGTGAAGTTGCCATAGTGTTATAAATGATGTATTGGGAGAATGTGAAGTTACCCTAGTGTTTTTAATGATGTATGGGAAGGAGATGAATTTACCCCAATTTTGAATGATGGATTAGAGAAATATGAAATTTCCCCAGTGTTTTGAATGATGTATTGGGAGAAGATGAAGTTGCCCTAGTTTTGAATTATGTATGGGGAGAAGATGAAACTACCTCAGTTTAAAGGAATGGATGGGGATAAGATGATGTTGCCCCAGTTTTGAATGATGTTGCCCTTCAAATGAGGAATTAGCAATGAGGTGAATAAAATGTGATGAGGTGGTGATGAGTTGATTGATAGAGAAAATTTAAAATAATATAGAGGAAAAATTGGGTAGATAGAAAGAAGAAGGAGAAAAAGGTGCTGGAATGGAAAATATGTGAATTTTATGGCTATAGATATGATTCATAGGGTGGCCTATGAATTGGACCTAAATTCACATGGTGACCTACGAATTGGACCTGAAAAGTTGACCTGTGAATTGGATTTTTGACCCATGTGTAGTGTTTTGGTAGTTTAGGGGACTAAACAATATCATAATTGGAAAACTATTTTACCGTTGGAAAGATATTTTTGAACCCAATATAATGGTGAAAATTTTGGATAATTTAGAGATAATATGATGGGGTAAATTTTAGGTTAAATATAACATTTATTTTGGAAGTGATGAATGTGCAATTTCAAGCCTTTTGAAAGGGAAAATTGACATGATTAGTGAAATGGTCAATGGATGATGATGGAGAAGAAGAAAATGAAATTAAAGAAGTGAGGAAGGAGGATAAAATGTAGGTAAAGGAAGAATGGTGAATGCCACATAGCAAAAAGGAATACTATGTAGGAGGAAGGTGAAAAGTGGAAGTGGAGGAATGGGCACATCCTGATGTGGTGGATAGTGTTGATTATGAGTAGTGACACTAATCATGACAATCACTTAATGGGAAGGAGTATTGCAATGGACATTATTGAATTACCTTTATTGTGCTTATTGAGTGTGTTGAGTCTCCTAAGAATTAGTCCCTTAGTGTTCAGGTAATGGATTCTGATAATTACCCAAATTTTGATTTTGTGGTGTGAGGGGATTTGAAATTTGAATGGTACCATGATCAATAAGATCCTCGACTAAGTCATGAAAGGTATGATAAGAATGGACATCATGGCCATGCTGGTGATGGTAAACACAAAAGGTATGTTTGATGTGCCCATGAGGGTTGGGTCAATTTGGATCTATGGATCGAATGTTCGGTAACATAACATGACCAACATCAAACAACCTCTAGAATAAAGTAGGTAGAGGCTCAAAAAGTGGAGTCCAATTACGATGTTGGCATGGAGGACAGGGACCATGAGCTCATTGCATATTAGATGGAGGATGTGCATTAGTTTGGAACATCTATTATTGTGGAGGAGGAGGTTGTGATATTGATGAAGAATCTAGAGAAGCCACTGCCACTTGATTGGTTTGTGGTAATTTAGAGAAGGATTTATTTGGCACATTGCAATTGAAGTGGTAATTTGAAGCATAATATGTCTTATACTAAATTTTTATTTTACCAAATTGGACTTTGATATCCTTGATGACTTTTGCTTGAGCAATGGCTTCATCAAATGTGCAACTTTGATGGAGTTGCAAAGGTGTAGAGATGTGTTTATGATAAATTTTGGTAAATAGTGTAACGAGTTAAATGGATGGGAGACTATGAGCTAGGTCATGTATAATATATATCCATTGGGAAATAAACTCAGTAATGGGCTCGTCATCAGCCTATCATAGGGCATAGACATCTAAGAAGTTGGTTTTATTTTTGATGTTGATAGAGAAATGTTCTAGGAAGGAATTGGCCAGCTATTCAAAGGTGTACAGGCTATGGGGTAAAATCATGTTGTACCAATCAAGGTCTTGTCCCCCAAGTGAGATGGAGAAGGTACATAACATGAGAGGGTTACTACTATGAAGTTGGTAGCAAGATAAATGGTAATTACTAACATGTTCTTGGGGGTCCTCTTTGCCCTTGTACTTATCAAAATTTAGGATCTTGAAGTGATAAGGATAAGGAGGAATGGGAACTGAGGGATGGATTGGCTCATTGTAGAGTTCATCTTGGAGGAATAGGTGGGTTTTTGTGGTCCATAACTGGTAGTACAAAGGTTTAGCATATTTACTTCATCTTGCAAGAGTTGAAGTTTGGATGTTAGAGGTGTGGAGGATGATGCTAAGGTGGGTGGGGCTTGAGAGTGTGGTGGATACTTGAGTTGTTGTTCTTCCCAGTATTGAGAAGGAATGTATTGCAACTGATCCTACAGAGGTGGCTGTTGAACAATGTGTGGTGTCATAGTGGGTGGAATGCTAGGTTATAAAATAGGCATCTATTGAGGATAATAATATTATGGTAGAGGGGCATGTGATTTTTGTATGGGTATCTATTGGAGAGGAGCCTATTGTAATGGTTGGGTTGTAGGAGGTGATGACCAAGAAGGGGAGGCGTAAAGAATGTAGGTCCAATAGATAATGGTAATGGTGTCTAGACAGATGGTGCAAGAGGTGGACTAGATGAGGTGTCGAAGGATGGGACATGCATCTATCCTGAAGGATGAGAGGTGGGAAAACTAAACTACGTAGAGTATCCAAGGGGGAGTAGGAGTATAGATTGAAGGTCATGGACCATAGGTGGGAAGGGGACCTGTAGTTGAGACCCAAAATGGAGGGGATGGTAATATAAAGGTAGAAGTGGATGAAGGTGAAATAGAATATTGGGTAGGATACATTCCATAAGGATGGGATGTAGGTGGGAGTGATGAGGAAGAGGGAGGATAAGCTTCTGAGGTAGGAGCTTGAGAAGGTGGAGTGGTGAACGTGTACACTCCAGGTTGGATGTAGGCATTCGGTTGCTACTATTGGTGTTGAATTGGTTGTGTTTGAGGAGTCGACTATGATATGTCCTCAAAATATGGAAAGAATGATTATTGGGGAAGTGGTGGTTGTGACTCTTGGGAAGGGTGTTGGTATGATGGTGGAGGTGGCTCTTACTATTGTTGCAAGGGAGGTTGTTGTGATGGGGTTTGCAATGATGGCATCTGAGTGCCTAGATTAGAAGAGAAGGGATCTAAAATCATCCCTATGGTAGGGGTAAATGACGCAACCTTAGGATAAGTGTGGTTTAACAAAGAGGAGTCATTCTCAAAAAGGGATTGAGATAGACTCTGGAAGAAGGGGTGCATGAAGGTAGGAGAAGTGGGTAGGATCTCCTCATCAATGGTGAAGAAAGGAGCAGGATGTCTTGGAGCTGTATAGATAACATGATCATAGAATATAGAAGGTGGATTAGGTGAAGACAAATGGGGAAGGAGTGGATCATATTCACCAGATGAAGTGGGAATCTCGTCAGAAGAAGAAATGTGTGTGGAAGGTAGATGTGAATCTATGGGTAGATCAACTGTGAGTGTGTGGACTTCCCTTGTAGAAGGAGAGGAAGAAGGATACTGACTGGAAGGGGTGAAGAATACCTCCTCCTCAAGGTGTACTTGCTTACATGCTTGACTACATGTGGTGATAGGCATGGTGTCGTGTATGGTGAATGGAGGCTCAAAACTACACAAAAATTGAAATATAGGGTTCTAGGTGTGATCTACAAGGGGTTTTTTAGTAACCCTATAACATTTGACCAGTTTTTAAACCTAGAAGTAGTATTTGTAGGTCAGGAGGTGAATTGAGACCTGATTCATAGGTTAGGGGTGAATTGGACTCAAACTATAAATGTGATAGAGACTAAGCAATGATAGGCTATAGATAGCCAACAAACAGAGTGTTGAACCATGAAATGTGTTGAAACCAGTCTGTGATCATGCAAACAATGTGAAACTAGAATCAATTCTAAATGTAGAAAAGAAAATGTTTATGTGTTTTTGATGTTAAAAATATACTTCCTAGGAAATATCACAGGTAGTGGGGTGATAACTCTAGAAATATCAGGAGTGTCATCAACACGGAACCTCCTGCAACACCCAAAGGTGCACAGAATAGAACAGTGTCACAACAGGTAAATGGTGACCTATATGGAAGGTGCAATAAAATGATAGCCTATAGGGGGGACTCAAGATGCACTAATGATTCCAATAACCTCTTACAAGAAGAGGTGGTAATGTCTAAGACTTGCTACTTACCCAACCGGGATTTTGCTTCACTCTCGAGCGAGATTAGTCAATGAAGATAGTTACCATGTTCACTAATTATGTAAGCCTCATGAATGAAGGCATCTAATCCTATCCCACTTTGAAGGCTCCTTTTGGTGATGAATTCCAAAAGACCAATCTCAAAAGTGAGGGATTTTCTGGTGATGAAATCTAGAAAACCGCTCTTATGGGACTACTAGGTGTCTAGGGGGGTGAGCTGGTGGAGGGTAAAACTCCTACCTCACCAGTCTCGAGTGATGGATTGGGGATGAAATCCAATATCACCACTTGTGTGTACCATGTGAGTGTGTGGGTTTTTGTTGTCTAACGATGATATGAAAGCAAGAAAGCTAACTAGATGCCTTTTTGAAATGGAAATCTAGCCCTAGATGCATTTTTGGAAGCAAAGATAGATTAAGATGTGTTTTGAAAGAAAATCTAGTCCTATACCCCTTTTTTGGAAAAGAAACTAGAATTTATGCTATGAAGCATGTAAACAAGCAATGTAAAGCATGTGAGAAGAGGGATTTGTGGAACCCTAATTTTGAAACATGAAATAAATGTGAGAGAGATTGTGCAAAAGGAAATTGGAAATCCTAATTTAGTGATATGGAAAGAAATATAAAAATTGCAATTTACCTAGAGGATTTGTGAAAGAAATGGGAAAAATCCTAATCTAACAATATGGAAAGAAATCTGAAAATTACAATTTACCAGGGATTTGTGAAAGAAATTGGAAGTCCTAATCTAATGACAAGAAAGGGATTTGAAATTTGATTTTGTGAAAAGGAATTTGAAATTGCTTTAATGAAACATGCAAAAAGATATTTGAAAAACCCTAATTCTAAATGCATGAAAGAAATCTAAAATTGATTTTTGGTGCGAAAAGGAATTTGAAATTGCTTTGATGAAATATGCAAAAAGATATTTGAAAAACCCTAATTCTAAATGTGACTTTTAAAATGGAAATTTGAAATGCGCTTTGAGAGAAAATTAATGGAATAACACATAAGGGAAATGGGAAACCTATTTGACATGCGATTTGTAAAGGGAAGTGAGAATGTTCTTGAAATAAAGCAAATTGAAATTTTTGATCTACATGCAGGTTTTTGAAAGAAAAAAAAAAATTGAAAAACCTATCTAATGCAAGAAAGATGACTTTACAATTTGATGATTCACAAAAAGAATGACACAAAATGGAAGCCTATTCTAATTATTTGAACAAAAGTAAATGTAGCTCTGATTTAAGTGAGTAAAGAAAGGTTTGAAACAAACTAAGCTAAATGATCTGAAAATGATAGATGCATTGAAAAGGAATTTCATACAATGACATGATGCATGTGTTAATGAAACTTTTTCTTGCAAATGAATGATAGAAATAGGGAGGTTTAAGGAAAATACCTGGTTCCTTTTGCTCCAGATGGACTTTTTTGTGTCTCTACTGTAGACCTCTACAATTTTGAGGGTTTTTGAAGTAGTTATGTTGGATTCATAGGGCAGGGTACGAATCAGATCTAAATTCACATGTCGGGGGTGAATCAGGTTTAGGAGCCCAAAATTCCTATTCTGATGACCTGAGAGGCTTGTCAAGGTTTTGAGGGTCTCTGTTATATCTGGAATGGTACCTGCAATAGCACAAAAACATAAAATTGTGTTAGATTCGTAAAAATACTAGTCTAGCACAACTCTTTGTGGGGGTCCCATCGGGCATGCCAGAATGAAGCAAGCAAAAGATGCCATTTGATCAAACATAATACATAAACACATATAATGCCTAGAATATTGTTTTTTATTCATTCAAAATTTTCATGGGTTACAAAGGTGATTTTCCCAATCTTTCTTTATGAATATCAAACACCCTAATGACTTCTTTCGAGACTCCTCAATGAAGGTGGGCTTGTGAACCACCGGTAGTTTGCTGGTTTTGTGATCTCCTGCACCTATTTTTGAAGGCCTATAAAATATGGTTAGATGGTTTGGGGGCCTGCCTTAGTCAAGCCCCTTGTTGATGAAAGACAAAAAGACATGAAATAAAACTATGCTGAAACATGATAAAAATTGCATAAAACACTATAAAAGCATGAAACAAAGCATACCTACTAAATTTTCTAAGGTGGATCTGTTGCATGGTCAATTCACATGGTAGGGGGTGAATTGGAACCTGGATTCATAGGTCAAGGGGTGAATTGGACTTTTGCTAACTGTGGGACCAAAATTTCTATTCGGATGGATGTCTAAAGTTGTCCTTTGTTGTTTGTACGATGTAGAATTCTTAGATGCGATTCTAGACTAATTTTGGTAGAGTTTCTATATGGTGACTAAAAGGGAGAGAGAGGTAAAATGGGAGGGGGAGCCCTCTATTTATAGAAAAATATGAGGTTAGGAGAAGGGGTTAGATAAACCAACCCTTAGAGTTACTCCATGTTGGAGTTAGGTTAGGGTTTGAATAGGTGTCAAACCCATATGCCTTAGAGAAATATCTCCTCCTCACACATGTGTGAGGAAGAGTTAGGATTAACTAAGGTTAGTTAGATCCTAGGTTAGGTTAGGTTTTAGTTAGGGCATTTAGAAATATCCTAACTAATATCATGTGCACACATGTGTGGAAGTGTGTTTAGGGCTAATTTGACTTAGGACCCTAATTAAACTCACTTAAGTGAAAAAGTGCATTTAAGTGAAATGTCAATGATGAATTAGATCACTAATCAACCTAATTAGGCTTTTTGATAGGGATAAGGTCCCATGAGGGCTAATTAGGTGTAGGGGAGGGCTTAAGTTGCCTTAGGGGGCTAATAGGTGGTCTCCTAGTGGGTAGGAGGCATTTTGGAGGTATTTTACCTAGTTTTGTAGGTTTAGGAACCTACGGAATGACTAAGATAGCCTACGGATGACTATGATGGTCTATGATGGCCTATGATAGCCTATGTCAGTATAAAAGTATGTATGTAGATGTACAAGTATCTAGAAGTGAGCATGTGTGACTTTTAGGTGTCTACAGGGACATAGCTATCCTTCACCAAATTCATCATGATTTCACCAGCACCATTCAAATAGTGGGAATGGTTTCAACTAATCACCTCTCTTATCAGGATAACCAAGCATCTTCATCATAAATTCCACAAAAACATCCATAAATTTTGTAGCAACAACAAGCACTACAATATCCTTAAAATCTATAGCAACAACAAGTGTTGCAATATCCATAAATTCTATAGCAACAACAAGCACTGCAACATCCACAAATTGTGTAGCAACAACTAATCCTACCATAACAACAACTTTCATAACAACAATACATTTATCAACAACAACAAATTCTACTTCAACAATTTTCTTCTACCTTCAATCCATCCTTCCCTCCCATATCCACTTTCAAAACTCTTGCTCCTCAATCATCCACTTCAAATTTCATATCCTCTTCCTCATATCCTCCACCTCCAACTTTCTCCTAAAACTCTAAATATGGTATCTTTCCTTCAACTCAACCTCATCCCTAATTTTCTTCCACACTCTAGCTTCTTCAACCTCCCCCATTTCATCCACCTCTCTCCATTCATTTTTCTTATTACAATCCCAACTATCTACCCTATCTTCAAAATCCATCACTCTATTCTACTCAACCAAACACTTTTATTTTTTGACCATCTTCTTCCCAATTAAATTCATTCACCTCATCATCTTATGGGTAGGATTCTTCTAATCAACCACCTCCCCTGCCACCACAACAAAATTAAAACTCTTTCTTCACTTCTCCCCCTTCTTGGTCTTCCACACCAACTGCTCAACAAAAAATTGTGCTATAACATAAAACATAACCACCACAACAACTTTTGCTTCAACATTCTGCTTCTTTCTAGCAACAATAGTTATCAATCCAGTAACAACAATTCCTAGTCCTGCAACACCAAATTCTAGTCCAACAACAATAAATACTGGTCCCACAACATCAAATCCTTCATCAACAACATGTTCCTATTCAAAAAAAATACTTGTTGTTTAGTATCTTATTCCATTATTTCAATATCAATATGCATCAACACCAAATTAGCTACCTATTTATTTTCATAATCAATGGAAATACCAACATCAACAATATCCACCTCATCCAAATTATCTACCTTCTATATTACAGTCTTATAATCCACTCTACTCATTAAAGCCACCCATTCTCCACATGTCAATCAATCCTATGCAAACACCACCTGCTCATTTTAATGAGTTCTAAATTTTGAGAGAACAAATAAAAAACTCTTACTTACGTACAAGCATTTATGGGCCTCAAAATCCCACTTATATCCAACTATGCAACGATCCTATTAATCCATCTATTGCTATCCACCCATATCCTTACTAGTTTGAAATACCAAAATTCAAAAAATTCAAAGGTAAGGAGGATCCAAGGGAACACATCAATAACTACCAATTTTCCTACTATCAAATCAATGGTAGTGACCCCCTCATGCTTTGTACATTTCCATTATCACTTGGGTATTAAGCCCTAGATTGGTGCAATAATATTCCTTGGCATAGTTTGTTCACATTTGAGTAATTAGCCAATATATTCCTAGAACAATTCTCGATCAACATCAATAAGAAAACGTCATTATCAAACTTGTATAGCTTGCATCTGTTTGATGATGAACCCATTATACATTGTGTCTAGGTGGTGGGCCATAATTCATGACCTATATTTTACCATACCACCTATAGAACTGGTTAAGTTATTTGCAAAGAGTTGCGCTAAGCATATCTTTGCAACTTTGCAAATCCAATAACATCGTACATTTGAAGAGGCTATTGTATAAAAAATGTGATTGAAGATATCAAAGTCCAAGCAAGAAATATTAAGCTTCACAAGAAGTTGGATTACCCTACCAAAATTAGATTCAACAAGAATCCTACCAATCCCAGCATGCCCAAACCACCATAAACAAATCATGTGGTGTTGAGTGTACAACCTACCTTGTCACCCCAACAAGCTTTGCCATGACAATAAGGGATTTTCTAAACTAATGTACCTCCTCCATAGAATAAATAGTTAGATCATGCTTCACAACATTCTCATCAACCATATAATTGGACACCTCTATCTAAACCAATGTCTAACTTATTTCAAAGGTTATCTGATGTTGGACACATTATTCTTCTTGAAATCAAACTTGATGATCCTAATCATCCAAAACCATGAGATTAAAATGAGCATTTATTTTTGAATACCATCACTAGAGAGGTCTTTAAATTAACTCTTGTAGAATATTTTGATACCTAGTATAATATCTGATTCATCATGGAGCCATACACATTTTAATTCGTCTCACTCCACACAATCAAAACTTGGGTATCTACCAAAATTCCTTACCTTAACATGCAGTATCTAATACTCACATTGGTACTTCCACTTCACAACCTAGACCGAAGTAGGTCAATCATGTCAATCATAACCCATATTAGTAAGATTTTTTGGGCATGATCAATATTACCACACATAACCAACACTATCCTCTAAATTTTTATCCACAATATAACCCTCCTCCTATACCACCTTATTTCACTATATCACCCATGCCAAGTGCCCCTCATGATATACCACATAATATCATTACCATTAACAATAGTCTCTCCCATCAACTTTGCACTACCCCTGCATGGTTACCTAGATACAACCTTTTATAATAACATATCCTCATCAAGAAACTCTAAATTTTATTCTTTGCTCAATTGATCTTCAAACAAATGACACCAACACCTTTCTCAATTTTTTTAGCAATGTGCAAACATGTATGCAACCTTATATCATTTTCTATGATCATGAAATCACCACTCTTGAAGGTGAGGGGTTTGATCCCCTTATGCATATCATGGCCTATATCAATGATGTTACCTATAAATGTGTCTTCATCGACATTAGATCCTCCTTTAGTATCATTTCCATAGTCACCCTTCATCATCTACACATTGGAATCCACTCATCTTGCTACCCCCACCCTCGACCTACAAGCTTTTGATGACTCTATGCATCCTATAATGGGTTCTATTATGTTGCCCATCTAGGTAGGTTTTAAAACCATTTCTATGCTATGCCATGTTATTGTGAGGGAAATACAATATAATATTCTCTTATAGTGCCCATGATCTAGGATATGCAATGTAACCCTTGCACGTTACATGATTGCTTGAAATATCTTCATGAAGACCAAGTGCATCACATTCCCATTGATGTTGATCAATTTAAATTCTACAACATTGTTGCCCTTCCTACAGGTTTTCCCTTACCTTCCATGCAATTCACTCCTACCATGATACAACCTACCATGGCCTCTCATTCATCTTCTCCACTCCTAAATCAATCCAGGAAACAATTCCTCACCTTCCTATAATACATATTCTAACTCTCACAGTCACTCCACTATGCATTCACAATAAAATTCAAGCCTACCATTAGGATCTTCTCCCTCTTCTTCATTCACACATCTTCCACCTCAATCTTCCCATTCAACTCCACCATAGCTATGGCTTCATCCTTCTTCTCAATGTTCCTCTCTTATCCACTATAAATACTCCTCCTATTTGTCCACCTCCCATTCATGATTCCTCTTACACAAACACATATTCTAATGATTCTCCTCCTTGTACCACTTTCCAATTTGTGCAATAAAATCATCCCATTTTAGATACACCTAAAAAATATCACAATTATGAGCAACACACCACTTGATTGGATGCCCTACTCTACCAGTCTATTTCATCTACTTTCTCTTCACCCATTTTTCTTCTCATAAATCATAACTATCCTCTTACTCACAAAACCAGGGGTTGTCACCTCAATAATACCATCATGACATACCTCACATTTCTATACTCATGACAAATACTGGTCTTGGAGAGTATGATATACATAATTCTTCCTACTATACAACATGTTTGTGACTTTGGCTACCCTAATAATGTTTCTTTGAGTATTGGGGATATTATTCCTCTCACTCCACCCACAAACTGTATAAATTTCATTTATGAGGGTATTAATAATTACTCTAAAATACCTAAGCCTAAACAACTAGTGTATAAGTTATGTGATAGTCTTGACCTTATGTCCAACCCTTCTTTTATGATTTGTTACTTCCAATGCTTTAACTAGCATGAATTAGGATTAGGATGGTACAAACATGGATCTCAAACCCTTGTTGAGCCACCTATTTGATAGCCCAAGGAAAAATTGGGTCTAGGCTATCACTATGACCACATCAATATCTTTGAGGATGAACTCCATCATCTCACTCTTGATACTATAAATGGTATATTTGATAATGATTCAATCTATGACTTTCATAGTGATTGTCTCTCTCCTTGTTCCACAGTGAACATTCCTTTCAACTTCTTCCAAAAACCTTCACCACGTGGTGCTACTTATACTTGTGCTACCAATGACCTTATACAACATTTTGACATGCTCTACCTTGCATCGTCCACTTTTCATAATGTTTCTCTCCTAATTTCTCTATTACTGGTCAACTCCTACATTCATTTGTGCAACAGATGATATGTTCAACCCATGTTGTCTCACCCTCACTCTCCATCAATGGTTTTGTATCCTTACATAAACCAACCCTTCCCTTCATCGTTGTCTGATATTTCTTCTACTCACTCAACTTCCTCACTTGCCTTGAGTTCTTTTATTAGCATTATTGTATCGCTCCAAATTTTTTGCATCCCTACCTTCAGGCTATAGGATCCGTGCCCGGAAGGAGGATGGGAAAAGGATGGCGCGGTACCTCGAACTGAGAGGACTTTGCAAAGGTCCCGCCTCTCAAGGGAGGTGTATTTTGATGATTTTTCGACGGATGGTGGGTTCACCAGGAAACATTTGGCGACAGTTTCCACGCCTAGGTTTTGGAATGTGTTTTGATGTGTTCATTTTTAACCTTAAGCATTCATATCCTAGGTTTGGCCGAATGAATCTAGATTAATCTACATGAAAATGCAAATTCCATGAATACAAGAAACAGATTTAAAAGCAGAAAACAGAGAATTTACAGAATGCAAATGAGGAATACTTGATCCAGATGTCTGAAGAAGATTCTGATGTTGAAGCAGTCTGGATCGTCTGAGATTCGACAAAATCATCTGCAATCAGACAAGATCATCTGAGATCTGACGAATTCGTCAGAGACCTGCAAAACCGAAAACAAATGCAAAATACAAGGAATACTATAGTGCTAACAGAGGGAAATGATATAAAATGGCAGCAATGTTAGTAAACTGCAACTTAAACATAGAAACAGAGATGAATTATGCTAATTTGATGATAATTAAGGTTTAATTATGCATTTAATCTAAATGGGTGAACTCCAAATGCAAGATAATATAAAACACTAAATAGATTATCTAATTTTCAGAATAAAATGAAAGAAAAAGGGTTGAGGAATGCAAACTTCAGGCACTGATTGCCTTAATGTGGATTGCAGTCGAGATCGTCTCGCATCAGTACGAAATCACCTTGAATTCGACAGGTTCGCCTCCAATCTGAACAGGTTCGTTGGCGACGATGGGTGCTGGCTCCGACTGAAAAATAGTGATGTACCTACAACAAAATTGGTATAGATCTAGTGCAAATGCAAGATTGGGATGTTTTAACGTAGAGGGAATCAATTTGCAGAGAATTTCAGCCAGGGGTTGGGAAGGGAAAATCCTAGAGATTAAATAGGCTTAGGGGGAGTAGTTAGGAGGTTGGAGATCATCCCAATTTGGGAGATCTCCAACGGGGAAGGGTCCCAACGACGCAAACACGCTTCTGCCCGGATTGGAGACCCGTTGGAACAGATTCCAACTTTGCAAATTCAGTTTTGCGACAAGATCGTCTAGATGTCCTAGTCTAGACGAAATCGTCAAATCTGGGGCAATATCGTCTGATCGACGACGATGTCGTAAAACGGTCAAAACAACCTCTAAAAATGGCGCGGAAAAGGGGGGAACGAATTTCTCGACGGTTAACGGGCGGTTTGGGAGGTTAAATTTAAATTTTAAATTATTTGCTAAGGTGAATGTAATTATTGTAATTTTACTGCGCCAATTTTAGGGTGCTACATTTTGCCCCCTCTTTAGCGAATTTTCCGAAGAAAATGTGTTAAAGATGAGTTCTTCTCGATCTACGAGAAAGCAAAAATTATCCCCATTTTTAGGCGACAATTCTTGGTCGAATCATACGACAGCTTACTATGGTACCCCCTCCGTGTTTTTACCCAAATCGAACGTTTGAGGTAAAAACGCGAAAAAGCAAAAAATTATTTTTGAATAAAATTAAGAAAAATAGGGTAAAACCCTATTTGTTTACTGTTCATTTTCTGGTTTTTAGAGCTCTGGAAGCAAAAATGGTGGAGACGACACACAGATCAACAGAAGTCCGACGCGGTCTACGGGTAAGAGCCTAGACTTAGTTTAGAATGTTTTAATTTAATTTTACATGCTTTGTAGGTAGATTTTAGGTGATTTTTGAGCATCGCGGCCATTTTTGGGCCATTGACGTCGTCGAAATGAAATCATCCCGATTTCGGCAATTTTGCCTGAGGGCGAAATCGTCGAAAGGGGGACGATTTCGTCAAATTAGGGACGATTTCGAACTACAAAATTGGAGACGATTATGCTCAAATTTGGGACGATATCGTCCAATAGTGGGCGATATCATCAATTACATAAAATTGAATTTGTAATTTGCATTATTGCTTACTTGAATTATTGATTAATGATTGTTTATTGTTTTGTTGTTTATGTTTGTAGAGTGGATTACTAAAGAGCAGGGAGTGGAAATATGGAGGTTTGAGAGATGACTTGGCCGCTCTAACACAGGCAGAGCGAGATCAGCTGGCACAGGCGGGCTTACTACATGTGGCAGAAATGCCACAAGTATCTACAGACATGGGGCTACTGACGGCCCTAGCAGAGAGGTGGTATCCGGGGTCTTCATGTTTTTGGCTACCGACAGGGGAGATGACTCCCACACTAGAGGACGTATGGAGGATTTTGAGAATCCCCATACAAGGACGGCTCATTACTCCTGTGGCCAATCAGGGCCGTGCTATGGGACGGTTGTGCGGTGACCCGAGCTTCACCCTGGAGAAGGGCGGAGTTAACATCGAGGCACTACGCCAGATGCCTGGGGCATCTACACTCACACGGGTACTAGCTGGGGTGGTTGGTGGACTTTTGTTGTGCCACTAGAGCAGGTGCAGGGTGCCATGGATGCTTGCAGATGTGGTCTATGACATGAGAGACCATGGCTACAGGTTTGCTTGGGGTAGTTTTTTTCTATGCCGGTTGTACAGGATCATGTATGGGGTCGTGTACAGGGGAGGCCGATGTCTAGTTATGACATCGCTACTACATGTTTGGTGCTGGGAACACATTGCGATGCGGAGGCTGGTAGGGATTCCTCTGACAAGAATTGACGGGGAGAGGCCCCGAGTCTTCTACTGGTGGCTTTGGAGAGGGGCACAGCGGTGGATCGACCTACTGATGTCCTGAGACTATTGGATGACCTAGTCTCGGACCAGATCACCTAGAGGCCATGGAGGGAGCATCCAGGGTGGGCAGAGGACAGACAGGAGTTGGCTCGTGTCAGGTGAGTTTGCTGGTTGAGGATGGAGAGGGGAGAGGTGGAGCTCCATAGGTACGACTGAGTTTTGTGGTAGTTCAATCTACCATAGGGGATCCCATCCCTCAGGGACTATGAGTTTTCTCGGACTATCCAGGATAACACTACGGTTAGCGGTGCTCCAGACATGTAGTGGTTCTGGAGCCAGGACACGGATGATGCCCCCATCTAGCCAGTGGATGGGGATGACGCAGGAGTAGCCGATGGCTACGATGCCTAGTACGTAGGCATTCGCCCTCCTTGGATGACGAGGGCACAGGGTCCGATCCATGTGGTTGTGCATCGGATAGGGAGGCGGTGCCATGTGGCGATGGAGGCAGCCCAGGGTCACGACGGGAGAGAGGCGAGGTGGCCACAAGCACAGGAGCGACCAAGACAGAGAGAGAGGGAGAGTAGGGAGGTGAGACCCCCATATCCACAGAGGCCACCATCACCCGATAAGGGCAAGGGTGTGGATACAAGAGAGAGTAGTGAGATGGCTACTCTCTGGGCGGAGAGAGATCGTCTGCAGGCTCAGGTGCAGACGCTACAGGATGCAGCTGCACAACACCAAGCTAAGGTGTCACAGCTACGAGATGAGATTGCACGCCTCAGGGCATGGGGCAAAGGGGTGAGCACACAGGAGTTGGTGTGATCGATTGCTTAGATCATGTTTTACCAGGGCATCTACTTCCAGATGGTGCCAGAGGGTCAGAGGGTACAGCTGCCAGCCGGCATTGCTGACCCTATCAAGATTGGGTCCTCGAGGACTTCATCCCAGTTGAGGACGAGGACTACACAGACGGCGATGGGGCCACCTCGTCCACCTCAAGGCGGGGGAGGAGATGAGGCAGAGAGCTCGAGGGGCTCTCAAGGCTAGAGATTTGGGCTGACATTGTATTATATGATTATTTTTTTATAGAGGATTGAGTATGCCAAGGTACATATTGTGGCATACCAATCTAATTTTGATGATGTACATATGTTGATATATATAGATGAGATATTTTTGATCATATGACTTATATTGTGTGTATGCTTATGATGCTTTTATGTTTTGATTGATTGATTTGATGACATTAGATGTAATTATGTCGTTGGAGATATTATAATTTGAATGTCATGCTTGTAATATTTTTAAATGAAATAATCTGATGTAACAAATTGATTGTTTATGATGAAATGTGATTTAAAAAATAAAAAAAAATAAAAGAGAGACTTCTAACAATAATTTCAAAGGACATTGTCGCTATTATAGACCATTTCACGGAGTCGCTGCTCACTCGGTCGTCAAGCTAATCCTAGGATAGAAATATTGTTAAAAGTAAAAGAGTGCTTAAGAGACTCTCTTAAGACTTTGTTGTGATAGTGCAAATGATAATGATGATGATGGTTTGTTTTCAGATTTTCATAAAAATATTTGTGCATGAAATGATGTTTTAAAATGATTTTTGCTAGGCATAAATTCCTAAGGGTGATAAATTTTTGGATAATTCTTTTAGGAATTATACCATCATTGCAAAATTAAAGGTTGACATAATGACATGAAATAATGAAAATGTGTTTGCTTTGGAAAAGCATAATTTGTGTAACATAATGAATTAAGTCATATGGTTTTCATGATTTTGAATAAATGGGGAATAAAAATTTGTTACAATGGTTTGCGCTAGGCATAGAATATGTAGGTATAGACTTATACCATCATCGCGAAAATCAAAGAAAAATAGTTTTATTGCATGATTGATTTTTGATGAACAGAAAATATGAAAATGAGGACTTGCGCTAGGCATAAAATTCCAATTTTGGTTTTGAAACTATACCATCGTCGCGAAAGTCAATCAGATATATATATATATGTGTTTTGATTGTCTATTTTTGAAAAAAGTTTTGCTTTTTCTATTATATAGTTGTCTTTTGGGGTAAACAACTGTACTTGATTTATTTCAAACAAGTTGCAAAAAATAATATTTCAAATTATTTTGAAGACAAAAGTTAGATTTATAAAGAATCCCTATGTGCATATGTGAATTCATTTCCGATCTTGATTTATCAGAATGATAGAAAAAATCTCTCGAATACAAATGTGTGTGCAATTGCCTTGTTCATTTACCAGTTTTGAGCAAGATACTATGATACAAGTGATTTGAAGAAACCAAATAAGTGTTCATTAACCATGATGTAGATGCATATAACTATGCTAGGCTACTATGTAGGTCGGATTATCAAGAGCTAGCTAATCCATAAGCAGACATAGGTCTTTACAAAAGAAGGTCGCTAATGTGACAGACATATCTCCACGCTAGGAGTTACCCAAGGCCAAGCAGGTTGGGCACAAACCACCTGTTATGGGGCTTACCTCATAGTTTTCAAATAATTGAGAATTCCAGGGATTCAAGCTCATCAACCCTTCTTTTCTTTTCAAAGGGTAGGGAAAGGGATTTTATTGCTTTCTTGCTTTCTTTTGAACTTTGCTTATTTTTCTTTTTGTATTTCTTTTGCTTGATAATGCTTGTAACATTGCTGTAATGACATTTTTCTTTTCTCTTTTTCTTGAATTTTTCTTTTCTTTTTCTTTTTCTTTTTCTTTGCTAGGGATACTTGCTCAGATTAGCTGTAGAGCAAGGGATTTTTATTATGGGTAGGGGTGAGCTTGTCCTTTTGCCAATTCTCAAAGATTCTAGACCATGTGCATGATAGGATAGCAGGGAAAACTTTTTGCTCAAGAAATCAGTTCTACTATGTAGCAAAACATGGAAATTACAAATATAATCATTTTATTGTGAAAAGATGTGCTTGGTTTAAGTAAATAACAAGATCAATTCTCTATGCTCAAACTTTTTTTAATTGAATTTGGTGGACTTTGATATAAGAGAGATTAGTAATCATGCCAGATAAAATCAAGATATTTATTTTTGTGAGTGTGTAAGTGAGGGATTCCAAATAAATGCTAATTTATCCAAAATAAGTTGAAACATACAACTGCAATAATTGTAATAATATATATAAATGATTTTTTGAAAAGTTTTGAGAATGTTGACTCTCTCTTTCTTCTTTATTTTATTTTGGTTTCAAAAGAGTCAAGCATATAACTGTTTTTCTATTTTTATTTTTTTGGTTGTATTTTTGTTTTTAAGTAAATAATTTAACAAGTGCCTTAAATAAATGCAATAGATAGTTTTTGAAGATTTTTCTGAGAGATTTATGAATGTTTTTGATGTTTTTGAATAAATTGAAAGAAATACAAGATAGTAATTTTGAACAAATATATACATGGATGAAATGACCAAATTTATGCATAGTAACATTTGAGATGCAAAATATTCATGGGTTCTTTAAGTTCTTTACCATCTAAGGTAGATAATTTATATGCTCCTGATTCAAATTTAGCAGTAATAATGTATGGTCCGAGCCAGTTGGGCTCAAATTTACCTTTAAGTTCCTTAGTTGCATTTGTATTTTTTTTATTTTCTTTTAGAACAAGGTCACAAATTTCAAATGATCGATGACGAACTTTCTTAGCATATGATCTTTTAAGCTTGTTTTGGTAAGCACGGAGATGCTCCAAAGCATTGATGTATTTTTCATCTAGGAGTTCTAGCTGACTGAGTCTACCAGCATGATATTCATCTCCTACTTCAGTATCTTGAAGTAGCAGAGCCAAAGAAGGAACTTCCAATTCAAATGGAAAAACTACTTCAGCACCATATACCAAAACAAATGGTGAAGTTCCAGTGGGGGTTCGAACACTAGTTCGATAGGCCCACAAAGCTGGATATAATTGAATGTGCCAATCACGACCAGTTTTATTGACTAATATTTTGAGAATTTTGATTAGGGTTTTGTTAGATGCTTCTGCTTGACCATTACCCTGAGGATAATAGGGGGTGGACCAGCGATGTTGAATCTTATATTTTTGACATAATTTTTTAACATCTTTATTTTTGAAACAAGTTCCATTATCAGAGATGAGATTGGTAGGAATTCCGAACCTACAAATGATTTGATTAAAAATAAATTTAGAAACTTGTGTTCCAGTGCAGGAAGCTAACGGCATAGCTTCGACCCACTTCGTGAAATACTCAGTGGCAGTTATGATAAACTTGTGTCCATCAGAAGACACAGGATTGATTTTACCAATAATATCCAAGCCCCATTTAGAAAAGGGCCATGGAGATGAGATAGCCTGCAGCTCTTGTGCGAGCGCATGGACAAGGTCAGCATGTTTTTGACACTTGTCGCAATGGCGCACATACTCATGTGCATCCGTTTCCATGGTAGGCCAAAAGTATCCTATTCGAAGGAGCTTTTTAGCAATGACACTACCACTAAAGTGTCCTCCACAAGAACCATCGTGGGCTTCACTCAAGGCTAATTTAGACTCTTCTAAGTTTAAACATCTTAATAGGATACCTTCAAAATATCTCCTATATAAAGTATTGCCAATTATTACAAAGCGACTTGCTCGTCGACGTAATAACCGATGCTGGTTTCTATTAGAATTAGCAGGGAAAGTCCCATTTTGGAGAAAATCAAATATGTCCGTATACCAAGGTTCATGAGTAGTTTCATTGATTAGAAACACATCCAAAGGCTATAAGCATGACTTATTTGAGGTGGGTTCCTAGATCCGACGAATAATGATAGTGGAATATTCGTCGTCTAACTCCAACGGCAAGAGAGATGCAGCGGCGGCCATAGCATCAGTTGCACGATTACTAGTTTGAGGAATGGCTTCCAAGGTGACTTGATCAAATAAAGACATTAATTGTAAAACATAGGCCTTATATGGGCGCATTTTATCATCTCTAGTTTGATAAACTTCATTAATTTGGTTTATAACCAATTGGGAATCACCAAAAACTAAAATATGTTTAATTTTGAGTGCTAAAGCAGCTCGTAATCCAAGGATTAGAGCCTCATACTCAGCAGTATTTTTGGTGCAAGCAAAGGTCAATTTGAAGGACAGAGGAATAAGATGTTTTTGCGGAGATATTAAAATAATACCCGCACCAGGCCCACTCATGCATCGGGCTCCGTCAAAGTATAAGGACCATTGTTCAGGATGGTCTGCCTCTAATTGAATGCATTCATCTGGAAACTCGATGATGAGGGGATGGGTAGACTCTAAGGGTGCAGCAGCTAATTGATTTGCTATGATTTGACCCTTAACAGACTTCTATCCTATGAATGTGAGATCAAACTCGCTTAGAGCAAGAACCCACTTGGCTGTGCGACCCGATAAATAAGGTCGACTCATGAGATACCTTAAGGGATCATATTTAGCAATGACATAAGTTTTTTTGCTAAGCATATAATGTCGTAATTTTTGCGTAGCAAAAATGATTGCTAGACATAGTTTTTCCAATGTTGTGTAGCGGGTTTCATAACTGATGAAGGTTCGGCTAATATAATAATTAGCACGTTCTCGCTTTTCATCATCAAGTTGGGCTAACATAGCCCCTAAGGCAGAATCTGAAGCTAAAATATATAGGAGAAATGGGCGATCGGATTTAGGTGGTGAAAGCACAGGTGGATTAAGGAGGTATTGTTTGAGAAGTTCAAAAGCTTCTCTACATTCGGTATCCCAATTAAAGGGGACATCCTTCTTAAGGAGTTTAATAAAGGGACCAGTTTTATCCGCCAGCTTATCGATGAAGCGATGGATGGCTTGAAGCTTACCTTGTAAACTTTGTAACTCAGATATATTAGTAGGTGCGGGCATATCAGTGATGGCCGCAATCTTGAGAGGGTCGATTTCAATACCACGTAAAGAAACTAAAACCCCTAATAGTTTGCCGGATTTAACTCCGAATATGCATTTTTCTGGATTTAATCGAATGAGATATTCTCGTAATCGATTAAAAACTTTTCACAAATCATCCAAATGATGATCTTCAATAAGAGAGCGAGCTATAATATCATCTACATAATCATGTAGAATATCATGCATCATATCATGAAAAATGTAGGTCATAGCTCGTTGATAAGTTGCACCGGCATTCTTTAAGCCAAATGGCATCACTTTCTAGCAAAAGGTACCCCAGGGGGTAATAAAGGCTATTTTAGCTTGGTCTTCAGGAGCTATCCTGATCTGATTATAACCGGAGAATCCATCCATTAAGGACATCATCCCACTTTCGACAGTAAAGTCAATGATTTGATCCATATTTGGAAGAGGAAAGTCATCTTTAGGGCATGCAGCGTTAATATCTCTAAAATCTGTGCAAACCCTAACTTTGGTAGCTTCTTTCTTGGTGACTGGAACTACATTTGAGATCCATTCAACATAATCAATAGCTTGTATAAAGATAACATTCAGGAGTTTTTCTAACTCCCCTTTGACTAGCAGAGCCACTTTGGGATGCATTTTTCTGAGTTTTTGTTTGACAGGTTTAGCATCCGGATGGACCACTAGATGGTGCATGACGACAGAAGGGTCTAGACCTAGCATATCTTCGTATGTCCAAGCGAAGACATCTTCATACTCTTTAAGGAAGGTGATGTATTGTTCTTATTTTTCTTGACTTAATTTTGATCCAATATTGACTATGTGAGGATTGTCCTCAGTTCCAATGTTAATTTTAATGACATTTTCTACCTCCATGTGTAGATCTCTTTCAAAGTTAGGTGGGGCGGGTGAAATGCCCAATTCTTGTAATTCTTGTAAAGTTAATTTAGATAATTCATCTTGAGGATTAGTGGCCTCAAGTTGGGCTATAGTTGGTATAGAACCATCAAAATAAAACCCATTGTGCAACATCTCTTCAACAGAGACATCATGGAAGATATCTCCTTCCAACTCTTCATCGGGGTCAACAATCATTTCAGGGTATGCTATGGATAGCATGTTGCATGAAAACGACTGATTTTTAAGAGGCAAATCAACATGCCTATCCAAATAATCTTGATAGAAGATGAGATGATCATCATCCTCAAAAGGAAAGGGTTGACCCTTACTAGGAAATAGGCCCACACCACAGCGTGCAGGCCATGGTTCTACCTCGAAAGGTTCTTTCATGCCATTTTGGAAAGGTCCCAAGCCTTTCCCTTTATATCCCATTTTAAGAATCATGGGTTTAGCTTTAATATAATCATTGGTAAAATAACACCGAGCGTATCCTTCATGGTGAGTTTTGATATTTCAAGGGATTCTTCCCTAGTCATATCCTTTATAAATGAAGGCACAACTCCCGACTTGGTAAGTGCTTCCCATAGGTTGTGGGAGGCCCAAAGTATGAGGATATGGCGGCAAGTTATTTAAAAGGTTTGAATCTTGCATGAAAGCATTCATTTTTTCTGATATTAAGGTTGTAGATAAATCTGGTAAAAGTTCATCAGAAAGGGCATAAGATGTAGAAGGTTTATTACTTATGTCTTGAGGTGTGGAAGGTATGATAGATGTATCTGTAGGTTTTGAATTTATAGGGATAGAACTTGAAGGATTGGTTGTAGGTTGAAGGTCATTTTGAGATTCTAAAATAATTTGTTTAGAGGGTTGTTGATCTATATAGGAGGATGAAATGAGTGGAGGGGGAATAGGGGAAGTTATGGGTTTATGTTTCATAGTTTTAGATGAAAGATAAGAACTAGGATGTGTGGATGACAGAGCTAGGCAAAATTGCACTCCAACGGGTTTTGCCAAAGCACACATATCAAAAGGTCTAGGGTCACCATGAATAGTGACCAACTGATTTTTGAATTCAAATTTAACACATTGGTGTAAAGTTGAGGGGACCGCTCGCATGGCGTTGATCCAAGGGCGACCCAAAAGTATATTTTACGATGCTAGGCAATGTACAATAAACACGATTGTTTTTAGGGTTCTAGGACCAACTTGCAATGGGAGGGTAATAACTCCACATGTTTCTTGTGTTTCGTCATTAAAAGCTTTGATAATCATATCAGTTTTCTTCATTTCATCACTTCTAAAGCCAAATCGTTGGTAGAAGTCAAAGGTGCAAATGTTTAGAGATGAGCCATTATCAATCAAAACTCTTTTGATAGCTACATCTCCAATTAAAGCAATAATGTATAAGGGATTGTCCTTATGTAAACTGTGTTGTGGGATATCTTTATCCCAGAAGTCAATACAATCAATCTCTTGGTGATGATAGTATTGGCCATAGCTTCAGTTTGAATGTTTTGAGGTACCATCATTTGGCTCAATGTAAGCATCAACTCATCCCTATGGGTGGGAGAGGATCTTAATAAATCTAAAAGGGAAATTCTGGCCGTAGTGCTAGACAATTGCTCATTAATGTTGTAAGGGGGTTTAGATTGGATGTTAGGAGCATGATTCCCTTTATTGGGGTTTTTCAGAATGAATGGAGCCGATCCATAGTTCTAGTTTGGTTCTTGTTGAGATTTTTGAGCTTGTTGTCAAGTAACGAGTCCAATGGTACCTACAATGTTATAGTGAAGATGTTGAACTGGTCTCGGTTGAGCATTAATGGCTTCTTCATTAGAAAGAAATATATTGGAAGAAGGTCGAGTAGTGACTCTTCTAGGGAATGGTTCTTCTGGAACATTAGCATCTGTGACGGGTTGAATAGGATCTGATTCGTTTTCAGAACTATTCGATTGGTTTGAAGTAATGTCTAGTTCACTTTCACTATTTGACTCTATATCACTAGAATCAGAAGTTTGAAAATTATGTAAGGGCCTAGTTGTAACTAGAGATAGGGTTGTGTCAAATATTTGAGGATCCTAAACAGGTAATTTTTCGCTAATGGTTCCTACATATCGGGTAGGAGGGGGAACATTATGATGTTCGATTTGATTGGTTACCTCTTTACCATGTCTTGGTAAAGGGTGTTGAAATATGTCTAGAGTTTGATTGGCATTTTGATTTTGATTTTGGGGAATGGTCTTTTGAGTATTATTAGGAGGGTTTTGTTTAGGTTGGAAGGCTTGTACTTCCATTTCATTATTGTCAATCAAATATTGTATTTTATGTTTCAACATTTTACAAGCATTGGTAGAATGTCCAGGTCCTCTATGGAAATCACAGTGCAAGTCAGCTCTATATCCGGGTATAGTTGGGTCAGGTTCCCAGATAGCTGGCAATTGGATCAAACCTCTTTTGAGCAATTGAGGTAAAATAGTTGATAAAGGTTGGTTTAATCTAGTGAATTTTCGAGGAGGCTTGTCAGGAGGTTTCAATATGAATTTTTTTGTTGTCTTTGTTGCATTGATGTTAGCAACGTTTCTGCTGTCAGTGACTCCGTCATCGACAACCTGTTTGTTTTTATATTGATTTCTAGATGTTTTCTCATCATCCTTCTTCCTAAGTTGGCCTCTCCTAATGAGGGCATCTTCTACTCTTCGAGCTAAATCTATATCTTGATCTAAGGTAGTTAAGGTAGCAGTTGATAGCTCATAAGAAATGTGTTCTTGTAAATTGTTGATGAAAATGTCCAACATTTCCCTATAAGGCAGCACAAAGTGCAGTTTTCCTGTCAATTGCCTCCACCTAGCTAATAAATCGGCAAAGCATTCATCCTTATCTTGTTTTAAATTGTATAGGTCTTTAATAGTTACATGCCTCTCGATGTAAACACTAAATTGATGGACAAATGATTCAGCTGTTTCTTCGAAGTTTCTCAAAGAATGAGTGGGCAACTGATAGTACCACTCTAATGCCATTCCACCTAAACTTTTGGGGAAAATTTTTAGTAGTAGCAAGTCATCATGTGATATGTCGTGACATGCTATCCTAAACATGCGAAGATGCTCTATGGGATCTTTGGTTCCTTTATATATAGGCAGGACAAGCATGGGAAAATGCTTAGGGTATGGTTGAGCTACAACTATGGGATCCAAAGGTTGACTACAGATCTCTCGATAATTATACGAGGGACGGTAGGGATCTATCTGGTCCATACATGAAGCTAATTGTTTCACCATGGCTTCCAGATTACTAGTTTGTCCCCCATATTGGTTTGGTAGGGCATTGACATGGGTTTTATGGGCATATGATGGAGGAACATGCAGATTAGATGCCATATTACTATTGTGTAAAGTATTGGTAGGAAAAATATTATGGAGGAATTTTGAAGTTGGATTATGTTGTATTCCGGATTGTTGAAAGTTTGTATTTGGCTTTGTTTTAGGTTTCTGTTTACTTGAAGCATATTGCTCAATAGTTTGACGAAATAAAGTAGTGAAGGAAGGTTTATTTTGTGTGGGAGTGATTTTAGGTTGAATAACAGATTCCTTAGGAGGTTGGGTAACCTGTTGTTTTGACATGTTTTGAGCCATAGTGACCATATCCGTATTGGATGGCCTAGCCTTGTCACTTTCGTGATCAACGAAAGATAAATGATTAGTGCATATATTAAACGCCTGTTCTATAGCTGCTTGAGCGTCACTAATTTCCCCTTTATCAATACAAACTACCACATTAAGGATGTCAATGTTCTCATTGAGAAATTTTTGAAAATGTTCTGCATTGTCAAAAGCAATAGTTCCATTAGGAGCTACTCTAGGGGATGAGGATTCATCCTCTTTAACACTTCCTTCTTGTTCCTTATCTTCACCTAAGTCTTCATCTGATTGACCTAGAGTTTCTCCTTCCAGATTTGTATCTCCAAGAAGGACATTTGGATTTTCAGTTGTATCTTGTAACCAATCTTCTCCTTCTCCTAAAGTCTCTTTACCATTCCTAAGTTTAGGCATGGTGCTAAGTTTTGATTTCATCATATATATATATATATTTATATATATATATATATGCAACAAATTAAGAAGTATATATTTATTATATACCTACTACAATATTTTTTTAAAAATGAAATGTTTAAGTTTTTGCTAAGTTTTTGATTTTTAGTTTTTCTTTAATTTTTTGAAACAATACAATAAAGACAGCAAATAACACAATAAATGCAAGAAATAATGCTGAAGTAATAATCTAATTTTCTATAAACAACTTATGAATATCATTGATAGGTTCGAGTTTTTCAGGAGTCATGAAGTGTTCTTCTTCAAATTGAAAGTTTTCCTTTAAAAATTTGATGAAAAGGGCTATGGTAATGTTGTCTGTTTCATATGCTAGTTGATAAAAGTAAAGCTCATGGCAATACTCTCGATATAGCATAGCTCATGGAACTCTATTCCATATTTCCCTATCTGTAAGAACAACCTCTTGGTCTTCTACACAACCTAGGAACTGGTGCACAATGGTTGCATTCTCGAGGTATTCCTCGAAGGTGAACAACTCTGAAGATACTAAGGCTCTCCTATAGGCTAACCATCTATGGCAGGCTCTCTGAAGTTCATGATAAAAAACTAATTGATGAGGATCCAGGATTCTATCTAGGACTAGCCTCTTGATTTGCTTAAGTTGTGTGGACCTAGATGAAATGAGTCTAAGTCTCCTATCAAGTTCGTTCCACAAGAATTGATTTTTGCTTGTTTCGGGAACACTAAGGACAGAATTAACTTCTATAGCTGCCAATTTATTTTCTACGTTTATAGTAACTGCTAACCTTTTCTTAGGAGCTACCATCTAAACATGTTTTCAAACTTAAATGTTTAAAATGCATCTATGTTTCAGTTGTTCTATATATTTTTTGTTTTTGTTTTTATTTTTCAAAAGGTTATGATGCATTCACGTCGGGTTCACCAAAATGTATCGCTCCAAATTTTTTTCATCCCTACCTTTAGGCTATAGGATCCATGCCCGGAAGGAGGATGGGAAAAGGATGGCACGGTACATCGGACTGAGAGGACTTTGCGAAGGTCCCACCTCTCAAGGGAGGTGTATTTTGATGATTTTTCGACGGATGGTGGGTTCACCAGGAAACATTTGGCGACAGTTTCCATGCCTAGGTTTTGGAATGTGTTTTGATGTGTTTGTTTTTAACCTTAAGCATTCATATCCTAGGTTTGGCCGAATGAATCTAGATTAATCTACATGAAAATGCAAATTCCATGAATACAGGAAATAGATTTAAAAGTAGAAAAATAGAGAATTTACAGAATGCAAATGAGGAATACCTGATCCGGATGTCTGAAGAAGATTCTGATGTTGAAGCAGTCTGGATCGTCTGAGATTCGACAAAATCGTCTGCAATTAGACAAGATCGTCTGAGATTTGACGAATTCGTCAGATGAATTCGTCAGAGACCTGTAAAACCAAAAACAAATGCAAAATACAAGGAATACTATAGTGCTAACAGAGGGAAATGATATAAAATGGCAGCAATGTTAGTAAACTGCAACTTAAACACAGAAACATAGATGAATTGTGCTAATTTGATGATAATTAAGGTTTAATTATGCATTTAATCTAAATGGGTGAACTCCAAATGCAAGATAATAAAAAAAACTAAATAGATTATCTAATTTGCAAAATAAAATGACAGAAAAAGGTTTGAGGAACGCAAACTTTAGGCACTGATTGCCTTAATGTGGACTGCAGTCGAGATCATCTCGCATCAGTACGAAATCGCATCGAATTTGATAGGTTCGCCTCCGATCTGAACAGGTTCATCGACGACGATGGGTGCTGGCTCTGGATAAAAAATAATGATGTACCTACAACAAAATTGGTATAGATCTAGTGCAAATGCAAGATTGGGATTTTTAACATAGAGGGAATCAATTTGCAGAGAATTTCAGCCAGGGGTTGGGAAGGGAAAATCCTAGAGATTAAATAGGCTTAGGGGAGTAGTTAGGAGGTTGGAGATCATCCCAATTTGGGAGATCTCCAACGAGGGAAGGGTCCCAATGACACAGACACGCTTCTGTCCGGATTGGAGACCCGTTGGAATAGATTCCAACTTTGCAAATTCAGTTTTGCGACAAGATCGTCTGGACGTCCTAGTCCAGACGAAATCATCAAATCTGGGGTGATATCGTCTGATCGGCGATGATATCGTCAAACGGTCAAAACAACCTCTAAAAATGGCATGGAAAATGGGGAAACGAATTTCCCGACAGTTAACGGACGGTTTGGGAGGTTAAATTTGAATTTTAAATTATTTACTAAGGTGAATGTAATTATTGTAATTTTATTGCGCCAATTTTAGGGTGCTACAATTATCTCTATATATTTATTTACCCTACTTTGATATGATGCTCACCTAGATTAAATAATTTGTACAAATTTAGATTACATTGATTTTTATCACATCTCTTCTAAACTTTCTCTATATGACTTTATTCCATCTAAACACTTGCTACACTTAGAAAGCACCCCTTTACCTTCAACCCCATACAGTATTCTATTTTTTCATTATAAAAATATCTCTTAGAATGAAAATACATCTATTCATAATGTCATTAATGACTTACATCTCATCCCCATTCCTACTCAACTTCAATATGACTTCCACATGCTTATGGAAGACACCATGTATGTTGACATTGGTGATAATCCAACCAACCCTCACATAATTAAATTAGGCAAGGTTCTATCCCTTGAATAATGAGAGAACTTTACAAAGCTCCTCAAATATTATAAGAAGGTATTTGCATGGTCTTACAGTAACATGCTTAGTCTCGATCCATCGTTGGTTATTCATAACATTACGCTCAATGATAGCGCTAAATCCATTAAAAAAAAAAGCTTCACAAGATGCATCCTACAATTTCTTTGATGGTGAAGGAGTTACAAAATCTCCTTGATGTGGTATTCATTCAACCAATTGATTACCCTACATGGTTTTCCAACATGGTCCCCATCGCAAAGACAAAAGGAGGAATTTGGATATGTACTGACTTCAAAGATCTCAATCGAGCATGTCCTAAGGATAATTTTCCACTCCCCAATATTGATACCTTGGTTGACTCTACAAAAGGTCATGAAATATTGTCCCTCATGGATGGTTTTTCAAGAGACAACTAAATCTTGGTTAACCTTGAGGACCAACATAAAACATCTTTTGCCACCCCCTAGGGGACCTTCTGTTACAAGGTCATGCCATTCGGCCTTAATAATATTGATGCCACATATCAATGTGCTATGACATACATCTTTCATGACTAAATACATAATATTATGGAAGACTATGTAGATGACCTGATCATAAAATCCAAGAAACATCATCAACATATTGATGACTTACATAAAATCTTGGACCATCTCTTGGAACATAATGTGTGTTTGAACCCAAAAAGTGTCTTTGGTGTAACCTGAGGAAAAATTTTAAGATTTATTGTATCTCAATGAGGGATCAAATTTGATCCACAAAAGGTGAAGGCTATCATCAACATGCCTACCCCTACAAATCTTAAACAACTACCCAACTTATAGGGTAAAATTTAGGCTATTCATAACCCAAATTTTAGATAAATGCAAGCCATTTAATCATCTCTTACAAAATGAGGTCACATTCAATTGGGACCACAAGTGTCACACCATATTTTATGCAATAAAGTTATATCTTACATATCCACCTATATTATCTCCACCTCATCCTAATTTTCCTTTCCACTTGTACATATCGACCACCAATTTTTCTCTAGGAATGCTATTAGCTCAAAAAAATGAGGCTAATCACGAATAAGCCATATATTACATTAGGTACATGCTGGTGAGCTACAATATATGATACACTTACATGAAAAAATTGTGCCTTACCATTATCTTCACTACAAATAAGTTGTGCTACTACATGCTAAATCATACAAATTATGTTGTAGCTCATGACAACCCACTTTGATACATGATGGGTAGGAGTTATAACAATAGTTGCACTACTAAATAGATTATGTTGATCACTGAATTTAATCTCAAATTTATCAGTCAAAAATCCATCATAGGCTAGGCCATTTTTTATCAGCTCACTAAAGCTCCTCTAATCAATGATAAACCACTTCTCATTGAGCTTCCAAATGACCCAATTTTCCATGCTATCAAAGTTAAAAACTATGTGGAACCTAAAATATAGGCAGACCTAACTCTCTTTTTTGATGGCTCTCATTACAAGCAAGGGGGAGGTGCAGGAATATTTTTCTTTACATCATATGGGTTACTACTCCCCTTCTCTTTCAAATTAGATTTACCCTATATAAATAACAATGTTGAATATAAGCACTCATCCTCAAATTAAAAATAACACTTGCTATGTGCATCAAATAACTTCAAATATTTGATGATTCCCTCCTCATTGTCAATAAAATAAAATAAATCTACTAATGTTGATACCCTATGCTCTAACAATACAAGAAATTCTCTATTCAACTACTCTCCAAATTTGAGTGGTATGATATTGATACTACCCCACACTCTACCAATAATTTTATGGATACTATGGTTTCTCTCGGTTATCTCATACCATAAAATCCATATGATAAAACTACCCATGTGTTTGTACAAATATTTCATCATTCATCCATCTCACCGTAAACATACTTGGATGATGTTGGCACCAATTTTTTCCAAGTCAAACCTTGTGATCCTTGGTTTTCTCAATTCAAGGATTATATTAAATTAGGTATGATTCCTCTAGATTTTCCTCATGCCCACAAGCATTTATTCAAAAAAATGGAAATAATTATACATTGTTAGGGGATATTATTTACAAATGCAACTACAATACCATTCTCCTACATTACCTTGAGCGACATGAAGATCATCAAGTTATCATGACCACTCACAATGGTACTTCTGGGGGCCACTTCAGTGGAATGGCCATTATGAAGCACACTTTTGTGCATGGGTTATTATTGGCCTACCATGGAGCATGACTATTGTGCTTATGTTAATAGGTGTATCAAATATTAGTAGCATACTAATATCACCCACTTACCATCTTCAACATTACAACCCATCCAATCCATGTGACCCTCATCTCAATGGGAATTGAATCTCATCAACAAAATCACTCTAGCCTCATAGAGTAATCATAAATTCATCATCATAGCCATAAAATACTTTACAAAATGGATTGAGGAAATTCCTCTCATCTAAATGACATGTCCCAAATTGTTGACTTCATCACTCAACACATTATCTATCATTTTTTTATTCCTTCAAAAATAATCTTTGATAATGGTACACCCTTCATTAATAATAATGTTTACATATTATATGATAAATACAACATTCAACATAGTTTCTTAAATATATATTACCCCTGGGGTAGTGGCCATATAGAAGCTACAAAAAAAACCATTTGTGTCATTCTTTGTAAAATCGTTGTAGAGTCTCATTGTGATTGTCACAGTCAAATATCATTGGCACTTTGGGCCTATCAAATTAGCATTAAAACACCTACTAAGGGAACACCATTCCCTTTAGTCTATGGCATAGAGTCCATCATGCCCTTAGAGCTCAAAATTCCTTGCTTTAAAATATTGCTTCAAGAATCATTGATAAAGATATGTCTCGTCAAGCGAGATTAGATCAACTAAAGACTCTTGATGAATGTCACATAAACGCTATTGAACACACATGTGTTTATCAATATCATACTTTATGTGCCTACAATACCAAGGTACATCAATGAGAATTTCAAATCAAATCTTTGGTCCTCAAATAAAACCAACAAAACACTAGTCAACCATGCCATCTTCGTAATACATTTGCACCAAACTAGCTAGGACCATACATTATCATGAGAAAATTTGGTTTTGGAGCCTATCACTTTTCCAATATTTAATGTCTCAAGGAACCCAAACCCCTTAATATCATCCATATCTATTCATTTTATGTCTGATAACATCCTTCAAGGTTCTTATCTTTCTGCAAATTCCACTTTGGATATTACAAAAATACAAAAAAAATAAAATACAATAACAATAATAAAAACAAAAACAAAACCAAAAACATCTATCAGTGACATTTTTTTCACTTCATCTTTATCCAAACATATTTCTTCTATTCTTTTCCTTTTTTCCTTCCCCTCTAGTTCTTGGTCACTATTGTATGATCACACTTTGAGTGACTAGATACCTTTGATGTGGTTCTAATTATTTCATTTTATTTTTTCTTCACTCTTTTTTTCCTCGATAAATATTGTATGGTCACACTTAGAGTGACTACATACCTTTTATTTGGTTATATTTTCTTCAACTTCCTCTTTCTGCTACTTCTTGGTTTCTTATCAATTTTGTATGGTCACGCTTTGAGCAGCTACATACCTTTGTTGAGTTACCTTTCTTCCTATCCTCTCTTCCTTCCTCTATTTTTCACTCCTCTTCTTATTTTCTTTTCCATGTTTCATTTGTTTCATATAAAATTTTTTGATGTTTTTCCATCACAATCACCTTCCATAAATCATGTTGATACCATTAAACATTCATAGTTCCAATTTGTACTCATATTCACATATACAATTCCACACTTCTCCCAGTCATACCTTTGTGTTACACATATCATCACAAGGTAATATTGTGTTGTGATGTTTTATCAATGGTATGCTAAGTTGCATTACATTTTTGCATCCCTAGTTGCATTTTTATAATTACACCACCATCATGGTTATTACATGATCATATCTTGTTCTGTGTTACAAATAACATGCATATTTTCATCTCTCCACATGTGTACATACATACGTATCATATTTCAAATTCTCATGCATACATATCCACCTTGCATAGAAAATAGGAATATTTAAACATATACACATTATTGTAACTACTGTGATGTCCAATCTTCATTTCAGGATGCTAGGTAATATAATTATTCCTATGATTTGACAATTTGTGTTTCATTCAATAAAATTTCATCTAACATTATCAAATTCTAAAGCACTTCAATACTTCCCCTAGATAATTTGAGTTTGAAAGGTAATACCTTGCGTACACTAGCCACCTAGCAAAAGTAACCTCACTCATCCTATATTTTGCATGATCCAAACTTTAGGATTGATAAAAGGACAAGCTACAAGAAAAACAAAGGAAAAGAGAAGAAAGAAAGTAAAAAACAAAATCAAATGGTAAAAGAGCACCACAAAAATAATCAAAGAGAAAATAAAATATCATTATCAAAAAGCTTGAATCCCTAAGGTCCTCAGGTCCATAAATCATGGGGCTATAGACACATGTCTAGAAATGGTTTGTGCCTTCCAAGTGGTGACATGTATTTCATATTAGCTACCTTCTTTTGTACAAACAATTGTGTGCTTTTGGATGAGCTAGCTTAAAAGGATGAGTTTACAATTGGTTAGTCCAACCTCATCCAAAATGGATAAATGAACATCACTTTACACACACTGGTCCATGATCCACTTGAACTTAGTCAAGAAAGTTGTGATTTTTGTACGATATTGATCAACTACTATATGGTTTTGATTGCTAAAACTACAATGTTCAATTCCCTTGAATTTCTTCTCACATCCAACATTTTTGGAACAACAAAATGAATATTATCACAACTAGCTTCACCAAAATACACATGCACTCTATACTGAGTGTTTCATATCATAATAATTTAGTTTTTAAATTCACCTGATAGGATCAAAATGCATGGTCATTCATTCAGTCACTTGCATCATCTATCAATCCATTGCTCATGTGGTATTCATCACATTCATTGTATGCTTTTTTTCCTCATACTCAAGGTGTCTTACATGACTACCTATCATTAATTCATTTCGCACTCTTTAATATTGTTCATCCTATTATACATATTCTAAAACATGTCCATAAATTCATTCGAATACATTAAATTCAATAATTCATACCATACATATCTATGTCTACATCATTGCATGTATCTACAAAAGCATAAATCATCGAAGCATACACATATCTATACTACATCCACACAACAACACACACACAAATCTTCACACATCTAATCAATTCTACATTATATATATATATATATATATATATATATATATATATATATCATATATAAAAAATTCCCATGGGCTACAATATATGTCATACCACATGTATCAGCCTTGCCTTGCATACACATACATATCATACATCAAAAATACAAAAATTATAGCATGATTGCCACCTGTAAAAATACATCACTCCTACTGCTCACCAGGAGTCTCTCCACCCCCCTCACACAAACCAAGAGGATTATCCACTATCCTCTCTACTACGACCTCACTATATTCTAGAGTAGATCCTATAACCTTTGATGTTGTAGGCTCTACTACTTGTGGAATCATTAAAACCATATATGGTGTGCTTTATTGGATTTTCCATGAATGCGTGTGATATTTTAAGTGTGATCATGAATTTTAATATTATAGTATGGCTATCCCCCATCCAATAAACTCCAACTCTAATTGTGCTCTCTTCCTCCTCTTTGCATCTCCTCCAATCACCCCATTGTCATTGCAATCTCAGCAATTCCTCTCATACACCCACTACCTTAGCTCTATCCTTCTCTCTTGTAGATCTTACCTCATCTAGCTCCCTTCATAACTAAGTACCCTCATCTATAACCTCATATCTCATGGTTGTCACTCCATATTGATCTAGGATAAGAGCATCCCTCCTCCACTAACCTCATTGCATCTTCTATTACCACATCCCTCATAAAATAGATACTATCTCTATCTGCTATGGTCACCTTTGGCTACCTCTATAATTGCTACCCATATATTAACATTGCATCCCTCTTTTCTACAATCATATATCTCTACTACCATGGCTACTCACTCTATAGTACAAGTGGTCTTTCTATCCACCATTCAATCCTCCACTTTCCAAACTCTTACTTGAAGCATTATGACCTCATGCTGAGCTACGAATATCTCTTATAGGCCAATAGTAAAATTAAATGTTGGAACATTTGACCCAAATGTATCCTCCATCGGTGTTATATCCTCCATGGGTGATACCTCATCCATCAACACACCTTCTATATCATATACCTATGACCTTGATAGTCTTGTATCACTATCTCTACTATCGTACTTATCGCATAAGTTACTCAAACTCCTCATCCTCCTCCTCTCTTGGGTCCTACTCAACATTGGCTGCCATGTCTAGAATTCCTCCTCTTGATCTAGCCTCCTTAATTATGTCCTCTACCCCACCTATAGTCCATCCCAATCCTTTGGCTCCTCTACTCATTATATAACTTGATCCATCAACCACTCCTACCTCAGGCTCCCACATTTGAGCCACCCACCATAAATAAAAATATGGAGTCATACCTATGTCATTTGTATCAATAATCGCTATCACCTCATATAATAATATTTCTAATGGGGCTTGTTATGGTCATGTTCCATAATCCCCCTCATCCTACAAATCACCATTAGTGAATTTGACACCCCCTGTCATAGGTCAAACTACCATGTCACCTATGAAAATGGAAAGAGCTCCATATAACTTAAGTATCGATCGATGACCCATCTAACTTATCTCACCCAAGCCAACTCCACTACATCCTTTGTCCATATAGGTGCCCCTCATTATGGACATCAAGTAATATCTATTGCAATCAATCCATCAAAATTCCCTTGATGATACATCTTGTTGCCCTCATGTGGTTGCCTCCCTCATCTTTATTTGTCTGTCCTCCACCATAACACATATGTAAAATCATCACAAATAAATCTATGTGCATCATAATGCAAATCCCTAAATCTCACTACAACTATATGTTCCTAGTCCCACCCCTATAGTAGTAGACTACTACTCAAGCTTAACTGTTGCATCCTCTTTAGAGCATGAAGCTCCCTAAAGGTCTATGCTAGCAATGTTGGTGCCCATGAAAATAGGACCTTGTGCTCTACCATATCACATACCACCCCAATAATATGCTAGGGGAATCTAACCCTAAAGTATATAGAAGGACATAGCTCATGATCAATAATAGTTCCATCATATGTCTATCTAATATCATCTTGTCCTTCCAACACTTCTTATATGGGACTCCTCCCTCATGATCCACCTTCTTCCATATGTCACCAAATGCTCTCTATAATATTCCATACTACTCATTCTTGCTAGTGGTTGCCCCAACTATCACTCTATTTATGAAAATCCAATATATCTGATATATGTCCTCTAGGGTAATCATCATTTTCCCCATTGAGAAATATAAAGTGTTCTTATTCGGCTTCCATCGCTCATGCAATGTTAACACATAGGATTTATTAGTATGTATAGTCACCATCTCTCCCAATCCATAAAATTCCACCATTCACAACCACCCTCCATCCTCTAGCTTCTATACATATCTCAAATCCTCTCACAAAGGGAAAAACTGATGATGTGAGAGTACCTTTTTCATTTGCATTCATCCATTTACACATAAAAATTCCTCATCTATTCATCACAGAGTCTCTATACATACACACAAAACAAAACAAAATACTTTTTTTTGCATGAAATCATGTGAATCTGTATAGTCTATACATTCGTACAAATCTATGCAAATCTTAAACAATGGGTAGATTTGGGTACCCATTTGCCTGAAATCTCCATGCATAATTTTTTCCCATAAAAATGTAATGCAAACACATGAAACACACACATGCATACATTCATGCATACTGAGACATACAATTAACATCATTCAAGTGCAATTCAACATATCCACATGCATGCATCCCAACCCATTTCTTTCATTTTTTTTCCATACAATGCTAGTTACTCTATGCATTTCCTAAAGTTTCATTTTACTATGAAATTGTTCCCTAAGGTTCATTTTGACCTTCCTCATGCACAAAATTTGGAACAAAAAATTCTACTTACATACACTACACTCCCTCAAATGCTAGCACTTGATGCACCTCTCATAATTTTGTGCTCTCATCCCCAAATTCTGGTAATGCTTTACTTTGCAAATTCACCCTTACCTCTCTCTCTCCTACACTCCTCCTTCGCATAATGCAAATGATAAATTTTCTATCTGATTGTGCTTATATAGCATCTTTCCCTAGATTTGTATAGATCTATGCAAATCTTGAGGTCCGTTAGATTCACACACATCTGTGTAAATCTAATTTTTACACCACCATTAGTGCCTTTGTGTTTAGCCATTTCCATATATCCCAACACATTTTATTTTCTTCAAATGATTTCTTCATATTTTGTATCTTTTCAATCGATTTTTTGACGTCTTTCACTTCCTCCATCATCAACTCATCGCTTGATGAGGTAGACATTCAACAATCAAAATCCACCTTGCATGTGGTCAATAATGAAATACTCAATCTTGTATATCATATTTATCCAAACAATATTTACCTAAATTATCACAAACCCTTATTTTCTAGGGAAAAAAAAAGCAAAAATTCTCTTCTCAACAAAATTTCAATTCAAACAAATATTTGGTAGACCTAATGCTTACATCTATATATTGCTCATTGGTGTAGATCACGTTACACAAGCAACATCAAACAAATGATACACAGGTATTTTTCCTTTGAAAAAGTTAGAGAATCAAACCTTTCATTACTTTCATGCCAAAGATACAAGAGAAAATACCCCTTTACAATTTCGAAAAATCCCTCAAATACCCTGTTTTCCATTTTTCCCACCTAAAACCATTAAAATTCAAATTTGAATTTTGGGGGCAACTTGTCGAGGTCATAAATTTGCACTCGTTGACCCGATTGACTATTACAGCATGTTTTCGAAAATGGCATGAAACGAGCTAAGCAAGATGAACTTTTGTATTTAGACAAAAATCCTCAAATTTGACCTCTAAGACCTTCAAAAATCTCCTGCAAGTTAAACTAGTTTTACAAAATTAAACAATTACAAATTTTTTTGGGTGATGCAAGATCACTCTTACACCACTGGATGCTCCTGCATCAGACACCTAGGGTAATTTTGAGAAGTGACCTTCACTTCTTTATTGTTGGAAGAAAACCAAGGCGTTCAACCTTAGCCTTTTACAACCAAGATGAATCTTCAACAGGTCTGCCTTTCCACTTAACCAGATATTCTGCATATTGCCTGTTTTTGGTACTTTTGCCGATGCGTGTATCTAGGATCTCTTCTATCTCTTCCGTATCTTGAGTAGATGTTGGAATATTCCACAATTCTGCTACTGGTCCCTCATCATTGTCTCCTTCATGGTATTCTACCAAATCTAAAATATTAAAAATAGGTGATATGTTAAGCCCACTTGGCAATTCCACTTCATATGCATTTCCTGAATCTCATTTTTTTGTGATTTTGCATGGTCCAAACTTCTTCATATTTATCTTGTTATAGGTTTTAGCAAGAAACCTTTATTTTCTCAGATGGACCATAACTGCATCTCCCACTTCAAATTCCTTAAACTATCACTTCTGGTCTACCCTTGTCTTATATTAAGTATTCATCTTAGTAATATGCTTCTTCACTTCTTCATGCAAGCTCTTCAGATGCTCTGCAAAGTCCTCAGCCTCATCATTGCACTTTTCCCATGTATCCATCTTCCTCAACTCAGAAGCATTTCTTGGACTGCTCCCATATATTATCTGGAATGGAGATTTGTTAGTATTCCTATTGACAGAATTGTTGTATGCAAATTCCACACGTGGCAAAACCAAATCCCATCCCTTGGGCTTATCTCCTATCAAGCATCTCAATAGATTACCCAAACTTCTATTCACCACCTCTGTTTGTCCATCAGTTTGTGGGTGGTATGCAGAACTAAATTTCAAATATGTCTTCAATTTCTTCCACAAGGTTCTCCAGAAATACCCAACAAACTTGGTATCTCTGTTAGAAACTATACTCTTTGGTAGACCATGAAGTCATACCACCTCTTTGAAAAATAAACCTGCAACATGAACTGCATCATTAGTTTTTTGACAGGGAATAAAATGTGCCATATTTGAAAACCTGTCAACCACCACAAATATGGAGTCATTTTCCCTCTGTGTCCTTGGTAATACAAGAACAAAATCCATGCTAATGTCCTCCCATGGTATCTCTAGTACAGGTAATGGTTGATATAATCCAATGTTCTATCTCACACCCTTCGCCATCTGGAATACTCTGCAAATTTGCATAAATCTCTTCACATCTGCTGCAACTGTGACCAATAGTAGTTCTCACTAACAAGGGCAATGGTCTTATCCCGACCAAAGTGTCCAACCAACCCTCCATTGTGTTTCTCCTTGACTAGATTCTCCCTCATTGAACTCCTTGGAATGCATAATTGATTTCCTCTAAAAAATATTCCATCTTGGATCAAAAAATCCAACCACTTAGTCCTGTCCAAAGTAACATGTGCCAAGAAAGCCTTCCAAGCCTCTGCAAAATTAGGATCTTCAAGGTACAAACCCTTAAGTTTGTCAAACCCTACAACTTCCACCTTCATTTCTATCAACAAACACTACCTTCTACTTAAGGCATCTGCAACTCTATTTGACCTTTCACTCCTGTGCTTCAACACAAAGGTATAACTCTGTTGAAACTCAACCCACTTCAAGTGCCTCTGATTTAGCTTCCCTTGGCTATTAATATAATATAAGGCCTAATGATCAATATATAGAACAAACTCTTTTGGCAACAAATAATGCCTCCACTTCTTTAGAGCCTAAACTATAGTATAAAACTCTTGATCATAAACTGAATACTTCTTCCTAGCATCATTGAGTTTCTCACTAAAATAAGCAACGGGTTTACCTTCTTGACTCAATACAGCTCCTATGGCACTACCACTAGCATCACAATCTACCTAAAATACCTTATTAAAATCTAGAAGTGCCAAAATAGGTTGCTCTGTGATCTTCTTCTTCAACATATCAAAGCTCTTATCTACTCCTAAGCTCCACTTAAATTCTTTCTTATCCCCTCTCATTGTTTCTGTAAGGGGTGCACAAATACTGCTGAAATTTCTAATGATTTTTTTGTAAAAACTTGCTAGACCATGAAATGATATTACCTTAGTTATGCTTCTTGGAGTAGGTCATTCAATGATAGCCCTCACATTTTTTGGGTCTATTTTTAGACATTTGACTGAGATGACAAATCCTAGATACACTAACTCCTTCTTCACAAAACTACACTTCTTCAAATTAATCAACAACTGCTACTCCCTCAGCTTCTCAAAAACCCTTTTGATATGCATCAGGTTCTCTTCCAAGGTCCTGCTAAATATTAAAATATCATCCAAATAGACAATGACAAATTTTCCTAAAAACTCCTTTAATACCTCATTCATCAACCGCATGAATGTGCTTGGTGCATTGGTTAGCCCAAATGGCATGACCAACTACTCATAAAAACCCTCTCTGGTCTTGAAGGCTGTATTCCACTCATCTCCTTCTCTGACATGAATTTGATGGTACCCACTCTTCAAGTCAATCTTTGTGAAGTACTTGGCTCCACTCAAACAGTCCATAATGTCATCCATCCTTGGTAATGGAAATCTGTATTTTATGGTGATATTGTTAATAGCTCAAGAGTTTGTACACATTCTCCACTCTCCATATTTCTTTGGTGCTAGTACTGCAGGTACTTCACATGGACTCAAGCTCTCTTGAATCAGTGCATTTTTCAGCAACTCTTGGACTTTCCTGTTTAGCTCCTCACTTTCTATAGGAGTCATTCTATGGGTTGCCTTATTGGGTAAACTAGATCTTTGTACCAAATCTATATGGTGACTGATCTTTCTCACTGGTGGTAAACCCTCAGGCACATTATCTGATATAATATCTGGAAATTCTTCTAATAGATCTAAGACTTCTACTGGGGTATCTTTGCATTCTTCTTCCCTAACTCTAGGAATTAATGCATAGCATATATTCTCATGCTTCAAACCATCCAAAAACCTTCTCCCTTCAACTAAATATATTTTGGCACTTCTACATACCTTTTCGTCCACCTCCTTTAGGGGCTTCAACTTATGGCGCCCTCCATTCTTTTTCAAGGAGTAAGTGTTGGCATGACCATAATGCACTACACACCGATCAAACTGCCATGGCCTTCCCAACAACAAATGGCAAGCATCCATAGATAGGATGTCACACAGGACCTCATCACGATAATTCCCAATATTAAATTTTACCAAGCATTGCTCACTAACCAAAGCCCTATGGTCCTTCTGTAACCACACAATCCGATATGGATGTGGGTGTCTCTTCCTCTCTAATTGCAATTTGGTAACCATTCCTTCTAAAACTAGGTTATCTGTGCTACCATTATCTATGATAATATTATAAATCTTACCTACACATTTACACCTTGTGCAAAATAAGTTCTTCCTCTGATCTGGTTCTCTCTCCTCATTCATAAAGGCTCTCCTTGTGATTAGCACTTATCCTCTTTCTACTTCTTTAGAGTTCTCATATTCAGCACCTTCATCAATGACCGCAACTTGGGCATTACCTTCAGGCCTCCTATTTATCCTCTCTTGGTGTTGTGGACACTTGTATGCTCGATGTCCTTTTTTGCCATAGTTGAAACAGGTTCTACAAAATCCTCCTCTTCCAAACCCTCATCCAAACCTTCCTCTTCCTCTATGGTAACCATTGTTCTGATCATGGGGGCAGTAAGCATTATCTCCCTTTTGGTCCTGACTACTACTAGCTTCTCCATTCTTCTTATAATCTTCATTTTGTCCTCCGTTTGATCTTCCACTAGTTCTTCCACCATGACCTCTTCCTCTTTTCTTTCTCTCAAACCTTCTAATCAGCTTCTCTTCAACCCTCAGGGCAAACTGGTAAGCATCCTTTATGGTTGTCATCCTGACCAGACTTAACTCCTCTTGAATACTTGCTTGTAACCCATTAATATAACGGGATACCTTCTCCTTTTTGGCCTTTGAATGGCCTATTCTTATTACAATTTTATAAAACTCCTCTGTGTATTCTTTGACAAACTTACTTGATTGCCTCAAACCTTGCATTTTCTTTAGCAGATCCAACTCGTAGTCACCTGGAATGAACTGCCTCTTCAACTTCTCCAACATTCACTCCCATTTTGTTATCCTTTTTTTTCCTCTTATTTTTTTCTAGCTGCATTCCCTTCCACCATATGCTGGCATGACCCTTTAGCTTGGTCTTAGCAAAATTGACCCTATCAGGATCTTCAACCTCCTCATACTCAAAGTATTCTTCCAAATCATTGATCCAGTCAATCAACTCCTCTAGATCAAGATTTCTAGAATACGTAGAAACCTCCATCTTTAATCTCTTTCCAATATGAGATATGGTTCTGTATAACCTGGCTTGTGCAGGATATACTACCTCTTCTTCCTCCTCAAACTGGTCCTCTTCTTCTTCAACTTCATCTTCACTACCTTCTTCTCTCCTTGGCTCAAACCCTCTATGCAGCTCCTCTTGTAAAGTCTGAACTTGCCTCTACAAAGCTCTAAAATCTTTCTCTGGCACCATATTTCTCCCACCACCAGGTTTCTTCATGGAGGCATTCTGCTCACTTATCTCACAAAACTTAACCACATATCCTGGTGTAAACTATCTCACATCCGGTGATCTGTTTACACACTCAGGAACTCTTGCTCTGATACCACTTGGTGTAGATCACGTTACACAAGCAACACCAAACAAATGATACACAGGTATTTTTCCTTTGAACAAGTCAAAGAATCAAACCTTTCATTACTTTCATGCCAAAAATAAGGATACAAGAGAAAATACCCCTTTACAATTTTGAAAATTCCCTCAAATACCTTGTTTTCCCTTTTTCCCACCTAAAACCATTAAAATTTAAATTTGAATTTTGGGGGCAACTTGTCGAGGTCATAACTTCGCACTCGTTGACCCAATTGACTACTACAACATGTTTTCAAAAATGGCATGAAAAAAGCTAAGCAAGGTAAGCCTTAGCATGGCCAAGGCTCGCGTCTAGCCAAAAATCCTCAAATTTGACCTCTAAGACCTTCAAAAATCTCCTCCAAGTTAAACTAGTTTTACAAAATTAAACAATTACAATTTTTTTTCGGGTGATGCAAGATCACTCTTACACCACTGGATGCTCCTGCATCACTCATGGATTACCTTCCTAGGAGTGGCAGTCATAAGACTAGTCTCGAATGAAGCACCTAACAAAAATATCTACCCATGACATTAATGGTTTGTCAAATAAAATAAAAAACTCAAAACTATATCAAAGGCAAAGTTTCAAATATATTTGTCCCTTCCACAATTGGGGCATCTCACATTGATCATGAAACAAGGTAATCTTATGTCTCCTCACAAAATAAATCATTGTGACACTACAAAGATTCATAACCAATCATAAATTATTCATTGATAATTAATATCTTATAATTAATCAAGAATATTTAGTGTCAATTCATCTTCTTCAAAATTAAACCACCAAGTCGATATCATAAGTTTTTGCACTACATCGTGTCTTCACACAATACAATACAAAAAGGGGTAAATGTAGACACCCAAAAGTTGCAAATTGCCACTTCTTCCATCATTGCAACACCTCATAAGGGACACCTTATATGGGATACCTTAGCCCCTCCCCTAACCTTACCAAATTCTATAAATAAAGGGTAATTTCTTCTATTTTGAGGAGATAACTCGTTTTGATACCCAGACTCTATTGGAATTAGTCTAGATCATCAACATCACTCAACATTATTTAACCTCACAAACCATACATCACCACATGGAGACCCACATGAATCCATCAACATCCCTTGTTGCTTGATAGGTTGTTGATAAATATCATGATTTTTGAAGGTGACTCGATGGAAAATATGATTGATAATTGCACTAGGAGGAATCTTACACCAAAATCTACCAATTCTAGAAAATGTAGTTAGATTCATAGAAGTGTATGAATCTTGAGGCCTATTAGATTCACACAAATCTATGCAAATCCCTAGGTCAATAAATTTATCTAGGTCAAAGTCCTTCCAAGGCTACCAAAACTAGTTAAGTACTCTTGTTTTACCTATTTATCATCATTTATGCACTTTTAATCATGCTTTAGGTTTAATTTAGAAGTCTTTTATCTATAAACATGAGGGTTTTGATCAAGACAGACCCCCAAATGTTCTAACATATTTTTTATAGATCTCACAGGTCTCAAGGATAGGTATGATTGATAGTGGCCCACAACAAGAACCCACTCAAATTGAGGAATACAAGGAGAACAACTGGTGGTTGTTTAACCATCTGTAATGGCCCACTCATTATTCAAATCAAAACAACCCAAGAGAGAATATATATTTTTAGAAGTATGGAATTCAAAAGCAAAGGTTACACAAGTAAGCCTCACAAAAATATTTTCATTTCACATAAGGTATAACTACTTTTGAGATCGATCATAGCTTATAGCACTCAAGTGGATAGGACTAATCAATGTGTTCCTTTGTCATGATACTCTCTTGGTAGACCCTTTTTTTGGTTGGATTTATGCTAGGTTATGAATGATGGATATTTTATTGTACTTAGATACCTTTCTAACCAAATAATGACTGATAAATTATGTTTAATTTCTGCAACATAGGTTTCTTTGATAAGATATGATATTTCTAATAGATTTTATTGATGCAGGATCAAAATGTCTTATAGATGGACATATTCTTTGATAAAGAAGTAACCTGAGAGATGCTCTCTTTTCTTATTAAGTGACTTGGTATCATTTTCATATAAGAAATAGAACAAATTTTGCTTTCTTGGTTATTAACTACAAAAATTTAGTGAATATGATTTGAGTTATATTATGTCTTAAAAATATAATCTCTTTCAAAGAAAGAGAATGAAGGAAAAAAATTTGCAAGCATAATTAGTATGGTGGACTCCTTATTATCGATCATAAAAAAAAGAGGTAATATTTCATAAGGAGTTGTTTTTAGGTCTAATGGCTTTGTAAAAAATGTTTGCTATGAGTATTTTGTTTAAAGGACCTAGTAAGAATTTGAGAGGATATATTTTTATTGCTATTGCTAATTTTTTAGTTCATAATGTTGCTGGTGGGAAAGTATTTTTATTTATATTTGTGCAAATTTGTAAGAAAGACAAGAGTCTTGGCTTTTATTTTATTAGATTATTGCTTAATTAAAAGGTTAGGTTTTCTAAGTGTTTGGTAAGGCGTTGAATCCTTGGTAGACGTGGAAGAAATGGAGTAAAATTTATGGTATGATCAGCTAAGAACCCACATTGAGAGTCTTAGTGGGAAGTAGAGGTTGAGAGGTTCTATTTGGGATACCCAAGAAAACTAGGAAGAAGGGAGGTTGTTTGGGGGGTGCACAAAAGGAAGTGGGGAGGAATCACTCTATGAAAGGAAGTCTTGGATGGTGACACTGAGGAAAGACCTAGAACACAATAAAAAAACCTTGGAACATAGGTAGGCATGCATTTTAAATTGATATCTTATCTTACTATTTTATGGTAGTAAAATATTATCCAAAACCCTGGTAGGAGTGTTATTCTTTTACTACAGTACTCAGAGATTTTTAATTACACTCATTGTCTAGCACTAGATGTGCATTTGACCTATGAGATAGAATAGAATAAAAGCCCCTATAGTTGGCCATTTGATCTGGCTAGTATATGGTTTTATTCTTTCTTGTTAAGACTCTCTCTTTTGGTATAGTAAGCAATCAGAATGGCTGAGTTGGGATGTTAGGTTTGAGTTGTTGTGTAAATCGATCAACCTGGTACTCTTGCATGTGTTTTGCTATGTATTTTGGTACATAACAATTTAAGAATCTTTAACACCCCTTTTATATTCAACTAGAGGATTAAATATTACACTTGGACATAGCACCGAACTTGGGTTGATGATCTCATTATTGTAGATATGAAATTTTCATCTCAAGTTATTGTTTTGTTCACCACTTATTTAGAGGTGAGTCTGATATGAGGATCCCTCTTGGAACAATTGTTTTCATGTGTCTTGTGTTGTTATTTTATGAAGAGGGAGTATGTTACCCTCTTCAGCCTAAATAATTGTGGTTGTTGTCAGAAACATTTGGATGTTAGAGTGATTCACTCAAAATCAATCTAGAAGTTGAGTTGATTGTTCTTCTGAGTTCGTCTAAGACTTTTAGTAGTTTGGAGGTGGATTCCTCTACATGTTATGTAAGGTTTTTTTGGAATTTGTTAATTTCTTAGTGAGATTTTCCTCCATAGCATTGAATGTTTTAAATCTATAATTTGTTAAGCAATAGATAACATTGGTGAAATTGATAAATATATATGTTTTTTCATATTTCATTATATAATATATAGCATTGGAATGGATATATGGATATGTTGTTCCATATTAGGTTAAGCCAAAGATAACATTGGTGAATTGATAAATGGATATGTTGTTTCAGATTTAATTATATAGTAGATAGTGTTGTAATGAATAAATGGATATGTTGTTTAAAATTCATTATGCAGTAGATAGAGTTGGAATGGATATATGGATATTTTGTTCTAGACTTTGTTAAGCAATAGATAACATTGGTGAATTGATAAATGGATATGTTGTTCAGTTTTCATTATGTAGTACATAGTGTTGGAATTGATATAGGATATGTAGACCAATATTTTATTATGCAATAGATAGCACTAGTAAAGTGATAGAATGAATTTATTTTTCCAATTTTGGTATGCATTAGATAGCATTGATGAGTTGTTAAAGTTAAAATGTTGTTCCAAATTATATTATACACTAGTTAGTGTTGGTGGATAGATAAGATGGATATGTATTCCAGTTCTATTACGCATTGGATAACTTTAGTAATTACATGTAGTAGATATGTGTGATTCAGATCTTTTATGTTTAGATGGCATTAGTGAGTCATTGCAATGGGTGATTCAGTTGGGAAAGTTTGGTTGTACTTGTAATAGTATAATATTTCCAAGATTTGTAGTGTTAGTTTTATGCTTACGCGATGGGTAGTTTCCACCCTGGGTGCTGCAGTGTTGTATTCTTATATAGATATGAATTTTTGGGCCAAGTGTGGTTGCTTGTACGGATGGCTAGAGTTATTCTGAGCTACCTATAGGGCTTGTCGAAAGTGTTCTATGTAATCCAACCATTGTTATGACAACAGGTTTAGGGGTTTTAGAAACAAGTCTCCAAGACGTAGTTACAACGACAACTGTAAGAGATGAAGGACCATATCATAGAGGGAAACTAGTTAGACATGATAAGTTTCCATAGCAAATATTTTGGACAATATGGATTGTCAATACCTATATAAATACTTAGTTTTATGAATGAAATTGATAGAATGATTTTGAGGCTGGGTTTCCCCATGGAGTTTCTCCCAGGATAAATTATGTGTTGATGTCGTTTGTTGTGGCTTATAAATTATTTTAATGTTAAATTATCTATTTTCGATAGATGTGTTTTCCATGCAAATATATTATGGTATTTGGTTATTTGTGTTTATAAGGGAAAGTAAATATTAGAATCATAATTATTGCTTGGGAAAGGTTGAGCCTTGGGAATTTTTATTGAATATTTATTCCATGCTTTGGTCATTTAAATTAATATAAATGTGTTTAAAAATTTTGACCTCATTAAATTAAGTGGATAGGTAAACTAGATGAACCTCTCAAAAGGATGAAAGTGAATAAACTCATGCTCTACTAAGAAATATAATTTATAAACAATTGTAGCTAAAGGTTGAATTGCTATCCAATCCCGTAATAAGTAGATGTTTTAAGGGATAAAAACCTAGGAAATATTCATGTGCATCATAAAGGAATTTTTTGGGTGAATATTAGGATGAGGTTAGTACCTTCATTGGAAAATATATATGATTACAAATACACATCATAAGGGAATTTTATGAGGTGTTTTGAAGGGAAGTTGAATACCTCATTGACCTTGATGGTCGACATTGTTGTCTAAATTAATCTAAGGTATTCCTATGGATAGATTTTTAATGAGGCAAGTGAGGAACCAATTAGCTCATCTTTGGATAAGAGGGATAGTCAAGTTCAATACACTCTAACCCATTTAGAAGGACATGAGAAGGGGATAGCTGAGGGTGTATCCCTTCGATAAAATGAAATGGAAGACAAGTTAGCTCTTGAGACCAGTAAGAAGGATAACTTGTAAATACTAGCCTTGCATCTAGTACACTTGTGTAACCAAACTTATGCAAGATGTAGTTATGGGTGTACCTTGGGTAATACTAGATAATTTGTTAAGCAAGTTACAATGAATCTAGGACTCCCTAAATATATATTGATGAGCACCAGAAATGGTCATATTTTGTACACATTTTCTTGATCATTATGTGGTTGTATAATAAGGATTGCATACTTTTATAAATGATTATATAGATATTTGATGAAATTATATGTGTTATCTAAATTGTGTGTTTTTAGTGTGTTTTGCGGAATTGCAATTGGTTTAGTTAGATTTGGATCAGTCAAGGTCTTATTGATGGACTTGGCACTTTGTTTCTATGGGGATCAATGCAGAGAATATAGGTGCATTCCTCTTCCAGGAAGGCGCCAAGTGAAATTAGGTGCCTTCCTCTTCCAGGAAGGTGCCAAGAGAACGTAGGCACCTTCCTCTTCCAGGAAGGTGATAAAATTAAGAAGGTGCCTTCCTCTTACAGGAAGGTACCAAGGAAAGAAAAAGTGCCTTCCTCCTCTAGGAAGGCACCAAAGGGAAGGAAGTGCCTTCCTCTCATAAGGAAGGCACCAACGGGAAGGTGCCAATGGAAAGGTGCCATGATAGGCAAAGCGCCTTCCTCCCATAAGGAAGGCGCCACTAGAAGACGCACCTTCCTCATAGAATGTGAGTGCCTTCCTCCCATAAGGAAGGCACCACTAGAAGGCAAGTGCCTTCCTCCCACAGGAAGGCACCAACAGAAGGGAAGCACCTTCCTCTTCTAGGAAGGTGCCATGGCAATAAGATGCCTTCCTCATAAGGAAGGCACCTCTGTTCTTCGCTCGTTGACCAGATTTGCACGACGTGGATAGTAGTAGCTGGTGCAGTTCCAACTCTACGTCATGTAGATCTAAATCAAAGATCGCACCAATGTATGAAAATGTCTTACCAATGCCAGTTGAAGCATGAACCAATCAACGAACACGCCACTGTTAGAACCAAATGCCAATTTTAAGCAGACGTTGATTGCATTTGCCAAACTATCTTAATTTAGTCTGGGATGAATCGACTGTTGTAACCTCTTTGTAATAGAAGTTCTGTGGGTGTGTTATATAAACACGTGTAGACCATTCTGAGATATATAGATTGAGATAGATTCATATAGAGATACATAGGTAGATAGATATTGTAACACTTTGATAAATATATTACAGTTCTAAGAGTTCTAGCGTGTGTTCAAGCTGGGAGGAAGTTGCTGGAGCCTGGGCCTACTCCAATCCAGTATTTCTTCCCCACTTTTCTTCCATTTTCTATATTAGTATATTGCTTTTGAAAGATCGTTTACCTCATTACTATTCCCATTATTTGCAGTAGATTCATTTTCAGGAACGTGTGAATGTTTCATTTTTGTAGATTTAATTATTTTCTTCTTACGTAAATTATTGAGGAGTGCATGAATGATTGACAACCATTTTGAAAACGCCCCCCAATATTAGGATTAGCGGATTCATCTCAAGTGGTATTGTAAGCAATCTTATTTAGACCCTTCGCAAGTTTATGAAGCTCCCTGGGTTGATAATTAAATGCACGGGCATGTGACAAAAGTAGGAAAAAGTTAACCTTGTTTGGCCCACAACATTTTGGCACCGTTTTTGGGGAAGAATCTCAAGTAGATTATTTACAATACCTTTAAATCTTCCATCTGACCTTGTACGAGTTCTTCAAGAAGAAGAGGACCGGACGGTCGGTTTGTAAGAACCAATCCATCAGAACCAAAGTCATCTGAGCATTCTAAATTTGAATTAGACTCACCCGATCCACCGGCAATCCATTGGAGTGAGGAACCACACTTTGTACAAAGTGCCTCCTTGTGCCATCAATGTGGGGAAGAACGAATCATCATAAATCTCCTATTTAATAGGACTTCCTTAGAAGAAGCCTTGTTGTGGGAGGCTGTAGAATATCAAACGATCTCACCAGACAACCTTAGAGCTTTGACTCAAAAAATATTAAATGACCGTAAGGCCATAACCACTGCATTAGAAACCACATTTCCTTAAAAAATGGCTGATAATGATGAGGTATCATCTAGATTTAGTTTCTCGATAGAGGAAGGAGTAGGAGATGCTAAAATGAAAAACATATCCCCTGCTCACCTTTTGTCCTTTAGAGGATACTCGACTGAGGACCCTGACCTATTTTTATTTATTTTTGATGTCTTATGTAGGTCTGTGGACTACAAATATGATATGCAGAAGTTGAAACTCTTTCCTTCTACATTAGACGATGCAGCTCTGCGATGGTTCATCGGTTTGGGAGACAAACACATTGCCACTTGGGACCAGATGAAGAGGCTCTTTTTAGAACAATACCAAGATTTTGGGAGAGCAAGAGACTCCAGGGAGGAGGTCCTAAGCATGACACAGAAAGAAGATGAGTCTCTTGAGGAGTACTAGGAGAGATTCAACTTTAATCTTCAATGATCTCCTCACATGAGACTATATGATAAGTCCCTCAAAAGCATCTTCTTAAGAGGACTTACCAATGAATCACTAGAGGCTCTTAACATGATCTCCGGAGGTGATGTCTACCAGCATGCTATGGAAGACATCTAGAAATTATGTCGAAACTACTCAAGAAGGATAGGCAAGGCCACCTCCATAACCATGAAAGCAACTGCTTCAGTCACAAAGACAGAAATAGGTAACATGTTGGAGGATTTAAAGAGCAAAATGCTCTCATCTCTAGCATTGCAGATGGATATGTTGTTGTTAGATAAAAATAAGCAAGACAATGATGCAGCATTAGCTTATTTATGTCCAAAATGTATAGGGAGGCATGCAAATAATGCATGCTCAAAGAACAAAGTCAAAATATGCATAGTTTGTAGGCTGAATCATAAAACTAGATTGTGCCCATGACTGCCCAGTAATCAGGAGGAGGCTAAAAGCACGGATGTCGATTTCATATGCAATAGGAAGAGTTGGCCACAACCCCCTACAAGGAATATGCCAACAGGAATATCGCCATATGGGGGAGGGCCATACATGCACCAAGGGCCACCTCAACCACCTAACATGGGGTGGTGGGGGCCATCACCCTGGTCTAACGCACCCCCAGTAGATTCCCAAACCAGTAGCCATGGATGCCATATCCATATCCTGGGCAGTAGTGGAGAGGCCATACTACGTGGAATCAGGCTCCACAAAATGTAGCACCTGCTCACCCCTAATATAATTTACTAGCATTGCCAGCAGTGAGACCTACACAGCTACCTGCACAAACGATGGCAAATCTAAACAACAGAGTGAACCAGCCAGCATACAACATGGAGGATGAGATGTGTCCTATGTACAATATTTATCTTAGGTCAGGTAGGCAGCTAAGAGTAGGAACACCTCCACTGGTAGAAGAGGAGGAAGAGGTAGAAGAAACACCTTTGGTAGAAGAGGAAGAAACACTTGAGAGAGCGAAGGCTCCATTTCCCAGCCAGCTACAAGAACAGAGAAAAGTAACACAGCCAGAATTCAACATCTTGTCAAGCTTGAAGAACCTCATAGTGCAATTCCATTATTTCAAGCAATCTGATATGTTCCCATATATACCAAGGCAATCAGAGAGATGTGTATAAGGAATTTGGGATGAAAAGCAACCTAGACTATCAATGTCATGGGTAAACTAGCAGATTTGATGATGGGTAGAACATGTCATCCAAAGTATGCAGACCCAGGCAACCCGGTGCTAATTATAAAAATAAAGGGACATTCACTGTCCAATACGTTGGTCGATCTTAGAGCAGCCATCAACGTAATGCCTTAGGAGACCATGCAGAGGCTACAACTCATGAACTTGAAAACCACCATGACAGTGTTGTAGCTAGATGATCGATCGATCATATCATCAAAAGGGATGTTGGAAGACGTGATAGTAACGGTTAGTGCATGGGAATACCTAGCTAAATTTTTAGTTTTGCAATCCAAAACTAGGCTAGGTGGTTACCCGCTCATCTTGGGGAGGCGATGGCTAGTAGCAGATGATGCTTACATCAACTGTTGGGATGGGTTGATGACCATCTTCGATGGGCGAAATGTTAAAATGCTGACCATTTTGCCTCCAACACAGTCTGTCGACTCAGTAGTAGAACCCATGATCATCGAGCATGGAAATACGGAGCTATCCATAATCCAGTCAGTGATGACATTGGAGTAGTTGACAGAAGAGGACGAAGATGGTGCTATTGTGGAGTTTCTCCATGTAGAACCCTCCATCTCCGCACCTGGATCGTTGTTTACTGGCACCCAAGATCACCACGTCCAGTAGATACACGTTGGGCTAAGAAGAACATTAAATGTCAGTAGTAGGTTGACACCCACACAACTAACAAAATTAGAAGAGCTCCTGGTAAGACACCAAAAAGTGTTTGCATGGGATTACTCATATATGCGGGGCATCAGCCCAGAGATCTGTACCCATCAGATTTATCTAGATGATCAGGCAACTCGAAGCCAATAACTGTAGCAAAGAATGAACCCGATAATGAAAGACATTGTCAAGGAAGAACTACACAAACTCTTGACTACTGGATTCATATATCTAATTTTTGATAGTGATTGGGTATCACCGTTAGTGGTGGTCCCTAAAAAGAACACAAAGTGGTGAATCTGTGTGGGCTACAGAGCATTGAACAAAGCAACCAAGAAATACCACTTCCCACTCCCGTTCATTGATCATGTCTTGGACACACTCTCAAGGAGGAAGTACTTCTCCTTTCTAGATGGATTCAGTGGATACAACCAGATCCAGATAGGAGAAGAAGATTAGGATAAGACAATGTTCACCTGCCCATGGGGAATGTTTGCCTATAAGGTATTGCCTTTCGGACTGTGCAACACACCTACCACATTTCAAAGGGTAGTACTTAGCATATTCTCAGACATTATGGGATATGGGGTCAAGGTATACATGGATGACTTCATCGTCTATGGAGAAACCTTTGAGGAGGCAATGACAAATTTGGAAAGAGTGCTCGATAGAAGCAAGGAAAATAATTTGTCCCTAAGTAATGAAAAATGCTTTATGATGATGCAAGAAGGCATCGTACTGGGGCACCACCTCTCTGTAGAAGGAATAAAAGTTGATAAAAGGAATATTGAGGTCATTAGAGACCTACCCAGCCCTAGAACATAGAAGGAGGTAAGAAGTTTTCTTGGATCAGCTAGATACTATCGGTGATTTATTGTCGAATTTAGTAAAATTGCCAAACCACTGCACACTCTATTATCTAAGGATGTGGAGTTCAATTGGACAGAATACTACGAAGAAGCATTCCAATTGCTTAAGGAGAAACTGATATCTGCACTAGTTTTAAGAGGACCAAATTGGGCCATACCATTCCATATCTACTGTGACGCATCCAACAATGCGATTGGAGTAGTCCTAAAGCAAAAATATGGCGAAGAATTTTATGCCATTTATTATGTCAGTAAAAACTTGGTAGGAGCAGAGCTCAACTACACGATGATAGAGAAGGAATTCCTAGCAGTTGTCCATGCTATAAACAAATTCCACCACTATATCATCGGATATAAGGTTTTTGTCCATATGGACCATGCGGCTATCAGATACCTAATGATCAAACCGACTATTGGCAAAAGAATCATCAGATGGCTATTACTACTATAGGAATTCAACATTACCATATTCGAAAAACCAGGCAAGGATAACGTTGTGGCAAATTTTTTGTCCAGATTGATACCAGCAGACCATCAAGCAATGGAAGACCAATTTCTAGACGAACATTTGTTCACTATTAGTGAGCAAACCCTGTGGTATGCAGATATAGCCAATTACTTGGCCACTGGAAGTACACCTTTCCAACTGGTCTATGGGAAAAATGTGATGATGCCCATCGAATTTGAAATCAAGATGCTGAGAACGACTTTAGAATTGAATTTGAGCTTGGATGAAGCTCAAAAACAAAGGATTCGACAACTAGATCAGCTGGACGAAATCTGATTAGATGCTTTACAGAGAACAAAAATTATACAGAAGTAAAGAAAGTGGTGGCATGATAGCCACATTAAGCTAAAGCAGTTCCAAGAAGGGGAATGGGTATTGTTGTACGATTCTCAATTCTAGGAGAGGAAGGACAAATTAATGCAAAGATGGATGGGGTCGTATGAGGTGGTAGAGCTCATCAAGAACAGGGCAGTGCACATTAAGACAATTGATGGCAGCAACACCATGTTCACAGTCAATGGCCATTGACTACGCCCCTATAATACATCTGAAACATTACAGGTATAATCCAAAATAGGCATGGGGGAGACCCCATCTTGCTATATTTGGACCGAACTCTCATAGGTGAAATGGTGGGCATGGAAGTGCTCACCCAAAATTAGTTAATGTAGCTTTTTTTATATATAGTGTGTGTTTTTGCAAGGACAACACCCGCATGCAAGCTGCAGGCATCCTAACCTAGGGCCTAATAGGTATGAAATGCATCTAACTGCCTTTATTTTCCTTTTTTCAGTTGTTTTTTGTAGGTGGAAGACCTGACAGCATGAGGGATAGGTATCTGGGAAACCAGGCCTGATTCGACTCAGCATTCCAACACCGGCTCATAGGTAGAAGCTGAGGCAGCATGAAGCAAGACTAGGAATGCTTGATCACCCTTTCCCAATCAATCGCAACATGATTTTTGAGAACAAGGTGCCTTCCTTATAAAGAAGGCACCCAGCTAGAAGAAGGCGCCTTCCACATCCAAAAGATGCCCATCTAGAAGAAGGCACCTTCCACATCCAGAAGGCACCCAACCAGAAGAAGGCACCTTCCAAATCTAGAAGGCACCCAGCCATAATAAGGTGCCTTCCTTATAAAGAATGTGCTCAGCCAGAATAAGGCACCTTCCTTATAAAGAATATGCCTAGCCAGAATAAGGCACCTTCCTTATAAAGAAGGCGCCCAGCCAGAATAAGGTGCCTTCCTTATAAATAAGGCACCCAACCAGAAGAAGGTGCCTTCCACATCCAGAATGCGCCTAGCCAGAAGAAGGCACCTTCCATATCCAAAATGCACCCAACTAGAAGAAAGCACCTTCCACATCCAAAATGAATCCATCCAAAATAAGGCACCTTCCTTATAAAGAATGTGCCTAGCCATAATAAGGTGCCTTCCTTATAAATAAGGCACCCAGCCAGAATAAGGTGCCTTCCTTATAAAGAAGGTTCCCAGCCAGAAGAAGGTGCCTTCCACATCCAAAATGCACCCAGCCAGAAGAAGGTGCATAGCCAAAAGAATGCACCTTCCACATCTAGAAGGCGCCTAGCCAGAATAAGGTGCCTTCCACATCTAGAAGGCACCCAGCCAGAAGAAGGCACCTTCCACATCCAAAATGTGCCCAGCTAGAAGAAGGTGCCTTCCACATCTAGAAGGCACCCAGCCAGAATAAGGGACCTTCCTTATAAAGAATGCATCTAGCCAGAATAATGTGCCTTCCACATCTAGAATGCGCCCAGCCAGAAGAAGGTGCTTTCCTTATAGAGAAGGCACCATGCTAGAAGAAGGTGTCTTCATTATAAATAAGGTGCCCAACCCAGTTCTTACAGTTCTATAAAAAAAAAGCCAAGGCATCTTCCATATCAGGAAGGCACATCCAGCCAGAGGTGCCTTCCACATCGGGAAGGCGCATGCAGACCGAAGTGCCTTCCATCATCGAGAAGGTGCATGCAGGTCGAGGTGCCTTCCACATCGAAAAGGTGCACCCAATCAGGAGCACCTTTCGTAGTAGGAAGGCACCATCATCAAGAAGGCACCTTCCATAACTGGATGGCACGTCCAATCAGAGGCACCTTCCATCACCAGAAGTTGCATCCTTTTAGAAAGCATCGACAACATCTGGAAGGCACCACATCAGCACCTTCCACATGGAGAAGGTACTAAAGAATGCCTTCCACGTATAGCTAGCCCTCACACCTCCTGAACACCTCGAGCAGAATGAAGCATCACACGAATGAGTAGCACCAGATGACCATACCCCTCCCTTGTGTCATAAATCAGAAAATCAGTGGCCTTCATGATGCTTGAAACATCTAATCAAGTACGCACATGTTAATTCAAATTTTTATATAATTATTTATAAAATATGCAGTACCAAAAAAGATACCATCGTCATAAAGATCATATCCCCCATAGCAAAAACTGTGTGCCAATGATATGGCACCTTCCATAACTGCTAGGGTTAGGTGCCTTCCCTATAAGAAGGCACCTTCCTGAGGAAGGAAGGACAGAAAAAAATAGTAGTAGTAAGGGAAGGTGCCATGGGAGGAAGGTCTAAGAATCATGTAGTGAAGAAGAATGAACCAGGTGATATGGACAGAATCAGAGGAGCAGTGAAAACATAGTTTGAGGTTGAGGAATGGCTTGAATACTGTACCCTAGTAAATCAGGGCTAGGACATAGAGGCATACAAGGATTTCACTACCTCCTTGAGTTCATCTCACAGGCAACTGGATTGTCCCTCATAGGGGAATGTGTATACAAAGGTAGACTGTTGAAGCCATACATCGAGGTGCTACTGCCAGGAGAGAATGTGTAGATTGACAAGGAGGGGTTACCCAAAAATAGCCTCCCTATGAATCTATGAAAGATATTCGAGCAAGTTGCTCGATTCTTCACATGCACTGAGAAATATACCCATCTGCATGCTAATCATGTGCAGTTTCTCAATCACCCGATGCATAGAAGGAATTTAAACATGCCCTTCTACCTGGTGAATGCTCTAAAGGATGAAGTGGCTCAGTACAAAAATGGGGCATCGTCTTCCTTAGCCCACCATGGGCTGATATCGACACTAGCCCACCATGCAGTAGCGTAGAGGAAAAACCCCAACGTAGATGGAGATGGCAGCCAAGAAAGGCAACACAATACTATTTCTAAATCAAGGCAAGATGAGGTATGCCCTACAGAGGAAATAGCAACCATCAAGAAATTGGCATCGCCATATTTCACAGAGGAAAGAGGGCAGTCACCAGTGCCCAAAAACATAGAAGAAGAAGGGCAGTCACCAGTACCCAAGAGCATAGAGGGAATAGGGCATTCCCTAGTGCCTGAGCATGAGGAGGAAGGAGCACCACTTGTTAGCAGAGAGGATGAGTTTCATTTAATAGAACCAGTCCCTAGGAGGAAATGTCTATGGTGACTCATCTCGACAGAGGAAGAACAGAGCGACCTAGAAGTAGACGTTGCAGCCCAAACCCTCCAAGAATTGATGAATTGGAGCCCACAAGATGTAGGGACTTCTGGGAATAATGACCAGGTCGATGCGGACTTGGAGGAGGTGCTCAAATGGTAAACCAATTGCTGGATAACCTAACAAATTTTGGAGGATTTCCAGAACAGGAATGCAGGGGAGTTGAAGGAACGAAACAGACGGATTGCTCAGCTCGAGTAGCAAGTCCAACAGTTGTGGGAGGAAAACCAACTGCTTTAGGATAGGGGAATGAAAATAAGGGATGCGTAAACTCAAACTGATTAGGCAAAAGAAGTCCTGATGAATTCTCCCACATCTTTCAAATGAGTATTTTCTTCAATGAAATTTTGATCAGACGCCCGACAGAACAGCCCGAAGGCAGGGGAGAATTCCTCTATTTTTGGGAATGAGGGGGAGAGAAGTCCCACAATACCGCCTGTCATCATCCTAAGTGATACATAGTAGGGCGAGGGCCTCCAATAGCAGATAGGACTAGAGGATAAGGAGAAAATCCCCAGACCTGAAGAAGGAGAATATCTTGAGGGGTCGACATCGGACAGACAGGAGAATGAAGGATCACCCCCAGAGATAGCAGCACAGAATAAATAGAACACACCATAGCAGGCCCCTCAGAGTGATGAGACATCCTCCAAGGAGAAAGAGAAGACCCCTATTTGAGCTACCACATTTTCTACATATGCCAAAGGAAAAAGGCCCAGGACGACTCAAAAGAAGGCGAAGGTGACCTTCATCGAGCTAGAAGAGGACGAGTGGGATATGCAGTCATTCACTGAAAGGTGAAAATAGTTTTGAATGACTTCTCAAGGAGATGAAATTAGCCAAAGAGGCTATGAAGGCAGCCTCAAGGATGAGAGGAGACTCTGGCATCTACGTTAATCCGGTAGAGGATAGCCAGTTCTAGGATATTTACGGTTCATCCCGGGGATGACACTCCATGATGAGAAGGTATTTGGAATGATGGGGGGTATATGGCCCCCAATTGGAGGCCATTGCCATTGTAAAAGAGAATGCAGGGCTTACTCCTAAAGTGGCCAGATTATACAAAGCCCAAGTAGCACCTTCCAGGTGGGATAATTTAGATATCCCTCTAGCAGTGGTTAGACCTCCAGACGCTGACCTCTGGAAAGCTACTGAAGCTACATTCCAGTTAGCAGAGACGACACTAGCTAGATCATCGCTTGTAGTAGCCAAAACAAGAAAGGGATAATCGACAGCCACACCCTTAGTTCCACATAGGAAAAGGTGAGCCACACCTTCAGATTCCAGTGAGTAGAAGAGATAGACTTGGGTCGCAAGGGCAGCCGAACCCTCCAAGAAACGGCAATGATGAAGGATCAACCGAGCTACCTACAGTTTTGATGCCAGGAGGGCATGGCATATGTTATGCATGGGGGATGATGAGCACCAAAAATGCTCATATTTTGTACACATTTTCTTGATCATTATGCGGTTGTATAATAAGGATTGCATATTTTTATAAATTATTATATAGATATTTGATGAAATTATGCGTGTTATCTAAATTGTGTGTTTTTAGTGTGTTTTGTGGAATTGCAGTTGGTTTAGTTATATTTGGATTAGTTGAGGTCTTCTTGATTGACCTGGCACTTTGTTTCTGTGGGGATCAATGCAGAGAACATAGGCACCTTCCTCTTCCAGGAAGGCGCCAAGAGAAATTAGGCGCCTTCCTCTTCCAGGAAGGTGCCAAGAGAATGTAGGTGCCTTCCTCTTCCAAGAAGGTTCCAAAAGTAAGAAGGTGCCTTCCTCTTCCAGGAAGGTGCCAAGGAAAGAAAAATCACCTTCCTCCTCTAGGAACGTGCCAAAGGGAAGGAAGCACCTTCCTCTCATAAGGAATGCACCGACGGGAAGGCACCGACGGGAAGGTGCCACGATAGGCAAAGTGCCTTCCTCCCATAAGGAAGGCACCACTAGAAGACGTGCCTTCCTCACAGAAGGCCGAGTGCCTTCCTCCCATAAGGAAGGCACCACTAGAAGGCAAGTGCCTTCCTCCCATAGGAAGGCACCAACAAAAGGGAAGCACCTTCCTCTTCTAGGAAGGCACCACGGAAATAAGATGCCTTCCTCATAAGGAAGACACCTCTATTCTTCACCCGTTGACCAGATTTGCATGATGTGGACAGCAGCAGCTGGTGCAGTTCCAACTCTACATCATGTAGAGCTAAATTGGAGATCACACCAACATATGAAAATGTTTTACCAATGGCAGGAAAAGCATGAACCAATCAGTGAACACGTCGCTATTAGAACCAAATGCCAGTTTTAAGCAAACGTCGATTGCATTTGCCAAACTGTCTTAATTTAGTCTGGGATGAATCGACTGTTGTAACCTCTTTGTAACAGAATTTCTATGGGTGTGTTACATAAATGCACACAAACCATTTTGAGATATATAGATTGAGATAGATTCATATAGAGATATAGAGGTAGATAGATATTGTAACACATTGATAAATATATTACAGTTCTAAGAGTTCTAGCACGTGTTCAAGCTAGGAGGAAGCTGTTGGAGCCTAGGCCCACTCAAAGCCAGTATTTCTTCCCCACTTTTCTTCTATTTTCTAGATTAGTCTATTGCTTTTGAAAGATCATTTACCTCATTACTATTCCTAGTATTTGCAGTAGATTCATTTTCAGGAATGTGTGAATGTTTCATTTTCGTAGATTTAATTATTTTCTTCTTACGTAAATTATTGAGGAGTGCATGAATGATTGACAACCATTTTGAAAACACCCCCCAATAGTAGGATTAGCGGATTCATCTCAAGTGGTATTGTAAGAAATCTTATTCAAACCCTTCACAAGTTTACAAAGCTCCCTGGGTTGATAATTAAATGCATGGGCATGTGAAAAAAGTAGGAAAAAGTTAACCTTGTTTGGCCCGCAACATATATATATGATACAAATTGGGTTGTGACATTTGGTATCAGAGCCTAGATTCGTAGTGGGATAGGTTCACTACGCCTCAAATAGATTGCTTTAAAAAAACCTACCTATGTATGAGGATGAAACTATTTACTTAAATACTAACATAACTAGGACTACAGTAGTTTAAATAGACTGATTCTAATTGGCTCTCCTATGTGTGGCAGGAGCAATGCCATGAAAGAGAAGAATGAGAGATGTTGCTCCAACGATGAGGCAGACACGATAGACCAATGTAGAAGATGAAAATCTAGATGTAGGTTCAGATAACCCTAGTGAGGAAAGAGAGGACATCACATATATAGTGGTTCAACTTCTTGATAAAATATAAATATAGAGACAAATGTTGGATACCGTGATGAACCATGAAACACCAACTAGAAACTCTAGGATAGAGCAGGCAAATGAACCCCTTACAAAATCACAATGGGACAGGGTTTGTTTGGAGGTTGAGTTGGGTAAATATATGAGGTATTTAAGATCTTCCAATTTCAATGGGGAGGAATATGATGATAAAGTTAAATCTTAGCTAAAGTAAATAAAAACCTATTATGTTATGAAGAACTACTCCTCTGGCATACAAACATCCTACGCCACTCTACACCTTCACGGTGATGGTACGAGTTGGTGGGAAACATATAGTGATGGACTAGGACTTATAGTTATAGTTGATTTATGTTGGGAAGCATTTATGAAGGACTTTAATGATAAATTCCCCACAAAGAAATTTTATTCCTAAAAATTTTATGAGTTCACTAAACTTCGACAAGGAATGAGGATAGTGGAGGTATACCATAAAATATTTATTAAACTCCTTAAGTATGTCCCTAATTATAATAAGAAAATGAATATCCACAAGTTTATATTAGGAGTAAAACCTTGAATACGGTGGGAGGTAGACATGCGAGAACTTGCTACCTTGCAGAAGGCCTAAAATTTGGTCAGAAAGGCTGAAACTTATCTCAAACCCTAATTCAACTATGAAGGGTTGGACGAGCAGGGCAAGGAGGCATTAAGAAAATGAAATAGTGCAAGGTTTGTTAAGGAGGAAGGAGACCAGCCAAATAATAATCTTAGGGTAGGACCGAAGGAATGATAGGAGGTAAGAAAAGAATAGAATTATGTTCCAAGGGAGGAACCACAATACTAATTATTGTAGGGGTGGTAACAACAAACCATCTCAATGTAAGGATAATCCTTCCTCAACTAAGAAAACAAAAGTTGTGTAGAAATAAAAAACACATCCAAGACCCAAGATCGAATGTTATGATTGTGATGGACCACATTATGCCACCAATTGTCCACTCATAATAGGATTGAACTCTAAAGTAAAGGAACCTATGTACAAAGAACCTGCACACAAAGAAAAAACTCACAAAATTTATGCAGCAATAGGGAAAGAGGAACTTGATGGGCAAGCCACTCCATTGCTAATAAAGGGTATGATTTTTAATAAATATATTAAGATTCTGATTGATAATGGTGCTACAAATAGTTTTGTTTTGACTAGCCTAATTAAAGACATCAGAAAGACTAGGAATCTTAGCTTATGGATGGAAGGTAGAGTATGGCTCAAGGTAACCCTTTTTTTGTAAATCAGTATTACCCTATGGTAGATATTACATTGTCTAGTAGTATGAACATAGGTTGCATTTATGTCGCTCCCTTGAATGTTTTTAATGTAATATTAGGAATGGATTGGCTACAAGTGCATAGGGCTATAATTAACCTTCAACTTTCATGGATTGAGTTCTTGAAAGATAACAAAAAATTTCAAAGGGAGTACAACCAAAAAGGAGCTTTTCAACCTTGAATTCTTTTGGTAATGCAACTCAAGAAAGCCATTAAGAAAGGAGTGGTCTTTTTTGTGAAGATAAACAAGATAGGCAAGGAGAAGAAGAAGGAGGAGGTGCTTGAGAAACATCCACTATTGTAGTAATATAGGGATGTATTTATAGAGAACTTAATAGGACTACCATGCCAACGTGAATTTGACTTCACAATCGAGCTCCAACTTGACATGAAACCTATTCATAGAGCTCTCTACAATATGAATCCTATAGAGATGCAAGAAATAAAGGTGCAATTGCAAGGATTATTGGAAAAATGATTAATCAAACTAATTTTGTCACCTTGGGGAGCACCAATCTTATTTGTCAAAAAGAAAGATGGTTCCCTGCAGCTGTGTATTGATTATAGAATTTTGAACAAGGCCACAACCAAGAATAGATATTCCTTACCAGAATAAAATACCTTTTCAATAAACTTAAGGATACCATAATATTTTCAAAGATTGATTTAAAATTAGGATACCATCAACTAAGGATTTGTGAGAAAAATACTCACAAGACAACCTTTAAAACTCATTATAGATACTATGAGTTTATTTTCTTGCCTTTTTGCTTAACAAATCCCCCAACCATATTTATGAACTTGAAGAATAGTATCTTCAAAAAGCAACTGGATAAATTTGTGCTAGTATTCCTAGATGATATTTTGATATAGTTCAAAAATAATGTAGAGCATGACAAAAACCTCAGGATTGTGTTGGAATTGCTAAAGGAAAACTAATTGTATGGGAATTTGTCCAAATGTGACTTTTATGTAATAGAAGTATAGTATTTGGGACACATTATAACAATAGAAGGAATTGCAGTAGATCCTAAAATGATAGAGGTAATTTTGAACTGACCGCCACGCATGAATATGATGAAATTTTGAAGTTTCCTCGGTCTGACCAGCTATTACAAGCTGTAATAAAAGAAATGAACACAACAAAGATAAACACAAATAAAATATTACCAAAAATAATGTTCCTTTGTATTATTATTTGATATAGTGTGTAGCACCCTAAAATTGGTGCAGTGAAATTGTAATAATTACATTTATCCTAGTAAATAATTTAAATTCAAATTTTAACCTCCCAAACATCTCGTTAACCGTCAGGTAATCCGTTTCCCCCTTTTTCGTGCCATTTTTAGAGGTTGTTTTTCCGATCAGACGATATCATCGCCGATCAGACTATATCGCCCTAGATCTGATGATTTTGTCTGGACTAGGACGTCCAGATGATCTTGTCTCAAAACTGATTTTGCACAATTAGCTTCTGTTCCAATGAGCCTCTAATCCGAGCAGAAGCATGTCTGTGCCATTAGAGACCCTCCCTCATTGGAGATCTCCCAAATAGGGATGATCTCAAACCTCCTAACCTCCTTCCTAAGCCTATTTAATCCTAAGCCCTCTCCTTAGCACCCCCCTGGCTGAAATTCCTTGTAACCCGACTGCATACATGTTAAAACATCCTAAGTTTCTATTTTGCATTAGTTCTATACAATTTTGTTGTAGGTACCATATTGTTTTTCAGCCGGAGCAAGCTTACATCGTCGTCAACGAACTTGTTCAGATCGGAGGCGATCCTGTCAAATCAAAGATGATTTCGTACCAATGCAAGACGATTTCGATTGCAGTCAACATTGAGGCAATTAGTGCCTGAAGTTTGCATTTCTCCATCTTTTCTCTGTTGTTTTATTCTGCAATTAGCTTAGTTTATTCAGTATTTTATACTATTCTACATTTTGGAGTTCACCCATCTAGATTAAATGCATAATTAAGCCATAATTGTGATCAAATTAGCATAATTCATTCATGTTTTTGTTCTTAAGTTTCAGTTTGATATTATTGCTATCATTTTACACTATTTCCCTCTATTAGGATAGTTGCATTCTCTGTATTTTGCACCTATTTCTCTGTTTTCAGGTCTCTGACGAATTCGTCTAACGAATTCATCAGATCTCAGATGATCTTGTCTGATCTCAGACGACCCTGTCAAATCAAAGGCGATCTTGACTGCTTCAAGAATCAGAATCATTAGCAGACATCCGGATCAGGTATTTTCCTTTAAAATTGCTTAATTTCTCTATTTTTCTGTTCCATTCTGCTTTTTTGTATTCATTTAATTTGCATCTGCATATAGAATAGCTTAGATGCATTTTGGCCAAACCTAGGATTTGAATGCTTAAGGCTAAAACGAACATATAAAACACATTCCCAACCTAGACGTGGAAACTGCCATTAAATGTTTCCTGGTGAACCCACCATCTGTCAAAAAATCACCAATATACACCTCCCTTGAGAGACAGGACCTTTGCAAGTCCTCTCAGTCTGAGGTACCACGACATCCTTTTTACATCCCCCTTCCGGGCACGGATCCTATAGCCTGAAGGTAAGGGTGTGAAAAATTTGGAGCAATACATTTTGGTGAACCCGACGTGAATGCATTGTAAACCTTTTGAAAACAAAAATAAACAAAAAAATAGAACAACTAAAACATAGATGCATTTCAAATCCTTTCAAATTGATAAGTTGCATATTAGATGGTAGCTCCTAAGAAAATATTAGTAGTTACTATAAATGTAGAAAACCATTTGGTAACCATAGAAGTCAATTCTATACTTAGTGTGCCTGAAACAGATAGAAATCAACTCTTGTGGGACGAACTTGATAGAAGACTTAGTGTCATCTCATCTAGGTCAACAGAACTTAAACAAATTAAGAGACTAGTCCTAGATAGAATCCTGGATCCTCATAAACTTGTCTTTTATCATGAACTTCGGAGAGCCTCGCCATAGATGGTTAGCTTATAGGAGAGCTCTTGTATCTTCGTAATTGTTCACCTTCGAGGAATACCTCGAGAACGTAGCCATTGTACACTGGTTCCTAGGTCTTGTAGAAGACCAAGAGGTTGTTCTTATAGATAGGGAAATATGGAATAGAGTTCCTCGAGTCGTGTTATATCGATAGTATTGCCACAAGCTTTACTTCTATCAACCAGCATCTGAGACAGATAATATCACTATAGCTATTTTTATTAAATTTTTAAAAGAAAACTTTCAATTTGAAGAAGAACACTTCATGACTCCTGAACAACTCGAGCCCATTAATGATATTTATAAATTGTTTATAGAAAATTAGATAATTACTTTCAGTATTATTTCTTGCATTTATTTGTGTTATTTTTTGTCTTTACAATATTATTTCAAAAACTAAAAAACTAAAAAACATAGCAAAAACTTAAACATTTCATTTTAAATATTGTAGTAGGTATATAATTAATATATACCTCTTAAACTTGTTGCATATATATATATATATATATATTTGCTGAAATCTAAAATTAAAGCACCATGCCTAAACTTAGGAATGGTAAAGAAACTGTAGGAGAAGAAGAAGATTGGTTACAAAATATTGGTTACAAGATACAACTAGAGACCCAAATGTCCTTCCTGAAGATCCAATTCCGAAAGGAAAAACTCTAGATCAACCAGAACATGACTTAGGTGAAGACAATGAACAAGAAGAAAGTGTTAAAGAGGATGGACCCTCATCCCCTAGAGTAGCTCCAGATGGAACTATTGCTTTGGACAACGTAGATCATTTTTGGAAATTTCTCAATGATAACATTGACACCCTTAATGTGGCAGTTCATATTGATAAAGGGCAAATTAGTAACACTCAAGCAGCCATGGAATATATGTATGATGTGCGCACTAATCCCTTATCTTTCATTGATCAAGAAAGTGATAAGGCTAGGCCATCCAATACAGACATGGTCGCTATGATGCAAAACATGTCAAAAAAACAGGTTATCCAACCTCCTAAGGAACCTGTTATTCAACCTAAAATCATTCCCACACAAAATAAAACTTCCTTCACTACTTTATTCCGCAAAACTATTGAGCAATATGTTTCAAGTAAACAAAAACCTAAAACGAAGCCAAACACCAATTTTCAACAATCTGGAATACATCATAATACAACTTTAAAATTCCTTCATAACACTTTTCCTACCAATAATTTACACAATAGCAACATAGCATCTAATCTTCATGTACCTCCATCATATACTCACAAAACCCATGTTAATGCCCTACCGAACCAATATGGTGGGCAAACTAGTAATCTGGAATCCATGGTGAAACAGTTAGCTCCGCGTATGGACCAGATAGATCCCTACCGTCCCTCGTACAATTATCGAGAGATATGTAGTCAACATTTGGATCCCATGGTTGTAGCTCAACCATATCCTAAGCATTTTCCCATGCCCATCTTGCCTATAAATAAAGGAACCGAAGATCCCATAGAGCATCTTCGCATGTTTAGGATAGCATGTCATGATATATCACATGATGACTTGCTATTACTAAAAATGTTCACGAAAATTTTAGGTGGAATGGCATTAAAGTGGTACTATCAATTGCCCACTCATTCCTTAAGAAAATTTGAAGAAATAGCTGAATATTTTGTCCATCAATTTAGTGCCTACATCGAGAGGCATGTAACCATCAAAGATTTATACAACTTAAAACAAGACAAGGATGAATGTTTTGCCGATTTCTTAGCTAGATGGAGGCAATTGACAGGAAAACTACACTTTGTGCTACCTTATAGGGAAATGTTGGACATTTTTATCAATAATTTACAAGAACAAATATCTTATGAGCTATCAACTACTACTTTAACTACCTTCGATCAAGCTATAGATATAGCTCGAAGAGTAGAAGATGCCCTCATTAGGAGAGGCCAACTTAGGAAGAAGTATGATGAGAAAACATCCAGAAATCAATATAAAAACAAACAAGTTGTTGGTGACGGAGTCACCGACAGCAGAAATGTTGCTAATATCAATGCAACGAAGACAACAAAAATTTTTATATTGAAACCTCCTGATAAGCCTCCTCGAGAATTTACTAGATTAAATCAACCCTTATCAACTATTTTACCTCAATTACTTGAAAGAGGTTTGATCCAATTACCAGCTATCCGGGAACCTGATCCAACTATACCCGAATACAGAGCTGACTTACATTGTGATTTCCATAGAGGACCTGGACATTCTACCAATGCTTTTAAAAGCTTGAAACATAAAATACAGGATTTGACTGATAATAATGAAATGGAGGTGCAAGCCTTCCAACCTAAACAAAATGCTCCTAATAATACTCAAAAGACCATTCCCCAAAATCAAAATCAAAATGCTAATCAAACATTAGACATATTTCAACACCCTTTACCAAGACATGGTAAAGAGGTGGCCAATCAAATCGAACATCATAATGTTCCGCCTCCTACCCGATATGTAGGAACCATTAGCGGACAATTACCTGTTCAGGATCCTCAAATATTTGACACAACCTTATCCCTGGTTACGACCAGGCCCTTACATAATTTTCAAACTTTTGATTCTAGTGATATAGAATTGGATACTGAAAGTGAAGTGGACATCACTTCAAACCAATCGAATAGTTCTGAAAACAAATCAGATCCTATTCAACCCATCACAGATGCTATGGTTCCAGAAGAACCATTTCCTAGAAGAGTTACTACCGACCTTCTTCTAATCAATTCCTTCCTAATGAACAAGCCATAAGCGCTCGACCCAGACCAGTTCAACATCTTCAATATAACATTGTAGGTACCATTGGAGTTGCTACCCGACAACAGGCTCAAAATTCTCAACAAGAACCAAATTAGAATGATGGATCGGCTCCATTCATTTTGAAAAATCCCAATAAACGGAATTATGCTCCTAATGTTCAACCTAAACTCCCTTACAATATTAATGAGCAATTATCCAATACTACAGCCAAAATTTCCCTTTTAGATTTTTTAAGATCCTCTCCCACCCATAGGGATGAATTGATGCTTACATTAAGCCAAATGATGGTACCTCAAAACATTCAACCTGAAGCTATGGCCAATACTATCATCACTCAAGAGGTTGATTGTATTGACTTCCAGGATAAAGATATCCCACAACATAGTTTACATAAATACAATCCCTTATATATTACTGCTCTAATTGGAGATGTAGCTGTCAAATGAGTTTTGATTGATAATGGCTCATCTCTAAACATTTGCACTTTTGACTTCTACCAAATATTTGGCTTTAAAAGTGATGAAATGAAGAAAACTGACATGATTATCAAATCTTTTAATGACGAAACACAAGAAACGTGTGGAGTTATTACCATCCCCTTGCAAGTTGGTCCTAGAACCCTAGAAACAACCGTGTTTATTGTACATTGCCTAGCATCGTACAATATACTTTTGGGTCACCCTTGGATCAATGCGATGCGAGCGGTCCCATCAACTTTACACCAATGTGTTAAATTTGAATTTAAAAATTAGTTGGTCACTATTCATGGTGACCCTAGACCCTTTGATATGTGTGCTTTGGCAGAACTTGTTGGAGTGCAATTTTGCCCTGCTCTGTCATCCACACATCCTAGTTCTTATTTTTCATCTAAACGTATGAAACACACACCCATAACTTCACCTACTTCCCCTCCGTTAATTTCATCCTCTTATATAGATCAACAATCTTCTAAACAAATCACTTTAGAACCTCAAAAATATCTTAAATCTACAACCAATCCTTCATGTGCTATCCCTATAAATTCAAAACCTATAGACACATCTATCATCCCTTCCACATCTAAAGATATAGGGAATAATCCTTCTACATCTTATGCCCTTTCTGATGAACTTTTACCAGATTTATCCACAATATTAATATTAGAAAAAACAAATGCTTTCATGCGAGATTCAATTCTTTTAAATAACTTGTCGCCATCTCCTCGTACTTTGGGCCTCCCACAACCTATGGGAAGTACTTACCAAGTCGAGATTTGTGCCTTCATTTATAAAGGATATGACTGGGGAAGAATCCCTCAGAATATCAAAACTCATCATGAGGGATATGCTTGATGTCATTTTACCAATGAAAATATTAAAGCTAAACCCATAATTCTTAAAATGGGATATAAAAGGAAAGGCTTGGGACCTTTCCAAAATGGCATGAAAGAACCTTTCGAGGTAGAATCGTGGCCTGCCCGCTGTGGTGTGGGCCTATTTCCTAGTAAGGGTCAACCCTTTCCTTTTGAAGATGATGATCACCTCATATGTTATCAAGATTATTTGGATAGGCATGTTGATCTGCCTCTAAAAAATTAGTTGTTTACATGTAACATGCTATCCATAGCTTACCCTGAAATGATTGTTGGCCCCGATGAAGAGTTGGAAGGAGATATCTTCCATGATGTCTCTGTTGAAGAGATGTTACACAATGGATTTTATTTTGATGGTTCTATACCAACTATAGCCCAACTTGAGACCACTAATCCTCAAGATGAATTATCCAAATTAACCTTACAAGAATTACAAGAATTGGGCATTTCACCCGCCCCACCTAATTTTGAAAGAGATCTACATATGGAGGTAGAAAACGTCATTAAAATTAATATTGGAACAGCGGATAATCCTCACATAATCAATATTGGATCAAAATTAAGTCATGAAAAACAAGAGCAATATATTGCATTCCTTAAAGAGTATGAAGATGTCTTCACTTGGACATATGAAGATATGCCAGGTCTGGACCCTTCTGTAGTCATGCATCATCTAGTGGTCCATCTGGATGCTAAACCTGTTAAACAAAAACTTAGAAAAATGCATCCCAAAGTGGCTCTGCTAGTCAAAGGGGAGTTAGAAAAACTCCTAAATTTTGTTTTTATACAAGCTATTGATTACGCTGAATGGATCTCAAATGTAGTTCTAGTCACTAAGAAAGAAGCCACCAAAGTTAGGGTCTGCACAGATTTTAGAGATATTAACGCTGCATGCCCTAAAGATGACTTTCCTCTTCCAAACATGGATCAAATCATTGACTTTACTGTCGGGAGTGGGATGATATCCTTAATGGATGGATTCTCCGATTATAATCAGATCAGGATAGCTCCTAAATATCAGGCTAAAATAGCCTTTATTACCCCCTGGGGTACCTTTTGTTGGAAAGTGATGCCATTTGGCTTAAAGAACGCAGGGGCAACCTATCAACGAGCTATGACTTATATTTTTCATGATATGATGCATGATATCCTACATGATTATGTAGATGATATTATAGCCTGCTCTATTTTGGAAGATAATCATTTAGATGATTTGAGAAAAGTTTTTAATCGATTACAAGAATATCTTATTTGATTAAATCTAGTAAAATGCATATTCAGAGTTAAGTCTGGTAAACTATTAGGGGTTTTAGTTTCTTTACGTGGTATCGAGATCGACCCTCTCAAGATTGCGGCTATCACTGATATGCCTGCACCTACTAATATATCTGAGTTACGAAGTTCACAAGGTAAGCTTCAAGCCATTCGTCGCTTCATCGATAAGCTGGCGGACAAAACCGGTCCCTTTCTTAAACTCCTTAAGAAGGATGTCCCTTTTAATTGGGACGATGAATGTAGAGAAGCTTTTGAACTTCTCAAACAATACCTCCTTAATCCTCTAGTGCTTTCACCACCTAAACCTGACGCTCATTCCTCGTATATATTTCAGCTTTAGATTCTGCCTTAGGAGCTATGTTAACTCAGCTTGATGATGAAAAGAGAGAACGTGCTAATTATTATATTAGCCAAACCTTCATCAGTTATGAAACCCGCTATACAGCGTTAGAAAAACTGTCTAGAAATCGTGTTTGCTACGCAAAAATTATGACATTATATGCTTAGTCAAAAAACTTATGTCATTGCCAAATATGATCCCTTAAGGTATCTCATGAGTCGACCTTATTTATCGGGTCGCATGGCCAAGTGGGTTCTTGCTCTAAGCGATTTTGATCTCACGTTCATAGGACGAGAATCTGTTAAGGTTCAAATCATAGCGAGATCAATTAGTCGTTGCACCCTTAGAGTCTACCCATCCCCTCATCATCGAGTTTCCGGATGAATGCCTTCAATTAGAGGCGGACCATACTAAAAAATGGTCTTTATACTTTGATGGATCCCGATGCATGAGTGGGGTCATGGTGCGGGTATTATTTTAATATCCCCACAAAAACATCTTATTCCTCTGTCCTTCAAATTAACATTTGCTTGCACCAACAATACTGCTGAATATGAAGCTCTAATCCTTGGATTACGAGCTACTTTAGTGCTAAAAATTAAGCATCTGTTAGTTTTTGGTGATTCTCAACTGGTTATAAACCAAATTAATGAAGTTTATCAGACTAGAGATGATAAATTGTGCCCATATAATGCCTATGTTTTACAATTAATGTCTGTATTTGATCAAGTTACCTTGGACGCTATTCCTAGAACTTGCAACCATGCAGCTGATGCTATGGTCGCAGCTGCATCTCTCCTACCCTTGGAGTTAGATGATGAATATGCCACTATCATTATTCATCAACTCCAGGAACTCGCTTCAAATAAGTCATGCTTAGAACCTTTAGATGTGTTTCTAATCAATGAAACTACTCCTAAACCTTGGTATACGGACATATTTGATTTTCTCCAAAATGGGACTTTCCCTGCCAATTCTAATAAAAACCAGCGTCGGTTATTATGTAGACGAGCAAGTCGATTTGTAATAATTGGCAATACTTTATATAGGAGATCTTTTGAAGGTATCCTATTAAGATGTTTGAACTTAGAAGAATCCAAATCAGCCTTGAGTGAAGCCCACGATGGATCTTGTGGAGGACACTTCAGTGGTAGTGTCATTGCTAAAAAGCTCCTTAGGATAGGATACTTTTGGCCTACCATGGAAACGGATGCACATGAGTATGTGTGCCATTGCTACAAGTGCCAAAAACATGATGCTATGCGCCTGCATAAGAACTATAGGCTATTTCATCTCCTTGGCCCTTTTCAAAATGGGGCTTAGATATTATTGGCAAAATCAATCCTGTGTCATCTGATGGACACAAATTCATCATAACCGCCACTGAGTATTTCACAAAGTGGGTTGAAGATATGCCTTTAGCTTCTTGCACTGGCACACAAGTCTCTAAATTTATTTTTAATCAAATCATTTGTAGGTTTGGAATTCCTGCAAATCTCATCTCTGACAATGGAACTTGTTTCAAAAATAAAGATGTTAAAAAATTATGCCAAAAATATAAGATTCAACATCGCTGGTCCACTCCCTATTATCCTCAGGGTAATGGTCAAGCAGAAGCATCTAACAAAACCTTAATCAAAATTCTCAAAATATTGGTCAATAAAACTGGCTGTGACTAGCACATTCAGTTTGTTGAGCAAGGTGTTGCAAGAGGTTTGTCATTGTTGTCAACACAGGCAGTTAGATCTAATGATGCAGTGGACAGACAGTTCAGGAGTCATTCAGATGCAGAGGATAGAAGTTCAAAGGATAGTCAGATCATGTAATGTGAAATTCCAAGAAAACAAAAGTGACCCAGATTTAGAAAATCAAAGAAAAAGACAAGTAAGAAAACTGTCGCGATATCGCGACATGTTTTCTGTCGCGATTTCGCGACAAGTCGGAGGAGAGAGAAGGCGCAAAGAAAATTGTCATAATTTCGTGACATGTCGAAGGAGAGAGAAGGCGCAAAGAAAACTGTCGTGATTTCACGACATGTCGGAGGAGAGAGAAGGCACAAAGAAAATTGTCACGATTTCGTGACATGTCAGAGGAGAGAGAAGGCACAAAGAAAATTGTCATGATTTCACGACATGTTGCAGGCCAAGAAGCTAAGTCGAGAAGTTGTAGCGATTTCGCTACATGTTGGATTTTCACTGGTCGAAGCAAAGAGAAAGTGACAAGTTGAAAAGGTGTAGCGATTTTGCTACATGTTGGGATTTTTCTAGTGCATGAAGAAAGAATTGTACGGATGCGAAAGATGTCATGATTTCATGACATATTCCATTTTCACGGGCGAAAGGCAAAGAAAAGCACTAAGGCAAAAAGATGTCGCGATTTCGTGACATGTTTCGATTTCGCTGAGGGATGCGGTGAAGATTGTACGACAACGAGAAGTGTCATGATTTCGTGACATGTCATGTTTTCATGGGTGCAAGCCTAGAAAAGGACAAAGAGATGCAAAGTGTCACGATTTCGTGACAAGTTGCAAGTAAAGCCTCCGAAAGCTGAAAGCATCGTGATTTCATGACAAAATGAAAGGAAAATGTATGGATGGGAAAAGTGTCACGATTTCACGACAGGCAGCAGTGAAGAAGCCAGCAGGATGAAGATGTCGCATTTTCACGACATGTCGCAGTTTCGCGACTCTAGGAGGAGAGAGACTGTACGGCACCAAAAATGTCGCGATTTCATGACAAAAACGGAGAAGAAGGCCTAGAAGCAAAAAGGGTCACGATTTTGTGACAAGAATGAGGATGACATCAGCAAAAGTTTGAAGTGTCACGATTTCGTGACAAGAACGGTGGCAAAGCTAACAAAGGCCAAAAGTGTCACATTTTCACGACAGCAAGGACAAGAAGGCGTACGGATGTAAAAGGTGTCGCGATATCGTGACATGTTGTAGTTTCACGAGGAAAGCTACAAAACCAGAGGAACGGTTGAAGCCAACAAAGTTAAATCTGGGCCGACATTCATTAGGGTTTTTGAGCCGACATTTATTAGGGTTTTGAAGCCGACATTCTAGGGTTTGCAGCTGACCAAATTTAGGGTTTGCAGCCGACCAAGATTAGGGTTTGCATTTGCATAATCAACCGACTACTATTAGGGTTTTCATCTCGAAATCTCAAGTATATAAGCGGGGCTATTTGGAGATTTGGATGTATCGATCGATGTGAGTATCATCGTGTGATATGCGGCCGTAAAAGCATAGATAGCACAGAATCGGTGAGATGATAGCGAAGTGCGTAATGTGAGCTAGTCGTGTCGAGTTGTTCGAAGTGCGATTGTGAATGCGCATAGAGAGCAGAGTGTGGAATGACACAGAGTGTGCGAAGCGTATGCGTAGAGAAAGCAGAGTGTGCAGAGAGCACGAAGGGCAAAGTTGATTGCAAAGTTTGGCTATAGCAGTGTAGCAGATTGTGTGAAGTGATTACGCAAGAGAGAGAGCAGAGTGCACAGAGATTGCAAAGGTGAAGTAGACCAGTTAGAGTCTTGCAATAACGAAGGTATCTGTCAAACATTTTCATTCAAAATTGAAGTCCAGTTGGTGCTGGAAAATTAGGGGTTGGTGCTCCTTTCTGTTGGTGCAGATAAATAAGGGGTTGGTGCTCCTTCCAGTTGGTGTTGGTAAACAAATTGTAAAGTTGGTACTTTGCAAGAGGCTGGATTTGGATGGTAGTCCAAGCAGCCATTCTTTTTGAGGAGTAGCCATTTTGGTGAACCTCGTTAAAAATCTATGTTGTGTGATGTTCTCTTGTGGTACTTATTATATCTGTTTATAAGTTTTATCTGCTGTGGTTTTTAGAGCTGTTAATTCATGTTTTGGAATGCTACACTGATTCACCCCCCCTCTCAGTGCCATACTAAGTACAACAATTGGTATCAGAGCCAAGTTCCCAGTTCAGGCTTAATCAGTCTGGGTTGATCTTGGATTATTACACAAATGGCAAAGAAAGGCAAAAGCGGAACCATGAGACACAAGAAGAAAAGAACACACATGGTCATGAAAGAAAATGAATGAACTTGTTGAGAGGAAGAAAGGAAAAGATCAAGAGATGAATCAAACAGTGGAGAAAAGGCCAAGAGGCAACTCGATCATGATGTGTTCACAAGGTAAAGAATGTTTTGTTTGTGGTCAACTCGGTCATAATGAACGTCAGTGCCATGGGTCTAATAGCAGTGAAGATGAAGATGATCCATTCAAAATTGGTAAAGAAACAGATTTAGAACAGGAATGTGATGAAGAAGAAAGTGATGCAGAAGCAAATTGGGAACAGAAACTAATTTTAGCTCTGGGTAAAAAGGTTGAGGATGCAGAAGATATAATCACCAGTTTGAAAGTACAGACAGAAGATTACAAGAAATTTTTTGAAGATCTCGAAATGCAGTTAACCATGAAATCAGAGTATTGCAGTAAGCTAGAAGAAGAGATAGACGGTCTAAGAATACAGACAGAAGAGATGAATAAGAAAGTTGATGTATGTAGCAAACATGAAGAAGATTCCAACAAAATTGTTAGCAATCTGAAGCTACAAATAGAAGAGTTCAAAAGGATTGAAGAAACTCTCAGGTCTCAGATCAATGAGAAAGAGACTGTTTGCTGCAAACAAGAAGAAGAGATTGTTTCTTTGAAGAAACAACTGGAAGAGGCCAATACAAATCTTAAATTCGAGAAGAGCACAGAATTGCTAGATAAAATGATAAGTCATCAGAGAAGCTCCACGGATAAGCATGGTCTTGGATATGAAGCTGAACAACCCCCTTCGTCCAAATATGCAGAGAAAAGGGAGCTCACCGTTGAAGGATCAAAGCATAAAAAGTCTGAAGCTGAACAACCTTCATCATCCAACTCTACAGAGAAGAAAAATTTCACTATTGAAGGGTCGGAGCAAGAAAAGGTTAAAGCTGTATCTTCAAAAGAAAGAAAATATCAAAGGAGATTTACAGCAAAGCAGCCACAACAAAAGAGGTTCTACCACTCTCACTCTTTTCATACTAACACTTTTTCTGGCTATTGTTTCAGATGTAACCAGTATGGTCACAAGGCAACTTATTGTGGATTGAATAATAAATCAAAGAATTATGCTGATAGAAATACATCTGCATATCTGAGTGAACACTATGTACAATGTTTTCAATGCAATGGTCTTGGGCACATAGCAAGGTTTTGTCCAAGCGCTTCTATATCAAATCTAAGGCAAAATAGTAGATTTCATAAGACGCAAAGAACGCAACACAGACAGGGAATAAATCAGGTTCATAGAAGAAAGGAAAATAATCATTCATCATGGATGCATAAGAGACAACCACACCAGAGAAATATTCGAGTTCACGCAAAGGTGCAAAACGGGGAGGCAGTTGAGAAATACAAGCCCGTGTTCAAGAAAGTTTGGAGAAAGAAAGAAGAGAGGAAATCATGTCTCCTTGGACTGAAGGAGACTACTCCTCCTTTGCACTAAGCATCTCCAGGAAGCACATCCTCAGGGGGAGCAATATTAAAGCTTTATTTTAATGCTCCTGTATATTTGTCTGGGTATCTGAGGATGAAAGACCAGCAGTTGGGCTTTTGTGGTATAATTGTCAAGTGTGTTGGCTGTTCATTTAGTTGTGTGTGGAAGTGCCGTGAAGGGTAGTGTTTGCATTGAGAATCTTCACCATTGGTAGTATTGCTTATGTCATTGTTGTTTTGTTGATGGTTCTTACTGCCACTGTTTATAGCTATGGATTATAACAGTTTAGATTGTTTTTGTTTATTGAAAGAATGCTTGCCCCAGCTGCGTATTTGTGTTTCGATAATAGCAGCGTGTTTTTGTTCGACGCTTGATGTGAAGATTGTCAGATCTTTCATGACACCTTGGTGAATATATTTAATTCACAGACAGTTTTGTTTTAACTATTGATATAATGCCAATCCAAGGATAAGAAGCTTGAGGCTGAGTAAGGTGCACTACGGTTGGCCATAAAGTGTTTGACAAAATGTCTTCTTTCGACATGCACAGTTGAAAGTAAGAGTTGGCAATAAAATTGCAGTGCTGGACAAAAATTGGTACAGATGTGAGTCACTTGTCAATTCTGTTGACAAAAGTGAAATCAACATGTTGAATGGGAAGATTGAAGAAAAAGTTTATAATGTGCAGCCAGATGATTTCCAGCCTGGTGATGAATGTTTGAGGTGCTTTTATAAAGAATTGAGGTGGTCTGCTAGATTCTCACTGTAGAGAAAGACAAACAGTTGTCAGTAGGTTCAAGCCTATTGAGAATATCCAGGATGTATATGCAGATGTTGTTTGCATTACGGAGCAAAAATTTGGATATTTAAACGATCAATGTATGCTTTCACTAAAATCAGTGGACAATTTTGAGATTGCAGAGCAACAGAGGGTTGAGGCTCAGAAGACAGCATGAATTGAAGTGGCCACATATTCCCAAGAATAGTCTAAGATTTGACTAGCCATCGGGATCAAATTCTCAGGGGGGCATTTGTGCATTTGTTCATCTTGTTGATCATATCCATGATTTTTGCTATCTATTTCAATGTGTTTCTGAGAATGGTGTGTATGGACTCAGGGGGAGTCTGCAGCAGCCCTTTGGTATTATTGACAAAGGGGGAGAAGAGTTACAGGAATGTACACAGGTGTTGCCAACAATTCCAAAGGGGGAGATTGTTGAGCAAGGTGTTGCAAGAGGTTTGTCATTGTTGTCAACACAGGCAGTTAGATCTAATGATGCAGTGGACAGACAGTTTAGGAGTCATTCAGATGTAGAGGACAGAAGTTCAAAGGATAGTCAGATCATGTAAAGTGAAATTCTAGGAAAACAGAAGTGACCCAGATTCAAAAAATCAAAGAAAAAGACAAGTAAGAAAACTGTCGCGATATCGCGACATGTTTTCTATCACGATTTCATGACATGTCGGAGGAGAGAGAAGGCACAAAGAAAATTGTCATGATTTCATGACATGGGAGGAGAGAGAAGGCACAAAAAAAGTCACATTTCACGAAGAGGAGAGAGAAGGCACAAAGAAAATTGTCACGATTTCATGACATGTTGGAGGAGAGAGAAGGCGCAAAAAAAATTGTCACGATTTCGTGACATGTTGCAGGCCAAGTAGCTAAGTCAAGAATTTGTAGCGATTTCGCTACATGTTGGATTTTCACTGGTCGAAGCAAAGAGAAAGTGCCAAGTTGAAAAGGTGTAGCGATTTCGCTACATGTTGGGATTTTGCTAGTGCATGAAGAAAGAATTGTATGGATGGAAAGATGTCGCGATTTCATGACATGTTCCAATTTCGTGGGCGAAAGGCAAAGAAAAGCGCTAAGGCAAAAGATGTCGCAATTTCGTGACATGTTTCGATTTCGTTGAGGGAAGCGTGAAGATTATACGAGAAGTGTCATCGATTTCGCGACATGTCATTTTCGTTCCTAGAAAAGGACAAAGACAAAGTGTCACTATTTCCGCAGTTCAAGTAAAGCCTCCCAAAGCGTGCCATTTCTGACAGAATGAAAGAAATATACGGATGGAAAAGTGTCACGATTTCGACAGCAAAGGTGAAGAAGCTAGTAGGATGAAGATGTCGCATTTTCATGACATGTCGCGGTTTCGCGACTCTAGGAGGAGAGAGACTGTACGACGCCAGAAATGTCATGATTTCATGACAAAAATGGAGAAGAAGGCC